>JAWNOS010000412.1:0-600000 GCA_035045845.1 Drosophila buzzatii | reverse complement strand
ATCCCGCCGGTGGTGGTGACGGTGGCGAATTTGCTGGCCACGCTGGTGGCGACGGCGGCGGTGAGCTCGATGGCGGCGCTGGTGGCCATGCCGGCGACGACGGCGTCGGTGGCGATGTCGCTGGTGGCCATGATGGCGGCGCCGATGGCGGTGACCCTGGTGGCTGCTGCTCCACCTCGCTCAACGTAAAGCCGGCTGGCCACGCCGCGAGTGGTTCGCTCCAGGCCACCGTGTACTGCACTTGCAGCTCCACCCGTCCTTGCCTGATTGATTCCTCGAATCTCGCCGACATAACGGGTGCTGGCCCCTCCTCCTCCACCTCCGAATCCGAGATCACTATGTATTCGGGCTCCTCGATCCCGGCCTCCGGCTCCGACCCCGAGTCGGAGATGACCACCACGTCCGCACCGCTCTCCTCTCTGTACGGCGTGGGTGGCCGCCAGAGTGGCCGCGTCGGCGAATAGCGCCCATTGCGCACGTAATCTCACACGAGCGCTGTGTCGAATCTTTCCTCGTCCGTCTCCTCCATGGACGACCTCACCTCCGAACTGATGGAGCTGGCCGGCGCCCAGGACTCCTCCGACCGGTGTCCGTCTTCGCTGGAAGACGGCTCCAGCTCCCACTCCGGCTGCTGCTTCCTGCGGCGAGTGGGTCGTGCGCCGCCGTGGGTGGAACGGGAGCCTCACCGGAGGCAGGCGTATTCGGCTCCGTCGTGCTCGTGCCCTGATTGGGTTCACCGGGCGTGCTCCGAGTGCCGCTCCAGCGGAATCGCGGGCCAGCAGCCGCTGATCGGCCGGGTGTGCCCTCTCAGGACACGACTGTTTAGTAGATGCACCAATGCTGACCATTTTCAAACTATAAAAGGCCGCCTCTTAGCGCGCTCGCCCTTTTATAGCCCATGCCGCCACGACGCCGACGTCGCGGCCATCAGCATCTAACGGGATGCATTTCGGCCTACTCTAGCATACCCTTCCTGGTTGCTGAATTCCAGGCAGGCCGATTGCTACGGTATCGCCCAGATACCGCTGCAATGCATCCCCTTGCCCCGCACCCTTACCTAAGACAGGCCCAACATATGCCCTTTCAAGCTCTGCTTGCCTTGCATTGTTTTTGCCTGTCTCCAAGCAGTGTAATGTTGTTGTGGCCGTGTTGTATGCTGCTGTATTTTGTTGTTGGCTGTTTTGCATTTCGTATGCATTTTGTTGTTGGATGTTTTGCATGCTGGCGTTCTCTTTTCGCACTTTCGCTCGCCTCTCGCGAGCTATCGGATGCTCGCTGCGCTCGCTCGCCTCTCGCGAGGCAACCGATGCTCGCTGCGCTTGCCCGCCTCTCGCGAGCTAGCGGCCGATCGCTGGGCTCGCTCGCCTCTCGCGAGGCCCTTGACCTTCTCCGACTCTTGCACACGCTCGTTCGTACTCAGCTGTGTGTGTTATTGTTGTGCGCTGGCTCGGAGCATCTCTTCTTGTTGCTTAGGCTCTCTTTGGTTCGCCTCTCGTGAGCTGACGGATGCTCACCGCGTTGCTTTTTTAGTCAGCTGTGTATGTTTTGTTGTGCGCTTGCTTGCATACTTGTTGTTGTTTATGTTTATGCGTGCGCGTCCAACTCTTGTCAGCTGAGCGTGTTGTTGTTTCGTACGCTTGTTTGTTGTGTGTGTTGTTGTTACGTACGTAACAGTGCGCGCGCAATTTAAAATTTTGTTGTTGCGCGTCCCTTAGCTAACAGTTTTAACTGTTCGCTTCCACTGCAGTGCGCGCGTTATTTAGAAATTTGTTGTTGCGCGTCACCAAGTTAACAGTTCTAACTGTTTGCTTTTCATAAAAATTCCAAATTTTTCTTCGTTTTAGGTGTTTTAAAAGCAATGCACATCGCGATGTGTATTCACTCTTTTTTTTTTTTTTGAAATTTTTACTAGTCGGCTTGCTCTGCCACGCTTTGCGACTCACCCGTCTCGCCTCTCCATGGCTTCAGGTCAGCCACATGCGCGGTCCGGGTTCGTTTTTCGGCATCCGAGCTGATGCGGCAGATGACAGGCGATACAAACTTGACCACCGTATATGGCCCTCCGTATCGCGGTGCCAGCTTCGCTGCGAATCCGTCCGCGGCATTGGACAAGTGGCGTTCCTTCGCCCACACTTTGTCCCCAATAGCCGGCTTCCACTGCCTCCGCCGCAGATTGTAATGCCGCGCCTGGTCCTGAGCAGCTCTCTCCAGGTTTCGACGCACAATCTCCAAGATTTCTCGCATCTTGGCTGCCCTCTCTATGGGACTCTGTGCCTCCTGGCCCGTCCCAAGAGTTTGTGCGTGATGAATGCTGCCGTATACCCGGTAGATGCCGACACGCTGCTGTTAACTGCCAGCGTCAACTCTGGCAGAGCCTCATCCCAGCACCTTTGATCGCTGCCAGCAAATTGCGCGATCATCGTCTTCACTGTCCTGTTGGCCCTCTCGGTTGGATTTTTTTGCGGTGTGTATGGCGCCGTCAACTGGTGCCGCACTTCCAGCTCGTTCAAAAAGTTCTTGAAGGCTCGACTGGTGAATTGGGTGCCATTGTCCGTTATGAGTATCTTTGGTGCGCCGATTCTAGCCAAGATTCTCTCGCGGAACGCCTTTTGCAGCGCCGCCGTGTTCGCGCTCCTCAAAGGCACCATCTCCGTCCATTTCGAGAATCGATCGATGAATACAAGTAGCATCGTATTCCCATGCGTCGACCTCGGTAACGGACCCACGAAATCAGCGCATACAGTTGCCCATGGCTCCTCGGGCACTTGTGTCAGCATTTGACCAGCTGCCTGCAGCTGACTTGTAGCGCTGGCACACCTCGCACCGCTGCACGTAGTTGCGCACATCCCGGTACATGCCTGGCCAGAAATACCTCGCTGCCACCCGAGCAATGGTTTTTCTGCTCCCAAGGTGGCCAGCGGTGACAGCGTCGTGGTTCTCTTCCAACACCTGTTTGCGCCTCTCTGTTGACACACACAGTTTCCATGCAGCCACATCCTCGTGGCCGGCTTGGTGCGGAATGTGCCGGTATATGTTTCCCGCCTCCTCTCTATAGTCTGCGAACTTCTGCGGAGTTTTCCGCATATCCTGGCGCAGCCTTTGTAGCCAGCGACATGCTGTCCCATCTGGCGTCTCTCTGCTCTTGGCCAAGCAGCATGCGTCCTCCTCCAGCGGCTGCCGTGATAGCGCATCAGCTACGACATTTTGTTTGCCTTTCCGGTAGCGAACCTCGAAGTCGTATTGCTGAAGCTCCAGCGCCCATCTGGCAATCCTTCCTGAAGGGCTCTCGATGGAGTTGAGCCACTTCAGCGCCATATGGTCCGTGATCACTATGAAGTGATAGCCTTCCAGGTATGGCCTGAGTTTGCGTATGCCCCAGATTATGGCCAGACACTCCTTTTCAGTGGCTGAGTAGTTTCTCTCAGCACTGTTAAGTGTCCGGCTGGCATACGAAATGACGCGCTCCCCTTCCTCCGATGTTTGCGTCAGTATTGCTCCCAGTCCGTAGTTACTTGCATCCGTTTGCAAGCAAAATGGCTTCGAGAAATCAGGGCATGCCAAGACAGGTGATTCCGTCAGCTTGGCCTTCACAGTCTCGAACGCCCTTTGATGCTCCTCTGTCCACTCCCATTTGACGCCCTTTTTGAGTGGATGCACTGTGGAAGCGAAGTCTGGGACATAGCGACGATACCATGAAGCCACTCCCACATATTGTCTCAGCTCTTTGACATTAGTGGGTGGCTTCAAGTGGGCAATCGCGGCTACTTTCTCTGGGTCAGTGCGGATGCCATTCTCTGTGACTTTATGACCCACGTATTTCAGCTCCTTTTTGAAGAAATCGCACTTGTCGATGTTGATCCTCAAATTGGCTGCCCGCAGTCGCCGGAACACCTCTCGCAGGTTATCCATGTGCTCCTGACGTGTCCTGCCGATGACGATGATGTCGTCCAGGTACTCAAAAGCGTGTGGCATCATGTCAGGGCCGATGACCTGGTCTAGAGCTCGCTGGAATGTTGCAGGTGCCGAGTGGAGGCCAAACGGCATCACCTTCCACTGGAATAGGCCTTTCCCTGGTACTGTGAACGCTGTCAATGGTCGACTAGATTTCTCCATGGGTATTTGCCAATATCCATCCTTTAGATCCAGACTCGTGATATAGCGCGCCTCTCGCAGCTGATCCAAAATGTGATGCACACGAGACAGAGGGTATGCATCCTTGATGGATCTGCTGTTCAGCTGCCTAAAGTCCACGCACAGCCGCCATTTGCCATTTTTCTTCCTGACCATTACTATAGCTCTTGGAAGGCTCTATGCAGCCTATTGATCTCCGCCTGCATCTTCGGATTTTTGGGGAAGTAGCGCTGTTTAATTGGCCGCGTGTCCTGCATGGTGATCCGATGCTCCGTGATTTTGGTGGTGCCTTTCACGTGTTGGAATTTCTCCAGTTCGTGCTTCAGAAAGGCATCCACTTCCGGATCCGCATGGATCAGCCACCTGAGTCGCCTCCAGTGGCGTTTCGTGGCCTACTTCTCCACTGGCAATCGCCACTGACAACTTTGCCTCCCGTCGTCCACTCCTCTGTGGATTTCTTGGCTCGATAGTCAGCGGCCATGCCGGCCAAGAAATTGCAGCACAGCACCAGATCGTCGATTACGCCTGGCAGCACCAGCAATGGAACTTCCATTTGCCGACTGCCCAGTCTAATCTTTAGGTCCAGTTGTGAGTTCACCTCGCTGCAGCTGCCGTTCGCCAGGCGTATGCGCCGCCTTGTGGCGCGCACCACGCCCACTCCATGGAGCCTTTTGGCGAGCCTTTCGCTAATAAAGCTGCTCGAGGCTCCAGTATCGATCGTGGCTTTCTGCTGCTCGGCTCCAATGGCCACAATCGCCGTCAGTTGGTGGCCTTCGTCATGCAGGCTGCCAATTAATGTCTTGGGGCTGTTTGGCATTGATCCCGCTCCCCCCTGGACTGTGGGTACCGCTGGTCGTTTCCCGACCGGCAACAGGCCACGGTGCGCACGCCTATGCGTCCACATTGCCAGCAGAAGTCCAGTGCCTTGTTGCGGCACCTGACAGCTCGGTGTCCTTCTTGGCCACACACCCGGCACGCTCTGGATGGATTTGGGATGTGTGTCCTTTGTCCGGTGGCACCAGTCCTTGGTGCAGGACGAGGACTCTCCTCCAGGGCTCCTCTCCGCAGCATCTCCTCTTCGTGGCCATCATCCTCCTCCATGGCCATTAGACGCGTTCGTGCTGGCCGCTGCAGCCGACGCAACCTCTCTCGGTCTCGTTCCAGTTCCTCGAACTCGTCGGCCAGCTCCATCAGACTCTGGAACTGATACGGCCGAGCGTAGGCGCGCAGATCAGGGATGCTGTTGTTGTATATCAACTTCATCTCATGATCTGGCCCATAACGCAGCGGCCGCATGAGAGTCTGCATCTCCACCATGTAGATCTTGAATGGCTCGTCCACCATCTGCTTTCGACGCTTGACCTCGTCCTTGAGATCCTCCAGGTAGTCCCTGGGCAAGAAGAACTCCTAGAAGCTTCTCATGAAGGTTCCCCACGTCTTCCAGTGCCTATTATTGGCCACGTACCACTTCAAAGCCATGCCTTTCAGCAGCTCTGGCATCGCTCTGGGGATCAGATCCAGATCCAGGCCATAGGTGTCTGCCGACCACTCCACCTGCTCCAGGAACTCCAAAGGCTTTGAGGTGCCATCGAAGCGGAAGCTCCACTCCCTCACCTGTTTGGCCACCTTTGGGTACTCCTGCTCTGAGCTGCTTGGCCCTCGCGTCCTTATTTCAGGCTGCGGTGTAGACGTGGCTCTCCGTGCTCCTTGCTCTGTCTGCTGCAGCCGCGCAGCGGCACTGGTGGATGGCAGAGATAGCCGCGCCGCATTTGGATCTTCTTCTTCATTTCCAACGACGACAGTTGGTACGTCCTCATTATTTGACGGGCGGCGTCCATGCAGACGCGCCAGCTCGGCGAGCCTGAGCGAATATGGGATCCTTCCCTCGTTCGTCTCCACCCACTCACCGAACTGTCTCCGCATCACGTCCAATGTGCCCGACAGCGTGACTCCGAATTCGTCACCATATCGTAGCACCTCGTCCTTTTTGAGGTTATACACCCAAGCTCGCACCATTGTTCACAAATATTGCTTATTCTCTTATCGCAGGGCCCCACGTTGGGCGCCAGTTGTAACGAACCTTCGGTTATACCCGAGTCTAAGCCGGGCCAGTTTCAGCCGACTGTGGATTCGTTTCAACAAATTTATTTGTTGAAGCCCTTGCGATATTGAATAATAACACTTGTGAGTTTGCTTTGAACTTGGTATATTCTCGTTATAATGCTTATTTTAAATTCGTGGTACAACACATTTGTATAGTCGTCGAGTGTTCTTATGTTTGTTCACGCACTCCGGCTGGTCGAGCAATTGCGGCTCAGTGGCACCAGGATTCGCCCAAGCGCTCCAGCTCACGCCAGGATCTGCACTGTCTACTCCGGCGGTTCGCTCGGCTATACAGGCTACTCCTACTACTGGACTCGCTCTTGGCACACCTAGGTTCTTATGCGCACAATTGCTACCTATTCGCACGGCTGCGTGAACTTACACAATTCTGTGACGAGACTTCTGACCAGGCTACGAGTTGCAGCTGCCCTGTATCAGCTCTCTAGCTGATGGCCACTGCTGCTTCTGCGTGTCGGTGGTCCTTATTAGGCGTCTGAAGTATCCTCCCAAGATACTTTGGATGCTCCCACGATGTCCTGTCTACTTCGAGTCCTAGATATCAGTGTCCTGCGTCGATATCGTAGTCCTTCGATGTCTTGTGTCCTCACTCGCGTTGCCTCGTACTTGCACTTTCACTTGAATCTCACTTCACTCTTGATTCTTGATCCACATTAGTTTCACTCTCGATTCTTGATCCACTCTTGATTCTTGATTGCCCTTCTCTGAGGCCGCCGGTGCCCTTTTATAGGGCTGCCGCAGGCCCTGTTCGGCTCTGGAGCGGGGCCTGCCTGCCGCTCGTGCCCAAATAACGGCACAATCGCGTGATCTGGGTGACGCCAGCAGCCCGCCAAATGTTGCGGCCGCTTTTCGTTGGCCGAAGTACCGCTGTTGCTATGCAAAGAGAGAGCATCCATTACTTGCAGCGGTACCTCGGCTAACGGTGCCCTATGACCCGCGGGTGAGCGACGCGAGCTAATTGCTGACACTATAGGAGCGACAGAGACGGACTATAGTCCGCTCTCTGACCCTTTCCAGTCGCGAGGGTCGCTCCTATAGTGCTCGCGTCGCTGTGTGGAGCAATACATGCATGCACGTATGTGCATATAAACACATAGCAAATACATGTGTTTATATACACTGCATACGTGCCTACCTATATTGCTCTTCACAACATGATCTACATATTCTACTTAACATTTTAGGTTTTTTTAGAAATCATAACTCTTTTACAATTAGATTTACATGCACAAATATGTACATATGTATGTACGATTGCAGCCACACGCTGATCTACGCTTGCACACATATACATACATACATATGTATGTATGTGCGCCCGCATTGCGTCTTGCTGTGTCGCTGCCTTGCTTGCTGCGCCACATGGGTTTTGATGAAAAAACTTTAATGATTAATAATTCTGTTTCTAGATGGACAATCGTAATGATATCTTCAGATTATGATTATGATATTCATATCTATATGCTAAACCAAACTGCATGTCTCTAGTATTTGAAATGCATTTTTTTTCATATTTGGGGGTGGTGGGGCGAAGTGGAGACCGGAATCCAAAATCTGACAAAAATCGAAATTGTATTAAATTAGTATCTATATATATGCAGAAGACTTGGAGACTCTAACTCTAAAGATGAATTAGCTAGAATTTTAAAACTGGTTCCCGATAAATTCGTTTATCGATAATTTTGCAAATATACAAGTTATCGAATTTCTGAAACAAACTCGTACTGCGCGTGCAATATACGAACCTAACACAAAAAGAATGAACTCTCTAGCTTTTGTATCTTCAGAAATCGACGCGTTCAAACATACGGACAGACGGACGGACGGACATGGCTATATCAACTTTTCTCGTCACCCTGATCAAGAATATATATACTTTATGGGGTCTGCCACGCCTCCTTCTGCCTGTTACATACTTTTAACAAAACCATTATACCCTGATTTCCCATTTTCAATGGGCTCAGGGTATAAAAACGACAGTTATCCGCAACTGCGAGAGACCCTGTTCCCGTAGGTGCCGTTTATTTATTTAATAAACATTTTATAAACGAAATATTTCAGCAATTAACAAACGTACAACAAACGTTTTTCCTATACACACTATACGAGTATACAATCTGCGTGCGTGCAAATCAACCGATTTTGTTTGCGTACAAGAGCTGCATGGCGCAGTATCTAAGAATTGTGAGTTTGTAGCAGTGAACTTATTTAGGTTTAGCTAACGATTATACATATGTTTTTTTCATTAATTAATATATTTATATTTATATTAAAATGCATTCAGCCATCTTAGCAATTATTACTAAGCTATGCCGATTTGCCACGCCCCCAGTGGGGACTCTAAAAATGTGAAAATTACAGGGTTTTTTTTTATTGTGTAGTCAAAATCCGAACAGCAGCGGTTGAAGCTGATTGCTTTCGTGTTGTCTTCATCTTCATCAACAGTCTAACGGTAGTTTAACTTTCAGCAAAGTGAAGAATTACGAATTACAAAAGGTTTTGAAACGAAATTACGAATTATAAGAGGCGAAAAACTGCGAATTGTCGACGGGACCAAAATGTAAGGGATTTTTACGAATTAACGAAATTTTTTCAAGGGACCAGCAGTTTCTTATGAAATATTGATTTTTTCAGTTTAGCGGTGTACGAATTATCGAGCCTCGACTGTATATAAATATTTCGTGCAAAGCAATAAGGGCAAATTTCAACAAAAGAGTGCGTATGTACCAGTCAAGTCGTGAAGATCATTTACCTTACATACATACGAAACCTTATTCTGTACACTATGTAAAACAATTAATGTGTTTTAAGTATAGAAAATAAATACTAAAATAAAAATGCTTTTCGATTTTCATATTCGATTTCTTTCCCCAATGTATTACAATAGTAGAATATAAGTAGTACAGGTAAGGTAAACCAATTTTTAAGTCAACCGCACATTTTAAACAAATTGGCGGTTTTTTAAGAACTCCAGCATACCCTGAACATTTGAGTTCACCTGTGTTTGAGGTGTGGACTGTCCATTATTAATATTATTGGGCATGTTCATACCAGGAAGCACTTGGGATTGATTACAGAACCCTCCTATAAAACAAAAAATATTAATCAAAACTTAAATACAATTGAAGAAACATGTTTATTATTTTACCTTGTCCATTTTGCTGTTGATTTTGAGCCAGGTGTTGCAGAAATAAATCTTGTTGTGGATGGTGTGACATTTGCGCTTGATGTGGAAATGATGAATACTGTCTAAAAGACAAAATAGCAGGGTCCATTGCAGTCCAGTCACTGCTACTATATCCTATAAATAAGATATTTCCAATTTCGTGTATTTATGTAACTGTTTATGATTGAGGGGAAAAGTAAAGATTTTGGCACTTCAAAAGAATACAAAGAAAACAAGAACATTGCAGTCAGGTGTTACCGAATCCAGAATATTCATTCACGGCCGAAAATGGATCCGCACTTTCAGATTAACAAATCGCCCAATTGTTATATATACATATGCATATAACACTGCGCGTCATCAGGATAGCATTAATGTTGAATATTTTCTATATTACTTGAGCTAGAACACTAAATATTTTTACTATTAGTTAATTTTTTCTTAATTTTGAAAAAAGAAAGATGATTGGATATCTCATTCAACTTGGCAACTCATTTTATCAAATTTTTTTGTATGCCACAAAATTGATTTTCTTTAAAACAGAATAATTATAGGAAGACACATCGATTGCAGCTTACTTTGCTTTGTCTCCACCTTTTGAAGACTTTTAATGCTGCATTCTAATAACACTTTAACTATGTTATTAAAACATATATACCTTTATTTTGAATGCTAGCTTGGGCAATTTGGTGCTGTAAATGGGAGTCATTTATTGGCGCTCCTTGGAGTTGGTGTAATGTTGCCAAATGCGAGTTCCAGTTAGTAGCCAGGTGGAGTTGGTGTGCTTCGACTTGCGCTGGGCTGTTTCCAACCGAGCTGCTTTGCATATTGATAAAGGGCAGAATTTTACTAGAGTGTACTTTGGTTGCACCCTCATATCCTAAGGTATTCATGTGATTAAAGCCAGGTGGAGGCATTCTAGTGCGTTGGACGTTCTCAAGAATTTGATTATGAGGAGGTTGTGTTTGCTGCTGTAAATTCGGCACAACAATTCCATTAATATTCTGTTGAACTACTTCATTTTCCATAAGCTCAGCAAGTCCCTTTTGTGTTTCAATAAACGGGTCAAAACCTAAAATAAAAACAAATACAATAGAAAGTGAGTCGAGATGCTTGACTAAAATATGTCTTAAGCCCGAAATGATAAAAGATTTTACTAAAATAAAGTGTGAACTTATAAAAATTAACGACATATACAATTAACAACACATCATTCGATAAGCTTTCACAATGAAATAGTTTGTACAAAAAAAAAAGTGTGAAGGCTGGTAAAGTCTACTAGTGTTGCCAAATCAGCTTTTTTACCGATAAAAAATGGATTTTTATACTCTGTTCTAAAAGGAACAAGTATGAAGGCTCTAGTCGAGACGGCTCGACTACGAGATACCCTGAACCCAAAAAAGGTGATACTCTTCTTCTTTACGCGCGTATAGGCGCGCGCTCTGCTAACCGCACAGTTGCTGCCGTGGCTTGGGGGTGGGTTGGGCTATACTTTGAACGCTTACAACTCCATTTCTAGATGCATGATTTTGATGAAATTTTCAGAGTAGATTAAGAATATCTAAATGTATCTATGTGCCAAATCTCTAGTATTTGAAATGCGTATTTTGCAAATTGTGGGCGAAGGGGGCGTGGCATCCGAAATCCAAAAATTACATAATCTGCGTATTCATAATATCTATCTAAATATACAAATTTGAAGTCTTTAACGAAAACTGTGTAGAAGTTATGCTCAAAACACATAAAAAATTGAAACGAATTTTCGAATTTTTATCGATAATTTGGAAATGGGATGAGTTATCGAAAAAACAAAATAAACTCGTACTGCGTAGCTAACATACGAGTGTAACATTATAAAATTTCAGCTCTCTAGCTTTTGTAGTTTCCGAAATCTCGACGTTCATACGGGCGGAGGGACGGACAAGGCTCAATCAACTTATTTTTTGATGCTGATAAAGAATATTTATACTTTATGGGGTCTGCGACGTCTCCTTCTGCCTGTTACATACATTTTCACAAAACCATTATACCCTGAATTCCCATTTTCAATGGGTTCAGGGTATAAAAAAACAATTGGTTTTCTGCAATGTCGGTTTTGCTGTCGTCCGTCGGTCTGTCTGTCCGTATAAATGCAATATTTTTCGGAATTTGGACATGTACTCCTATATGCTCCCGAATTATAAAGTGTAAAAATTTTCTCGATCAAATCGATCAAATCGAAAAACTCTTCCGCCCATAGGCCAGAAATCATACTATATGATAAGCTAGAGAGTTGCAATTTGGAATGTATACTCGCGGTGACCACCCAAGTTCAAAAAGATATGGCGGATATATTTACGCACATTGGAGGGCGCAGCAAATCAGGAAAACCTATATTCTACAACTGTGAAGATATAACGCTGAAATTTGGCATGTGAAGTAATGTTATGATTCCATGAAGATCGATGAAAAAGTTATATGTGTATACAGAAACCAAATTTTAGATATTTTTTAGTATTATTGATACGCAGATTTTGTAATTTTCAGATTTTTGATGCTAAGCCCCGTTCGCTCCCATATATTCCGAAAGTTTGATGAAGATCGTCCATCTAGAAATGGAGTTATAAACGTCAAAATTTCAGACCAACGCACCCCAACACCACGGCAGCAACTGTGCGGTGATGAATATGTAAAGAATGTATTTCAAATACTAGAGATACTAGATATTACTAGAATGTTATGGCCATCTGAAAGTTTGATTATGTCCGTCTAGAAACAGAATTATAAATCAAAGCAAGCGAGACAGCAAGGCAGACTTACACACATACAGGCGTACAAGCGTGATCAGTGTGTGCGTGTATTTTTATACCCTGAGCCCATTGAAAATGGGAAATCAGGGTATAATGGTTTTGTTAAAAGTATGTAACAGGCAGAAGGAGGCGTGGCAGACCCCATAAAGTATATATATTCTTGATCAGGGTGACGAGAAAAGTTGATATAGCCATGTCCGTCCGTCCGTCTGTCCGTATGTTTGAACGCGTCGATTTCCGAAGATACAAAAGCTAGAGAGTTCATTCTTTTTGTGTTAGGTTCGTATATTGCACGCGCAGTACGAGTTTGTTTCAGAAATTCGATAACTTGTATATTTGCAAAATTATCGATAAACGAATTTATCGGGAACCAGTTTTAAAATTCTAGCTAATTCATCTTTAGAGTTAGAGTCTCCAAGTCTTCTGCATATATATAGATACTAATTTAATACAATTTCGGTTTTTGTCAGATTTTGGATTCCAGTCCCCACTTCGCCCCACCACCACCAAATATGAAAAAAAAAATGCATTTCAAATACTAGAGACATGCAGTTTGGTTTAGCATATAGATATGAAGATATCAATACGATTGTCCATCTAGAAACAGAATTATTAATCATCAAACTTTTCTCATCAAAACCCATGCGGCGCAGCAGCAAAGGCAGAGAGAGACAGCAAGACGCTTGCAATGCTTACACACATGCATACACATATACATGCATACAACCGTAGATCAAAGTCTATGTGTGCGCGTGGTTTTGCATGCGTGCAGAAACGAATCGAATAATTCTTGGAATATTATTCGTTCGAAGAAGGGCTCAGGGGATTTCGTAGTCGAGCAGTCTCAACTACAGCTTTCTTACTTGTTGCATGTATAGTTTGTTAAATATATTCATGCAACATATAGTTAGAAATCCAGAAATATGTACAATTACAACATTACCTAGGTCATCATCCGCCAACGAGCTTTGTGAAAACCGATTTTGGGGTGAATGCACGTTTTGTGTGTGGTTTGTTGAAGACTGTAACAAAAATGGTATTTTAATTTTTTAATTGTTACTATTAAATTTGAATTTAATTTTAAATATTTTTCAGGCTAGCCTTGTTTACGATAGATACTCACGGTTTTTTCAAAATTTCCCATAAACCTTTGCTTCTGTAATTGTGCTTGCTGAGTTGAAATACCTAAAATTTAAAAGGAAATTATACAAATTGTTATAAGGCAAATACAACTAAATACCATTGTCAAAAACTGATGGGTTAGGGTGGTTGTTTCCCAAAAACATAGCCAATCGATGAGAATCCACATTACTTAAGTGAGATTGTCCATTAATGTACTGTTGGTGGATCTGCTGCTGACTTTTATGAAAGTCGAAAAACTTCGACATATTTCCACCGAAATTATTAACATTAAGAGAATTTTCATCAGACTGCTGTGGAATATGCTGTGAATGTACGGATGCATGTGCTTGCGTCCTATTTGAGTCAACATCATTACCATAATATTGTCTTGGAAAATCTACGAAATATACGAAATTTATACCAATTTATTATTTGTAATAGTGAAAGTATTTGATTATTATTAATGAAAAAACTCAATATTTGACGAATTCAAAATCTGAACTAATGCTTTATACCTTAAATCTACATCTAGTCACTGGAAGGGTACAATTTCCATACAAAAAATGCACATATTTTTTGTCAAGTGTCCCTTTTAGATCGTTTAGCTGTTGTCTAGGCTAACGTTACATTATATAGGTAACGCGCAGGTTATATACTATTGTCTATTTTAAATATATTTATGAATATTATCCAGACACACCGATATACATTCACATTCGCAAGCGTCCTGCAGTTTCGCTTGCTCTTCACGTGGGCTATGTCATGGGAACTTATTTGATGAACAAGTAAGAACGTTGCAGTCAGACGTTCAAAAGACCCATTCACGAGCCCAACGTTGTCATATCTATTTCCGAGATATTATTTCCGACTTAATAATGTACACAGTCAAATGCAGACAAAACAGACTGTAACATATTCTAAAAATTGCGATTGAATTGTGAATTATTTAGGCATTACTTTAGTTTTGTCAGATGCCGTTGTAGCAGAGAACTTATTTAGGTTTAGCTAATGTATTCTATATTGATTTATTTTTTTAAAACCACAAATACGATTTTAAAATACCTACTTTAGAATTTTTATATATCGAAAATTTATAACTTTTATTTATTTACTTAATTTATATTTTTATGTTTATTATGAAATGCTTTCTGCCACCTTGGTAATTACTATTAAGCAATTTTTATGTGGTTATTTCAGATTTCATTAACAAGAACTGCTTCTTCCTCATATCGTAATGCTATGATATTGACATTATTATGAGCTGTTAATAGCATAACTCCCACTCCAGTCCTCCTAGTGGTTCGCAATCGACAATTAGTAATACTTCTTACATTCATTTTACACAACTCAACATTAATATACACCAAAAATGACACAGCTTCTTCCAAAAATATAGACGAGGTATTACTACTCGACTTTTGTACATAGCATCGATCCTCCACTCCAACAGTATGTACTGTAATTTTCGTACATTACTGTACAATTTGGATGCTTACGCTTCAAAAATGTGAAAGTTACAGGTTATTTTTCAATATGCAACGTTTCCAAAGAGGCTTAAAAATTATTTTTGTTTTATAAGCTTCTTTGGACGTAGATATATCTATCATATCTTGATCTTTGATTGTCAGCCCAAGTATACATACCACATTTCAAGTCAATAGGATAAAAAATAAAGTACAATTTGAACAAGTAAGAAAGATCTAGTCGAGACGGCTCGACTACGAATCCAAAATCTGACATAAACTGAAATTGTAATAAATTAGTATATATATGCATATATATATATATATGTATATATATGCAGAAGACTTGGAGTCTCTAACTATAAAGATGAACGAGATATAATTTTATAGCTGATTTCCGATAAATTGTTTTATCGATTACTCTGGAAATATAAAAGTTATCGAATTTCTGAAACAAACTCGTGCTGCGCGTGCAATATACGG
This sequence comes from Drosophila buzzatii, assembly GCA_035045845.1. NCBI lineage: Eukaryota > Metazoa > Arthropoda > Insecta > Diptera > Drosophilidae > Drosophila > Drosophila buzzatii. The sequence goes on along the minus strand of JAWNOS010000412.1, from coordinate 584,725 downwards.
ACCTAACACAAAAAGAAATCGACGGAAATAGGACAGACGGACATGGCTATATCAACTTTTCTCGACACCTGATCAAGAATATATAGCAAGACATTGTAAATATGTGTGTGCATGCTCATCACGAAAAGTGATGCTTATGCACATCAGCGCTTTCATGCCCTTCCCAAAAATGATCACGAGAACACTAAAATTTTGCATGAGAATGACAAAGCCGTTTAAGAGTTTGGAATTCTCTTACTAAGAAGGGCAGATGGGATCGTTGCGAATTGCCACTCGCGAACAAATTTCAATTTTTGTGGGCTGCTGGCCTGTGCTCGCATAGAGAGAGAGAGAGAGAGAGAGAGAGAGAAAAAGAGAGAGAGAAAGAGAGAGAGAAAGAGAGAGAGAGAGAGAGAGAGAGAGAGAGAGAAAGAGAGAGAAAGAGAGAGATAGAGAGAGAGAGAGAGAGATTTTAACATATTTTAGAGAATGTATGTGCAATGAAGTGTTGCCCATTGTAGTTGAATTAAAACCAAATAGTTCAGTATAAACAAAAATAGCCTGATGTGTAACTTAACAGCCAATAATGCGAAAAAATTTTCCCGAAAATGTTAGCTTTTTTAAAAAATATCTTCCCACTAAAAACAGCTTTTTTTTTTTTTTGCTCAAGCTTAACATGAGCATGTGTCAAAATTTAATAGTTATGTAATAGTTTTCGATCTGCTGAAACAAACTGGTAATGCGCGTCAGGGGATAAAAACGAGGAGCGAACACAAAGTTGATAAGGTGATATTGATCTAATATTTTCGCTTTTCAAACACATAAAAGGTTTGCTTATCAGCATAGGAAGTCAAGGTTATTAATTAAAAGTCTAAGCAAGAGAACATAACAAAATAATATTATTATAATAATGATTCTAATGGATACAAATTCAACAGTTTTTAGTGAGATGTAAAAAACAATACGGCTCTCGTAGAGCTGGAGAACGCATTCAGACCATGTGGAGCAAACTGTGATACATGGCTACAGCCACAGAATGGGTTTGTGATGCTTTACTATGGTGGACCACTGGCTCTCTCTTTATTTAATGGAGGGTATAATGCTTAAAAAAGGATTCTTTAGTATTCTTCACACGCATCGTCTTAATCTTTGAAGAACTAGGCCTATCAATGAAAGATGAATTTGCAACAAGGTGGTGATGCCAGACATACGGCTAAAAGTGTTAAAAACTATGGATGGGGAATCCAAATATTCAGCTAACACAGAGTTCCGACTTCATTCCGATCAAAAGACTTTGGGCAATCCTGAAAGGACGGCTGGTACAGGACGATGCTGCCCCTACACACATGTAGAACCTATAGGATCGCGTAGAAGCGAAATAAAATATATTCACAGTTTTTAGATAGCAATATAAAATGCATTATTAGGAACAATGTAATAAACAGAATAATATACAGTGCCGTTTTGACTTTATTGAAAAATAAAAACTGTATATCTTATTAACAAATGATTCAATTTGTTTGAAAAATATTTTCTTTTATAAAAAAAAAAAAAAAACAAGTATGAACGTTGCAGTTAGGCGCAACTAACTGCGAGAGACTCTGTTCCTGTAGGTGCCGTTTATTTATTTAATAAACATTTAATAAACGAAATAGTATTTCGTCAATTGGATCGTGAATTTTTCGATCTTTACTTTAGTTTTGTCAAAAAGCGCTCTAGCAGTGCCTTATTTGGTTGTAGTTAACGTGACCCAGGTCAAGGCAGTGGCGCTGGTGGTAAGCGGTCTGCAAGCGTTACTTAGGTGCGTGGGTTCGAAATCCGCATAAAACCTTTTTTCCAAAAATTATGATTTTTTAATTTTTTTTTATATTTGTGTATTTTATATAATTATATTTATTATAAAATGCTTGCTGCCAGCGCCTATTGATACTAAGATATTTACATATAAACATACGCATATGAATTGTTCATGCCATGCCCGAATAGCACGGAAGAAGCCGTTTATAAATATGAAAAACCAAAAATGAGGACTAGAATTTGCAACGGAGCAAGTTGGTCGCCCAAAATAATCAGCCAAAACCAACAATAAAATATGGCGGTGGAAGTGTCATGGCAGCTTCGGGAGTTGGAAGCTTATTTTTCATAGAAGGCAATATGGACAATAATATGTACCTATCCCTTTTAAAGGACAATTTGCTCCAAGGACCCGAAAAACTGGGCCTAGAAGGGCGATTCCGATTTCATCAGGATAGTCATCCAAAGCCTAAATCCCCATGTGGTCAATCCTCAAGCCCAGGACCCCGACATAAACGTTATTAAAAATTTGTGGGCAATATTGGACATGGCCATCCGGAAAAGGTCAATATCTAATGAAAATTACCTGAAAATGGCCTTTTTGGAATAATGGCAAAAAATCGATATCACCAAAAAAGCGATGTCACCCAATTGGTAAATTGGTAAACTCGATGAAATCACGTTTGTAAGAGGTTATTAAACATAAAGGAGTTCATAAAAAATACTAATTTAAGAATTTGTTGATAAGTTAATTGCAGTGCACGAAATAAGTTGTGACATAGAAAAAGCCAGTTTTCTTTAGTTTTAAATGTTATTTCTTAAAATAAAAAAAATTGAAGTGCTTAAGCATATAAAGGATAAATCCGTCTTTAAAGTTTTACTATACCGCTGCACGAAATAAGCTGTGAGCCACTGTATGCGTACACAGAATTGCGATTGTATTGTTTTGTTTTGTCACAAACTGCTGGTGATCAGCTGTGAATTTATTTAGGTTTAGCTAACGATTACATGATATTTTAAAATGACTTGGGTTCGAATCCCGCTGGATACTTTTTTATTATTAATCGAAAACTTATAAATTTTATGTTATTAATTCATTAATATTATTATATTTTTGTTAAATTGCTTTCTACCACCCTAGCAATTACTACTAAGCTATTATAAGCATGAATTATGCAGTTGGCCACAACAAACTTCTTTGCAAATTTGCCACGCCCCAGTGGACGTAGACGCATAATTTTTGGCCAGTTCTTAGAGGCTAACTTAACTGCAAAATTTGATTGCTTACACTCAAAAAATACGAATATTACAGGGTATTTTTCGATATGCCACGCTCCCTAAGAGGCTGAAAAATTATTTTTGGGTCATCGATAGAGGAGGACATTAGTAACTGAACCATCAAATTTTCAAGCTTCTAGCTCTAAAACTGTGAGATATATTAATTTTTGCGGTAGCCACGACCCCTGTGGACGTAAATATATTTATCATAGCTTATTGATCTTGGGTTGTCAACCCGAGTGTGCATGCCAAATTTCAAGTCTTTAGTCAATAGTGTTCAAAATGTAGCACAATTTGCAAAATCACTATATATTCAGGCCCGATTTGCCACGCTCCCAAAGACCGTAGACATAAAACTTTTTGATCGATCTTCATCGAATCATAGTATTACGTATTTCCCGCTTTTCCAAGCCCCCAATGGGCGTAGATATATCCGCCATAGCTTTTTGAACTTGGGTTGTTACCGCGAGTATACATTCCAAAATGCAAGTTTCTAGCTCATCATCTAGTATAATTACTGGCCTATGGGCGGACGAGTTTTCCGATTGCCACGCCCCTAGTGGGTCGTAGTCGCCTAGTAGTCGGGAAAATTTTTACACTTTATAATTGGGGAGCATATTTGAGTATATGTTCCAAATTTCAAGTCTCTAGCTCTGATAGCGCAGAAAAATATTGCGTTCATAAGGGCAGACGGACGGTCAGCAAGGCGGATATTGCACAAACCCAATATACTCTTTTTCCTTTTGGGAACAGAGTTTAAAAAGATCATTTTTCGAGGCGTCTGACGACTTAACAATAAAATTCAATACTTTTTCATTATATAATGTTTTCTGTGTCCTCTCTTACTTATGATAATATCAATAATACAACTTGGAAGAGAGTTATATTAAACTTCAATTCATTGAAAGTGTTGACAAGGCTTCTTTAATACTTTCCCTAAGCTCACGGAGTCCTCAAATTGTCTTTCTCCTTCATAAAAATCGACGCGTACATACATACGGACGGACAGACATGGCTATATCAACTTTTCTCGTCACCCTGATCGAGAATATATATACTTTATGGGGTCTACCACGCCTCCTTTTGCCTGTTACATACATTTAACAAAATCATTATACCCTGATTTCCCATTTTCAATGAGGGTATAAAAAGTAGTGGTCCAGGAGTAACTCTCGTAGAGCTCTGGACCGGCACGCATATACTGTTGAGAATGATTCAACGAGCTCATCTCTCAGACGACATATGTAGATATGCTTTGAATTAAAGGAATAGACCTGTCATCCAGCAGTCCTGCCTCTCTGTCGCCGTTCCTTGATGAAGCTCGGCTTCTACGTGTAGACGGTCGCCTCAAAAACGCTACTTAGATAGTTATCTTGCCCAGAAGTCATCCAGTAACTCGAGCCATCATCATGCATTATCATCAGCGAAACTTGCACGCTGGTCCCCGAGCAGGGCTTAATATTGATCAAGTGGTGGTGGAAAAACTGTAGCCAGTGTGATGCGTCATTTGCGTTCGCGCAAAGCCTCAACTCGTTGAGCACATAATGGCGGATCTACCCCTTTTTTTATAAGCCTGTAAAATGCTACGTCTGCGCATTTGTTTTGCTACGAAGACTATCTGGTTAGAGCTAGTCTGGTATGACAATGCCACAAATTTTATAGGCGCCCGCAACCAGCTTTATGAGTTGAATCGACTATTCCTATCGGACGCTCACCAGAACGCTGTAACTTAATCGAATGACATTTATTTCCTCCACGTTCTCCTCACTTTGGTGGCTTGTGGAAAAACGCAGTGAAGACAGCGAAGCATCATTTCTATCGATCTGTTCGCCCTTCCGTCCTGGCTGATGATGAGCCTCACACTGGTCTGTATCGCTACAAAGCAGACTTTACCTCCTGCGCATTTTTTTCAGCGAACCTAACCTGACAAGGCTCAATTTTAATCGTTTTCTAATCGATGTCTAGCAGCGTGTAAGCTATCTCCAGCAGGTGTTCTGGGTGCGCTTGCGTCCAAACCTGGCTTGGCTGTTGGCGACATAGTTCTTAAAAAAGATGTGAATCTTCTGCCACTTAAGTGGCCACAGGACAGACAATTGACAATTGACAATTGAGCTTATCCCTGGAAGTGATGGCGTAGCGAAATAAGAATACCTACAAACAAACAGACATTGCTGCCCTTTAAATGTTATGTTTAAGAGTAAATCTTCAACGGGTGGATGTTGGGCCCAGCAATTGTAATTACTACTACTATTATTGTAATTAATAGCGGCACTTCGCCGAATAGGTTTAGAACGTATGCGGATTGTGTAAGATTAATTTCACTCTCCCCTTTAATATTAAAATATTTTTGTTTAATTAATATAAAAAATAAAATTTAAAATTTTAACTTTTCTTATTCTTTTATTTATTTTTTTTTTTACTATAATGTAAAAAATCACTTCGCTTTAGCTTAATGAGGGACCAACGTTTTCATTTACAGTCTGATCTTTGTGGCGTAAAATCGAGAGTATTAATACCAAATCCTTCTAAAATTTCATGGTCGTTCTGCTTTTGTGGCAAGGGTCATTATCCTGTTGCAGAATAAAAGACTCTACGATGAGCGGTCAGGTAACATGAATGAAGTTACCCAATCCATATTATCCATCCATTTAATTCCAGAACAAAGCAGAGCTCACCTTTTAGCAAATGTAACGTCTCTTCTGCCTTTATTCGTGGGGCATTCTTAGAGAAGTTATACTTAAAAGAGCTCTCATCTGCCCGTAAAACGCTTCTCCAGAACTCCTTTGGTTTGTGAATATGAACGGCACGTCCTTAGCTAAACATGTTCATAATTCTTCTTCTTTTAAGCGTCGGTTGACGGTTCTTTCCCTAATTAGAGTCATTTCTTTTTTTTTATACCCTAAATCCATTGAAATAGGGAAATCAGAATATGATGGTTTTGTTAAAAGTAGAAGGAGGCGTGGCAGACCCCATAAAGTATATATATTCTTAATCAGGGTGACGAGAAAAGTCGATGTAACCATGTCCGTATTTTTGAACGCGTCGATTTACGAAGACATAAGAACTAGAGGCTTAATACTTTTTGTGTTAGGTTTGTATATTTCATGCGAAGTACGAGTTTGTACATAATAACCATAATAACGTTGGGTAAATTCGTTAATTTTTTGCTCCAACCTCCAGGTTACTGCAGCAACTGCAGTAAGAGAGCGTAGGGTTCTTACTTGTTTAATTCGCGGAAGTTTTCCATTTGGCACCTGATCTTTTTATACCCTGAGCCCATTAAAAATGGAAAATCAGGGCATAATGGTTTTGTTAAAAGTATGTAACAGGCAAAAGGAGGCGTGGCAGACCCCAGAAGAGTTGATTGAGCCATGTCCGTATGTTTGAACGCGTCGATTTCCGAAGATACAAAAGCTAGATAGTTCATTCTTTTTGTGTTAGTCCGTATATTGGACGCGCAGTACGAGTTTATTTCAGAAATTCGATAAATTGTATATGTGCAAAGTTATCGATAAACGAATTTACCAGGAACCAGTTATAACATTCTAGCTAATTCATCTTTAGAGTTAGAGTCCCGAAGTCTTCTGCATATATATAGATACTAATTTAATACAATTTCGTTTTTGTCAGATTTTTGCTTCCGGTCCCCACTTCGCCCCACCACCACCAAATATGAAAACAAGTAAGAACGTTGCAGTTATGCGCAACTAACTGCGAAATACTTTGTTCCCATAGGTGCATCTTATTTATTTAATAAACATTTAATTAACAAAATATTTCGTCAATTAGAAAACGTACATGGCAAGTAACAAACGTTTTTCCTATACGTACATAAAGATTTACACATGTACACACTATACGAGTATACACACAATTTTCTATGTATGCATACAAAAGTTTGCATGCCAGAATATTCTAAGAATTGTGACTGAGTTGTGAATATTTCGATCGTTACTTTAGTTTTCTCAAAATGCGCTCTAGCAATGCTTTATTTGATCTTAGTTAACAAAGTTCATGTCAGGGCAGTGGCGCTGGTGGTAAGCGCAATGCAAGCTATACATAGGTGCGTGGTTTCGAATCCCGCAGAAAACATTTTTTCAAAAATTATTATAATTTTTTAAAATTTTTTTTATATTTGCATATTTATTATAAAATGCATGCTGCCAATTGATAATAATTTATAAACATACGCATATGAATTGTGCTTTTCCGATTTGCCACGCTGCGTGGCAAGCAACATTTCTATGCATGCATATATGTGTAACGATTACATGTTATTTTAAATGACCTGGGTTCGAATCCCGCTGGAAACTTTTTGTTTATTAATCGAAAACTTATAAATTTTATTTTTCCAATTCATTAATATTTTTATATATATGCTAAAATGCTTTCTGCCATCTTAGCAATTACTACTAAGCTATTATATGCATGAATTATGCAGTTGGCCACATCAAACTTCTTTGCCGATTTGCCACGCCCCCAGTCGGCGTAGGCGCACAATTTTTTTATTTTTTTATTTTTGGGTTATCGATAGAGGAGGACATTAGTAACTCAACCATCCAATTTTCAAGCTTCTAGCTCTAAAACTGTAGGAGATATAAACTTTTGAAGTTTGCCACGCCCCCTATGGGCGTAGATATATCTACCATAGCTTATTGGTCTTGGGTTATCAACCCGAGATTACATGCCAAATTTCAAATCTCTAGTATTCATAGTGTTCAAAATATAGCACAATTTGAAAAATTACTATATATTCAGGTCCGATTTGCCACGCCCCCAATGGGCGTAGACATATAACTTTTTGATTGATCTTCTTAGAATCATAACATTAACTTACATGCCAAATTTCAGCGTTCTAGCTTCAACGGTGTAGAAGATACGTATTTCCCGATTTGCCACGCCCCCAATAGGCGTAGATATATCCGCCATAGCTTTTTGAACTTGGGTTGTCACCCCGAGTATACATTCCAGTATGATAACTTGCCTATGGGCGGAAGAATTTTCCTATTTGCCACGCCCCTAGTGGGCGGATCGGGAAAATTTTTACACTTTATAATTCGGAAGCATATATGAGTATATGTTCCAAATTTCAAGAAATTTCAAGACGGACATTGCACAAACCCAATATACTTTTTTCCCTTTGGGAACAAAGTATAAAAATGCATTTCAAATACTAGAGACATACAGTTTGGTTTGGCATATAGATATGAATATCGTAATCATAATCTGAAGACATCAATACGATTGTCCATCTAGAAACAGAATTATTAATCATCAAAGTTTTCTCATCAAAATCCATGCGGCGCAGCAGCAAAGCAGCGAGACAGCAAGACGCTTGCAATGCTTACACATGCATACACACATACATGCATACAAGCGTAGATCAGCGTCTGCGTGTGCGCGTGGGTTAGCATGCGTGCAGAAACGAATCGAATAATTCTTGGAATATTATTCGTTCGAAGAAGGTCTCAGGGGATTTCGTAGCGAGCAATCTCGAATACAGCTTTCTTACTTGTAATTTTTTTTTAAGTGTTATGCTTTATAAACTTCTTAATTTGATAGTGAGCAGCTTGACAATACACCTTATATGCACTTGCAATGTCTGTTATTTTTATTCCAGCGCAATCCATTTTCGCGACGTGATTTCGTCAAAATGCCGACTAGTGTATTCCATTGCTGCACTTAGAGTTATTACCATATAACAATGTATTTTTTATAGGAAATATAGTTACTATAGATTTCAAAATTGAAATTGTTCAAGCATGAACATGCCACATAAAAACATTAGTCTGCGCGTTATCTGACCGCAAGTAATAATCATGTCATCCCTTAGTTGCAGCGATAAACTCAGAGAGTAATAAAAATGTAACGTGAGCCTAGACAACGATCGCGATCGAAAAGGATACTTGACAAAACATTTGTGCACTTGTGTGCATGGAATTAATTTCAGGCGACTAAAAAAATAATTAAGTGCAACATTTATCGATTTGTTTTTACATCGTTTTAACGAATAAATAAGTACACGCTAACATAAGCATCAAATAAGAGAGTGTTTAATACAATAACAATAATACTCAACGCAATGTGGAGTATTCTACATATAAATACGTCATATGCTTAACGCATGATAGTGTATACTACATGCGCACATAGTGACACTTTGTCGCTATGTATAAACATACATACCGAGCACAATAATTTAAATACGACCAGCCACTTATATGCCGCATGCATAATGTATGTATATGCCTGCATATATATATATGTATATATATACATATATGTCGGAGCGCACTGTATGTGATTGTTGCTGCGTACTGCACGTGTGCGCTGTGTGTGTGTGTGTGTTGATGTATATTGGAATTCTGGTGTTCACCAGAATTCCTAATTTCATCATATCAATAATGTTGCATCAGTCGCTAATTGCGCTCTGATTGGTTCTTTGCATTTTGTCGCTTTAAGAAGTACCGTTTTAGCGAGACGACAGCGCTACAACGCTGTCGTCGAGTGTGGTTCGGAGCTATGCAGAAGAATAACACTAGCATTGAGAGGCAGTTTAGAAATAAACGTGGAAGCATAAGCACCGAAACTCGCTTCGCTATTATGGACCAAATGAATTCAGTTCCAACATCAGAAGTGGGATCGGCGCCACCCCCTATATTTACTGAAGAACAGTGGCGCGTAATTTTGCAAATGCAAAATAAAAATATGTTGGAGTTTGCAAAAACAATGCAAGCTTCTACCTCAGAACAACAACAAAAGCGTGAGGTCACATTGCCGAAATTCTTTGCCAACGCCGCTGGCGTAGACGCTTCAAAGTGGTGTGCGACTGCAGATATTATTTTAACTGAGCACCCGCTAGAAGGAAGCAAGCTTATTATGGCATTAAGCAATGCAATGGAGGGCAGTGCATCCCAATGGCTAACGGAAATCTCCTACCCTGGCATGAAGTGGAGCGAGTTTAAAGAATTGTTCCTTCATCGATACGAAAGCAATGAAACACCAGCAGCAATGTTTTTGCATTTGTTAAGCAGCCGTCCGGCTAATGAAGAGTGCTTGACAGTATATGCTAGCCGCTTGGTCTCATCGCTAACTACGGCCTGGAAGGACAAAAACATAGAGGAGATCGCCGTTTCTGTTGCGCTTGCACATATGGCAAATATGGACCGCCGTTTGCAACGAATTGTATTCACTTCAAGGGTGCAAACAAGAAGTGATTTGCAATTGGAATTGAAGGCTTACAATTTTCAAAAGCATCGCGATACCGGCCGTGATCTCAGCCCTGGACCTGACAATAAAAGACGAAAAGTGTCAACCATGCAGTGCCATTTCTGCGGACAACCCGGACACAAAATGGCAGAATGCAGAAAAAAAACGCGATGCGAGGCCGAGGCGAAAACCCAACGAGAGAAGACCCGGGTTACCTGCTTCAAGTGTGGCCAACCCGGGCATTTCGCGAACCGATGCTCTGGAAGTGACGTCCCAACAAAGCAAAAGAATGTAAACCAGTGCTTTGTGTCTGAGCCAACAGGAGTCATGTTACATCGAGGTGAGAGCTACCCAATTTGCTTCGACTCTGGTGCCGAATGTTCCTTGATTAGAGAAAAGATAAGTGACCGATTGTCTGGAAAGCGCGTGAATAATATAGTAATGCTAAAAGGTATCGGTGATGCCGGTATTTATAGTACTATGCAAATTCTCAGTCAGGTTATTATTAATGAAAACATGATAGAAATATTATTTCACGTTGTTCGAGATGAGGACTTGAAGAATGATGTCATCATTAGACGTGAAGTCCTTAATCAAGGTTTCAATGTTGTGCTCTCACCGAATGTGTTTAAAGTTATAAAATCAAAATCTGTAAATATTTGTGCCGCTACTGATTCTCCAATTAATATTGATGAAATTAATACCGATTTGACAAATGCTGATAAAAGCGAATTAATAAATTTAATTAAAAATTATACCTCAGCATTCTCTAAAGGGATTCCAAATACACGAGTTAATACAGGCGAACTGAGAATTCGACTAATTGACCCCAACAAAACTGTGCAACGTCGGCCGTATAGACTCAGTCCGGAAGAGAGAGAGATAGTGCGTGAGAGGTTAAGAGAGTTACTCAGATGTAACATTATCCGCCAAAGTTGTTCTCCGTATGCAAGTCCTATGTTGCTTGTAAAAAAGAAAAATGGGTCCGATCGTTTATGTATTGACTACAGAGAATTAAACTCAAATACCGTCGCTGACAAATACCCCTTGCCCCTCATTAGTGACCAGATTGATAGGTTGCGTGGTTCGTATTATTTTACTTGTTTAGATATGGCTAGTGGTTTTCACCAAATTCCGATTCACCCTGATTCCGTTGAATATACTGCATTTGTGACTCCGGATGGCCAATACGAATTTCTTACAATGCCTTTCGGACTCAAAAATGCGCCTTCCGTTTTTCAAAGGACAGTTATGCAAGCTTTAGGCAATCTTGCATATTCATACGTAATTGTCTATATGGACGACATTATGATCGTGTCACCAACAATTGAGTTAGGGTTGGAAAGATTAAGAACAGTGTTGAACGTTCTGACAAGGGCGGGATTCATCTTCAATATCTCGAAATGTTCTTTTCTGAAAACAAAGGTACAGTATTTGGGTTTCGAAGTAAAGGCTGGCGAGATTAGGCCAAACTCACAGAAGACTACTGCATTAAGTTTATTACCACCTCCGCAGACTGTTTCCAGTTTGCGACAGTTTATTGGTTTGGCTTCCTACTTTCGCAAGTTTGTACCCGATTTCGCCAAAATAATGAAGCCACTCTATTCTCTTACGTCAGGAAAAGGAAGTATTGTCTGGAATGTTGAACTCGAGAATATTCGAAAAAAAATAGTAACTGTCCTTACAAATGAACCTGTTTTGGTAATTTTTGACCCACAATACCCCATTGAGTTACACACTGATGCCAGTTCCTGTGGATATGGTGCAATACTCCTACACCGTATTAATGGTAGTCCTCATGTGGTGGAATATTTTAGCAAAACAACTTCGTCCTCTGAAGCTAGATATCACTCATATGAGTTAGAAACATTGGCTGTGGTTGCTTCTGTAAGACACTTTCGTCATTATCTGCTTGGGCGAAAGTTTGTGGTATACACCGATTGTAATTCACTTAAGGCTTCACGGACAAAGATAGACTTAACACCAAGAGTTCATCGCTGGTGGGCCTATCTGCAATCATTCGATTTTGATATCCAATATAGAGAGGGAAAACGCATGGCTCATGCAGACTTCTTTTCCAGGAATCTAGTTCCTTCAAAGCCACAACTGGTGCTAGAAAAAATCACAGAGAAGCGAGTAAACTTAGCTGAAATTTCAAGTGAGTGGCTTCTTACGGAACAGAAATTAGATCCAGAGATTGTAGAAATAGTCCGTAAGCTCAATTCCAACGAGCAACAAGACGATTTAATTAAATCTTATGATTTAAGGAAAGGTATCTTACATCGCAAAATTCAAAGAAACAGTAGAACACGTTGTCTACCGGTGGTGCCACGAACATTTAGGTGGTCCGTGGTAAATCAGGTACACGAGTCAGTTATGCACCTTGGTTGGCAGAAAACTCTTGACAAGGTTTACCAATATTATTGGTTTCATAACATGAATAAATATGTTCGCAAATTTGTAAACAACTGCATAACTTGTAGAACTTCCAAGTCGCCTTCTGGGAAAATACAAGCTGAGCTCCATCCAATCGCGAAGGTGAACATCCCTTGGCACACTGTTCACATAGATATTTCTGGAAAGTTGAGTGGTAAAAGCGACCTAAAAGAATATGTCATCGTTCAGATTGATGGCTTCACGAAATTTGCACACCTTTATCACACCCTTAAAATAGACACCGAAAGCTGCGTTAAGGCCTTAAAAGCCTCAATTGTCCTATTCGGGGTACCAAATCGTATCGTAACTGACCAGGGAAGGTGCTTTTCAAGTTCTCGACTCTCTGAATTTTGTTCCTCACAAAATATAAAACTTCATCTAATTGCAACTGGGGCAAGTCGTGCAAACGGCCAAGTTGAGCGTGTTATGAGTACGCTCAAAAATTTACTAACTGCGGTGGAACCGAGTCAAAGATCCTGGCAAGATGCACTTGGCGAGGTTCAGCTTGCATTAAATTGCACAGTTAGTCGTGCAACTGAAGCGAGCCCGTTGGAAATTTTGATAGGAAAAGAGGCTCGACCGCTTGGGTTAATTCCACCAGTAGACACAGAAATCGAAATTGATTTGAACAGTGTTCGGACTCGTGCCAGTAATAAGATGAAGAGTTTGGCTGATTATGATAAACAACGCTTTGACAAAACCAAGGCCGTGATTGTAAGGCATAATGTTGGTGACTATGTTCTGTTAAGAAACGAGGAGAGACACCAAACGAAATTAGACCCGAAATTTAAGGGCCCATTTTTGGTTACCGAAGTCCTGGAAGGAGACAGGTATATGTTAAAGTCGTTAACAAATAAACGACTTTACAAATACTGTCACGAGGACATTAGAAGAATTCCAGATGGTAAAATTCCTGATGAATTGGATATTGATAACGAAAATCATTGCTCATCAGAGAATATAGTCGAGACTGAGAGTGTTCCGTCCAAGTGAGACGACGAATTAAATTTATTATTTTGTTTTATTTTTATTTTTATATATTGAACATTCATTTTCTGGCGCACGTTCATTTGAAAGTTAAGCAAATACTTTGCTGTTTTGTTGAAATTGCATAGTGCAAGTACAATGATTAATTGTTTTGTTAAAATTTAAGTGAATTTATGAATTCTGTTAAAGAAAAAGAAGATACTCTGTATGTTATGGTTAAGAATAAAGCTTAAGTTCAGTTTATGTTATGAAACACAAAAGGTGTCTTTGAATTTGATATTTGGACATTACACGAAGATGTGTAAGTGTCAGAATGGTTATCCGTCTATGAGAGACGATGGTTATCCGTCTATGAGAGACGATGGTTATCCGTCTATGAGAGACGATGGTTATCCGTCTATGGGAGACGATGGTTATCCGTCTAAGAGAGACGATGAATTCAGTTAAAAATCTTTTGTTACGTAAGAAATTTGAATCTAAAATTGGGAGTACTACACGAGGACGTGCCAAGGTCAGGATGGCCGTGTCGGAGCGCATTGTATGTGATTGTTGCTGCGTACTGCACGTGTGCGCTGTGTGTGTGTGTGTGTTGATGTATATTGTAATTCTGGTGTTCACCAGAATTCCTAATTTCATCATATCAATAATGTTGCATCAGTCGCTAATTGCGCTCTGATTGGTTCTTTGCATTTTGTCGCTTTAAGAAGTACCGTTTTAGCGAGACGACAGCGCTACAACGCTGTCGTCGAGTGTGGTTCGGAGCTATGCAGAAGAATAACACTAGCATTGAGAGGCAGTTTAGAAATAAACGTGGAAGCATAAGCACCGAAACTCGCTTCGCTATTATGGACCAAATGAATTCAGTTCCAACATATACATCTTACATTAGAATTATGAGGAGGCAATGCATAACGAAGACTAAACATTTATGAAATATTAAGAATTGTAATAATTAACATACCGGTGTGTGTAGTATGGGGAATTCCATTATTTACTAAATTGCTCCGCTTTTGTAGCTCGTGAAGCCGTAGAAATTCTTCTTGTTGTTTTAGTACTTGCTGGTGATGATGCTGCTGTTGCATTTGTAGTTGTTGCTGCTGTAGAACCTGCTCTTCTACTTGTCGGTTGTTGCGTAACATTAAGTTTTTAAAGGTTTCTTCCCATTCTAAAACAAAATATATTTGTTTGAGCATTATTAAGTATGATTTATTTATTAAATATTTTTAAAAAATTTACTTCAAAATTGGCATTTACTAATTGGCCAAATATATTAATTATTATATGGTGACGTAATATATATATATAGCTCACTAAAAATCGTTGAGCATTTCTCAAAGTCCGAAAATAAGTCCCGCTCTCTCACACTTTGAAGAAAAAACAAATAAGAAGGCTCTAGTCGAGACGGCTCGACTACGAGATACCCTGAACCCTGCAAAAAAGTGATACTCTTCTTCTTTACGCACGTATAAGCACGCGCTCTGCTAACCGCGCAGTTGCTGTCGTGGCTTGGGGGTGGGTTGGGCTATACTTTGAACGCTTATAACTCCGTTTCTAGATGGATGATCTTCATGCAAGTTTCAGAGTAGATTAAGATTATCTTAATGTATCTATGTGCAGAAGTCTCTAGTATTTGAAATACGTTTTTTGCAAATTGTGGGCGAAGGGGGCGTGGCATCCAAAATCTGACAAAAACCGAAATTGTAATAAATTATATAAATATATAATAAAAATTATATATATGCAAACTGGAGTCTCCAACTGTAAAGATGAACGAGATATAATTTTATAACTGATTCTCGATAAAGTGTTTTATCGATAACTTTGGAAATGTAAAAGTTATCGAATTTCTGAAACAAACTCGTACTGCGCGTGCAATATACGGACCTAATACAAAAAGAATGAACTCTCTAGCTCTTGTATCTTCGGAAATCGACGCGTTCAAACATACGGACAGACGGACGAACGGACGGACAGACGGACATGGCTCAATCAACTTTTCTCGTCACCCTGACCAAGAATATATATACTTTATGGGGTCTGCCACGCCTCCTTTTGCCTGTTACATACTTTTAACAAAACCATTATACCCTGATATCCCATTTTCAATGTGCTCAGGGTATAAAAATAAGGAAAATAATAAAACAAATACCCAATACTAGATAAAATCTACCTACATTGTACCAATTACAAGCTAACAGCTAATAGATTGCGAACAACATAAT
The DNA here is from genome assembly GCA_035045845.1 of Drosophila buzzatii. Taxonomy (NCBI): domain Eukaryota; kingdom Metazoa; phylum Arthropoda; class Insecta; order Diptera; family Drosophilidae; genus Drosophila; species Drosophila buzzatii. The sequence continues at coordinate 568,820 of JAWNOS010000412.1, read as the reverse complement.
TTTCAACTACTACAATACATAAATCAAGTAAATTATAATATTGATATTTTGTTCAACCACTTGAATAATATAACAGAAAACTTACTATTTACCTAATTACAAATAATTCCAAAATATATTCTATTTACAACAGAAATGAACAAAATCAAACAAATTTTGTCAAAACGTAAATATCAAGCTAAACCATGAACTATACAATGTGATCTTACAAGAATCAACAACTACAAAGAAAACAATCGTATTGAAAATTATAATCCCTATTTGGTTTCTAACGAAACGTTCAAATTATATCAGCTAATTACCATTTAACAAAACCAAGCTTATAATACTTCCATTGTTAAAAAAAAATTATAAATTTCAACTTTAAGCTCACCCTGTTTAAAATTAAGTAACCTAAGTATTTGCTTACTGTTCGATCTCGATAAATGGTACAAAATAGTCGACACATTTAAGATCGACCTGCCACATGGATCTACAAACGAAACCACATTGTCTTTACGCCCAACGTCCTCTCTACTGTTATCACTCAGGCCTAACCTTCGTTAGCTTTGCCCTCGTTTTGGCCATCGTTCCAAGTTAAGGGGGGAGGAGTTATCGGTGGTGGTAATCCCCTACCTCCACCTCAATCACGGCTGCTGGTTGAGGCAACACAAATAAGATCACCCACACTCGATCACATTCGGCACACAGACAAGTGAGCAGCTGATAGATAAGCGATATACATAAGATAGAGAGTCTCTGCGCAGGCAAACAAAAAAATAAAATCACTTGCAACTTGCAACTGGACCAAAGCGGACGTCTTTTTAATAAACAAATACTACAATACATTCATACTGGTAATTCGTGCAATATACGGACCTAACACAAAAAGAATGAACTATCTAGCTTTTGTATCTTCAGAAATCGACGCGTTCATACATACGGACGAAACCATTATACCCTGATTTCCCATTTTCAATGGGTTCAGGGTATAAAAAGACGACCCAGAAACCACCACAATATGAAACAGTGGAGGAGTTCAAGAACGCTAAGACAATAATTATTAGGCAGCAACAAGCACTTCAGTTTAGAACAGAAATAGGAAGGCTATTGGTAAAAAAAAGCAATTGAAAAGTAAATGTATAATTAGCTTGAATCCATTTTTGGACGAAAAAGGGATACTTCATGTAGGGGGAAGATTAGAAAATGCTAGTATTGGATTTGACGTAAAGCATCATATTATTCTTGACAAATATCATTTAGTTTATTTAATAATAAAGGATGCTCACGCTGTCACCTTACACGGTGGAATCAATTTAATGAGAAACTATATTCAAAGGAAATTTTGGATAATTGGACTCAGAAATTGCCTAAAGAAGTATTTACGTAATTGTGTTACATGCACAAGATATCATCAGGAATAGACTATGCGGGGCCCTATTATATGAAATGTTCTAAGAATCGTGGACAAAAAATATATAAAGGGTACATAGCACTATTTGTGGGCTTGTCAACAAAAGCTATTCATTTAGAAGCAGTGACCTAACATCAGACGCATTTTTAGCTGCAATGAGAAGATTTATGTCAAGAAGAGGCAAATGCCAAAATATATATTCTGATAACGGTACACATTTTGTAGGAGCAGCTAAAAAATTAGAAAAAGAATTTAAGAAATCGTTTCAAGAAAAAATAAAAATTTGCTCTACATTAGAAAAAGAGCAAATAAAGTGGCATTTTATTCCTTACTTTGGAGGAATTTGGGAGGCAAGAGTAAAATCAGTAAAGTATCATTTAAAAAGTAAGAAGGCTCTAGTCGAGACGGCTCGCTACGAGATACCCTGAACCCTGCAAAAAAGTGATACTCTTCTTCTTTACGTACGTATAAGCACGCGCTCTGCTAACCGCGCAGTTGCTCTTGTATCTTCGAAAATCAAATAGAAAAGAATAAATAATAATAAAAAAGAAAGAAATAATAATAAAAAAAAAATAATAATAATAATAAATTATGAAGGGCTTAGGCGTGGCTAGACCTTCGACACCCTAACATTCGTTGCATCTGTCTAGCCATCTACACCACGGCTCACTTAAACGGCAGAGTAGCGAAAACGAATGAAATTCGCCAGATACGAAAGAAACACTAAAGCAGTGGCTGAAAATGCAAATACTATTCAAAGACAATTCTAACGCAAGTCAAAAACAATTGTGATTCTTAAAATATACACGCATAGCAACATAGAAAACGGCCCAAGATTTGTTGTGTGTATATGTGCACACGCATACGAAAATTGATTTTCATTGCTCAACGTTGCTTGCATTTCCATTGTTATTTTAATTGTTTCAAAATTTTTAAAATATATAATGGAATGTAATGAGAGTTCAGCATATGATCTACATATTCTATTTAACATTTTAGGTTTTTTTTAGAAATCATAACTCTATAACAATTAGCTTTACATGCACAAATATGTACATATGTATGTACGATTGCAGCCACACGCTGATCTACGCTTGCACACATATACATACATACATATGTATGTATGTATGTATGTGCGCCCGCAATGCGTCTTGCTGTGTCGCTGCCTTGCTTGCTGCGCCACATGGGTTTTGATGAGAAAACTTTATGGACTAATAATTCTGTTTCTAGATGGACAATCATATTGATATGTTCAGATTATGATTATGATATTCATATCTATATGCCAAACCAAACTGTATGTCTCTAGTATTTGAAATGCATTTTTTACACATTTGGGGGTGGTGGGGCGAATTGGGGACCGGAATCCAAAATCTGACAAAAACGAAATTGTATTAAATTAGTATCTATATATATTCAGAAGATTTGGAGACTCTAACTCTAAAGATGAATTAGCTAGAATTTTAAAACTGGTTCCCGATAAATTCGTTTATCGATAACTTTTCAAATATACAAGTTATCGAATTTCTGAAACAAACTCGTACTGCGCGTGCAATATACGAACATAACACAAAAAGAATGAACTCTCTAGCTTTTGTATCTTCGGAAATCGACGCGTTCAAACATACGGACAGACGGACATGGCTATATCAACTTTTCTCGTCACCCTGATCAAGAATATATGTACTTTATGGGGTCTGCCACGCCTCCTTCTGCCTGTTACATACTTTTAACAAAACCATTATACCCTGATTTCCATTTTCAATGGGTTCAGAGTATAAAAAAACAACTGCGATATACTCTGTTCCCGTAAGTGCCCTTTATTTATTTAAGAAACATTTAATAAACGACATATTTCGGAAATAAGCAAACTTAAATGGCAATCAACAATCGATTTCTATGCTTACATAAAAAAGCCAAATGCTATAGTATTTTAAGAATTGCGATTGTAGCAGTGAACTTAATTAGGTTTAGCTAAGGATCACATGTTATTTTCAAAAGAAGGGTTCAAATCCCGCTGGAATCTTTTTATTTATTAATCGAAAACTTATAAATTTTATTTTTTTAATTCATTAATACTTTTATATTTATGTTAAAATGCTTTCTGCCATCGAGGATAACATAACTGCAAAATTTGGATGCTTACACTCCAACAATAAGAAAATTGCAGGGTATTTACCGATATTCCACGCCCCAAAAGAGTGTGCAAAATTATTTTTTGGGTCATCGATAGAGGAGGCCATTAGTAACTGTACCATCCAATTTTCAAGCTTCCAGCTCTAAAACTGTGAGCGATTTGCCACGTCCCCAATGGACGTAGACATATAACTTTTTGATCGCTCTTGATAGAATCATAACATTAACTCACTTGACACATTTCAGCGTTCTAGCTTTAACGGTGTAGAAGATACGGTTTTCCCGATTTGCCACGCCACGTAGATATATCCGCCATAGCTTTTTGAACTTGGGTTGTCACCGCGAATATACATTCCAAATTGCAACTCTCTAGCTCCTCATCTAGTATGATTACTGGTCTATAGGCGGAAGAGTTTTCCGACTAGTGGACGGATCGGGAAAATTTGTACACTTTATAATTCGAGAGCATACATGAGTATATGTTCCAAATTTCAATTCTCTACCCCTAATAGCGCCAAAAAATATTGCATTTATACGGACAGACTAGAGCTCTTTTCGACAAAACTAAAGTAACGATCGAAAAATTCACAATTCAATCATAATTCATAGAATCTTATAGCCTACAAAAAGTTTTGTATACATGCAAAGAAAATCGTTTGTATACTCGTATATTGTGTACACATTTATGTATGTATATGAAAAATGTTTGTTGCATGCCATGTACGTTTGGTAATTGCCGAAATATTGCGTTTATTAAATGAAAAAATTCACCTACGGGGACAGCGTATCTCGCAGTTAGTTGCGCCTAACTGCAACGTTCTTACTTGTTTATACCCTAAGCCCATTGAAAATGGGAAGCCAGAGTATAATGGTTAAAGTTGATATAGCCATGTCCGTCTGTCCGTCTGTATGTCTGTCTGTCCGTATGTTTGAACGCGTCAATCTTCGAAGATATAAGAGCTAGAGAGTTCATTATTTTGTGTTAGGTCTGCATATTGCTCGTGGTACGAGTTTGTTTCAGAAATTAGATGAGTTTTATATTTCCAAAGTTATCGATAAATCAGTTATAAAATTGTATCTCGTTCATCTTCAAAGTTGGACTCTCCAAGTCGTTTGCATATATATAGATACTAATTTATTACAATTTTGGTTTTTGTCAGATTTTGCATTCCGGTCCCGAACACACCCCCAAATGTGTAAAAAAAATTTATTTCAAATACTAAAGACATACAGTTTGTTGGTGTTTTTGCATATATAGCTTCTTACGCGTGGAGAATAGAAACGAAGCATTATTGGAATATTATTCGTTCGATCAGGGGATTTTTTAGTCGCAGAGTCTCAACTTTCTTACTTGTTTCTGTATGTATATGTGAATTTGAAGTAGCTGCGCATTGCCTTTTTGATATCTCCACCTCCGAGAAAGTTGCAGTGTACGAGCGCCTATCGTATTACTCGCGAATAAGTCTCCTTAAAAAAGTATAACCAAAGACTGTTATTGGCGAGCTATAAAATGTATTAATTTCTATATGACATAGAGGCGTGGCAAAACGCATTTCGACTAGAATTTGTTATACAGAATATCCTTGAACTAAAACCCACTAAATGTGTACCCTTTTAGAAAAATATTAAGGGTGTCGTAACAAATTTAACACTGACGCTTAATTAATGGGAACATTCATTATTTATTTCAATGTGCGATTGAATTATCTAATATTAAAATGTTAGCAAACGAATTTCATTATTTAATTAATTAATTAATGAATATTCCTAATAAATGATTATAACATTTTTTAGTTCCAAAAGGAAGATAGTTACCATTTGTGTTGGCAGCATTTTGGTACCCATCAATACCTTATTCATTCAAGACGCCAGGATATTTGTAGTCAAACAAGTGGAACATAGAAAAAAAATGTATATAATTTTAAACAGAAACAGAAAATAGATATTTCCAGAATATTTAGTAATTTGTATGCTGATATGATATATCCCTAGGAAAAAAATATTAAAGCTATTGAACAGAAGATATTATCAGTTATTATTATACTATTAATTTTATGAAAATATTCATTTTACCATTAAGCAAGTCTGGCAAATGGGAATTCGTTACTTGCGACTGTCTTATATCCCCATCAACTTTGCTCTTCAAGAACAGAACCGATTGCTGCAATGTAGGACACGACGAAAAGAAGCTGTTGTTATCGTCAAACATATTAAGCTTGAACATGGCATCTGAAATATTAAATAATATTATGGATATTATACAAAACATCAAATTTACACAAGAGCGTTTTAGTCGGGCGATACCGATTGCAAGTATCGATTTGCCCCTGAACTTAGAATTTAATAAACGAAATATTTGGGCAAATTGAAAACGCGAGGGCCAAGAAGCAACCGATTTTCATAACATACATACATACAACCAGATGTATGTACGTGAGCCTTTATTCCATGGATACAGGCAAAAGTCAAAAATGTATATTCTAAGAATTGCGATTGAATCGTGAATTTTTGCCGTTACTCTAGTTTTGTAAGTGAATCTGTGTATTTGATTTTAGCAAATTAGTTTTAGAGTAGAGCAGTGGCGTTGGTGGTAAGTGCGATGCAAGTTGCGTCAGAATTACGTGGGCTCGATCCCCGTGGAAGACATTTATTTTATTAGTTATCGAAAGAACAACACCATTCATGTAAAATTTCAATCATATATTTTTTTTGTATATCTTGGACCCTGACTGGAGAAATCATGGTATGGAAAAATGTATGTAAACGGCAGGAGGTGTGGCAGACCCCATAGAGTATATTCTTGATTAAAATGACGTCGCCTGTCCGTCTACAGAAGCTAGAAATTTTAAATTTTACATGAATATGTAAAATTTATGTGTAAATACGCAGTACGAGTTTAATTTATTTTTTTTTTTTTCAATAACTCATCTCCCTTCATATTTATCGATACTAATAAACAAGTAAGAAAACTGAAGTCGAGACTGCTCGACTACGAAATCCCCTGAGCCCTTCTTCGAACGAATAATATTCCAAGAATGCCTCGTTTCGATTCTCCACGCGTAAGAAGCTATGCAAGCAAAACACGAGCACACACACACACTGATCTACGCTTATACGTCTGTATGAGTGTAAGTATTGCAGGCGGCTTGCTGTCTCGCTGCCTCTGTTGCTGCTCCGTGTGGGTTTTGCTGTCATAACTTTCATTAATAATTCTGTTTCTAGACAGACAATCGTATTCAAGTGCTCAGATCATGACATTAATATCTATATGCCAAACCAAACTGTATGCCTCTAGTATTGGAAATACATTTTTTATATATTTGGTGGTGTGGAGGGAATTGTGGACCGGAGTCCAAAATCTGACAAAAACGAAATTGTAATAAATTATTATCTATAAATATGCAGAAGACTTTGAGTCTCTAACTCTAAAGATAAACGAGATATAATTTTATAACTGATTTCCGATTCCGATTCCGGATTTTAAAGTGATTTATCGATAACTTTGGAAATATAAAAGTTATCGAATTTCTCGTAATTCGCGTGTAATATATGAATCTAACATAAAAAGAATTAACTCTCTAGCTCTTATATCTGAAATCGAACGTTCATACATACGGACGGACGGACGGACAGACGGACATGGCTATATCAACTTTAATCGTCACCCTAATTAAGAATATATATACATTATAGGGTCTGCCACGCCTCCTTCTGCCTGTTACATACTTTTAACAAAATTATTACACCCTGATTTCACATTTTCAATGGGCTCAAGGTATACGAATTTGGCTGGCTTTTAAAAAGTGGATTGGACACCGATTGAGTTAGTAAATCAAAAAAAAATAAGTAGATATTCGGAGAGGAGAATTTGTATTTTTCAGATTTTGTATACCACGGACCCCTTCACTCGAAATTTGCAAAATCGATTGCAAAAAAATGTGTTTCAAATACTATGAGTAATGAAGAAAAATATTAGTTAATTGCAGGGTTCAGGGTATCTCATAGTTGGGCAGTCTTGACTAGAGCTTCCTTATATGTTAAACCCTGAACACGTTGAAAATGGGAAATCAGGATATAATTGCGTTTATGAAATTGTCCATATGTAATAGACCGACGTTACAGACATGCACATAGCTATATATATGATATTGACGAACGAGAATATGCAACCAAGAGGCAGTTTGACAGAATACGTGAAAAGGGGCAGTCAATCGGAGTTAGTTGAGAAAGAAAGACGTGTTGGTAACAGAAGTCGGCGACACCGAGAACTCGTTATTAAGCAAATTTATAACGGAAGGCCAGAACAATAATTCAAGCGCTACGACATATGTATATAATATATTTTTATACCCTGAACACATTGAAAATGGGAATTCAGGGTATAATGCTTTTGTGAAAATGTATGTAACAGGCAGAGGGTGACGTCGAAGACCACATAAAGTATATACATATATTCTTGATCATCATAAAAATATAAGTTGACCTAGCCCTGTCCGTCTGTCCGTCGTCCGCCTGTGCGTCCGTTCATCCGTACGAACGTCGAGATTTCGGAAACTACAAAAGCTAGAGAGCTGAGATTTCACAGAAATACTCGTATGTTAGTTACGCAGTACATTTTTTCGACAACTCATCCCATTTCCAAATTATCGATAAATAATCGAAAATTCATTTACTTTTTATTACGTTTTTTGAGCATAACTTCTACACTGTGCTAGCTATTTGTATATTTAGATAGATATTATGAATACGCACACTATGTAATTTTCAGATTTTTGGTGCCACGCCCCCTTCGCCATCAAATTGAAAAAAAAAAAACACATTTCAAATAGAGACTTGCAATTTGGCAAATAGATACATTTAGATACTCTTAATTTACTCTGCAAATTTCATTAAGATTGTCCATCGAAAGTCAGCAACTGCGTGATTAGCTTTACGTGCGCTCATGCGTTCGTAAAGAAGAATGGTATTACTTTTTTGCAGGGTTCAGGGTATCTCGTAGCCGAGCTGTCTCGACTAGAGCCGTCTTACTTGTTTTTTTTTTTTATGAATTATGGCATAACAATTATAAGAGATTATAAAAATAACATACCTGATACTTCCTTTGTGGAGTCTATTTCGGCCAGACCTATTATTTCGTTATCATCTAAAATTTTCGATTGAGTTATTTCATCTCTTTTTGTAGTATTAGCTTCACACGTTTTATGAACATTAACTGCTTTCGTTGTTGATAAAATGTCATCAGAATTTTTCAATTCAATATTAGTATTAATCGTATCGTTATTATTATTACATCGCATATTTTTCACATTGTCAGGAGAACTTTGTTCACTTGTACTGCTTACAGATAAATGATCATCACTATTTTCACTGCTAGAACTAAGCGACCGATGTACATTAGATGTTGGCCGGCTTGGCAATGAAAATATGTTGGTACATTCATTGCGCTTTGTAATGGATATTTCATTACTTGAATTTGTCCCATCGTCAGAATTCTCCATCTGCCTATTCACTTCAGTCGAAGCCTTTTGCATTTCTTCCTTAATTTCTTTTTGGGCTTTCGAAAGTGATGCACGGTTTAACGGACCTTTTTCCTTGTTACGTTCTGATTTTGGTCGATTGCTAACAGAATCTATTTCAATTTTTGTTGAAGCAGTAATTAATTCTTCTGCTGGAACTTTTGTTAAAGTAATGCTACTGGAATCTCCCTTGGTATCAGGGATAAAATTCTCTTTGTTAGATGTACTAGCATTAGGGAACACATGATTTTTATTTTTAGATTTATTTTTATCATGGCGACCTTTGTCATTTCTCAACTTTTCCTTTCTACTTTTACCATTCCCATTGGAGGTAGTTCCCAACGTTTCTTTGCTAATTGGAGAAACTGACAAGCTAGGCCAAGCTTCTTTCTGTTGTGCATTTGCTGATGTAGAACTATTTGCAATTGATACCGACGATGTAGAAGATGATGATATTGATGGTATCGTACCCGAACCTGCACAAAAAAAAAAAAAAGGAAAATATCTATGAATGTTTTATTTTTTAATAAAAAAAAGTTTTACCGTTTGCTTTTAAGGTACTACCAGGTACATTTGTACCATTAGAGGCCCCTCCAGACATATTATTTGCCCCAGAAGTAGCAATTAAAACGTCATGCAGTCGTTTTTCATACTCCTGATGTTTTCCTTGATGCATTTCCTTAAATATTTAACATTAATGTACTATATAATAAATTAAATATAGGTAGTTTTACCTCTTTTGTAAAACTAGCTTCTGAATCACCCAACTCATGTAAATACATACAATCGCATTTGGGACATTGTTGGTTTTTCATAAAATGGCTGCAATATTTTGTTGTTCCGAGACTAGTTTTTATAAGACGCCCATCTATCATTATATTATTTACACTTTGTATAGCTCGCAATGCATCTGCATTGTGTACGTATGTGACATAAGCCGATGCTGATGGTCCCTTTTGTTAATTATTCAAGAATTATTCAATATTATTTAATTTAACCAAATTTGTTGAACGTACCTGTACTCCAGCATAAGTTGTACTTGGATTTATAACGACTTTATGAATTTTTCCATACTTTCCAAAATATTCGTGCTTTTTTAATATCTGTAACATAACATTTTTATATTAAAAGCAAACAACTATACAAATTGCTAGCAATTGGTCATATACTTACGTCTGCGTCAGCAAGTCGGGGCGGTAAGCCAACAACAAAAACTAAATTTTTTTGAACTACACGTACGTTTGCAAGATGTTTCCGGTTTTCAGTTATTTTCTGCTTTCTTTGTTGATCTCTTTGACGCTTTTGAGACTTGAAGGCAATCATCTAACAAAATTTAACAAAATATTTTTAAATATAGTATTCAAATAAATATATTTATAGCACGTAAGAATCTCTAGTGGGGACCCCCCTGATGCCATCAAACAACTGGTTCTACATGCGTAATAAACAACAACTGTAATGTGACTCCAATGCCAAATCTGACAAGAGTTTTTATACCCTGTGCCCATTGAAAATAGAAAATTTGGGTATAAATGTTTTATTAAAAGTATGTAACAGACAGAAGGAGTGGCAGACCTAATAAAGTATATATATTCTTGATCGTCAAACACGTCAATTTCAATGAACAACATTAGTGGCACACTTAGTATTATGCTTTGTATTTTTTTAACAATTTGACCGATCCACCCACTAGAGGCGTGGTATTTCCAAAACCTTTTTCAGGACCTATAGTGGACTGTCCAACATGGTAAGGCACCTATTCACTTTTCCCGATCCGTGAAGTCATGGATACAGGACCAAAAAGGTGATCTGATGGCATGGCCACCATGGCCATCCTTGAAATCACTTGATTATTGCCGCCTTTTAATTTTTTTTATACCCTGAGCCCATTGAAAATGGGCTTTATTTTACGTTTGGCACCGGTTCTTTTTAAGTTTTTCAATGTGTTGTGTTTCTTAAACTTATTAATGATATTCATGCAAGACGGTAAACGTTATGAAATTTAGAATTCGAAGAGCTATTAATAGATTCTTTGTTTTTATCATCATATTCGTACCGTTACTTAACGGTATTCAGCAATGTCAAGATCAAAAGTAAGAATATATTTTGTCAAAATAATTATGCATCATAGTGTATATTTATATATCAAAATTATGTAAGTATTTTGATACGTTGAATAAGAATTTTATAGTCTGCGGTGTATGATTTATAATTTATATACATACATATATAAGTTCTCTTATAGTATACTTACTTCCTCTTGAGTAAGGGGTTTAAAATCAGCTGGATTTTCTGGATATTCTTTTCGACATGCTGGGCACAGTTTGTTTTCATCCGTACGTATTCTGTGCCAACAGAATCGACAAATCTGTAAATGATAAAATATATATCAATGCAAAAAAAAAATAAAAAATGCTAATTTCAATAAACTTACTTGGTATCCACATGTGCATGGGAAAAAAGTCAAATCATCAACCTCCAGGGGCTCCATACACAGTGGACACTCAATAGTGTCGTCATTACTGGCTAAGCCGTTCATTATTTTAAAAAATAACTGTTCTGTAAGTTTTAGTTGGCCCACTCAAAATAAAAATGATGTCCTATTCCTGCATAAAAATATTGTTTGGTTGTATACAATTTAAACTGTATTTTATTTAATTTATATTACATCAATAATGAAGCCAAAGAGATAAAAATCATTTACTGTTAGTTTTAAACACGTAGGAAGGCTGTAGTCGAGACGGCTCGCTACGAGATACCCTGAACCCAGCAAAAAAAAACTAATACTCTTCTTCTTTACACGCGCTCCGCTAACCGCGAAGGTGCTGCCGTGACTTGAGGGTGGATACTTTGGATGCTTATAACTCCATTTTTAGATGGACGATCTCCATGAAACTTTCAGAATATTTAATAGCATCTAAACGTATGTAAAAGCATGTAAATGTAATCTAAATGTGTCTATTTGCTTAATTGCAAGTCTCTAGTATTTGAAATGATTTTTTTTTTTTTCAAATTTAAAAAGCTTGGTAAACACAATAGAAAACAAGTAAGAAGGCTCTAGTCGAGACGGCTCGACTACGAGATCCCCTGAACCCTGCAAAAAAAGTGATACTCTTCTTCTTTACGATCGCATGAGCGCGAGCTCTGCTAACCGCGCAGTTGCTGCCGTGGCTTGGGGGTGGGTTGGGCTTTACTTTGAACGCTTATAACTGCATTTAGATGGATGATCTTAATGAAATTTTTAGAGTAGATTAAGAATATCTAAATGTATCTTTGTGCCAAATTTCAAGTCTCTAGTATTTGAAATGCGTTTCCAAATTGGGGGCGAAGGGGGCATGACATCCAAAATCTGAAAATTACTTAATCTGCGTATTCATAAAAGCTATATAAATATACAAATTTGAAGTCTTTCGCTAAAACGGTGTAGAAGTTATGCCCAAAAAACGTAAAAAATTGAAACGAATTTTCGATTTTTTATCGATAATTTGGAAATAGGATAGGAATAGGAGTGGAATAGGAGTTATCGAAAAAACAAAATAAACTCGTAAGCATATGAGTGTTCATGTGAAATTTCAGCTCTCTAGCTCTTGTATTTTCCGAAATATCGACGTTCATACGGACGGACGGACAGACGGACAGGGCTCAATCAACTTATTTTTTTATGCTGATCAAGAATATATATACTTTATGGGGTCTGCGACGTCTCTTTCTGCCTGTTACATACATTTTCACAAAACCAGTATACCCTGAATTCCCATTTTCAATGGGTTCAGGGTATAACAAGTAAGAACGTTGCAGTTAGGCGCAACTAACTGCGAGAGACTGTTCCTGTAGGTGCCGTTTATTTAATAAGCTTTAATAAACGAAATAGTATTTCGGCAATTGAATTGTGAATTTTTCGATCTTTACATTAGTTTTGTCAAAAGGCGCTATAGCAGTGCCTTATTTGGTTTTAGTTAGCGTAAGCCAGATCAAGGCAGTGGCGCTAGTGGTAAGCGATATGCAATGAACTTTTTTTTTTCCATAAATTTTAATTTTTTAATTTTTTTTATATTTGTGTATTTTATATTATATTTATAATAAAATGCTTGTTGCCAGCGCCAATTGATAATAAGATATTTATAAACATACGTATATGAATTGTGCATTTAAGCACTAAAAACTGCTTTTCCGAATATTTGCCACGCTGCGTGGCAAGCAATTTTTCTATGCATGCATGTGTAAACAGCTGTTTGTAAGTGTATATACATCCAAGTGTGTATACATTGTTTTGTTTTGTCGCAAGCTGCTGATCAGCTGATGAGCTCATCAGCTGTGAATTTATTTAGTTTTAGCCAACAAATCTCGCTGGAAACTTTTTGTTTATTAATCGAAAGCTTATAAATTTTATTTTTTAAATTCATTAATATTTTTATATTTATGTATGTTAAAATGTTTTCTACCATCTTAGCAATTACTATTAAGCTATTATAAGCATGTATTATGCAGTTGGCCACAACAAACTTCTTTGCCGATTTGCCACGCCCCCAGTGGTCGTAGGCGCACAATTTTTGGCCAGTTTTTAGAAACAGCCGAGGCTAACATAACTGCAAAATTTTGTTGCTTACACTTCAAAAATACGAAAATTACAGGGTGTTTTTCGATATATTTTTGGGTCATCGATAGAGGAGGACATTAGTAACTGAACCATCCAAGCTTCTAGCCCTAAAACTGTAGGAGATATAAACTTTTGCAGTTTGCCACGCCTCCTGGCGTAGATATATCTACCATAGCTTATTGGTCTTGGGTTGCTTATTGGCTTGGTAGACATAAAACTTTTTGATCGATCTTCATAGAATCATAACATTAACTTACGTGGCTCAGCTTAACTAGCTTAACTCAGCTTTCTAGCTAACTGTGTAGAAGATACGTTTTTCCCGATTTGGCACGCCCCAATGGGCGTAGATATATCCGTCATAGCTTTTTGAGCTTGGGTTGTCACCGCGAGTATACATTCCAAATTGCAACTCTCTAGCTTATCATATAGTATGATTTCTGGCCTATGGGCGGAAGAGTTTTTCGATTTGCCACACCCCTAGTGGGCGGATCGGGAAAATTTGTACACTTTATAATTCGGGAGCATATAGAAGTATATGTTCCAAATTTCAAGTCTCTAGCTCTAAAGCTAGGTACACACGATGCAAACAATTTACAGCATGTTAAAAATAATTTGCAACGAAAGTTTGCACAGATGTTCACACCAATGCAAATATTGCATGCAAATTACTTGCTGCAATCAATTTTTATTTTGCACGTAAACTTTTGCATGGCTATTTCGTGCAATATATTGCGTTAATGTCTACACGTGTTTTCATTTTTTGTTATTTTTCTATGTATGCATACAAAAGTTTGCATGCCAGAATATTCTAAGAATTGTGAATTTTTCGATCGTTACTTTAGTTTTGTCAAAATGCGCTCTAGCAATGGCTTATTTGGTTTTAGTTAACAAAGCCCACATCAGGGCAGTGGCGCTGGTGGTAAGCGCTATGCAAGCTATACTTTGGTGCGTGGGTTCGAATCCCGCAGAAAACATTTTTTCAAAAATAATTTTTTTGTCTTAAATTTTTTTTATATTTGTATATTTATTATAAAATGCATGCTGCCAATTGATAATAATTTATAAACATACGCATATGAATTGTGCATTTAAGCAAAAACTAAAACAACTTTTCCGCCCATAGGCCAGAAATCATACTATATGATAAGCTAGAGAGTTGCAATTTGGAATGTATACTCGGGGTGACAACCCAAGTTCAAAAAGCTATGGCGGATATATCTACGCCTATTGGGGGCGTGGCAAATCGGGAAATACGTATCTTCTACACCGTTGAAGCTAGAACGCTGAAATTTGGCATGTAAGTTAATGTTATGATTCTAAGAAGATCGATCGAAAAGTTATATGTCTACGCCCATTGGGGGCGTGGCAAATCGGGCTTGAATATTTAGTGATTTATCAAATTGAACACTATTGACACTAGAGACTTGCAATTTGGCATGTATACTCGGGTTGACAACCCAAGACCAATAAGCTATGGTAGATATAGCTACGCCCCCAGGGGGCGTGGCAAATCGCAAAAGTTTATATCTCCTACAGTTTTAGAGCTAGAAGCTTGAAAATTGGATGGTTGAGTTACTAATGTCATCCTCTATCGATGAACCAAAAATAATTTTTCAGCCTCTTTGGGGGCGTGGCATATCGAAAAATACCCTGTAATTTTCGCATTTTTGGAATGTAAGCAACCAAATTTTGCAGTTATGTTAGCCTCGGCTATTTCTAAGAACTGGCCAAAAATTGTGCGCCTACGTCCACTGGGGGCGTGGCAAATCGGCAAAGAAGTTTGTTGTGGCCAACTGCATAATACATGCTTATAATAGCTTAGTAGTAATTGTTAAGATGGCAGAAAGCATTTTAACATAAATATACAAATATTAATGAATTTAAAAAACAAAATTTATAAGTTTTAGATTAATAAACAAAAAGTTTCTAGCGGGACTCGAACCCAGGTCATTTAAAATAACATGTAATCGTTAGCTAAACATAAATAAAGTCACAGCTGATGAGCTCACCAGCTGATCAGCAGCTTGGTGCGAAACAAAGCAATGTATACACACTTGGATGTATATATACTTACAAACAGCTGTTTACACATGCGTACATATATATATGCATGCATAGAAAAACTGCTTGCCACGCACCGTGGCAAATCGGAAAAGCACAATTCATATGCGTATGTTTATAAATATCTTATTATCAATTGGCGCTGGAAACACGCATTTTATAAAAAATATAATATAAACTACACAAATATAAAAAAATTACAAAATTAAAATTTTGGAAAAAAAAAAATTTATTGCGGGACTCGAACCCCACTCACCTGCAAGTGCGGCTTGCATACTGCTTACCACCAGCACCACTGGATAGAAGCCGATTTACAATTCGAAATCTCGTGCAGCGCTTTAAGGGAGCCTGTAACCTGTTTAAAACACACAGAACGTCCAAAATTGTTGAACAGCATGAATGCAGAGAAATCCTTCGAAAGATGAAAAGGAATCAGAAAATATCAACACAGATTACTGCTGAAGTAAAAAATTATATGGGAGAGGAGGTTCACTCGATTATGGTAGGTAGAGTACTGCACAAGGCGAATAACAAAGCGCGCGAGGGTAGACGAAAACCGTATATCACAGACGGCAATAAAAATAAGCGTTTGGACTATGAACTTTATTAGTAAGCCATCCGATTACTGGAGTCAAGTATTGTTCTCAGATGAGAGCGCAAAATTGTGTAGAGAAATACTGCATTCAACAAACTCAATAGTAAGCCAACAGGTAACAAGTAAGTAAGAAAGCTATAGTCGAGGCTACTCGACTACGAAATCCCCTGAGCCCTTCTTCGAACGAATAATATTCCAAGAATTATTCGATTCGTTTCTGCACGCATGCAAAACCACGCGCACACTTAGACATTAGCTACACTTGTATGCATGTATGTGTGTATGCATGTGTGTAAGCATTGCAAGCGTCTTGCTGTCTCGGTGCTTTGCTGGTGCGCCACATGGGTTTTGATGAGAAAACTTTATAGACTAATAATTCTGTTTCTAGATGGACAATCGTATTGATATCTTCAGATTATGAATTTGATATTCATAAGAATCAAAATTCAACAGCTTTCAGTCAGATGAAAAGAAATACTCCTATCATAGAGCCCGAGAATGCATTCAGATACAACATATGGAGCAAGCAGCCATACACGGCGACTGCCACAGAATGCCTTTGTGATGCTTTCCCATGGATGACCGCTGGATCTCTGCATTTAATACAAGGTATAATGCTCAAGAAAGGTTTCCTTAGTATTCGTCAAGCCCATCGTCTCAATTTTTTAAAGAAATAGGCGTATCCTGGAAAAGAAATCGGTATCTAACAAAGTGATAATCCCAAGGATACGGCTAAAAGTGTTAAGGAATGGATGGGAAATCAATATTTTAAGCTAATGGAGTGATAAGCAATGAGTGCAGACCCCATTCTGATTTAAAATGTTTGGTCAATCGTGAAAGGAGGTCTGGGACAGGACGATGCAGCCCCAACACACGTGGAGGGCGTATGGGATCACGTAAAAGCGTAACCAGATAAAATTCCAAAATAAATATTGAAAGTTTAGTCGATAACATGGTAAAAAGAGTAAATCAAGTTATTTTTCAATAAATGTTTATATAAAATATATTAAAAATGTATTAATTCGTTCATTTTTTCAAACGTCCAAAATTGAGTGTATGTGAGTTTTTTTGGTTTTTTCTTTCTAACTCTGAGTTTACCTCACTTTTCCTTGCAATTTTTTTTTATTTGTTAAGAATATTATAATAAAAAAAATTTTAAAAAGATTTCTTGATTTGCTTGTATAGTTTTTTTTTTATGCGTCGTCAAAGTCAAAGTTTGCAAACATCCACTCAATTTTGCACGCCACTGTATACTTTATATATACTTTAATTATACATTATAAAACACAAAATTTGGGATTACATTAATATTAGGTTTTTTAGCAAAGTTTTAAAACAAAACACCACGACAACTCTGAATTGCCGCAACTGGCACATTTAACGGTCTTTTATCGAAAAAGCTATTTATAATTTACATTTTTTAATAACAAAAGTAGCTCAAAACTGAATTCCATAGCAAAAATACACAATAGGTCCAAAAAATACATTATTTACCTTTGGAACAGCGAAAATTTGGGCTCCTGTTGCTTTTGTGAGAAAAGTTTAGCTGAAATTGATTGAATTCTGAAAAATAATCTAAATACTGTGGATGACATCCACGGAAGTGTCAGAAATGAAGCATCGCCTCAATTAAGCAAACTGGACAACCCAAAATACTAACTCTACGAGGATATACCGAGATTGTAAGGAAATTAAGAGACAATCCTTAACCAAGTGCTCCAGGATTAAAAGCCGAACTCATTCCCGATTATGGAAAACTCAGCTTGATAAATGTAATGTACCAGAAAAAACAAGTAAGAAAGCTATATTCGAGACTGCTGGACTACGAAATCCCCTGAGCCCTTCTTCGAACGAATCATATTCCAAGACTGCCACGTTTTGATTCTCCATGCGTAACAAACTATATATGCACAAAATTTGGGAATAAACAAGTAAGAAGACTCTAGTCGAGACGGCTCGACTACGAGATACCCTGAACCCAAAAAAGGTGATACTCTTCTTCTTCACGCACTTGTAAGCGCGCGCTCTGCTAACCGCGCAGTTGCTACCGTGGCTTGTGGGTGGGTTGGGCTATATTTTGAACGCTTACAACTCCATTTCTAGATGGATGATCTTAATGAAAGTTTCAAAGCAAAGAGTGTCTAAATGTAACTTTGTGCCGAATTTCAAGTCTCTAGTATTTGAAATGCGTTTTTTCCAAATTGGGCGTGGCATCCAAAATCTGAAAATTACATAATCTGCGTATTCCTAATATCTATCTAAATATACAAATTTGAAATCTTTAGCTAAAACGGTGTAGAAGTTATGCCCGAAAAACAAAAAAATGGAAACGAATTTTCGATTTTTTATCGATCATTTGGAAATGGGATGAGTTATCGAAAAAACAAAATAAACTCGTACTGCGTAGCTAACATACGAGTGTTCCTGTGTTCTCTAGCTTTTGTAGTTTCCGAAATCTCGACGTTCATACGGGCGGACGGACGGACAGGGCTCAATCAACTTATTTTTTTATGCTGATCAAGAATATATATACTTTATGGGGTCTGCGACGTCTCCTTCTGCCTGTTACATACATTTTCACAATACCATTATACCCTGAATTCCCATTTTCAATGGGTTCAGGGTATAAAAATCTGACAAAAACAGAAATTGTACTAAATTAGTATCTATATATATGCAGAAGACTTGGAGGCTCTAACTCTAAAGATGAATACAATAGAATTTTATAACTGATTTTTTTTATTTTTCTGTAAAGCACGAATAATCATAGTTTAAGAAAACCCCAAATATTAATGTCACGACAAATTTTGCGTATTTCCTGTTTACGTATAATTTCTTTTAGTACAGAAGTTACAGTGCTTTCGTACAGAAATGATTTTTTTCTTTGGCAACGAGTAAGTGATACAAGATGGGCAAAAATTAAAAATGTATATTTACAGATTTATTAACTAATATTTAAACAACAATTTGGAATTAAAAAACACTTTAATATTTTGCTTGGGATAAAAGTTATAGCTAAAAACCCATAAAAAACGTGTTTTTGCCTCCAATAAAATCTTTTTATACTCAACCTATGTATATGCTTAAAAAATACTGTTATAATCTGCGATTAATTTTTTTAACATTAGTATTTTGTGGGATAGACCTTATTCCTTATAACTGCTTCCAGTCTTTTTGGTGGTGTCTTTAATAAATGTGTTGTATGCCAAATACATTTTGGTGTTGTGTGCCATATGTTTGGGATAATTGTCTTATTGGAAATAATAAGACCGTGATAAACCTAATCATACAACCACATACATACCTCTCCAGCTCTGCTCCACACAAGCAGACGTCCATCTGATTCAAATATACTATACTCTAATTCATCTGAGAATAATATATCACACCAGAACTCAATTATGGCTTTCTTCAATTGTAAAATGCTTTCCTGGCATTTTTAATCAGTTTCTGTCCACTCGCTAACTAAATGTGCATAAAAATTGCTTAGAATTTAATTCGCAACTACATATGTACATAGTATGTATGATTAAAACACATAAGCCGTTCGCTTTTTGTCTAGGAAAGTACGCTTTACGATGACTTTATTGGAGGCAAAAACGCGTTTTGTTATGGTTTTAAAAAAATTATTTCTGTACGAAGACATTATTGGTCCACTGTATATCTCTCTGAAAAAATAATGTTTTATTTACTTATTTTATTGAAATGTGTTGACAATTCTAGAGTCAAACTTAAGGAAACTTTAACTGAATGATCAAAAAGCCTAAAACAGTATTTATTATTCAAATATTTTCAATGTATAACTTACCATTTACACTTAAAATAAAAAAATTTTATGATTTATTGGCTTTTTTAAGTTAAAAAAAAAATGATGTGATACACTGTATTTACATATCGTGAACCTATTAAACAGAAGTTAAAATTTGTTTTTAATATTTGTATGAAAGAATGAATGCAATTATCTCCGATTACTAATGATTCGAAATCAATTTAGTATGGAAAATTATGAAGACTTTGAATGATTGTTTACAATTATAAGCAGTATTTCGTTTGCTTCTGCAATTATATTAATATAGGTATAATTTCAAGAGCTATGAATTAAAATAATTATAAAAGAAATCATTTTTAGTGACCTACGACTATGCAACCTAAGGGCCTGAAGTGTTGCCACCTAGCTAATGTTAAAGTACATTTTACAAATGTATTATAAACCACTATCAGTATAAAATTTGCAATTGTTTTAATATAAATACGGTAGGGAAGTTTTACCGTAATAATTTAAGCCCTACCGTATATATATTTTAAAAATATATATTTACATAGTATTCGTGCAACGAATACTTTTTTATGACATACATACATATGTACATACATAAACTCCAATGTCGCATTTTATAGTTATACAAAGAAAGTACGTAATATATGGGATTATAATACTCGAATGCAGTTTTGATAATAATAAAATTAAAAACATCATTATTGCCTTAAACTTTAGAGAAGAAAAACCATATATATTGTTTATGACGTACATAAAGGCAATGCTTTACAGAATAGAAATGAAAAACAAAAAATTAAGTTTTATACATACACAAATACTATAGTTTTTTGAAGACGTATATATGTACAAAGGTATGTGCAACTCGCGTTTTCAGCTAAACAAAACCATATTGTACTTATGATACCGTTTAAGTTTTAAAGAAACTATTCCGACAAACCAGATTTCCGAACGAAACGAGAAGACGAAAGCAGACAGATTGATAATGAACAAAAAGGAAATAGTAAATATATAAGAAAAATATCGAACATACTCGATATTTATTTATATCGATACTTTACAACTATGGTAGGGACACTAACCATACAACACATAGACTGGACAACTAGAACAAACTTTTTTCACGCACAAAAATATGAGCGAAGTGCCGCACAACTTCGTATTTGTTCGGTTTCGGCACTTCGCGCTCGGGCAGTCAAAATTTGAAACGACGTATTCATTACGCTCCCAGCGTTCGACCGGCACGGTCATATTTTCATATGAGCAAATCCTATGTGCTATTTTTCTTTACTCTCCCTCTCTCTTTTTTCTCTATCTCTCTCTCTCTATGCGAGCACAAGCCAGCAGATCACAAAATTGAAATTTGTTCGCGAGTGCCAATACGCGACGATCCTATCTGCCCTTCTTAGTAAGAGAATGCCGAACTCTTAAACGGCTTTGCCATGCTCATGCAAAATTTTAGTGTTTTCGTGATCATTTTTGGGAAGGGTATGAAAGCGCTGATGTGCATAGGCATTACTTTTTCGCGATGAGCATGCACACACACATTTACAATATCTTGCTACATGTATGAGCATTTATGTGACTGTGTGCGAAATTATTGCTGCCTGTGGCAATTGTAGGGCCCAACATTTGCAGTTTGTTTTCTTGCTATCTGCGCGATCCAGTAGTTTGTCTATTTTGTATGGGTGGAATTGTAGAGTGACTGTCAAATGAGCCTTTACGGCTTGCAGCAGTCATTTTGGCAATCATGAGTACATGGTGTATTCTGACATTTGTCAATACATATGAATTTTCAGATCCACTTAAATCGTTTATAACCCGTTCAAAAATAATTTGGTGGCTATGTAACTAAATTAATTATAGTCATTTTTATTTATTAAATATGTATAAGAATAAATGCATATGTATGTATATAAACATACATGCCATATGCATGGGGGAAGTAGATTTGACAGTCTACAAGGTCGAACAAATCTAAGACCGTTCTCACAATTCTAAGGCCGTGGTCCACAAGAAAAACAAACTGCAAATGTTGGGCCCTACAATTGCCACAGGCAGCAATAGTTTCGCACACAGTCACATAAATGCTCATACATGTAGCAAGATATTGTAAATGTGTGTGTGCATGCTCATCGCAAAAAAATTAAGCTGATGCACATCAGCGCTTTCATACCCTTCCCAAAAATGATCACGAAAACACTAAAATTTTGCATGAGCATGGCAAAGCCGTTTAAGAGTTCGGCATTCTCTTACTAAGAAGGGCAGATAGGATCGTCGCGTATTGGCACTCGCGAACAAATTTCAATTTTGTGATCTGCTGGCTTGTGCTCGCATAGAGAGAGAGAGAGAGAGAGAGAAAAAAAGAGAGAGGGAGAGTAAAGAAAAATAGCACATAGGATTTGCTCATATGAAAATATGACCGTGCCGGTCGAACGCTGGGAGCGTAATGAATACGTCGTTTCAAATTTTGACTGCCCGAGCGCGAAGTGCCGAAACCGAACAAATACGAAGTTGTGCGGCACTTCGCTCATATTTTTGTGCGTGAAAAAATTTTGTTCTAGTTGTCCAGTCTATGTGTTGTATGGTTAGTGGTAGGGACTAGCTCAGTGAGACCATCGATAGTTTCCTAATTGATGGCACCACTAACCATACAACACATAGACTGAACAGCTAAAACAAACTTTTTCACGAAGCAGATTATGATTTCCCGTCCTAGTTATCTTCGTATTTGCTCGGCTCTTTAATTTACTGTTCGGGCAGCGAAAATATAGCAGTTGATATTCAGTTCGCTGCCAGCGCTCGAATGAAATGATTCTATTCTCATATGAAGCACCGCTGTGTGCTATGGCTATGGCTATGGCTAGGGAAGTCCATATATGATACGAGTTCATTGCGCTGAAATCGCTCAACCGGCATGGTCATATTTTCATATGAGCCGATGCTAGGCGCTATTTTTACTTTATTCTCCCTCTCTCTTTTTTCTCTTTCTCTATGCACAAGCCAGGAGCCCATAAAAATTGAAATTTGTTCGCAATAAGGTTTGCGATGCTTATGCCAAATTGTTGTGTTTTCGTGATATTTTTTATCTGTGTGACTCATAAAAAAGGGAGGTAGCTGAACTAATCAGTTCGTTTAGCAAAACAAAATTTGATTTACGATAGCAGCGTCTTCAATTTGAAGGTAATTGTGAAACAGTTGAGGGATTATTTAAGCTTTGTATTTATACCCCGTACATTTTGATATATCAGGGACACAGGTGACTAGGCTGTGTATTACAATGTGCTGTGGTTCCGGTGTGCGCAGGTGTTATGTGTTGCCAACTTGCAGATCGAGGCGTAAGTTGTTGTGGCGCAGCCTGTTACCGCTAAAACGCCGTTGTCACATTCAGCTACTGTGTCATCTTGAAGCTGAAGTATAGTGTGCTCCTTGAATACTGGGAGAATGCTGACCTTTCTACATATAGATTTAATTCTGGGCTATTCGATTAATATGTGGACAATATTTTCGTACTGGATAATCTTAATGGGGATGCCATGATGATGAGATGAGAGAAAGAGAGAGAAAAAAGAGAGAGGGAGAGTAAAGAAAAATAGCACATAGGATGTGCTCATATGAAAATATGACTGTGCCGGTTGAGCGCTGGCAGCGCAATGAAATCGTCGTATCAAATTTTGACTGCCCGAGCTCGAATTGCCCAAACCGAACAAATACGAAGTTGGGTGGCAAATCGCTCATATTTTGATGCGTGAAAAAATTTTGTTCTAGTTGTTCAGTCTATGTGTTGTATGGTTAGTGTTGTCACTGAAGGCAGTGAAACATTGTAGTCTAGAGTTGCAAGTAGTATAATTTCGACCGTATCGTCGATCTTCCTCCCCAGCTTAATGCATCTAGCAATTTCCGACAACGTGCTGTGGAATCGTTCTACTTGGCCGTTAGAAGTACTATGTAATGGTTGTGTATTTACTACATCAATTTCAAAGTTGTTCTTTAACAACGACGTAATGGTTTCTGAATTAAATTCTGCCTCATTATCGCAATACACAACCTTTGCTTTAGCAAAAAGGTTTATAATTTGGATGATAGTGCCTTTTACGTCTCCTATGGTACATGTACACATGTCAGAAACTGTTTCTTATCGGTCAATAAAATTTCAATGTGCAAGCACTCGCCGGGAAATGATGGCGTTGGTGTTTTTCCCATAATCTGTTTTTTTTTTTTTCGGGTGCCTGTCGTATTTGGCCCTAGTGCAAATTTTGCAGTCGGTCACAATCTCCGTAACCAGCCTGGTCATTTTCGGAAAGTAATACTCTTGTAAAATCTGCTTAATGTTTTCCTGTGCGGCTCTGTGCGCCCGATTGTGCTCTGTTGTGGCAATTTCCGTTTGTTCAGTTTTGTTAACTATGTCAGTTACCATATTTTTACAGTACCAAAACTTTGTTGACGGGAATGTTCCATTTTTCGTCAAAAACCCATGTTGGGTTATAGGTTGTTGTTATTATAGGTCGACCTTGAAGGCCTAATGATGCCATTGTGTAGCAGATCTTTAATCTCTTTTTTGACAAAGTCATTGACCCCAATGGAATACGGATATAATTTTGAATATACTGGCTTATCGGATCGTAGCCACAACAGATGTATTGAACGGTAACGTGAACGCTCTAGCTCTGTTCAAAATCATGCCCCTAAATGCAGCTTTTACGACTTCCGGTACTACAATATCATTCACGTTAGTGAAATTTACGTCGTCACAATAATGATGCTGTAGCTGTATCTCTGCAGATACAGATCCATGATTGCTTGTATCATTCTCGGTATCTAGGTTTGCTCCTATCTGCGTTAGCAAATCGAAACCTATAATACCATCAAATGGTCTAGTAAAAAGAAAGAAGCTGATTTCCCGAAAATGTTCATTGAACACTTACGGGTTACTTTGTTGGAACCGTGGATGGAACTAACCGTGAAAGGGGAGCTGACCGGGATTACATTTTTGTAGCTCCTTTACGGGGTTGATGTAGTCTTTGGCCGCTCCTGTGTCAATCAATATTTGTAGTATTCTCCCAGCCAGCTGTCGTTCAACGAACGGCTAGCGGAAGCGCTCACTAAAAAAATTTACCAAGTCCTTGTCACTTGCTGCCTCAGTTTCATCATGACCATCTGCGACAGCGGTTTCGGCTGCCTTGTAATAGTCTTGATCTTGGTCATCGTTCGTTTGCTGAATGGTGTTTTGCACCATTTTTCTTTTGAGCCTGAGAGTTTTCATTCTGGGCGTTAGCCCCTTGATTCTGTCTAAATGCTTTAGGTTGTCTAAACTTAGTCATGACAGATCCCGTATCCATTGGTTCTGGTGCTGACATCTTGTCTTCTTTAGGACTCTGACTACTGCTGCTTTGCTGCTGCTTTTTTGACAAAATGTGGGTTTCTATCTTGGCCATATTCGGCTCCATTGTTCTTCCCCTATTTACCTAAGCGCGCCTGCCTTTGCTACTTTCACGTGCTTGAGCCCTGTCCTCCATACGTGGCTAAAAAATGCTACGCTCTATGCTCGCTTCTGCCTCCCTGGCGAAAGCTAATGCTGATGGTTAATCTCTGGGCTGAGCCGGGAACATTACTAATTTCAGTGATTTCTTAAGGCCTGACAGGAAGGCATGCAAAGCATCAGCTTTGACTTCTTCGTTGGGCAATTTTGCTGTATCTGTTTGATGTGTCATCACGATCATATTTTCAACCCATGTCAGCTTTCGCTCAACCTCATCATAGTATTCCATGATGCTGAAATTACCCTGTCTGACCATATCTAGGTTTTGTCGCAAGAGCCTAAGTGACGTCTTGTCCGCGTATGTGCAGTGCAATCTTGCTATTATGACGTCAAAATTTAGTACAGTTTTGTGCGACACCAGTAGCGCTTTTGCTGTACCTCTGATTTTGTTGCGAATAATAGTTACCGATTGGTAATGCGCCCTGCTACCCACGAATGCACATTGGCAGATTTGAAGAAAATAGCGGCATAAATTAAAATACTGTCCGTAAGGACTTGAAATTTGGTACACGTGATTATATTTATATATAAAAAAAATTGGAAAAAGTTTCAAACCTATCAGGCCACGCCCACTCATACCGCCCATATAACTCATATAAAAAAAATAATTTTTTACTTAAAATATCGCTTATATTTAATATTCTTCTGTTTCGAGCTCATATAATTATGCATCTAAGGGGTTATAATCCGAATCTGAATCTGATTCGTATTCGTTACCTATTAAGGCGAGATTTTCGCCTCAGTTGTGCCCTTGACTACTCGCGATATCTGAAGCTATTTTTCGTTTTAAACGACTACTGCCTTCATCATAAGTCAGCCGTGGACGACCAACGGAACACTCTTTCACAGCAGCTCTATCAATAAATATTGTCATTTTTGGAGCAACGAACTGTTGGTGTTTTTCTTTGAATTTTTCTATTTTTCTTTGGCAATGTTCAATATACCTTGAACTATGGTTTCCATATTTAGCAATAGCTCTAGTTATTTTATTAGGCGAATTATAAATAATTAAAAGTTAAACAAGCTTTTGAGCAAAATCAACACAAAAACCACGTGCCACAAACAGCAGATTTTGCAGGGTTGCCGGAAGGGGTGCATGAATAATTAAAATTTTTGTATTTTCAAATAGATAAAACACTTATTTAGTGAAAATAATATTAATTTAATATCAATGTTTTAATTTATTTATTTTATTTATTTTTTTTTTTTTTTGAGTTTATGCCGATATTTTCTTCAAATCTGCCACTGTGGAATGGTTGGAAAAGCTCAGAGGCATCTGTGGCGGATTGTCTCCATGCCACATAATCATCCTGAGTTCCATTGAACTCGAGCACTGATTTTATAATGTCTAACTTTATATAACATTGGATTTCTGGATTTACGCTAATCCTCTGTTAGGTTTCGACCTGAGGTGCCTCTATGTTTATTTTTTGAATATCTTGTTTCAGTAAATTAATTAAACTGCGCATTAAATCTGACTTCTTGCGCCTTTAATGCCTGACTAACAGCATTCGCTACTATCGCTTACACTTGGTAATTGTCGGTTAAAAGCCTATTTGATCAGATTCCCACTCGTTTTCACTTTCACTATCATTTTCTATTTATTTTTTTTATTTCCCTATACGGTCCAAAACTTTGAAAAATGATAGAAAACGTAGATTATATTTGGTCTAAGAGAAAAACAAACTGCAAATGCCACAGGCAGCAATAGTTTCGCACACAGTCACATAAATGCTCATACATGTAGCAAGACATTGTAAATGTGTGTGTGTGTGTGCATGATCATCGCGAAAAAGTGATGCTTATGCATATCAGCGCTTTCATACCCTTCCCAAAAATGATCTGGGCAAAATGAGACTTGACACTTAACAGACTCCTTAACATCGAGGTTGTACCTGAGGCGATCTACCAATTTCAGTTTGTTTTCCGATTGCAATACGGCACCCCAGAACAGCTACACAGACTGGTAAACTTCATATTAGAAGCTCTAGAGAACAATGAGTATGCAGTCGGCGCATTTCTAGACATCGAACAAGCCTTCGACAGAATGTGGCACCCTGGGATTTTTTATGAAGCCAAGCGCCTTCTGTCACCACAGTTATTTGAGATCATAAGGAGTTTTCTCGATAGGCGTACATTCTGTGTGACGGCGCCCTTGGTCCCACCCTGTATTCGATTTTCACTGCGGATATGCCAAGCCATAGTGCAATCACTGGAATCGGTGCGAGAGTTGTGCTAATAGCGACCTACGCTGACGATACCGCGGTGCACACCAGAAAAAGCTGCATTCTACAGGCCACGAGTGCAATCTAGCAGTATCTCAACGTATTCCTGGAATGGAATTGAAATTGCCTAAATGCTGGCAAATGTTAAAATGTAACTTTTACGAATCGTCCGTATAGCAGCCCTGGGGCCAGGAAAATGCTAAGTCCCAAGTTAGCACATAAATACCTCGGTGTGACGCTGGACAGACGCCTTACTTTTAAAAGGCATATTACTATGCTGCAGCAGTCCTTCAAACCTAAAATCGCTAAAATGTCTTGTCTCTGCTCGCAGCACGTAATAAACTGTAACTTGAGAAGAAGGTCAGAATATACAAGACCATCCCACTTCCTAGCTTCTTCTACGCCATACAAGTGTATGGTATCGCTGCCAAATCGCACTTGAATAAACTGCGTATACTTCAAGCTAAAACTTTGAGGAAGATCAAGGGGGCTCCCTGGTACATGACAACCAGGGATATAGAGATATCTCATGGTCATTAAAATTGGAGACAAAATCCAGACAAAAAATTATCAAGATAGGTTAAATTCCCATCCAAATAGCCTGGCCAGGCGCCTGGTACTGCAGCTCTTAGACGTACATCCCCTAGAAAAAGAGTAAAACGCCATCACCCTCAAGACCTGCTGGATCGTATCTTAACATGAAAATTTTTCCTAGTATTCATATATTTTCTATAAAAAATATATATATTTTCTCCTTATGTATCCTATGTTAGAATTAAAGGTAGCGGTACTTTAAGCTGTAAATAAACATTTATTATTAAAAAAAAAAAAAAAAGAGAGCAGTAAATTACAGAGCCGAGCAAATACGAATATGATTAGGACGGGAAATCCAAAACTTGTTCGTGAAAAAAGTTTGTTTTAGTTGTCCAGTCTATGTGTCTATTTGTCCAGTCTATGTGTTGTATGGTTAGTGATACAACACATAGACTGGACAATTAGAACAAACTTTTTTCACGAAGCAGATTATGATTTCCCGTCCTAGTCATCTTCGTATTTGCTCGGCTCTTTAATTTACTGTTCGGGCAGTGAAAATATAGCAGTTGATATTCAGTTCGCTGCCAGCGCTCGAACGAAATGATTCTATTCTCATATGAAGCACCGCAGCAAAAGTATCGCACACAGTCACATAAATGCTCATACATAAAGCAAGACACGGTAAATGTGTGTGTGCATGCTCATCGCGAAAAAGGAATGCTTATGTACATCACGCTTTCATACCCTTCAAAAAAATAATCACCAAAACACTGAAATTTTGCATGAGCATGGCAAACCTTTTTAAGAGTTCGTCTTATTCAAAAGATGGGATCGTCGCGAATCGCGACTCGCGGACAAATTTCAATTTTTGTGAGCTGCTGGCTTGTGCCTGCATACACACACATACGTACATACATATATGTATGTACATATGAGAGGCATAGAGAGAGTGAGTGAGAGAGTTAGTAAAGAAAGAATAGCACACAGCGGTGCTTCATATGAGAATAGAATCATTTCGTTCGAGCGCTGGCAGCGAACTGAATATCAACTGCTATATTTTCGCTGCCCGAAAAGTAAATTAAAGAGCCGAGAAAATACGAAGATGACTAGGACGGGAAATCATAATCTGCTTCGTGAAAAAAGTTTGTTCTAGTTGTCCAGTCTATGTGTTGTATGGTTAGTGGTTGTATGTTTAGTTGACAAAACAAGTGATGTGGAGTGTGTGATATTACCACTATCGATAGTAAACAAAAACCATCGATAGCGACTCTAAAATATAAAAATTTGATAGGTCGATAGTGCAATCGATAGTTTTACAGCACTATATGAAATTACTATTAGTGTAAATAAGGTAATTATATAAAATGCTCCGCAGATTTAATAAAATAAGTACATTCGAGTGCTTGTCATTGCAAATACTGCCAATGCAAAGCAATTTGATTCCGGTAAGAGTAATCGTTATGTAATGTGAATTTGTCCTAATTTTTTATTTGATTTTAGTATTCAACCATAGCAACCACAGCAAAATCATCGATCAATTCAAAACTTCATATAGTAAAAGATGTACCATTATCTGTTGAACCACATCATTCTCGCACATTTAGTGAAAATGAAGAACATAAATTAAAAATGCCTTGGATGCCGAGTCCATATCCAAATATGGGGAAAATTTTAATTAATTATAAGAAACTTTCGAAGTTCCGTCTGACATGTAAGTGGACAAAAAATTTACCACAAATGATTAATGAAATTTCCTGAACAGCATTAGTTGTGATAACAACAATGGGAGGATACGCTATGGCACCTGCCAGTTTTGATGCAACCTCATTTATTATGTGCACATTAGGAACTGGTTTGGTTTCAGCAGCGGCAAATGCTGTCAATCAATATCACGAAGTTCCATTCGATTCACAAATGTCGAGAACAAAAAACCGTGTACTGGTTACTGGTCAAGTAACCCCACTTAATGCAGTTACCTTTGCTGTTATATCAGCGACAACAGGATTGTGTTTGTTGTATTTTGGAGTTAATGGGCTTACAGCTGCGTTAGGTGCTGGAAACCTTTTTCTTTACACATCTATCTACACTCCAATGAAACGAATGAGTATTGCTAACACATGGGTAGGCTCAATAGTTGGGGCAATCCCTCCACTGATGGGATGGTCAGGTTGCACAGGAACTCTCGATACAGGCGCTATGATTTTAGCAGGAGTTCTGTATGCGTGGCAGTTTCCCCACTTCAACGCGCTTTCATGGAACCTACGCCCAGATTATTCACGAGCCGGCTATCGTATGATGGCTGTCATAAATCCAGATCTGTGTCGTCGTACTGCATTGCGATATGCATTAGTTATTTGTGGAATGAGTTTGGCAGCACCATTTACGGGCGTTACGAATTATTGGTTTGCTTTGGAATCAGTGCCCTTAAACACATACTTCTGTTATCTTGGTAAGTACACTTATAATGCTAAAACTCTTACCAACACTAAACAAGTAAAATCGCTAGAAGACTGTTCAAATATGAACACTTCTATCATATTTCTTTGATTCTACACAGCTTTTATACGAACATAGCTAGCTACGAGCTTAAACTTTAATATGGGAAGTTTATGGTTAAATAACTTTTCTACTAAATTAAGTATCTTAATATAATTGTTAACGCACATAACTTCAGCATTCGTTATACCTTTTTTTTTTGTGGTATCCAACTCCTATATATACATACATTAATATTCGGTTCTTTCTTTTTTCAACTTCAAACTTAAATAAAACAAACTAATTAATAAAATAAAAAGTGTAAATGGTAATTTATAGGTTGAAAAATTACCTTTTCAGAGAGGTATACATAAAGGTATTATGTTTAAGATAACTGATAGAAATCCTTTTTGAAATTTTGACATATTGTTAATAATTTTTATAGTGTCCGCTGACCCGATTTTGGCCCGTTTTTCCTGCAGCCGTGTCTTTGGGACAGAAATTGTTGATACCGGCATTCGATGAGGTTGACAGTCCAACTTGATCCACAAATTCTCTATGGTATTGAGATCTGGGGATTGAATTAGTGTTTCCAGGAGTTTTGGGAAATTGCAAAGCACCCAGGACTTGGCTTTACAGGCTTTATGTTTAGGGACATTTTCCTGGTACAGCTTAAATGTGTCTAAAATACCCATTTTTTTAATCAACTGCTTAAAATTTCTTTCAAAACGTTTTGAATCGTAATCTCGGGTCGTTATCTCATCTATAAAACCCAAATTTCCTGCTCTCTTGATGGGATATATTTTTGTTAAGGAATTCAGTTTTGAGCTACTTTTGTTGTTAAAAATATAAGTTATATATAGCTTTTTCGATAAAAACTGTTAAATATGCCATTTGCGGTATTTCAGAGTTGCCGAATATTAATGTACTAATGCCAAATTTTATGTCTTTCTTGTTTATGTGTAATTTCTTTTAGTTATGTTAAACATAATATCTTTTTGTATACCTCTCTGAAAAGCTAATTTTTCAATTTAAAATTTATTATTTACATATTTTTATTTTAATAAATAGTTTGTTTTATTTGCTTTTGAAGTTGAAAATAACAAAAATTCCGCTTATAATAACTCCGTTTATAGTGTCCGTTTCGACGAAAATTCTATTTCTTGGTTGGTAACCATAGAAGCTTATATGAAAGGGACGCTGCTTACTACGTCCGCTTACGCCTATGTCGACAATATACCCGGTTACTACGTCATGACGAAAAAAAATTCAGCAAAATAATAGCAAAACAAAAGCATCAAACGACGCTGCTAAAAATATATGTACAGGTATTCCTTGTATAACGCAATATTTACGTTCCAGAGGAATTGCGCGTTATGTAATTCCGCGTTATCTAAAACATAGTTTTCATATAAATTTTGCGGTTATGTTCCAATAGGTTTTTTTTTTTATACCCTGAACCCATTGAAAATGGGAATTCAGGGTATAATGGTTTTGTGAAAATGTATGTAACAGGCAGAAGAAAGCGTCGCAGACACCATAAAGTATATATATTCTTGATCAGCATAAAATATCGAATAAAAATTGAAAATTCATTTACTTTTTTTTACGGTTAAGCATAACTTCTACACCGTTTGAGCTAGAGACTTCACTTTGGATGTTTGGATAAATATTATGGATACGCAGATTATGTAATTTTCAGATTTTGGATGCCACGCCCCCTTCGCCCCAATTTGCAAAAAACCCATTTCAAATACTAGAGACTTGAAATTTGGCGCATAGATACACTTAGATACTCTTAATTTACTCTGCAAATTTCATAAAGATAGTGCATCTAGAAATGGAGTTATAAGCTTTCAAAGTATAGCCCAACCCACCTCCAAGCCACGGCGCGGTTAGCAGAGCGCGCGCCTATACGTGCGTAAAGAAGAAGAGAGAAGAATATACATACAAAACAAGAAGGCTCTAGTCGAGACGGCTCGACTACGAGATACCCTGAACCCTGCAAAAAAGTGATACTCTTCTTCTTTACGATCGCATGAGCGCGAGCTCTGCTAACCGCGCAGTTGCTCTTGTATCTTCGAAAATCAAATAGAAAAGAATAAATAATAATAAAAAAGAAAGAAATACTAATAAAAAGAAAAATAAATAAAAATAATAAATTATGAAGGGCTTAGGCGAGGCTAGAACCCTCGACACCCTAACATTCGTTGCATCTGTCTAGCCATCTACACCACGGCTCACTTAAACGGCAGAGTAGCGAAAACGAATGAAATTCGCCATATACGAAAGAAACACTAAAGCAGTGGCTGAAAATACAAATACAATTCAAAGACAATTCTAGCGCAATTCAAAAACAATTGTGTGTATATGTGCACACGCATACGAAAATTGATTTGCATTGCTCAACGTTGCTTGCATTTCCATTGTTATTTTGATTGTTTTAAAATTTTTTAAATATATAATGGAATGTAATGAGAGTTCAGCATATGATCTACATATTCTATTTAACATTTTAGTTTTTTTTAGAAATCATAACTCTATATCAATTAGCTTTACATGCACAAATATGTACATATGCATGTACGATTGCAGCCACTCGCTGATCTACGCTTGCACACATATACAAACATACATACATACATATGTATATATATATATATATACATATCCAAAATCTGTTATAATAACAGATATATAACTGATATATAACCAAAATCTGGTATAATAACAGATGTACATATATTTCAACTCAATACTAAAGTTCAGACATTGTTATACAATTAAAACCACAAGATTTGAAAAGGTTTATAAAGGTTTATTAAAAGCTTAATTGCTGTTTCACTGTCTTCAAAGACCTTTGCACGTTGGCAATTTGGGGGAGCAATAGCTTCATCAGAAGATATTTCTTCAACATAGTTTTCGCTATTGGATAAGAAACTAGTTGTGGGACCTTGTGGTTCTTCGACTGGTTTTATAATTGCAAAATCTGTTATCAGTTTTTATTTCCTGAGCCCATTGAAAATGGGAAATCAGGGTATAATGGTTTTGTTAAAAGTATGTAACAGGCAGAAGGAGGCGTGGCAGACCCCACACACTATATATATTCTTGATCAGGGTGACGAGAAAAGTTGATTGAGCCATGTCCCTCCGTCCGTCCGTATGAACGCGTCGATTTCCGAAGATACAAAAGCTAGAGAGTTCATTCTTTTTGTGTTAGGTCCGTATATTGCACGCGCAGTACGAGTTTGTTTCAGAAATTCGATAACTTGTATATTTGCAAAGTTATCGATAAACGAATTTATAGGGAACCAGTTTTAAAATTCTAGCTAATTCATCTTTAGAGTTAGAGTCTCCAAGTCTTCTGCATATATATAGATACTAATTTAATACAATTTCGGTTTTTGTCAGAATTTCCGATTCCGGTCCCCAATTCGCCCCACCACCCCCAAATGTGTAAAAAATGCATTTCAAATACTGGAGACATACAGTTCGGTTTGGCATATAGATATGAATATCATAATCTTAATCTGAACAGCAAGACGCTTTCAATGCTTACACACATGCATTCACACATACATGCATACAAGCGTAGAAACGAATCGAATAATTCTTGGAATATTATTCGTTCGAAGAAGGGCTCAGGGGATTTTGTAGTCGAGCAGTCTCGACTACAGCTTTCTTACTTGTTACATTTTACCAATGATGTTTCTTATTTGTTTCAATGTGTAAAAAATGCATTTCAAATACTGGAGACATACAGTTCGGTTTGGCATATAGATATGAATATCATAATCTTAATCTGAACAGCAAGACGCTTTCAATGCTTACACACATGCATTCACACATACATGCATACAAGCGTAGAAACGAATCGAATAATTCTTGGAATATTATTCGTTCGAAGAAGGGCTCAGGGGATTTTGTAGTCGAGCAGTCTCGATACAGCTTTCTTACTTGTTACATTTTACCAATGATGTTTCTTATTTGCAGCATATAAATTTTATCAGAAATCTGATAGTGGAAGCTCCCGGAAGTTATTTAGATTTTCATTAATTCATCTACCAGCTCTTATGTTGCTTTTTCTGGCTAATAAAAAAAAATGGTTTTTTAATGAGACTAAAGACGATAAGCTAATGAAAAATGAGAAGTCTCCTTCTTTCCATAATCGCCATGAAGCATACTACAAAACATAACACCAGTTGCGGTAGCAGTTGGTAGAAATTGAACTGCTAGAAACAAATTTATTGTTATTGGATTAGAATATTATAATTCCTTAAGAAGTAAGTAGAATGTCTGTACTTTAATTTTAAATAAAGAATCTACTATTTATCTTTTTAACTGCTCTTTTACTCTTTTAATTTTAGCCCAAATATGGATTGACTATAAATAAAAATAAATAAGTACAGTAGAATCCGGTTATAAAGTTTCTATTGCTGCTATTGCTATTAAATACTCTTCAATAGGTCCCACTCAACTTCATATTTGTTATATTAAAAAAAAAAATAAATAAATAAAAGGACTTCATAAAAGGTTATCATATAGTGATGTGATGCTCTGCAATTTTATGGATGTTCTATCGCGGTTAACTCTCGCACTCGCAAAAAACTGCATAATTATTGACACGATTGAGTACACGTGAGATTGACTACAGAATACTAATTCACAATAAAAACTCTTCCAGCTCCTTCTTCATATTTGCCATGCCCCTAATTGTTATACAAATATATACTAGCAAACCAGGCGAACTCCGTTGCGCCACCAGATGGATTCGTTTTTTTACATTTCGTTTGGGGATTAAAAAATAAAGAAAAATTATTTTTGTTTGTTTGATATTAGAAAAGGAAAAATTTTATTTCATTTCTAAAGAACGTCCCTAGTATTTTCCGGAAGAGTGCCCAAATTGGAAAATTTGTCGCGTCTATGAGGATGACGTTATCATTTTCTCACCCAGTAAGGAAGAACACGTCAAACATTGAATTGGTCTTAAAAAGTCTTAGGGTTGCTAGCATGTTTTCTCAAGAGAAATCCAAGTTATTCAAAAAGAGCGCGGAATACGGGAGATTCACATTATGCAGAGGAGGAATCGAAGCGTCAGCTGACAAAGTACAAACCATAAAGGATTTTCAACCACCAAAAAACTTGTTAACCCTTCGATCATTTTTAGATTAACAAGTTATTACAGGTGCCTTATAGCAGGATTCGCCATCATTGCAAAACCCCTAACGGAAATTTTTAAAGGCGAAAATGGAAATATACGCGCCAAAAATTCGAAGAAGGTAAAACTTGTATTAAAAAAAAAAAAAAAAAACAGTTTTTAACAAATTAAGAGTAGCTAGCCTCCTAGAATGTGCTGTTAGCATATCCCGATTTCAAAAAACCATTTGACTTGACAACAGACGCGTCAGGCCAAGGCCTCGGTGCTGTGCTATCTGAGAGCGGACACCCTATAATAGCGATCTTGCGCACGTTGCGAGACAATAAGATTAAATTTACCACAAATGAGCGAGAACTCCTAGCCATTGTGTGGGCACTGAAAAATCCCAGAAATTACTTTTACGGTATTAAAAACCTAAACATACCCGCCAACATTGCACTATCGGATAAAAATCCGAATGCCAAAATGTGGACGGAATAGGATGCATAAAACATACAGGGGTGGTCAAAAGTATTTACACAACACATTATTTTTAGCGTCTGCAACTTTGAAAGCATTTTTTCGTTGTTTCTGCTACTCAAACTCACAGGCAACGGGTTTTTCGTATTCTATGATCTATGCTGAAGCAAACAAAAAAAGAATTAGCAAGAATAACTGTAAAATGCCAAAAATAGAGGCATTTGAACTGATGCTCATGTGTTTGCAAAAGTATTTACACACATTTTTGATGCGTCAAAAGTATTTACACAAAACTTTATTATAATATTTTCTTTGAATTTTGTGGGGGAATTTCAATTTTTTTTTTTTAATTAATAACTAATAATGATTATTAATAACTAATATTCCGTGATTCCACCTTTGGAATCAATAACTGCCTGTAATCTGGCTGGAATCGATTCAACTAAGCGTCGCGCATAGCGTCTATTTCCTATCGGCGACTGGATTCTGCAACAAGACAATGCTCCATGCCACAAGGGATCAGTGCAACCAAGTTCTTAAAGGATATAAAAATGGCTGTTCTTCTCTGGCCTGCCCAGAGCCCTGACCTAAATGTTATTGAAAATGTTTGGTCATTCATCAAGGGTCAGAGAACAATCGATAGAACCCGGAAACACGATGATA
Source organism: Drosophila buzzatii (assembly GCA_035045845.1). Lineage (NCBI taxonomy): Eukaryota > Metazoa > Arthropoda > Insecta > Diptera > Drosophilidae > Drosophila > Drosophila buzzatii. The sequence continues at coordinate 531,691 of JAWNOS010000412.1, read as the reverse complement.
CGATCAAGGAAGTCAAAGAAATTTGGGAGAAAAAAAAATGCTTTCAAAGTTGCAGAAGCTAAAAATAATGTGTTGTGTAAATACTTTTGACCACCCCTGTATATCTTGTTTAGAACGAAGACCTGACACGTCATACAATTTTCCAATCACAACACACTGATACAAACTCTACGAGAGGTTGTAAGCTCAAAGGTAACAAAGGAATTCCCCTCAACATCGTTTTGACATTTTAAAAGTCTCGTCATAGATATTTCAGATGTAACAGAACAAATAGAATAGCTATAGCGGACCACAATCGCGCTCATCGCGCAGCGCAGGAGAATAACCAACAAATACTAAATACTACAATGTAAATGTGTATGTGAATACTCATCGCTAAAAAGTATTGCATGTGCATTAGCGCTTTCATACCCTTCCCAAAATATTTACGAAAACACTAAAACTTTTTATAAGCATGGCAAACCTTTTTAGGAGTTCGGCATACTCTTTCTAAGAAGGGCAGATGGGATCGTCGCGAATCGCAATCGGCTTGTGCGTGCATAGAGAGAGAGATAGAAACAAAGAGAGAGGGAGAATAAAGTGATACGACCATACCGGTTGAGAGCTTGCAGCGCAATAGATTCGTTGTATCATATTTTGACTTCCCGAGACAGTAGATCTAAAGCCGAACAAATACGAAGTTCACTGGTACCAGTGGTCATATTCTGGTGTGTGAAAGAGTTTGTGCTAGTTATCCAGTGCTCTCGAATACGGCTACATGAGACACGACTAAATAGACGATAACGAGACATACGTTGACGAGACATGGAACTTAATGGACAAAATACGCAAAGACCATATGAGACAAGTACTCAAGACCGACACATAGCCACTTTAAGCAAAAGCACAGAAGCATAAACTTGATAAATAGTGCACTTAAAGCAATATCAGAAACCCCAGATTTTGACGACTGGGAAAAGATAAAATTTAAATTGGGACAATTAGTAGATTCCGAAAACAAACTAATCGAGATCAATAACGATCAATACGACTCAACGAAATTTTAAGAACTCTTAACGCAATTCAATTCAATTCAAGAATATTAATTTCGGACGTTGATTTGATCACTAACCATACAACACATAGACTGGACAACTAGAACAAACTTTTTTCACGAAGCAGATTATGATTTCCCGTCCTAGTCATCTTCGTATTTGCTCGGCTCTTTAATTTACTGTTCGGGCAGCGAAAATATAGCAGTTGATATTCAGTTCGCTGCCAGCGCTCGAACGAAATGCTATTCTTTCTTTACTCACTCTCTCTATGCCTCTCGTACATACATATATGTATGTACGTATGTGTGTGTATGCAGGCACAAGCCAGCAGCTCACAAAAATTGAAATTTGTCCGCGAGTCGTGATTCGCGACGATCACATCTTCGCTTCTGAATAAGAGTATGCCGAACTCTTAAAAAGGTTTGCCATGCTCATGCAAAATGTTAGTGCTTTCGTGATTATTTTTTTGAAGGGTATGAAAGCGTGATGTACATAAGCATTCCTTTTTCGCGATGAGCATGCACACACACATTTACCGTGTCTTGCTTCATTTATGTGATTTCAATTTCTCTAGTATTTGAAATGGGTTTTTTCCAAATTGGGGGCGAAGGGGGCGTGGCATCCAAAATCTGAAAATTACTTAATCTGCATATTTATATCTATCTAAATATGCAAATTTGAAGTCTTTAGCTAAAACGGTGTAGAAGTTATGCCCAGAAAACGTAAAAAATTGAAACGAATTTTCGATTTTTTATCGATAATTTGGAAATGGGATGAGTTATCGAAAAAACAAAATAAACTCGTACTGCGTAGCTAACATACGAGTGTTCATGCGAAATTTCAGCTCTTGTAGCTAGCTTTTGTAGTTTCCGAAATCTCGACGTTCATACGGACGGACGGACGGACGGACGGACAGACGGACAGGGCTCAATCAACTTATTTTTTTATGCTGATCAAGAATATATATACTTTATGGGGTCTGCGACGTCTCCTTCTGCCTGTTACATACATTTTCACAAAACCATTATACCCTGAATTCCCATTTTCAATGGGTTCAGGGTATAAAAATTATCCTGTATTTACACGATCAAGGTAAATCCTATGCAGAAATAGGAGAATTACTGGAAGCCGATTTACAATTCGAAGCATCGTGCAGCGCTTCAAGGGATCCTGTAACCTGCAAAGTTTGAAACTCACAGGCCGCCCAAAATTGATGAACAGCCATGAATGCAGGGAAATCCTTAGAGAGGTGAAATAGAATCCGAAAATATTATCAACACAGATTACTGATTAAGTAAAAAAAGAAATGGAAAAGGAGGAATTACAAGCGCGTGTGGCTAGACGAAAACTGTATATCACAGACGGCATTAAAAATAAACGTTTGGGCTATGCTAAGAACTTTATAGATAGCCGAATACTGCATTCGACATAGTCAATATTACGCCAACAGTTAAATATGGTGATGGTGGGGTGATGGTCTGGGGTTGCATGTCTGCCGCAGGAGTGGGCGAGTTGGTATTTATAGGCGGTATCATGGACAAATATGTGTATTTAAATATTTAAAAGGATAACTTGAAAAAAAGCAAGAAAAGCTCAAATTACCAAGTTCGTTGACATGACAACGATCCCAAGCATTCTACCCATATCGTCAAAATGTGGCTTGTGTGCAACACCGCACCCACGACAATCTCCAGACCTAAATCAAATTGAACACTTGTGGGAAGAATTGCATAGGCGCATAACCAACCGCGCAATTACAAACAAACCCGAATTAAAGCAAGCTTTAACTGAGGAATTCGCGAAATTCTCTATTTTAGTTCTTGCATTTTATTTGTTGTTTAATTTTTAATTTATTTATGTTCTATGTGTATTTATTTATTTATATTTTTTTGGACATGTGCATATTTCATGACTAACTGTATAAATTTAATCTGCCGCCGCCGTTGCTGCTGCTGCTGCTGCGGCTGCTGTTGGTGGTGTAAATACCAAGCCAAGGGTAACTCCTTTTTGGTGTAATGCTGATTTCGAGGGGTGGTTTGAAAGGTTGTCTCTTTTGTTTTTCTGTTTGCATACACAAAAAAAATCCTTTTTTTTGTAGCTTAAATTTAACTGAAAATTGTGGCAGTTATAAAATAAAAAAAATAAAACAAAAAAAAAAAAAAAACTGTTGTTTCGCGAATTCGATGCCAAACTGCTTACTAGCCGTTATAAAAGCAAAAGGCTTCCGATCGCATGTCCGTTTGAACGTAATATTTATCGGCGCTATTAGAGCTAGAAACTTGAAATTGTGAACATACTCATGTATGCTTCCGAATAATAAAGTGTAAAAAATTTCACGATTCGCCCACTAGGGGCGTGGAAAATCGGAAAATTCTTGCGCCCGTATACCAGTAATCATACTATTTGATGAGCTAGAGAGTTGCAATTTGTAATGTGTACTCGCGGTGATAATCCAAGTTCAAAAAGCTATGGCGGATATATCTACACCTTTGGGGACGCGACAAAACGGGAAAAACGTATCTTCTAGACCGTTAATGCTAGATCGTTGAAATTTGGCATGTGAGTTAATGTTAGGATTCTAAGACGATCGATCAAAAAGTTATATGTCTACGCCCATTGGAGGCGTGGCAAATCATTTTTGCAGTAACGGGCTCTCTGAGTAGATTATTGGCAAAGGTTGACGGTCCGATACGACGAACGCTACACTACTCTATAGTAGCGAAGTATGGGAGGATACTTGAAAGGCGGCAGTAAGGCGAAAACCGATGTTATCCGTGCAGAGAAAAGCAGCCTTGCGGATAAGTATGACCTGGTCGCAGGCACAGAGATTCTAACGCTCAGATAGGTCATATTCGAGGGTACCACCTTGAATGTTAATACGGGATAGTTCCTGGTTCCATGGTGGATTTTGAGCCCTAGAAGAGGGGGTTTTTTTTTAGTCGGTAAGCAGTCATGCAGTCCGACCCACCAGCCAGAGTGACGACCTGACTGACGATGCATAAAGCATTTTTACCTACTTCAGCCCAAAAAAAAAAAAAAAAACATAAAAAGATGCAACAAATCTTAAAAAGCATACTACACCAATAATTATGTTCTTCACTGTATATACCCTAAATTTTCTTTTTAATTATTGTGGGGTATATATAATCTTTTGTGAAAATGTACAGTAGCTCACAGTTTATTTCGTGCAGCGGTAACACTTTACAGACGTACTCCCGCTAAACCAGTAGATATTCCCAAAAATTGTTGAAGATAAGATATTATATCGAATTGTAACATAAATAAGTTTGTAACCAGTGTGCAGATTGCTGTAAGAGCGAGTACAGGAGTTACGCACTCCCACTGCTCGCACTTAAATGCGCTCTCTAATGTGCAGGCTGCGCTTGCTGTTAAACACAATAAATCAGTATGAATTGAACCACTGCACACTGGGCAGAATTGCCAAATAAGTGTCATAAAGTCAAAAATTTTATGGAACCGAAAATGAATTCCGCTTTATTATATTCAAAGTAAAAACCCTATATATGAAGAACCAAACAATGTTTTTGCTAAAAATGCAATACTTTTATTATAATCACTAACCATACAACACATAGACTGGACAACTGGAACAAATTAATGTGCACACTTAATTTTTGACATTAGAACCCCATCAACTTCGTATTTGCTCGGGTTTTTACTTTTCGGGTCGGGAGAGAAAAATTGCTGATGTCAAAATCATTCCGCTTCGAGCGCTCGACGGTGACGGTCGATTTTCCAAAAAAGCCTGACATGTGCCGCTCTTTACCTTGCTCTCTTTCTCTTTCTGTCCCATGCTTTTTACTCTCTGCTCTGCACAAACAGCAAGCAGCTCACAAAAATTGAAATTTCTTCTCGATGCGATCCTATTGCTTCCCTTCTGAGCGAAGAGTATACCGAATTCTTAAACGGCTTTGCCATGCTCATGCAAAATGTTAGCGTTTTCATGATTATTTGTGGAAAGGGTATGAAAGCGTTGATGTGCATGAAGAATACTAATTCCCGATGACCATACACACACACATTTAAACTACCTGCCCAAATGTGTAAGCATTTATGTGCTTGTGTGCAGTTGACGATCGTTCGGTTGGGTAGCTGATGTGAGCTTGCATACACACACACATTTACACTTCCTCGCTATATGTGTAGGCATTTATGTGCTTGTGTGCAATATTCTTGCTGCCTGTAGTACTATTATAACCCCAGCAGTTGATGTTCATACGGTTGGGTAGCGATGTGAGCTTGCATACGCACACACATTTACACTTCCTCGCTATATGTGTAGGCATTTATGTGCATGTGTGCAATATTCTTGCTGCCGCCTGTAGAGCACTGTTAGAACCCCAGCAGTTGATCGTTCTGTACACATACACATTTACACTTCCTTGCCGTTTAAGAATTCGATATACTCTTCGCTCAGTAGAGAACCAATGGGATCGCGTCGAGAAGAAATTTCAATTTTTGTGAGCTGCTTGCTGTTTGTGCCAGCATACATATATTTTTGTGAGAAGAGAGCAGAGAGTAAAAAGCATGGGGCAGAAAGAGAAAGAGAGCAAGGGAAAGAGCGGCACATGTCAGGCCTTTTTGGAAAATCGATCGTCACCGTCGAGCGCTCGAAGCCGAATGATTTTGCCATCAGCAATTTTTCCCTCCCGACCCGATAAGTAAAAACCCGAGCAAATACGAAGTTGATGGGGTTCTAATGTCAAAAAATAAGTGTGCACATTAATTTGTTCCAGTTGTCCAGTCTATGTGTTGTATGGTTAGTGCTTTAACTCAAGATTACAGCTTTCATTATGACTTCGATGAGTCAGAAACAGACGATATAAATCCATATGCGTTTGAATTAGCTGTAGAAAAAAAAAAAAAAAAACAAATATATAGATATATTTTAATATAATAGAATAAATAAATTAAGGCCTTAATTAGTATGAAATTAATACAAAAAATATATACTATTATTATTAAAAAATGTATTCTACATAAAGAATGCAAAAAAAATTATCTTTCTATTAAAATTGTAGTACTTTATTTATAGCTCTCACACTCTCCTTTGTGAACACATATACGCATTGTTGCCATATATGGGATATTTTTGAAGGCGTGGTCAAATGACTTTAAACTTTGTGTTTTTATTTTGAGTGATATATTTATCAAATATACCAAGTTTCAGCTCGGTATGTGCAATATTAGACTTTATGCCACTTATGTGGCAATTCTGTCCAGTGTGCACTGGTTCTAAAACTTAAATCGTCTGAAGAGGCCGCAAGTTGCATTTTATCCTAGACCAGTTGAGGACGGACCCTTAATAGTAGGACATTTTTGGTGCACCAGGTGGACTCTTCAGGAAGGCTGGCTTATGGATTTCATCAACAATCAGGAAAGTACCAGAAAAACATAGTGCATGTAGATCACCAAGTAATGCAAGAGCAAATAAATAAATTCATTACTTGAGAGTACAAAATATTATTATATATACAAACTTATCTATGCCTTTGAGAATTATGTTGAATTTATTTAAAAGAAAAATAAATACAAAATAAGGTGCATATTGTTATTGACCTTTGCCCTGTTCAGTCTCTTTTACCTCGCATAATCCAAGCTTTTTTGGCGCTTTTAGTGTGTTATAATTCTTGCTTACTTTCGTCTCGCATTTTCGTTTTGCGCTCTTGTTTGACGCTCTCGCTTGCACTTATAGTTTCACTCTCACTTGCACATACAGTAGTGTTTTCGCTTTGCAATCGAAACTTGCGCTCTTTTTTTTTTTGCGCGCTCGCTTTACACTCATTAATTGCATGCTCGCTTGCAATATTGTTTGCACACTCGCTTGAACGTACAGTGGTGGTTTGAATTTGCGTTTATTACTTGCGCTTGTTATTTGCACTCCTTATTGTCGCTCGAAACTTGCACTCTCGCTCTGCACTCATCGAATGCGATCGTTTGCACTAATTTTTTGCATTCTAGCTTGCAATATCGGTGCGTTTACATTTGCACATTTCGGCGCGCTCTCGCTTTTGCATGTGTAAGTGTGAATGCATTGCACTCAATCGCTTAATCGTTCGCTTAGCATTTTCGCTCATTGTTACTCACGCTCTCACTTTGCGCAGTAGCAAGTATGCATGCATTGCACTCAATCGCTCTACACAGTCATAATATAGATCACTCATGCTAATAGTCACTCAGCCACTCTGGTTGTTGTCTTCGCAATATCGCTAACAGTCACTCAAGTATAGTTAAACACTGCCAGCGTAAATATTGATATATATTACGATCGCGCGTATTTGTAACTTATTTGAGTTGTTCTTCGCTTGTTATCATACATTAGTGAGCTTTTCGTTTTGTTTTGATTGAATTTCGTTTCAACAGAGCTTCACTTATAGCATTATGAAGAATCGGTTTATGGACGAGTCATCATCAGAGCATGTCGAAGCTCTTTTGACCGTCTATAAGAACGTCACAACTTCACACATTGAAAGATTTCACTAAGCCAGTAGAGCCATTCGAAATTGAATTTCGAATTGAGATACTGAACCGCTACATATACAAGGCCTTTAAGACACAAGAGTTGGACGACATTAATGCTGACTTAGTGTCTCGGTCCACGTTAGAGGAATTATGTGTGTCAACTACTGTTCAAGCATGAACATGCCACTTACGTATATACAAATATTAAAAATAGGCAGTAGTCGATAGCCTGCGCGCTATCTAACGCCAAACAATAAACATGTCATCCCTTAGCTGCAGCGACCAACGCAGCAAGTAATAACAAGTAAGAAGGCTCTAGTCGAGACGGCTCGACTACGAGATCCCCTGAAACCTGCAAAAAAAGAAACTCTTCTTCTTTACGAACGTATGAGGGCGCGCTCTGCTAACCGCGCAGTTACTGCCGTGGCTTGGGGGTGGGTTGGGCTATACTTTGAACGCCTATAACTCCATTTCTAGATGGATGATCTTAATTTTCAGAGTAGATTAAGAATATCTAAATGTATTTATGTGTGTGTATTTATGTTCAAGTCTCTAGTATTTGAAATGCGTTTTTTCCGAATTGGGGGCAAATTTTAAGTCTTTAGCTAAAACGTTGTAGAAGTTATGCCCAAAAAACATAAAAAATTGAAACGAATTTTCGATTTTTTATCGATAATTTGGAAATGGGATGAGTTATCGAAAAAACAAAATAAACTCGTACTGCGTAGCTAATATACGAGTGTTCATGTTTCAATTTCAGCTCTCTAGCTTTTGTAGTTTCCGAAATCTCGACGTTCATACGGACGGACGGACGGACGGACGGACAGACGGACAGGGCTCAATCAACTTATTTTTTTATGCTGATCAAGAATATATATACTTTATGGGGTCTGCGACGCTTCCTTCTGCCTGTTACATACATTTTCACAAAACCATTATACCCTGAATTTCCATTTTCAATGGGTTCAGGGTATAAAAATGTAACGTGAGACGTGAGAACGACTTAGCGATCGAAAAGGGACACTTGACAAACATCTGTGCACTTGTGTGCATGGAATTAATTGTAGCCTTCCAGTGCCTGGAAGTATTTTAAGGTATATAAGCACTATGATTTTAAGAAATAAACAGTTCAATTTTTGAATTCGGTAAATGTGGAGTGTTTCATTTCGACTCTCTAACAACTACGGCACTTCCAATGAAGCGAGGTAGTGATAGCCAACATAAAATTGAGGGTCCCGCCGTGTCACACTCTAGAAATCTACCGAATATAAAGTTGCCAAATTTTAGCGGCGAATATTCGGAATATCAAAATTTCATTGGACTGCACTATGGGTAAAAAGCCCGATTTTTGGCATAAATTCTCCCTGAAGAGATAGAAGCTTGAAATTTTGCAAACATATTAGTCTGAGTTTTGTATAATTTCGGAATTTTTTTTTCCAAAATTTCATGAAGATCGTCCATCTAGGAATGGAGTTATCAACGCCCAAAGTATAGGCACTAACCATACAACCACTAACCATACAACACATAGACTGGACAACTAGAACAAACTTTTTTCACGCACAAAAATATGAGCGAAGTGCCGCACAACTTCGTATTTGTTCAGTTTCGGCACATCGCGCTCGGGCAGTCAAAATTTGAAACGACGAATTCAGTGCGCTGTAAGCGCTCAACCGGCATGGTCGCATTTTCATATGAGCACATTCTGTGTGCTATTATTCTTTACTCTCCCTCTCTCTCTCTCTCTCTCTCTCTCTCTCTCTCTCTGTCTATGCGAGCACAAGCTAGCAGCTCACAAAAATTGAAATTTGTTCGCGAGTGGCAATTCGCGACGATCCTATCTGCCCTTCTTAGTAAGAGAATGCCGAACTCTTAAACGGCTTTGCCATGCCCATGCAAAATTTTAGTGTTTTCGTGATCATTTTTGGGAAGGGTATGAAAGCGCTGATGTGCGTCAGTATAATTTTTTTGCGATGAGCATGCACACACGCATTTACAATATCTTGCTACATGTATGAGCATTTATGTGACTGTGTGCGAAACTATTGCTGCCTGTGGCAATTGTAGGGCCCAACATTTGCAGTTTTTCTTGTGGACCACGGCATTAGAATTGTGAGAACGGTCTTAGATTTGTTCGACCTTGTAGACTGTCAAATCTACTTCCCCCATTCATATGGCATTAATGTTTATATGCATACATATGCATTTATTGTTATACATGTTTAATAAATAAAAATGGCTATAATTAATTTAGTAACATAGCCACCAAAATATTTTTGAACGGGCTATAAACTATTTAAGTGGATCTGGAAATTCATATGTATTGACAAATTTCAGAATACACCATGTACTCATGATTGCCAAAATGACTGCTGCAAGCCGTAAAGGCTCATTTGACAGTCGCTCTACAATTTAAACCAAACAAAATAGACAAACTACTGGATCGCGCAGGTAGCAAGAAAACAAACTGCAAATGTTGGGCCCTACAATTGCCACAGGCAGCAATAGTTTCGCACACAGTCACATATAAAATTATACTGACGCACATCAGCGCTTTCATACCCTTCCCAAAAATGATCACGAAAACACTAAAATTTTGCATGAGAATGGCAAAGCCGTTTAAGAGTTCGGCATTCTCTTACTAAGAAGGGCAGATAGGATCGTCGCGAATTGCCACTCGCGAACAAATTTCAATTTTTGTGAGCTGCTAGCTTGTGCTCGCATAGACAGAGAGAGAGAGAGAGAGAGAGAGAGAGAGGGAGAGTAAAGAATAATAGCACACAGAATGTGCTCATATGAAAATGCGACCATGCCGGTTGAGCGCTTACAGCGCACTGAATTCGTCGTTTCAAATTTTGACTGCCCGAGCGCGAAGTGCCGAAACCGAACAAATACGAAGTTGTGCGGCACTTCGCTCATATTTTTGTGCGTGAAAAAAGTTTGTTCTAGTTGTCCAGTCTATGTGTTGTATGGTTAGTGATACAACACATAGACTGGACAACTGGAACAAATTAAAGTGCACACTTATTTTTTGACATTAGAACCCCATCAACTTCGTATTTGCTCGGGTTTTTATTTTTCGGGTCGGGAGAGAAAAATTGCTGATGGCAAAATCATTCCGCTTTGAACGCTCGACGGTGACGGTCGATATTCCAAAAAGGCCTGACATGTAACGCTCTTTCCCTTGCTCTCTTTCTCTTTCTGCCCTATGCTTTTACTCTCTGCTCTCTTCTCACAAATATATATGTATGCCGGCACAAACAGCAAGCAGCTCACCCAAGTCATCTTCGTATTTGCTCGGCTATTTAATTTACTGTTCGGGCAGCGAAAATATAGCAGTTCATATTCAGTTCGCTGCCAGCGCTCGAACGAAATGATTCTATTCTCATATGAAGCACTGCTGTGTGCTATTCTTTCTTTACTCACTCTCTCACTCACTCACTCTCTCTATGCCTCGCATATATATATGTATGTACGTATGTGTGTGTATGCAGGCACAAGCCAGCAGCTCACAAAAATTGAAATTTGTCCGCGAGTCGTGATTCGCGACGATACCATTTTCGCTTCTGAATAAGAGTATGCCGAACTCTTAAAAAGGTTTGCCATGCTCATGCAAAGTTTTAGTGTTTTCTTGATTATTTTTTTGAAGGGTATGAAAGCGTGATGTACATAAGTATTCCTTTTTCGCGATGAGCATGCACACACACATTTACAATATCTTGCTACATGTATGAGCATTTATGTGACTATATGCGTAACTACTCTTGCTACCTGCGCGATTCAGTAGTTTGTCTATTTTGTATGGCTGGAATTGTGAAGTGACTGTCAAAAAGGCCTGACATGTAACGCTTTTTCCCTTGCTCTCTTTCTCTTTCTGCCCCATGCTTTTTACTCTCTGCTCTCTTCTCACAAAAATATATGTATGCTGGCACAAACAGCAAGCAGCTCACAAAAATTGAAATTTCTTCTCGACGCGATCCCATTGCTTCCCTTCTGAGCGAAGAGTATACCGAATTCTTAAACGGCTTTGCCATGCTCATGCAAAATGTTAGCGTTTTTATGATTATTTGTGGAAAGGGTATGAAAGCGTTGATGTGCATGAAGAATATTATTTCCCGATGACCATACACACACACATTTACACTTCCTCGCTATATGTGTAGGCATTTATGTGCTTGTGAGCAATATTCTTGCTGCCTGTAGCACTGTTAGAACCTCACCAGTTGACGTTCGTTCGGTTGGGTAGCTGATGTGAGCTTGCATACGCACACACATTTACACTTCCTCGCTATATGTGTAGGCATTTATGTGTCTGTGTGCGATACACTTGCTGCATGTAGCAATTCTAATTTCCCAGCGATTGCTGTGGGTAGCTTATGTGAGTCTACACTCACATACACATACATAAGTGTACGTCTGTGATGTGATAATCACAATCTCCGAGTATCACTTGTATACGCACTTGAATGAATGCTCTGCCGGGGCATTTGCATGTTTCGTGCATGGGTCTCGAATATTGGGCGTGTGCCTACATCAACTTTAAATTAAGTAAACGATTTGGGTTCAAATAGCACGAGAGGTCAATTATTTTTAATTACCTGTTGATCGGTTATCATTTGTTCTTTAATATTTAGTACCTGATTTGACCCTATAGGCAAAAATGGAACAAGTTGTTCAAATGCTTGCGCAAATTCCTTTTAAAGAAATGCTTAGATATAAAGGTAAAATGACCCTTTTATGCAAAAAATATGCATCCGTTATGTAGATGTTGGAACTAAATTGATTTGGTCCATCGTCGCGTACTTAGCGAAGCTAGTTTCGGTGCTTATGCTTCCGCGTTTATTTCTAAACTGCCTCACAATGCCAGTGTTCTTCCTCAGCATAAGCACCGAACCACACTCGACGACAGCGTTGTAGCTCTGTCGTATCTCTAAAACGGTACTTCTTAAAGCGACAAAATGCAAAGAACCAATCAGAGCGCAATTAGCGCCTGATGCAATATTAATAATATGATGAAATTAGGAATTCTGGTGAAACCCAGAATTCTCATACATAGCAACACACACACACACACACGCACACACACACACGCACACACACACACGCACACACACACACGCACACACACACACGCACACACACACACGCACACACACACACAGCGCGTATGTGCAGTACGCAGAAACAATCACATACAGTACGCAGCAACATAGTTGCAAAAATGTATTTGTAATAGATTTCAAACTTAATTCATCGTCTCTTTTAGACGGATATCCATCTGATAAAATATTCAGTTCAACATTTCTTCGTACAAACTTTTAACATTTATTCTTAATTAAAACATTTGAAAACACATTTCTTTCGATTCAATTCAATAATTTCACCTTTGCAGGTTACAAAAATAAAACATGATGCTTGTTTTCATTGCATAATATTTTGCCAAATTGTCGATTTTACATTTTCTTTAACTAAAATTCCAAATTTGATTAGAAAAGAAACAATCAACGTCTCACTTGGACGGATAACCTTCGTCTCACTTGGACGGCTCACCATCGTCTCACTTGGACGGCTCACCATCGTCTCACTTGGACGGTTCACTCTCAGCTTCTAATATACCATTTGACGGGCCTGGATCTTCATCATCAATGTCCAGCTCATGGGGCACATTTCCCTCTGGAAGTTTTCTTGTGTCCTCGTGACAGTATTTATATAATCGTTTACTTGATAACGACTTTAACATATATCTGTCACCGTCTAGGACTTTAACTACCAAAAATGGACCCTTGAATTTTGGGTCTAGTTTTGTCTGGTGTTTCTCCTCGTTCTTGAGAAGGACATAGTCACCGACACTGTGTCTTACAACGGCAGCCTTGGACTTATCAAATCGATTTTTGTTGTAAAAGGCTAAAGATTTCATACTGCTACTTGCTCGAGCCCGTGTGGAGTCTAAGTCTACTTCCAATTCTGTGTCCAATGGAGTAACTGGGTTTCTAGATAAAAAGTCGACATGTGCCATACGTTTTCCTTCTCTGTACTGTATGTCAAACTTGAAAGATTGTAAATAAGACCACCAGCGATGAACTCTAGGAGTTAAGTCTATTTTGGTTCGCGATGCCTTTAACGAGTTACAATCTGTATAAACCACAAATTCTCTGCCAAGCAAGTAGTGACGGAAATGTTTAACGGATGCAAATACTGCCAGAGTTTCAAGCTCATAAGAGTGGTACCTAGACTCGGCTGGCGAAGATGTTTTGCTAAAATATTCTACAAAGTGAAGCTTATTGTTAATTCGATGTAAAAGCATGGCACCAAATCCGATTGAGCTAGCGTCGGTGTGTAATTCTATAGGGTATTGCGGATCGAATATTACCAGAACTGTTTCGTTTGTAAGAATAGTCACAATTTTCTTTCGAATGCTTTCCAACTCAGTAGTCCACGCAAAACTTTCCCTTCCTGATGTTAGGGAATACAACGGCTTTATGACTTGAGAGAATCCGGGTACGAATTTGCGAAAATAGGATGCAAGACCAATAAACTGTCGTACACCAAAAACCGTCTGTGGCGGTGGCAATGATGTTAACGCAACAATCTTTCGCGAGTTTGGTCGAACTTCATATCCCAGATATTGAACGACTGTTTTTAAGAAACATTTGTTAACATTAAAAATGAATCCAGCATCTGTGAGAATGTCTAGTACTATTTTTAACCTTTCCAATCCTAATTCGACTGTGGGTGACACGATCATGATATCATCCATGTAAACAATCACGTATGAATAGGCCAAGTCACCCAAGGCACGCATGACTGCCCGTTGGAAAACGGATGGCGCATTTTTGAGTCCGAACGGCATGGTCAGGAACTCATATTGACCATCCGGGGTCACAAATGCAGTGTATTCTATTGAATCGGGGTGGATAGGAATTTGGTGGAAACCATTCGCCATATCAAGACACGTGAAGTAATTTGCGCGACGCAACCTAGCGATCTGGTCGCTAATGAGCAGCAAAGGGTACCTGTCTGCGATTGTGTTAGAGTTTAACTCTCTGTAGTCGACACAAAGTCGGTCTGTACCATTTTTCTTCTTGACAAGTAGCATAGCACTAGCAAAAGAGGAGCAACTGGGTCAGAGAGAGAGTTCTCAGTGAGAGTTATCAGACGTGTTTTATTTTTGCTCTGCAAATTTTTCTTATTTTGTCATATTAAGTTGATTTTATTAAAGTTTCACACAATCGCGGTGTTGATTATTGCAAGTGTTGTCATATTCCTGTGCAAGGTTTGATCCGTGATTTATTGTGCATTTGGTAAACTGCTTTTTAACTTTGAAGCTTGGTGCAGCTGGTGTCTTGTTTACTAGCATTATTTTGCATTTTGCTTTAGTGCTTCTATTATCTTTTGGCGCTCTCCCTACTTTACTCTCAAAACGTTTGTTAGTGTGAGTGCTTGTAATTTTGATCTTGCTTACTATTGTTGTTTTTTTCCCTCTCTTAATTTCGTGCAGTGCAAGTTTACTCTCTCGCTGTGTACTTGCTCTCTAACGGCTGTTTTTGTCGTTGCACTTGCTCTCTCAATACAATATCATTCTCTCTGTTTTTATTTTTGTTTTTAATTTCTGATTTTTTTCTGCACATTTGCTATTCATCCCAGTTGCCAATATGAGTTGTTGCAAAAAATCATGCACATTCAGGTTGGCAAGTGATACTGTACAAGCGCAATTTGTAAATTGCTGGTTGTGTGAAAATATGATGCATACTAAGTGTGCAGGACTTACTGGGCGTGGTTATGACAGGATCATGTCCACTGCCAAAATTGGTAGTGGTTGCATACGCTGGTCTTGTCCGATCTGTTTGGAAAAACAAATAAATTTTTCCAATATGTATAGGGCTGTGAGGGCTCAATTTTTAAAACTGAGAAAGATCTCGAAGCAATTATCCAGTGACTTGGCTGCTGCTGAAGAGATTTTAAACCAGTATAACTTTGAAAGTACACCTCCAAATTCGGAGACTCCACTGTTATTGGTACCTCCTTCTGTACCAATACCGTCACCGAACTTGCTTGCTCCACCCTCACCCTGTGCTTCTGTTTTGTCCTCTGCGCCTAATTCTCTTGATCCTATACCAGTAGTTTCTGAATCTTCTGTTTCCCCTGTTGTTACTGCTATTGAAACTCATGTCTCTGTCCAAAAATTGGACTCCTCACCAATTATTGCTCAAACTAAGAGTGACAATAAGTCGGCCACTCCTGGCATTACCTTATCTGTCGTCTCTCCTCGAAAGCAAGTTTTCTTATCTAGGCTTTCATCGAATACGACATGTGAGGCAGCATCTGCTTTTATTTCAAGCAAGATCTCGGCATATATCTTTATATCGAAGTTTAGTTTTGCGACTCCGCGAGAAATTGCTTCATTCAAGATCAATGTGCCGGTTGAGTATTTCACAACAATATGTGATCCCAAATTCTGGCCACCTCATGTAGTTGTCCATGAATTTAAACCTAAAAATCGAAACAAATCTCATCCTATTTCCTTACCTTCGGTGCAATCCACATCAAGTATTACACCAAAAAATTAAATATGTTTCATTCTTCTTCTCAGCTTTCACTCATTTACCAAAATCTACGTGGCTTGAAATGTAAACTAAGTCTATACTTGCATAGTTTCAGTGTTCAATATGACATTATTGCCTTCACTGAAACATGGTTAAATCATAACATTCTTAATAGTGAGATTCTTGCAAGTAATTTCACTATTTATAGACTTGATCGTTCAATGCGTAAAGGTGGTGGGGTGTTAATTGCTGTTAAATCCAGTATCCACTCCGAATTATTTACCTTTTCCTATCTTTATGATGTGGAGATTATAGGGGTTAAATTAATGCTCCCATCGAGCTCTTTGTTTATTACTTTATTCAGACAATTGATCACTATCTTTTTGATGAATTGTTTAATTTTTCTATGCTTCAGATGAATTCCATTTCTAACCATCTGAATCGCACGCTTGATCTTGAGTTCATTAATCATGACTTCATCATTAATGTCGTGAGATCAACTCCTTTCTGCTTACTAGAGGATTTGCATCACCCCACTTTAGAGGTTTTATTATCTATTGATAACCAACTTATTCAACCTTACCTGCTAATTTAAGCCGCTGTTATCGTAAATGCAATTTTGTTTTGCTTAATGAATTAATTAATTCAACTGACTGGTCTCTTCTTTATGAGTCGGTTGATATCAATTTGGCAGCAACGATTTTTTATACTACCTTAAACTCTATTCTGGATGTGTGCGTCCCTCTCTGTCGCATATTGCCCAGTTCAAATAAACCGCCATGGTTTACTAAGACTCTTTCGAATTTAAGAAACATTAAAACTAAATGTTTTAAAAATTTTAAAAGGTCTGGTTCAAGTGTTGACTGGTCTAAATATTCCATTGCCAAGTCAAACTTCAGTCTTTTAAATTCTCGGTGTTATGAGAATTACCTTGTACGTTGCAAACGACAGTTTGCTCGAGATCCTAAACAATTTTACACATTTGTAAACTTGAAGCGTAAGTCTTCTGGTTTGCCGTCCTCATTTTTCCTTGGTGATAAAAAAACTTGTACTGATCAGGATTCCTCCGATCTTTTTGCAGATTTTTTTCAATCTACTTACATTTCTGTTAATCTATATAGTGATTCGTATCCATATTCACTTCCTGATTATGGCTCTATTTATGCTCCTAATGTTACTGCAGACTCTCTAGCTACAGCCATTAAGACGCTGAAGTCATCTTTCTCCCCTGGTGCTGACAATATCCCAAGTTGTATCATTAAACAGTGCAGTGTTTCTCTTCAATCACCATTGCTAAAACTGTTTAATTTATCTTTGGAAACTTCTGTGTTCCCTTCAATATGGAAAGAGTCTTTCATCATCCCTCTATATAAAAAAGGTGGAAGATCTGATATTTCCAATTACAGAGGTATTGCGAAATTATCTGCTATTCCGAAGCTATTTGAAAAAATTATAACATCAACCTTGCAACATTTCTGCAAATCGATTATTCAACCATCCCAACATGGTTTTATTCAGAATCGATCAACATCCTCGAATTTACTCGAATTCACTTCACTTGTCAATGATAGTTTTTCTAAAAAAATGCAAATTGATGTTATTTATACTGATTTCAGTAAAGCATTTGACAGAGTTAATATCATCAGATACTAACTCTGAAGCTTGAACGTTTAGGATTTTCTCCTAAACTTGTGTCCTGGATTTCATCCTATTTGAACGGTAGAACCCAAAGAGTCTGGTTGAGAACCGCTACTTCTAAATTTATCTTTGTTTCGTCTGGTGTTCAAGGTAGCCATTTAGGACCATTACTCTTTTCGCTTTTTATAAATGACCTTCCTAGTCGCATCTCCATATTTATGTATGCGGATGATGTAAAACTTTGCCTTCCATACTCCAGTGCAAATGGACATCTACAACTTCAAGATGACCTTAATGCATTTCTATCTTGGTGTGTGGTGAACCAGTTGCACCTAAATTGCTCAAAGTGTATGACTATGACTTTCAGTCGTTCTATTCCTCATATTGTTGACTATAAAATTAGTAACATTTCCTTACAACGCATCTTTACAGTCAAAGATCTTGGTGTTCTCTTTGACAGTAAACTTAATTTCAGTCTTCATATTTCTACCATCATAAATGAAGCTAAAAGCGTGCTTGGCTTTATTAAACGTTGGTCTAAGGAATTTAACGATCCATTTATTACCAAACAATTATTTATTTCACTTGTACGTCCTATCTTAGAGTATTGCTCAGTTGTTTGGTCTCCGCAACATAAACTGTATCAAGATCGTATAGAATCAGTCCAAAAACAGTTTCTTCTTTTTGCCCTAAGGGATCTTAACTGGGACAGTAATTTACGATTACCGTCTTACCATAGTAGGCTTCAGCTCATTGATCTTCCATCGTTAATGAATCGCAGAACAATTTTAGGAATTGATTTTTTGCACAAAGTAATTAACGGTAATATTGATTCGTCCTTTTTATTGATGCGTCTTAATTTCTCGGTTCCGTCCCGAACAACTAGACATTATCGTCCGCTTCATTTACCTATATGCACTACGGATTATTCTTTGCATAGTGCGTTTCATGTTCTGTGTGTTAATTTTAATAAATATTATCACGTATTTTCTTTAGAGCTGTCTCTTCCTAAAATTAAATCGTTGCTTTTAGCACACCTTAGGGAAATCACTCGCAATGCACAGGCATAAGCTACATTATGTTGCTATTGTTGCTTGCAGTGATTTCTCAATCCTATTAAGTATTCTATATTATAGCTCTTCTTTTAATTTATCTTTCAATATTGTTAATATCTTCCTTGTTTCTTTACCTATTTTTATTTTATTTATTTTTAATTTTAATTTTAATTTTTAGTTTTGTTCATTTTTTATTTTTATTTTTATATTTTTTTTATTATTTTAATTTTAAGAATTATTAAATTGTAATTATATTAATTATATTTAGCCTCTTATAATCTATATGTAATATTTTCTTTCAACACTTTCTTTACATAGTTTCAATAGTTATCACTGACCATATTTGGCTGTGAATTGGGGCATAGCTGGCCGGACTGGCAAATAAAACACCCCCATCGGGTTGGTGATTCTATTGTAATAATTGTATTTTTTGTAGGCTATTTTGACTCTCGTTTTGTCAATATTTTTAAAATAAAATAAAATAAAATAAAATAAATAATGTTGCATTTAAGTAACTCACTTAACTTTTCTCGGACAATGTCTCTTTCTTCAGGGCTAAGTCTATAGGGCCGACGTTGTACAATTTTGGTTGGATCAATCAAGCGAATTTTCATTTCCCTTGTCGTGACTCGTGTGGATGGTGCCCCTTTTACAAGTGCAATGGAGTAATTCTCAAGCATTTTTATTAGTTTGTCTCTATCAGCCTCGCACAATTCGGTATCAAGATTTGTAAGGTCAACTGGTTCGCTATCTATTGAACAAATATTTACGGCTTTGGCTTTTACTACGTTAAACTTGTTTTGTGATACAGTGACATTAAATCCTTGTTTAAAAATTTCGCGGCCAATAACAATGTCGCTTTTCAAATGATTATCTTGCACTACATGGAACAATATTTGAAGTGCGTTCTCATTTATGATGACCTGGCTTAATATTTGTAAGGTGCTATATATGCCAGCATCGCCTATACCTTTTATCATGATAATGCTGTTAAAACGCTTACCAGCTAGCTTACTACATTTTTTCTCTTTAATGAGTGAACACTCTGCGCCAGAATCAAAAGAAATTGGGTAAATCTCACCGAGCTGCATCATCACTCCAGTTGGCTCTGGTACAGAGCACTGGTTCACAGTCTTCCGTTGGAATGCTCCCTGTGTACTTGTTGATTCCTTTTTCGAGCATTGATTTGCGAAGTGTCCAGGCTGGCCGCACTTGAAGCAAGTAACAGTTGGCTTGTCTCGCTGAGATGTCGCGTCGCCCTTTTGTCGCATTTTGGCTCTGCACTCAGCAATTTTATGTCCTGGTTTACCACAGAAATGGCACACTATTGTCAATATTCTCCTCTTCTTGGCGTCAGTTCCAGGTCCGGAGTCGTCATCACGGTCGGCATTACGATGCTTTTTAAAGGTGAATGCGCCTAGTTCGGATTGCAAGTCACTTCTAGTTTGAACTTTTGACGTGAACACAATCCATTCCAAGCGGTTATCCACATTGGCTAAATGCGCGAGCACAATTGACACAGCAATTTCTTCGATGTTTTTATTTTTCCAATTGGAAGTTAGAGTGGTCACCAAACGGCTAGCATAAACCGCAAGACATTCGCCGTTAGTTGGGCGACTGTTTAGTAGATTTAGAAACATTGCCGACGACGTTTCACTATTTTCGAAGCGGCGGAGGAATAATTCCTTAAATTCAATCCACTTAATGCCGGGATATGCAATTTGAGTTAGCCACTGTGAGGCACTGCCCACCATAGCTTCGCTTAGTGCCATGATGAGTCTGCTTCCTTCTAGGGTCTGTTCCGTTAATATAATGTCAGCTGTGATGGACCACTTTGAGGCATCTACACCTGCAGTGTCAGAGAAAAATTTTGGCAAAGTGACGCCACGAGTCTGCTGTTGCTCGCGTGTTGACGTTTGCATGGTTCTTGCAAGCTCTAGCAGATTCTGGTTCTGCATTTGTAAAATTATGCGCCACTGATCCTCTGAGAATGCAGGAGGTGGTGCTGATCCCACTTCTGATGTTGGAACTAATTTGATTTGGTCCATCGTCGCGTACTTAGCGAAGCGAGTTTCGGTGCTTATGCTTCCGCGTTTATTTCTAAACTGCCTCACAATGCCAGTGTTCTTCCTCAGCATAAGAACCGAACCACACTCGACGACAGCGTTGTAGCGCTGTCGTCTCGCTAAAACGGTACTTCTTAAAGCGACAAAATGCAAAGAACCAATCAGAGCGCAATTAGCGCCTGATGCAATATTAATAATATGATGAAATTAGGAATTCTGGTGAAACCCAGAATTCTCATACATAGCAACACACACACGCACACACACACAGCGCGTAAGTGCAGTACGCAGAAACAATCACATACAGTACGCAGCAACATAGTTTGCTTCGACATAGACATATTTTCCACTAAATAACAAAAATATACATGTATTATGTTTCATTTATTTTAAATTTCTTATCCACGAATCATTTTCAGTTTTCTTTTGCTAAAATTACCCAGAGAGCAGAGAGTAAAAAGCATAGGACAGAAAGAGAAAGAGAGCAAGGGAAAGAGCGGTACATGTCATTTTTGGAATATCGACCGTCCCCGTCGAGCGCTCGAAGCGGAATGATTTTGACATCAGCAATTTTTCTCTCCCGACCCGAAAAGTAAAAACCCGAGCAAATACGAAGTTGATGGGGTTCTAATGTCAAAAAATAAGTGTGCACATTAATTTGTTCCAGTTGTCCAGTCTATGTGTTGTATGGTTAGTGTTAATAAGTTAACTTGAAAAATGAATATTATATTGAAGCCTCACGGCCTTTCAACGTGGCCGATGTTAAGGCATTTGAAGACATGCCTTTTTGTATTTTGAAAACTGCATAGATATAATATTGAATTGTAATAAATAAGATTGTAACCAAGGTGCAGAGCAACGGTGATTGCTGTAAGGGCGAGAATAGGAGTTTCACTCTCCCATTGCTCGCACTTAGCTGCGCTCTCTAATGTGCCAGCTGCGCTTGCTGTTAGACACAATAAATCAGTATGAATTGAATCACAGACCTCATAAAGTATATATATTCTTGATCAGGGTGACGAGAAAAGTTGATATACCCATGTCCGTCTGTCCGTCCGTATGTATGAATGCGTCGATTTCCGAATATATGAGCTAGAGGGTTCATTGTTTCTGGGTTAGGTCCGTATATTGCACGCGAAGTACGAGTTTGTTTTAGAAAATCGATAACTTTTATATTTCCAAAGTTATCGATAGAGCACTTTATGAATCAGTTATAAAATTATATCTCGTTCATCTTGAGAGCTAGAGTCTGCAAAGTCTTCTGCATATATATAGATACTAATTTATTACAATTTCAGTTTTTGTCCGATTTTGCATTCCGGTCCCCAACCACTGAATGTGTAAAAAATGTATTTCAAATACTAGACATACAGTTGGGTTTTGCATATACATACATAGATACAGTGACGAACATAATTATTGGCACAGTACGCTTTTTAAGCTATATAACAACTTTTCAAGTCTTTTGAACATTTTTTTTATAAAACAAAAAAATTGAAATAGATTAGAGTATTTATTGAATGAGACCAAAATAATTTTATAAAAATCTTCAACGCAGAATTAACTAAAATTAAATAACGACAAAAATACGTCAATTTCTGTGAACAAAATATTGGCACACTTGGTGTTTTTTTTTTGTCTTTTTTTTTTAACAATTTGACTGATTGGGCAACACCGTTTTGGCAAATTCCGCATCTGTATATTAAAACTGAGTACATTTGCATTAAAAGATATTACATTTTGTGAGAATTGAGCTTATTTTTTTAGTTTTCTAAAAAATGGCACCAAAACAAAAAGAAACATCGATAGCTCAGAGGAAAATTATCCTGCATTTATACGATCAAGGTAAATCTTATGCAGAAATAGGAGATCTAATAGATAGAAGCCGATTTACAATTCAAAGCATCGTGCAGCGCTTCAAGGGAGCTTGTAACCTGCAAAGTTCAAAACACACAGGCAGGCCAAAATTGCTGAACAGCCGTGAATGCAGGAAAATCCTCAACAATCCTCCCAACACAGATCACTGCTGAAGTAAAATATGGGAATGGAGGTTAACCCGATTACGGTACGTAGAGTACTGCACAAGGCGAATTACAAACCCGTATATCACAACCGGCGATAAAATAAGCGTTTGGACTATGCTAAGAACTTTATTAGTAAGCCATCCGATTATTGGAGTCAAGTATTGTTCTCAGATGAGAGCAAATTCAACATATTACGATCGGACGGGCGCCAAACTGTGTGGAGAAAGCCGAATACTGCATTCGACAAACTCAATGTTACGCCAACAATTAATCATGGTGGTGGTGGGGTGATGGACTGGGGTTGCACGTCTGCTGCAGGTGTGGGCGCGTTGGTATTTAAAGACGGTATAAGGGACAAAAATATATATTTTAATATTTTAAAAGATAACTTAAAAAAAAAAGCACCGAAAAGCTCAAATTACCAAGCTCATTCACATTTCAAGATGACAACGACCCCAAGTATTCTGCCCATATTGTCAAAATGTGGCTTACGTACAACACCGCCCATGTGCTACCGCACCCACGACAATCTCCAGACCTAAATCCAATTAAACACTTGTGGGAAGAATTAGATAGGCGCATAACCAAAAACGCAATTACAAACAAACCCGAATTAAAGCAAGCTTTAACTGAGGAGTTGCAAAAAATTGGAGAAGAAAACACTAAAAAGTTATTTAATTCGATGCCAAACCGCTTACAAGTCGTTTTAAAAGTAAAAGGCTTAAGTACAAAATATTATTTATAATTTTAAGTTACTGTTTTTCATCATATTTTTATATTTCTTTATGTTTTTTTCAGTGTTTGAAAAGCTGACAGTCACAGCAGCAACAGTCGTAAAATTTTGTCTGTACTGTGCTTCTGCAGCCAACAGTTTTCGCAGTTCTGTTATTGCTAGAACTGTTGCTGCGAGCATTTTCGACAGTCGCAGTCGCAGCAAAAGCAAAAACATTTCTTGATCAGCAGCGCAGCGCTTCGGGAATCGACAGCTTCGGCAGTTTTGAGAATGCTAGAACTGTTGCTGCGAGCATTTTCGACAGTCGCAGTCGCAGCAAAAGCAAAAAACAATTCTTGATCAGCAGCTCAGCGCTTCGAACTGCGTTCACTGGCGACAGTCGCAGTCGCAGCTAGAGCAAAAACTGTCGACTGTCGAACAGCACGGCACAGCACAGCACAGCAGACAGCTTCCATGGTTTTTGCTTTGCTTTGTGCGTCATGAACGAAATGAATGAAAATTAACATTTTAATTATTTATTTATAATGGCGATTATTAATTTTTTTTATTCGTCATCTTCTTGGAAGAGCGGCAGGTTGTCAATTGCTGTTTCCAGGAAGCTAGGATTGAGCTTCACAAGCAATATATGTATTTTCCAGCGACTCTGCACTTAAACGATTGCTATAATCGGTTAAAATCAGTTTAAGTGTGGAAAATGCACGTTCAATAGTCACCTATTAATAAAAAAAATAATTCTAATAAGTAAACTTTAAAAAGTAAAATTGTAGACAAGTGTACACCTGAGTGGGTGGTATTGCAAAACAAACTTTGCTTAATGCATATAGCTCGGGATCAGTGAGCTGCTTCTCTTTCCAAAATTGTAAAACGTTTGTATCACTTCTGACGATCTGTTTCATTGCTACAAAGTATGCCGCAAGTGACTTCGGCAATTACAGTTACAAAAGTTACCAAAACAAAGCAAAGCAAAAACTGTGGAAGCTGTCTGCTGTGCTGTGCTGTGCTGTTCGGCAGTCGACAGTTTTTGCTCTAGCTGCGACTGCGACTGTCGCCAGTGAACGCAGTTCGAAGCGCTGCGCTGCTGATCAAGAATTGTTTTTTGCTTTTGCTGTGCCTGCGACTGTCGAAAATGCTCGCAGCAACAGTTCTAGCATTCTCAAAACTGCCGAAGCTGTCGATTCCCGAAGCGCTGCGCTGCTGATCAAGAAATGTTTTTTGCTTTTGCTGCGACTGCGACTGTCGAAAATGCTCGCAGCAACAGTTCTAGCATTCTCAAAACTGCCGAAGCTGTCGATTCCCGAAGCGCTGCGCTGCTGATCAAGAAATATTTTTGCTTTTGCTGCGACTGCGACTGTCGAAAATGCTCGCAGCAACAGTTCTAGCAATAACAGAACTGGGAAAACTGTTCGCAGTTTTTTAAACACTGGTTTTTTTTATACTGTTCCAATAATTTTGTTCAATGAAATGACGTGTTTTTTTAGTTATTTAATTTTAGTTAATTCTACGTTTAAGATTTTTACAAAATTCTTTTGGTTTTATTCAATAAATACTCTAATCTATTTAAAAAATTGTTTGTTTTATAAAAAATTTTTTTCAAAAGACTTAAAAAGTTGACATAAACTTAAAAAGCATACTGTGCCAATAATTATGTTCGTCACTGTATTAATCTCATGATCATAACCTGAACGTTTGCATACGATTGTCCGTCTAAAAACAAAATTATTAATCAAAGAAGTTATGGTAGCAAAATCCACGCAGCCCAGCAAAAGAGGCAGCGAGACAGCAAGACGCTTGCAATGCTTATCGGAACGAGGCATATTATTCGTTCGAAGATGAGCTCAGGGCATTTCGTAGTCGAGCAGTCTCTCTATAGCTTTCTTAATTGTTTTATTTATGTTGGGGTATGTATGTATAATCATTTGTGAAAATGTATATTCTATTTACCTTTTCTTAGTTTAGATATGTGTAGTTAGTAAATTGACCATTGTTAACACAAAATTGTTACTTCAGAAATTCATATATTTTATTATATTGTAATCTCGAATTGATTGACATCTTTGCTCATAATTAAAAAGGGCCGATTCCAATTTGTTGTATTCGAAATTTAATAAACTGTTACTCTGTTTTAACTGGTCTAAAAATGCGTCGACTGTCGACTTTGGTTTTACTACTGAAAAAAAGGCATACATTTTATTATACATATTCGGTATACATATTTATGTATGTAATTAAAAGTTGCGAAATGCAAAATTTCTTATTTACTTTGGCGCTGCAGTTTGCGGTCGATTATTGGTGGTTTAGTTGATGGAATCCGTCGTACTTTACTTCCATTTTCAACAAATTGAGCAATTACACTTCGAAATTTTTCAGGTATTAGGAAAAGCCTATCAACATTTCCTTTCTTGTAACACAGGTATGCTGATTTCATCTGAAACCACTTTCGACGAACTTGAGTTGGCGATTTGTTTGGAAAACCATGCTTTTTCATCTTACTGGCAATTTGAGTAAAAGTATTGTGCGTCGTCGTGATGTATGAGGATCCTTGACTTATTTTTATTTCTTTTATTAAATTAAGCATACATTCAATTTCGGCAGTTAACCAAAAATTCCTTTTTAATTTTCCACCCTTCATTTCTACATTAATGATCTTTAAATATAGTAATGCAACAATACGTGCGCTCCAATGGGGGCAACATTTACTTTTTTGTTTTTAATATCGAATACTTTGTGAATGATTACATTATTAGATGAGTCGTGACTAATAAATTGAATAAATATCGATAGTATCTCAAACCACACTGTTATACCACTAACCATACAACCACTAACCATACAACACATAGACTGGACAACTAGAACAAACTTTTTTCACGCACAAAAATATGAGCGAAGTGCCGCACAACTTCGTATTTGTTCGGTTTCGGCACTTCGCGCTCGGGCAGTCAAAATTTGAAACGACGAATTCAGTGCGCTGTAAGCGCTCAACCGGCATGGTCGCATTTTCATATGAGCACATTCTGTGTGCTATTATTCTTTACTCTCCCTCTCTCTTTTTTCTCTCTCTATCTCACTCTTTGCGAGCACAAGCCAGTTGCCCACAAAAATTGAAATTTGTTCGCGAGTGGCAATTCGCGACGATCCCGTCTGCCATTCTTAGTAAGAGTATGCCGAACTCTTAAACGGCTTTGCCATGCCCATGCAAAATTTTAGTGTTTTCGTGATCATTTTTGGGAAGGGTATGAAAGCGCTGATGTGCATCAGTATAATTTTTTTGCGATGAGCATACACACACACACATTTACAATATCTTGCTACATGTATGAGCATTTATGTGACTGTGAGCGAAACTATTGCTGCCTGTGGCAATTGTAGGGCCCAACATTTGCAGTTTGTTTTTCTTGTGGACCACGGCATTAGAATTGTGAGAACGGTCTTAGATTTGTTCGACCTTGTAGACTGTCAAATCTACTTCCCCCATTCATATGGCATTAATGTTTATATGCATACATATGCATTTATTGTTGTACATGTTTAATAAATAAAAATGGCTATAATTAATTTAGTAACATAGCCACCAAAATATTTTTGAACGGGCTATAAACTATTTAAGTGGATCTGGAAATTCATATGTATTGACAAATTTCAGAATACACCATGTACTCATGATTGCCAAAATGACTGCTGCAAGCCGTAAAGGCTCATTTGACAGTCACTCTACAATTCAAACCAAACAAAATAGACAAACTACTGGATCGCGCAGATAGCAACAAAACAAACTGCAAATGTTGGGCCCTACAATTGCCACAGGCAGCAATAGTTTCGCTCACAGTCACATAAATGCTCATACATGTAGCAAGATATTGTAAATGTGTGTGTGTGTATGCTCATCGCAAAAAAATTATACTGATGCACATCAGCGCTTTCATACCCTTCCCAAAAATGATCACGAAAACACTAAAATTTTGCATGGGCATGGCAAAGCCGTTTAAGAGTTCGGCATACTCTTACTAAGAATGGCAGACGGGATCGTCGCGAATTGCCACTCGCGAACAAATTTCAATTTTTGTGGGCAACTGGCTTGTGCTCGCAAAGAGTGAGATAGAGAGAGAAAAAAGAGAGAGGGAGAGTAAAGAATAATAGCACACAGAATGTGCTCATATGAAAATGCGACCATGCCGGTTGAGCGCTTACAGCGCACTGAATTCGTCGTTTCAAATTTTGACTGCCCGAGCGCGAAGTGCCGAAACCGAACAAATACGAAGTTGTGCGGCACTTCGCTCATATTTTTGTGCGTGAAAAAGTTTGTTCTAGTTGTCCAGTCTATGTGTTGTATGGTTAGTGATACAACACATAGACTGGACAACTAGAACAAACTTTTTTCACGAAGCAGATTATGATTTCCCGGCCTAGTCATCTTCGTATTTGCTCGGCTCTTTAATTTACTGTTCGGGCAGCGAAAATATTGCAGTTGATATTCAGTTCGCTGCCAGCGCTCGAACGAAATGATTCTATTCTCATATGAAGCACCGCTGTGTGCTATTCTTTCTTTACTCACTCTCTCACTCACTCTCTCTATGCCTCTCATATATACATATATGTATGTACGTATGTGTGTGTATGCAGGCACAAGCCAGCAGCTCACAAAAATTGAAATTTGTCCGCGAGTCGCGATACGCGACGATCCCATCTTCGCTTTTGAATAAGAGTATGCCGAACTCTTAAAAAGGTTTGCCATGCTCATGCAAAATTTTAGTGTTTTCATTATTATTTGTGGAAAGGGTATGAAAGTGTTGATGTGCATAACGAATATTATTTCCCAATGACCATACACACACACATTTACACTACCGCGCTTTATGTGTAGGCATTTATGTGCCTGTGTGCAATATTCTTGCTGCCGCCTGTAGAGCACTATTAGAACCCCAGCAGTTGATGTTCGTTCTGTTCGTTCGGTTGGGTAGCTGCTGTGAGCTTGCACACACACACATATACACATACTCATTTACACTTCCTTGCAATATGTGTAGGCATTTATGTGCCTGTGTGCGATACACTTGCTGCATGTAGCATTTCTAATTTCCCAGCGATTGCTGTTGGGTAGCTGATGTGAGTCTACACACACACATACATAAGTGTACGTCTGTGATGTGAGCGCTCGAAGCGGAATGATTTTGCCATCAGCACTTTTTCTCTCCCGACCCGAAAAGTAAAAACCCGAGCAAATACGAAGTTGATGGGGTTCTAATGTCAAAAAATAAGTGTGCACATTAATTTGTTCTAGTTGTCCAGTCTATGTGTTGTATGGTTAGTGATACAACACATAGACCGGACATATAGAAATAAATTTTTCCACGCACCAGATTTGTGCTTCACATCCTGATCATCATCGTATTTGCTCTGTTCTGTAGTTTTCGGCTCGAGCAGCGAAAATATAGTAGTTGATAGTCAGTCATAAGAAGCACCGCTGTGTGCTATTCTTTTCTTACTCTCACTCTCTCTTTGACTGACCCACTATGTTCTCTATGCGCTCTTAAATGTATATGTATGTATGTTTGAATGTACATATGTACATATATACGGCCAGTCAACAGCGCACAAAATTTAAATTTGTTCGCGAGTTGCAAATGAAGACGATCCCATTTCTTACCTCCTGAGTGAAGAGTATGCTGAACTTTTCAACGCGCTTGCCATGCTCATGCAAAATATTATTAAATGCAAAAGATTATTATTATTATTTGTAGGTAAGGTATGATGCGCGTGAAGAAAATGCTTTAAAGATGAGCATGCATACTCACATTGTCAAGTCTAATATTCGTAGTTGGATGTCTTGAGAGACTTAGAATTGTTGAAAGATCTTCTGAGTAGAGTAGTTTTGCACACAGGCACATAAATGCTTATACATGTAGCACTGTAGTACTGCAATTGTGTGAAATATATGCATACATACATATATGCGTGTTCATAGTACATTGGCGCGTGCCTGCCATGGACTTTTTAATGTATGAACGATTTCGGTTGGATCTCTTCTGAGTAAAGAATATGCCGTAATGTTGAAAGAGTATGTTGTAGAAAGGGTATGAAAGCGTTTATAAAATCAAAATCTGTAAATATTTGTGCCGCTATTGATTCTTTATTAATCTAGATGAAATTGATACCGATTTGACCGATGCTGATAAAAATAAATTAATAAATTTAATTAAAAATTATACCTCACCATTCTCTAAAGGGATGCCAAACACACGAGTTATACAGGTGAAATGAGAATTCGACTAACTGACCCCAAAAAAACTGTGCAACGTCGGCCGTATAGGCTCAGTCCAGAAGAGAGAGAGATATTGCCTCTCATTAGTGACCAGATATATAGGTTGCGTAGTTCGTATTACTTTACTTGTTTAGATATAGCTAGTGTTTTTCTTGTGGACCACGGCATTAGAATTGTGAGAACGGTCTTAGATTTGTTCGACCTTGTAGACTGTCAAATCTACTTCCCCCATTCATATGGCATTAATGTTTATATGCATACATATGCATTTATTGTTGTACATGTTTAATAAATAAAAATGGCTATAATTAATTTAGTAACATAGCCACCAAAATATTTTTGAACGGGCTATAAACTATTTAAGTGGATCTGGAAATTCATATGTATTGACAAATTTCAGAATACACCATGTACTCATGATTGCCAAAATGACTGCTGCAAGCCGTAAAGGCTCATTTGACAGTCACTCTACAATTCAAACCAAACAAAATAGACAAACTACTGGATCGCGCAGATAGCAACAAAACAAACTGCAAATGTTGGGCCCTACAATTGCCACAGGCAGCAATAGTTTCGCTCACAGTCACATAAATGCTCATACATGTAGCAAGATATTGTAAATGTGTGTGTGTGTATGCTCATCGCAAAAAAATTATACTGATGCACATCAGCGCTTTCATACCCTTCCCAAAAATGATCACGAAAACACTAAAATTTTGCATGGGCATGGCAAAGCCGTTTAAGAGTTCGGCATACTCTTACTAAGAATGGCAGACGGGATCGTCGCGAATTGCCACTCGCGAACAAATTTCAATTTTTGTGGGCAACTGGCTTGTGCTCGCAAAGAGTGAGATAGAGAGAGAAAAAAGAGAGAGGGAGAGTAAAGAATAATAGCACACAGAATGTGCTCATATGAAAATGCGACCATGCCGGTTGAGCGCTTACAGCGCACTGAATTCGTCGTTTCAAATTTTGACTGCCCGAGCGCGAAGTGCCGAAACCGAACAAATACGAAGTTGTGCGGCACTTCGCTCATATTTTTGTGCGTGAAAAAAGTTTGTTCTAGTTGTCCAGTCTATGTGTTGTATGGTTAGTGATACAACACATAGACTGGACAACTAGAACAAACTTTTTTCACGAAGCAGATTATGATTTCCCGGCCTAGTCATCTTCGTATTTGCTCGGCTCTTTAATTTACTGTTCGGGCAGCGAAAATATTGCAGTTGATATTCAGTTCGCTGCCAGCGCTCGAACGAAATGATTCTATTCTCATATGAAGCACCGCTGTGTGCTATTCTTTCTTTACTCACTCTCTCACTCACTCTCTCTATGCCTCTCATATATATATATATGTATGTACGTATGTGTGTGTATGCAGGCACAAGCCAGCAGCTCACAAAAATTGAAATTTGTCCGCGAGTCGCGATACGCGACGATCCCATCTTCGCTTTTGAATAAGAGTATGCCGAACTCTTAAAAAGGTTTGCCATGCTCATGCAAAATTTTAGTGTTTTCATTATTATTTGTGGAAAGGGTATGAAAGTGTTGATGTGCATAACGAATATTATTTCCCAATGACCATACACACACACATTTACACTACCGCGCTTTATGTGTAGGCATTTATGTGCCTGTGTGCAATATTCTTGCTGCCGCCTGTAGAGCACTATTAGAACCCCAGCAGTTGATGTTCGTTCTGTTCGTTCGGTTGGGTAGCTGCTGTGAGCTTGCACACACACACATATACACATACTCATTTACACTTCCTTGCAATATGTGTAGGCATTTATGTGCCTGTGTGCGATACACTTGCTGCATGTAGCATTTCTAATTTCCCAGCGATTGCTGTTGGGTAGCTGATGTGAGTCTACACACACACATACATAAGTGTACGTCTGTGATGTGAGCGCTCGAAGCGGAATGATTTTGCCATCAGCACTTTTTCTCTCCCGACCCGAAAAGTAAAAACCCGAGCAAATACGAAGTTGATGGGGTTCTAATGTCAAAAAATAAGTGTGCACATTAATTTGTTCTAGTTGTCCAGTCTATGTGTTGTATGGTTAGTGATACAACACATAGACCGGACATATAGAAATAAATTTTTCCACGCACCAGATTTGTGCTTCACATCCTGATCATCATCGTATTTGCTCTGTTCTGTAGTTTTCGGCTCGAGCAGCGAAAATATAGTAGTTGATAGTCAGTCATAAGAAGCACCGCTGTGTGCTATTCTTTTCTTACTCTCACTCTCTCTTTGACTGACCCACTATGTTCTCTATGCGCTCTTAAATGTATATGTATGTATGTTTGAATGTACATATGTACATATATACGGCCAGTCAACAGCGCACAAAATTTAAATTTGTTCGCGAGTTGCAAATGAAGACGATCCCATTTCTTACCTCCTGAGTGAAGAGTATGCTGAACTTTTCAACGCGCTTGCCATGCTCATGCAAAATATTATTAAATGCAAAAGATTATTATTATTATTTGTAGGTAAGGTATGATGCGCGTGAAGAAAATGCTTTAAAGATGAGCATGCATACTCACATTGTCAAGTCTAATATTCGTAGTTGGATGTCTTGAGAGACTTAGAATTGTTGAAAGATCTTCTGAGTGGAATGGTAGCAAGAGTAGTTTTGCACACAGGCACATAAATGCTTATACATGTAGCACTGTAGTACTGCAATTGTGTGAAATATATGCATACATACATATATGCGTGTTCATAGTACATTGGCGCGTGCCTGCCACGGACTTTTTAATGTATGAACGATTTCGGTTGGATCTCTTCTGAGTGAAGAATATGCCGTAATGTTGAAAGAGTATGTTGTAGAAAGGGTATGAAAGCGTTGAAACGTATAAAGATATGTCGGCCATTCCACCATTAACAGTATGAGCATTTATCTGACCTTGTGGGAAAATATTCTTGCTGCCTGTTAACTATGTACATGCATGTGTGTGCATACATATGTGAGAATTGGCGCGAACCTGCCATGGGCTTCATATGAGAATAGATCATTTCGTTCGAGCGCTGGCAGCGATCTGACTATCAACTACTATATTTTCGCTGCTCGAACAGCAAACTACAGAGTCGAGCAAATACGAAGATGATTAGGACCTGAAATCATAATCTGCTTCGTGAAAAAGTTTATTCGAGTTGTCCACTCTATGTGTACCGTTAAATTGATCTTAACAAGTCCCACCGCATCTCTCAAATTGTTGTGTAGAGGCACTAACCATACAACACATAGACTGGACAACTAGAACAAACTTTTTTCACGAAGCAGATTATGATTTCCCGTCCTAATCATCTTCGTATTTGCTCGGCACTTTAATTTACTGTTCGGTCAGCGAAAATATAGCAGTTGATATTCAGTTCGCTGCCAGCGCTCGAACTAAATTATTCTATTCTCATATGAAGCACCGCTGTGTGCTATTCTCTCTTTACTCACAAAAATTGAAGTTTGTCCGAGAGTCGCGATTCGCGACGATCCCATCTTCGCTTCTGAACTCTTAAAAAGGTTTGCCATGCAAAATTTTAGTGTTTTCGTGATTATTTTTTTGAAGGGTATGAAAGCGCTGATGTACATAAGCATACCTCATTCGCGATGAGCATGCACACACATATTTACTGTGCCTTGCTTCATGTATGAGCATTAATGTGACTGTGTGCGTAACTACTCTTGCTACCTGCGCGATTCAATAGTTTGTCTATTTTATATGGCTGGAATTGTAGAGTTACTGTCAAATGAGCCTTTACGGCTTGCAGTAGTCATTTTGGCAATAATGAGTATATGGTGTATTCCGACATTTGTCAATACAGATGAATTTCTCGATCCACTAAAATAGTTTATAATCCGCAACACGATATATTCGATACTTATTAATACAAAACTATGATTTAGCGGTTCAAAAATGTTACTAAATTAATTCATTTATAAAACATCTATAAGAATGAATGCATATGTATGTATGTATGTATCGGAGCACTGTATATGATTGTTGCTGCGTACTGCACGTATGCGCTGTGTGTGTGGGTGTGTGTTGATGTGTATGGGAATTCTGTTTACCAGAATTCCTAATTTCATCATATTAGTAATGTTGCATCAGTCACTAATTGCGGTCTGATTGGTTCTTTGCGGTTTGTCGCTTTAAGAAGTACCGTTTTAGCGAGACGACAGCGCTACAACGCTGTCGTCGAGTATGCTATTATGAACCAAATCAATTTAGTTCCAATATCAGAAGTGGGATCGGCGCCACTCCCTATATTTACTGAAGAGCAGTGGCGCGTAATTTTGTAAATGCAAAATCAAAATATTTTGAAGTTTGCAAAAACAATGCAAGCTTCTACTTCAGAACAACAACAAAGGCGTGAGATCACATTACTGAAATTGTTTGCCAACGCCGTAGGCGTAGACGCTTTAAAGTGGTGTGCGACTGCAGATATTATTTTAACTGAACAGCCGCTAGAAGGAAGCAAGCTTATTATGGCATTAAGCAATGTAATGGAGGGCAGTGCATCCTAATGGCTAACGGAAATCTCCTACCCTGCACAGTGGCAGATTTGAAGAAAATAGCGGCATAAATCAAAATACTGTCCGTAAGGACTTGAAATTTGGTACACGTGATTATATTTATATATAAAAAAAATTGGGAAAAGTTTCAAACCTATCAGGCCACGCCCACTCATACCGCCCATATAACTCATAAAAAAAAAAATAATTTTTTACTTAAAATATCGCTTATATTTAATATTCTTCTGTTTCGAGCTCATATGAATATGCATCTAAGGGGTTATAATCCGAATCTGAATCTGATTCGTATTCGTTATCTATTAAGGCGAGATTTTCGTCGTCAGTTGTGCCCTTGACTACTCGCGATATCTGAAGCTATTTTTCGTTTTAAACGACTACTGCCTTCATCATAAGTCAGCCGTGGACGACCAACGGAACACTCTTTCACAGCAGCTCTATCAATAATTTTTGGAGCAACGAACTGTTGGTGTTTTTCTTTGAATTTTTCTATTTTTCTTTGGCATTTTGACATGTACTTGCATATATAAGCGACAAAGTTCGACATTTTTTTCTTTATTTCATGCTTATTAGCTGCCTTAAGATTTTCATTTAACTTTTAAACACCCACTTAGAAAGCGCTTCACTTGTGCGCCCATTGTCAATCCAAATTTAAAGCAACTCCGTGTGACTAAACTCTACCTTGTCTGCAATATCAGCAAATATTTTAAAAAGGCGCAAAAAAGCGCAAGCAAGAAAAATTATTGGCGTCATCTTAAGAACATTTAATGGAAAATAATTGCATTCTTACTTTCAAGTAGCAGCGAGAAGCAGGTAACATTTAGTCCACAAATCACAGAACGTTGAGGTTAAGTTTCTTCTACAAACAATACCAACAATAAGAAACGAAACGAAAGACAAAACACACAAGTACAAATTCTTTGGCATTAACACAATGATCAATATACCTTGAACTATGGTTTCCATATTTAGCAATAGCTCTAGTTATTTTATTAGGCGAATTATAAATAATTAAAAGTTAAACAAGCTTTTGAGCAAAATCAACACAAAAACCACGTGCCACAAACAGCAGATTTTGCAGGGTTGCCAGAAAGCCAGGGGTGAATGAATATTTAAAATTTTTGTATTTTCAAATAGATAAAACAGTTATTTAGTGAAAATAATATTAATTTAATATCACAAACATGATAGAAATATTATTTCACGTTGTTCGAGATGAGGACTTGAAGAACGATGTCATCATTAAACGTGAAGTCCTTAATCAAGGTTTCAATGTTGTGCTCTCACCAAATGTGTTTAAATTTATAAAATCAAAATCTGTAAATATTTGTGCCGCTATTGATTCTTTATTAATCTAGATGAAATTGATACCGATTTGACCGATGCTGATAAAAATAAATTAATAAATTTAATTAAAAATTATACCTCACCATTCTCTAAAGGGATGCCAAACACACGAGTTATACAGGTGAAATGAGAATTCGACTAACTGACCCCAAAAAAACTGTGCAACGTCGGCCGTATAGGCTCAGTCCAGAAGAGAGAGAGATATTGCCTCTCATTAGTGACCAGATATATAGGTTGCGTAGTTCGTATTACTTTACTTGTTTAGATATAGCTAGTGGTTTTCACTAAATTCCGATTCACCCTGATTCCGTTAATATACTGCATTTGTGACTCCGGATGGCCAATACGAATTTCTTACAATGACTTTCGGACTCAAAAATGCGCCTTCCGTTTTTCAAAGGATAGTAAGGCAAGCTTTAGGCAATCTTGCATATTCATACGTAGTTGTCTATATGGACGACATTATGTCACCAACAATTGAGTTAGGGTTGGAAAGATTGAGAACAGTATTGAACATTCTGACAAGGGCTGGATTCATCTTCAATATCTCGAAATGCTCTTTTCTAATAACAAAGGTACAGTATTTGGGGTTCGAAGTAAAAGCTAGCGAGATTAGGCCAAACTCACAGAAGACTACTGCATTAAGTTTATTACCACCTCCGCAGACTGTTTCCAGTTTGCGACAGATTATTGGTCTGGATTCCTACTTTCGCAAGTTTGTACCCGATTTCGGAAAAATAATGAAGCCACTCTATTCTCTTACGTCAGGAAAAGGAAGTATTGTCTGGAATATTGAACTCGAGAATATTCGAAAAAAAAAATAATAATAACTGTCCTTACAAATGAACCTGTTTTGGTAATTTTTGACCCACAATACCCCATTGAGTTACACCCTGATGCCAGTTCCTGTGGATATGGTGCAATACTCCTACACCGTATTAATGGTAGTCCTTATGTGGTGGAATATTTTAGCAAAACAACTTCGTTCTCTGAAGCTAGATATCACTCATACGAGTTAGAAACATTGGCTGTGGTTGCTTCTGCAAGACACTTTCGTCATTATCTACTTGGGCGAAGGTTTCTGGTATATACCGAAACACCATGAGTTCATCGCTGGTGGGCCTATCTGCAATCATTCGATTTTGATATCCAATATAGAGAAGGAAAACGCATGGCTCATGCAGACTTCTTTTCAAGGAATCTAGTTCCTTCAAAGCCACAACTCGTGCTAGAAAAAATCACAGAGAAGCGAGTAAACTTAGCTGAAACTTCAAGTGAGGGGCTTCTTACGGAACAGAAATTAGATCCAGAGATTGTAGAAATAGTTCGTAAGCTCAATTGCAACGAGCAACAAGATGATTTAATTAAATCTAATGATTTAAGGAAATGTATCTTACATCGCAAGATTCAAAGAAACAGTAGAACACGTTGTCTACCGGTGGTGCCACGAACATTTAGATGGTCCGTGGTAAATCAGGTACACGAGTCAGTTATGCACCATGGTTGACAAGGTTTACCAATATTATTGGTTTCATAACATGAATAAATATGTTCGCAAATTTGTAAACAATTGCATAACTTGTAGAACTTCCAAGTCGCCTTCTGGGAAAATACAAGCTGAGCTCCATCCAATCGCGAAGGTGAACATCCCTTGGCACATTGTTCACATAGACATTTCCGGAAAGTTGAGCGGTAAAAGCGACCTAAAAGAATATGTCATCGTTCAGATTGATGGCTTCAGGAAATTTGTACAGCTTTATCACACCCTTAAAATAGACACCGAAAGCTGCGTTAAGGCCTTAAATGCCTCAATTGCCCTACTCGGGGTACTAAATCGTGTCGTAGCTGACCAGGGAACGTGCTTTTCAAGTTCTCGATTCTCTGAATTTTGTTCCTCACAAAATATAAAACTTCATCTAATTGCAACTGGGGCAAGTCGTGCAAACGGTCAAGTCGAGCGTGTTAGGAGTACGCTCAAATTTTCTAACTGCGGTGGAATCGAGCCAAAGATCCTGGCAAGATGCATTTGGCGAGGTTCAGCTTGCATTAAATTGCACAGTTAGTCGTGCAACTGAAGCGAGCCCTTTGGAAATGTTGAGAGGAAAAGAGGCTCGACCGCTTGGGTTAATTCGTAATTGATTTGAACAGTGTTCGGACTCGTGCCAGTGATAAGATGAAGAGTTTGGCTGATTATGATAAACAACGCTTTGACAAAACCAAGGCCGTGGTTGTAAGGCATAATGTAGGCAACGATGTTCTGTTAAGAAACGAGGAGAGACACCAAACGAAATTTGACCCGAAATTTAAGGGCCCATTTTTGGTTACCGAAGTCCTGGAAGGAGACAGGTATATGTTAAAGTCGTTAACAAATAAACGACTTTACAAATACTGTCACGAGGCCATTAGAAGAATTCCAGATGGTAAAATTCCTGATGAATTGGATATTGATAATGAAAATCAGAGCTCATCAGAGAATATAGTTGAGACTGAGAGTGTTCCGTCCAAGTGAGACGATAAATTAAATTTATTATTTTGTTTTATTTGTAATTTTTATATATTGGACATTCATTTTCTGGCGCACGTTCATTTGAAAGTTAAGCAAATACTTTGCTGTTTTGTTGAAATTGCATTTGCACTATTTACAATGATTCATTGTTTTGTTAAAACTTAAGTGAATTTATGAATTATGTTAAAGAAGAAGAGGATACTCTGTATGTTATGGTTAAGAATAAAGCTTAAGTTAAGTTTATGTTATGAAACACAAAAGGTGTCTTTAAACTTGATATTTGGACATTACACGAGGATGTGTGAATGTCAGAATGGTTATCCATCTAAAAGAGACGATGGTTATCCGTCTAAGAGAGACGATGGTTATCCGTCTAAGAGAGACGACGGTTATCCGTCTAAGTGAGACAATGAATTCAGTTTAGAATCTTTTGTTACGTAAGAAATTTGAATCTAAAACTGGGAGTACTACACGAGGACGTGGCAAGGTCAGGATGGCCGTGTCGGAGCACACTGTATGTGATTGTTGCTGCGTACTGTACGTATGCGCTGTGTGTGTGTTGATGTGTATGGGAATTCTGGTGTTCACCACCATCATTTCATCATATTAGTAATGTTGCATCAGTAACACTAGCATTGTGAGGAAGTTTGGAAATAAACGTGGAAGCATAAGCACCGAAACTCGCTTCGCTAAGTACGCTATTATGGACCAAATCAATTTAGTTCCAACATATGCATATAAACATACATACCATTGTGTGGAGCAATATAGGTATACACATATGAAGTGTATATAATCACATGTATTTGCTGTGTGTTTATATGCACATACGTGTATGCAAATATTGCTCCACACAGAGAGCGGACTATAGTCCGTCTATTTCGCTCCTGTAATGTCAGCAATTGGCTCGCGTTGCTCACCCGCAGGTCATAGGGCACCGTTAGCCGAGGTACCGCTACATGTAATGGACGCTCTCTCTATGCATAGAAACAGCGCTACTTCAGCCAACTAAAAGCTGCCGCGACGTTGCTGTGACATCCTGGTGCCACAGAGCCACAATTGCTCGCCCAGCCGGAGTGCGTTAACAAACACTCGGTGTTGTGACAGCACATTTGCAAGTTTTATTATAATTTCAATAAGAATATACCCAGTTCAAACCAAAAACTCTTAAGTGTTATTATTCAAATATCGCAAGGGCTTCAACAAATAAATTTGTTGAAACGAATCCACAGTCGGCTGAAACTGGCCCGGCTCAGACTCGGGTATAACCGAAGGTTCGTTACAACTGGCGTCCAACGTGGGGACCAACGATAAGAGAAGAAATAATATTTGTGAAGAATGGTGCGAGCTTGGGTGTATAAATTCAAGAAGGACGATGTGCTGCGATACAGTGACGAGTTTGGAGTGACGCTATCGGGCACATTAGACGTGATGCGGTCCGAATGCGGCACGGCTATCTCTGCCGTCCACCAGTGCTTCCACGCGGCTGCAGCAGACAGAGCAAGGAGCATGGAGAGCCACGTCTACACTGCAGCCTGAGATAAGCACGCGAGGGCCAAGCAGCACAGAGCAGGAATACCCAAAGGTGGCCAAACAGGTGAGGGAGTGGAGCTTCCGCTTCGATGGCACCTCAAAGCCTTTAGAGTTTCTGGAGCAGGTGGAGTGGTCGGCAGACACATATGGCCTGGATCTGATCCCAAGAGCAATGCCAGAGCTGCTGAAAGGCATGGCTTTAAAATGGTATTTGGCCAACAATAGGCACTGGGGAACCTTCGTGAGAAGCTTCCAGGTGTTCTTCCTCCCGAGGGATTACCTGGAGGATCTCAAGGGCGAGGTCAAGCGTCGGAAGCAAATGGTGGACGAGCCATTCACTCTATATGGTGGAGATGCAGACTCTCATGCGAGATCATGAGACGAAACTGATATACAACAACAGCCTCCCCGATCTGCGCACCTACGCCCGCCCGTATCAGTTCGAGAGCCTCATGGACCTGATGAAGCTGGCCGATGAGTTTGAGGAGCTGGAGCGAGATCGCGAGAGGTTGCGTCGGCTGCAGCGGCCAGCACAGACGCGTTTGATAGTTATGGCGGATGATGATGGACACGAAGAGGAGTTTCTGTGTAGAGAAGCCCAGGAAGTAAGTCCTCGTGCTGCGCCAAGGACTGGTGCTCCAGGACGCAGGACACACACCCCCAATCCTTCCAGGGCATGCCGGATGTATGGCCAGGAAGGGCACTGGGCTCTGGAGTGCCGCGACGAGGCATTGGAGTTCTGCTGGCAGTGTGGGCGCATAGGCGTGCGCACTGCTGCCTGTTGCCAGTCGGAAAACAACCGGCGGCACCCGGCATCCAGGGGCGAGCGGGAGCAGCGTCAAAGAGCCCCCCAAGCGTTAGTAGACAGCCTACAGGACGAAGGCCACCAACTGACGGCGATCGTGGCCTTTGGAGCCAGGCAGCAGAAAGCCACGATCGACACAGGAACCTCCAGCAGCTTTATTAGCGAAAAGCTCGCTGAAGGGCTCCAAGGTGAGAGCGTGGTGCGCACCACAAGGCGACGCATACGTTTGGCGAACGGCAGCTGCAGTGAGGTGGACTCGCAGCTGGACACGAAGGTCAGCCTGGGGAGTCAGCAAGTTAAGATTTCATTGTTAATTCTGCCAGGAGTGATCGACGATCTAGTGCTAGGCTGGGATTTCTTGGTCGGCATTCGCTCCACATTGGAATGTGGCGGCTTGGCGCTGAGAATTGGGCCAAGAAATCCACAGTGGCACGGACAGCTGGAGACAAAGGTGGCAGTGGTTGTTGCCAGTGAGGAAGTGGGTCGCGAGACGCCGTTGGAGGCGACCTAGGAGGACCAAAAGCTCTTCTATGAGGCTCCGGGGGTGGACGCCTTACTGAGGCGTGATCTGGAGAAGCCCCAGCACGAGAAAGGCACCACCAGGATGAAGGAGCAACGTAGCACGACGCAGGGCAAGCGGCCTGTCAGACGACTCCATTTGTCCAAAAATGCAACAGCGCGGCAAGAGGATGCAGGCCACTTGGCCAAGAGCAAGGAGACGCCGGCTGGGACAGGATGTCGTTGGCTTCGAAAGCTTCGCCTAGCCTTGCACAAAGCTCCGCAGAAGTTTCCAAACTACAGAGAAGAGTCTGGAAATTTACCGGGGGGTGCGTAATTACGTGCAGCGTTGCGAGCTGTGCCAGCGCTACAAGCACAGTGGACGGCAAGCAGCCGCCCACAGGCCCGAGGAGCCATGGTCAACAGCAACTCCAGATCAGGCGCGGCATTAGAAACAAAAATTTCAAAAAAAAAAAAAAAAAAGGAGTGAATACACATCGCGATGTGTATTGCTCACCTAAAACGAAGAAAAATTTGAAATTTTTAGACTATCATAGCAACGTAAACACCGGCGAATGGGAAGCGAACAGTTAAAACTGTTAAATAAAGTTTTAAATCGCGTACAGACGTACGTAACAACAACACGTTCAGTTGACAAGAGTTGGACGAGCATGCTAAAGCATAAACATAAACAACAACAATGTATGCTCCGAGCAAGCGCACAACAATAACATACACAGCTGACTACGAACAAGCGTGAGCAATAGCTCGAGAAAAGGTCAAGTGCCTCGCGAGAGGCGAGCGAACGCAGCGAACATCCGTTAGCTCGCGAGAGGCGACCGAAAATGCGAAAAGAGAGCGCCAGCATTCAAAACAACCAACAACAAAATGCATACGGCATACAAAATAGCCAACAACAAAACACTTCAGCATGTAAAACAGGCAACAATGCAAGGAAGAGAGCTTGCAATGGCATAGGTTGGGCCTGCCTTACGAAATCTGAGAAGGGTGCGGGGCAAGGGGATGCATTGCATTGGAATTCAGTAACCAGAAACAAAACACGCACAAACTGGTGAGTGGCTGCTGTTGGACGACGGGGAGTGTGGGCGCCTGCCACGCGGCCGGTCGCGGCTAGTTGACGTGAGAAGTGTAGGGAATGGCTCGGACGAATCCTTGCGCATTGGCCAGCGACTTCGCTGGAGCTATGCGCGAAAGAGGAAAATGCAGCAATTGCCATCCCTCACCTCTGCGCCGCCGTCAAGCGGTTTGCGAACGACGCCCATATTACTCAGAAGCCAACAGCACCACTGAAAAGAGAAGTCGGGGCGCCATCAGGAAGGCATGGAGGACACGAGGAACCCATTTACAGGTGGCAGCAACGCCTCCAGCGCCGAGGGACAAGGTGTGCCAATTGCAAAAATTGGCCATCTGGCCTGCGCACTTGCGCCGCAGCCACCGGGGCCACACGGCAAGACAAAAATTTAAAACACCAATTTACTTACCGGCAACGCACAGAGTTGCCAGTAGCGAGCGGATATCAGCTGATGAGCAGCACGCGCTGTTAACAGCGCGTTAACAGCGATGATTGACGCGTTGTGGAGCAGCGTGTCATCGGTCAACGCAAGGTGGAGCGGCAACGGAAAAAAGGCGCGAAGTTCAAAACACGAAGGTCGTGTTTTCCTAAGGAAGAGGGGAATGTGAGGAGCAATATTGGTATGCACGTATGCAGTGTATATAATCACATGTATTTGCTGTGTTTGTTGAAACGAATCCACAGTCGGCTGAAACTGGCCCGGCTCAGACTCGGGTATAACCGAAGGTTCGTTACACCATATACATGGGGGAAATGGATTTGAAAGTCTACAAGATCGAGCAATTCATACAATTCTAAGGCCAAGGTCCTCAAGAACAACGAACTGCAAATGTTAGGCCCTAGAATTGCTACAGGCAGTAAAAGTTTCGCACACATAAATGCTCTTACATGAGGCAAGACATACCCTTCAAAAAAATAATCACGAAACCACTAAAATTTTCCATGAGCACGGCAAACCTTTTTAAGAGTTCGGCATACTCTTATTCGGAAGCGAAGATGGGATCGTCGTGAATCGCGACTCGCGAACAAATTTAAATTTGTGAGCTGGTGGCTTGTGCCTGCATACACACACATACGTACATACATATATATATGAGAGGCATAGAGAGAGTGACTGAGAGAGTGAGTGAGCACACAGCGGTACATCATAGAGAATAACTTAATATCAACTGCTATATTTTCGCTGCCCGAACAGTAAATTAAAGAGCCAAGCAAATACAAAGATAATTAGGACGGGAAATCATAATCTGCTTCGTGAAAAAAGTTTGTTCTAGTTTTCCAGTCTATGATTATTATAATTAGTAGTAGAGGGAAACGCCCCAGTGATCAGTTACAAATTTTTTTTACACGGTTTTACGACCCCTAAGGATTGTTGGATCTAATCGTAACTCGTGAAGGACCTTCTTCTACAAGAAATGTAATTGCACAAACTTGGTGGGATGACCAATTACCTGTCCAAATGAAACATGAATTTGAGACAATATCAAGCTGTTTCTCAAATTTAAATTTGTTGCATATACCTCGTTAGGTTGGCACAGTCAAGCCAAATCCATGGATTTCACTACCAGACTGCTAGTCGTCAAATCAAAGGTATTGATTTTGTTTTCAAAGCAAAATCTGTTCCGCGGTTGAAGATGTGTGCTGCATAAGTGTTAGCTACCAAATCAAGTTACATTTTGGTCAGACTCGGAGGTTGTGCTTCATTGGCTGCGAATGCATTAATCTAGTTTGAATACATTTGTTGGTCATCACATAGCAACCATCTAAGAGTTTACTACTAATGTATCTTGGCGTCATGTTTTATGTATTACGTAGGTTAAATATTCGTTTTCTGATCAATTATTTTTTTTTTTCACATTTCTGCATTTTAATCACAAAACTTGCATACATTATTATAATTATATTTTTACTTGTGCTGCAATATCCAAAGCGCAACGTAGATCATTTATTAAATCGTCAGAGTCTTCCAGTCCGACTGATAAACGAATAAGAGCATCAGTAATTCCCAAAACTTTTCGGTCTTCAATAGGAACAGAGGCGTGTGTCATGATTGATCTAAAAAAATATTGTAAAATTTACGATAAGGGTGCAGTCGGGCACAGCCGATTACTTGCGATCCCACGCAACTTCGTATTCGCTCGGCCCCCTACTTTCAGCTTTGGGCCATGAAAATGTGAGGTACCATAATCATTTTGTCTTGAGCGCTCGGGTGTTATGGTCAATATTCGAACAATGCCAAACACGCTTCATTCTTGTTGTTCTCAGCTCTCTTCACT
This sequence comes from Drosophila buzzatii, assembly GCA_035045845.1. Classification (NCBI taxonomy): domain Eukaryota; kingdom Metazoa; phylum Arthropoda; class Insecta; order Diptera; family Drosophilidae; genus Drosophila; species Drosophila buzzatii. The sequence goes on along the minus strand of JAWNOS010000412.1, from coordinate 487,263 downwards.
CTCAGATATATATGAATGCTGGCACGAGCACAAGCAACAGCCCACAAATATTGAAATTTCTTTGCGAAGTGAAGAGAGAAAGCAAGGGAAAGAATGAAGCATGTTTAGCATTTGTTCGAATATTGACAGTGACAATCAACCATTCGAGGCGAAATGATTATGCTACTCCGTTACCTGAAGTTAAAAGTAAGGGGTCGAGAGAATACGAAATCTTGTGGGACCCAAACATAAAAACTGATGTGCAAAAAAGTTTGATTTAGTTGTACAGTCTATTTGTTGTATAGTTAGTTTTGTACTCTATTCCCATTGTGTAATTAAATTCCAATGCATAATTGATTGCTCACTGTCTGAGAAAAAAATTAACTACTATCATTTAAAGATTAAATCTAAATCTCGCGGTAATTTTCGCAATTTGTATTATTTACATAGGGGCACAGGCTTATGACCAATACATACGTTATACAAATCTAAAAATTATAACGTAATTAATTATTTAGGTCGCAAAACCCTAAACTATTATTAAAAATTTTTTGCTGATCGACAGTATACATTCATACTGATAGATAAACAGACGCACAGACGCCGGAAGATACTATTTTTTCTCGTTGGGAACAGAGTAAACAAAATTTATTGTCACATATGATTTTACGAGTTTATCTCATTCTTTATCTCATTACGTTTGTATATATGTACATATATGTATATCTGAATACTTACGGTAACTCAGCCAAACTTTCATATCCCCCAAGACTCTCGGCCAATGTAAACACTTTCAGGGATTTTAAAAATGCTGTAGAATGCTTGAGAGATCCTTTGATATAAAACGAAAACACTCCACTATATCCATATGTCTGTTTAATAGCTATAGAATGTTGTGGATGGGATTCCAGTGCTGGATGGAGTACTTTTTCAACAAAATCATGTGATTCAAGAAATTTTGCAATATCTATTGCATTTTTCTGATGTTGTTGCATGCGCAATGATAGCGTTTTCAGACTACGGTTTACTTGATAACAATCAAACGGAGATGGAACAATACCAACGGCTGAAATAAAATTAAAAAAACTAATTAAGGTAAATCAAGTTTTTTTAAGGTTTTCAAATTTACCGTTTTGTAAAAATTTTAATCTAGTATATAGGTTTTCACAGTTGAGAGTTATTCCGCCCATAACAACATCCGTGTGTCCATTCATATATTTTGTCAATGAATAGCAAACTAAATCAGCCCCCAAGTCAAGAGGTCTTTGGAAATATGACGTAAGAAATGTATTGTCAACCGCAACTATTATGTCTCCAGCCTGATGACATATTTTAGCGATAGCTTCAATGTCCGCTACTTTAATAAGTGGATTTGTCGGTGATTCTATCCAAACCAGCTAGGAAAAAGAAATTGAATAAAATTTGAATTTGAATACATGAAAAAATTATATTATCTACATATATTATTTTATAACTGATTCTCTATAAAGAGTTTTAAACGACAATTCTGAAACGGGAATAGTTAGATTTTCTGAAATAAAGTTGATAAATTTTTTCAAGCTTTTATAGATTCTGAGATTGACGGGTTCACACATACGGACAGTGCTAAATTGACCCAGTTTGTCGCCCTGTTCAAGAATATATATAATTTATAGGATCAGACACGTCTCCTTCTACTTCTCCAAAAAAATCTTATAAAAATCTGCGTATCCATGGTATCTAAAACGGTGTGGAAGTTATGCTGAAAAAACGTAAAAAGTAGTAAATGAAACCAAATATACTCGTACTGACATAAATTTCAGCTCTCTAGCTTTTGTAGTTTCCGAAATCTCGACGTTCATACGGACGGACAGACGGGCAGGACTCAATCCACTTAATTTTTTCTGTTGATCAAGAATATATATACTTTGTGGGGTCTGCGACGTCTCCTTCTGCCTGTTACATACATTTTCACAAAACCAATATACCCTGAATTCCCACTTTTAATGGGTTCAGGGTTTAAAAAGATGTTACTTAACATTCTACAATCATCAAATTTTATGAAAAAATAGGGCTTGTCTGGGAAAAGAAATTGGATTTGGGCTATATTTAAGACACTTCATGAAATTTTCAAAATAATTGCAGTCAAATGTGCAGGCAGCAAAAGTTTCGCACACAGTCACATAAATGCTCATACATGTAGCAAGATATTGTAAATGTGTGTGCATGCGCATCGCGAAAAAGTAATGCTTATGCACATCAGCGCTTTCATACACTGCAAATGTTGGGCCCTACAATTGCCACAGGCAGCAAAAGTTTCGCACACAGTCACATAAATGCTCATACATGTAGCAAGATATTGTAAATGTGTGTATGCATGCGCATCGCGAAAAAGTAATGCTTATGCACATCAGCGCTTTCATACCCTTCCCAAAAATGATCACGAAAACTGAAAACTAACTAAAATTTTGCATCACCATGGCAAACCTTTTTAAGAGTTCGGCATACTCTTATTCAGAAGCGAAGATGGGATCGTCGCGAATCGCGACTCGCGGACAAATTTCAATTTTTGTGAGCTGCTGGCTTGTGCCTGCATACACACACATACGTACATATATATATTTATATGACAGGCATAGAGAGAATGAGTGAGAGAGTGAGTAAAGAAAGAATAGCGCACAGCAGTGCTTCACATGAGAATAGAATCATTTCGTTCGAGCGCTGGCAGCGAACTGAATATCAACTGCTATATTTTCGTTGCCCGAACGGTAAATTAAAGAGCCGAGCAAATACGAAGATGACTAGGACGGGAAATCATAACCTGCAGATTATTATATCTTTGCGTTCATACGGACGGACTAGTCTGTGACGCCTTCTTCCGCCTGTTTTCACAAAACATTATACCTTGAATTCCCATTTTCTATTGGTTCAGGGTAAAAAAACAGCAATGTACGTATGTATGTATGTAGCAATACCGGACTTAAACAGGGGTGGAAACAAAAGACTGGGGTCAATCGAAAAAAAAAAAATTAATGTAAAATATTAGTAACAAAAAATAAATAAATATGTATAAATAAGTATGACATACCTTTGTCTCAGGCTTAAAAGCAGCGCTAAGGATATTTAAGTTAGTAGCATCAACAAAAGTTGCGGATATCCCTAATCGTGATGCCACTTGTCTAAAATTATCAAAAATTTGTGTAATATAATTATATCAAAACAAGTAAGAAGGATCTATTCGAGACGGCTACGAACCCTGCAACACAACTAATACTCTTCTTTTTTACGAACGTATTTGCGAGCGCTCTGCTAACCTCAGAGTAGCTGCCGTGGCTTGGGGGTGGGTTGGGCTGAACTTTGGTCATTTCTAGATTGATCATCCTCATGAAATTTGGAGAGTAGATTAAGATATCTAAATGTACGAGCCACAACTACTTTTAATTCGAACAGCATGTTTTATTTTTGCAATGCGCAATGTTTAACACACTATATAATCAATACTACTAAAGATAACGCATACCAATTTCTTTTGTCTTTAAGAGAATTTTATTCTCTAAACGATGAAACAACAATATGAGCAATTTATTCAAATGGTAGACTTAAGAGATAGGAACAAAATTACCACTATTAATTCGAACTCTGCAAATCAAGATTCACTATCATACTTAAAACAATAATTTAATTAACATTAGAATCGTATAACGTCACCTTCTGCCCGTATTACGAATTTAACCCGTTTTGTCATTGATTTTAAAAAATTTTTGCAGTGCTTTTAAAAAATTGGGTCCCACATCTCTTGCAATTTGATTTTCAAGTCAGAAATGTTTCTCTGTGGCTCATTTCGAAGATTGCTTTTCATTAGCCACAAAATATTTTCAATTGGACTTAGATCTGTGCTATTTGATGTCCAATCTAAAACCTCAATTTGATTATATTCCACCCCATTTTTGGTTCGTTTGGCTGTGTGCGACGGTGCTTCGTCCTGCTGAAAAGTCAATTCACCGCAATCTACCAGTTTTGGTAATACTGGCAGCAAACTTTCTTCTAAAATATTAATGTACTTTTGTATGTATTTGAATTAACCGTCCCTTCAATGAAATGCAGTTTTCCTAATCGTTTGGCAGACATACATCCCCATACCATACAGTTTGCAGGAAACTTTACTGTTCCTTAAGGCAGTCTTTATGGTATGTTTCTGCCCTCTTATGGATGACGCGTTTTCTCATATCGCCAACACTGACATCAAATTTAGCTTCATCGCTAAACATGGTGATATCCCATTGCCTTTGAGCCCAAGACATCATTTTCCGGCCCATTGTAAAGGCTTCTTTTTTTTTTTGACGAAGCGTAAGCAATGGTTTTTCCTTGGCCTACGAGTCAGAGTAAGTTATTTGGTATAATGCATAGGTAATAACAAAACATACTTTATTAAAACTATATCCAATATTTTTTAAATTCAGTCGCGTCAAATCTCGTTTGACAGTTTTGCCAATTTGCTGTGACTACTCAGAAGACAAATTTCTTAGAGGTTGGCGACGATCAACCTTAACAATTTTAGATAGTTTTCCCCTGTCGCTGGGTGTTATTGCTGATGTTCGGCCTCTATTTGTTATGTTATTTTCAAAAGTCGCATTTTCTTTTTAATTTTATGACCCCATGTACAGACGATTTAGACAAATGTAACTGCTTACTGATCTCTGTAAGTGTCTGGCCAGATTTAAAGTAATCTCTAATCAATACTCTGATTTGGCTTACCACGTACCATCGTTGATAAACTGCAGCAGTTTTTTAATTTGTTGCATGTTGTATTGTGATATTGTTTAGAGATTATAACTAGATCACATTGTCTGTCATATTTTGGGTGCTTTTGTTTTGCTCTCCTTTTGAGATAAAGGTAAGCATACGCAGCTTTCGAAATAAAAGTGGCAATTTTGTTCTTATCTCTTAAGTCTACCGTTCGAATAAATTACTCCAATTGCTGTTGGTGTTGGATATAGAACAAATTTTGTTTTCTCGTTTAGAGAATAAAATTCTCTTAAAGACAAAATACATTGGTATGCTTTATCTTTAGTAGTATTGATTATATACGGTGTTAAACATTGCTCACTGCAAAAAAACATGCTGTTCGAATTAATAGTGGTTGGGGCTCGTATCTATGTTCCAAATTGCAAGTCTCTAGTATTTGAAAAGCGTTTTTTTTTAAATTGTTGGCGAAAGGGGCATCCAAAATGTAAAATTTACAAAATTTGCGTATCTATAATGTCTATCTAAATATATAAATTTGAAGTCTCTAGCTAAAACCACTAACCATAGACTGGACAACTAGAACAAACTTTTTTCACGAAGCAGATTATGATTTCCCATCCTAGTCATCTTCGTATTTGCTCGGCTCTTAATTTACCGTTCGGGCAACGAAAATATAGCAGTTGATATTCAGTTCGCTGCCAGCGCTCGAACGAAATGATTCTATTCTCATATGAAGCACTGCTGTGTGCTATTCTTTCTTTACTCACTCTCTCACTCACTCTCTCTATGCCTCTCATATATACATATATGTATGTACGTATGTGTGTGTATGCAGGCACAAGCCAGCAGCTCACAAAAATTGAAATTTGTCCGCGAGTCGCGATTCGCGACGATCCCATCTTCGCTTTTGAATAAGAGTATGCCGAACTCTTAAAAAGGTTTGCCATGCTCATGCAAAATTTTAGTGTTTTCGTGATTATTTTTTTGAAGGGTATGCGTACACACACATACGTACATACATATATTTATATGACAGGCATAGAGAGAATGAGTGAAAGAGTGAGTAAAGAAAGAATAGCACACAGCAGTGCTTCACATGAGAATAGAATCATTTCTTTCGAGCGCTGGCAGCGAACTGAATATCAACTGCTATATTTTCGTTGCCCGAACGGTAAATTAAAGAGCCAAGCAAATACGAAGATGACTAGGACGGGATATCATAATCTGCTTCTTGAAAAAAGTTTGTTCTAGTTGTCCAGTCTATGTGTTGTATGGTTAGTGCTAAAACGGTGTGGAAGTTATGCTCAAAAAACGTAAAAAAGCAAATTAATTTTCAATTTAACGATAATTTGGAAATGGGATGAGTTATCGAAAAAAGTAAAATAAACCGGTACTACGTAGCTAGGTTTTGTAGTTTCCGAAATCTCGACATCGCTATATCAACTTTTCTCGTAGCCCTGATCGAGAATATATTTACTTTGTGGGGTCTACGACGTCTCCTTCTGCCTGTTACATACATTTTCACAAAACCATTATACCCTGAATTCCCATTTTCATATATATTCAATATACTTTTCTGTATACTTACCTTATCAGTCGATTTGTTCCACCGTATACATCATCGCCCATTATAATGTGATCGCCACTATTGAGCATTGTAAGAACAGCAGTAGTAGCACCAAGACCAGACGAAAAAGTTAAGCCGTACTTTGCATTGTCCAGAGCTGCAAGGCACTTTTCTAAGACATTTCGAGTGGGATTCCCACTTCTCGAGTACTCATATCCCTATATAAAAAATATATATGTATTTTACATTTATATATTATGAGCTTTTTATATAGGAAAGTCATCTTAGATTTTTTATGAATTATCCTGAAAATGAAATGAACTTATGATTAGGACGGGAAATCAAAATCTGCTTCGGGAAAAAAGTTTGTTCTAGTTGTCCAGTCTATGTGTTGTATGGTTAATGCTAATACAGATCCGTCAGACTGGTAACGGTTTAATTTGGTCTCTGGTCTGGATCTGATCAGATACGTGGAGCAACAACCGCAAAGCTGATACTGTCATAGCGTATATAATAAATGAAAGTAATATATGTACATATGCAGATAGTTTGAAAAAAAATTAAACATACAGTGAATTAAAGGCAAAATGAGTAATTTCGCGTTTTATACATATATGCAAACCAGTGTTGCCAAATCAGTTTTTTTCCCGTCAAATCTGGCTTTTTTGAAAATTCAATTGCGAGAAAAATTCCAAAAACAGCGGGCAGCGAGAATACTGGATTTAAAAAAATATATATATATATTTTGCTTTTTTCCGCTTTTTTTACTTAGCAATTTAACATATTTTAGAGAATGTATGTACCATGAAGTTTTGTTCATTGTAGTTGAATTAAAACCAAATAGTTCAGTATAAACAAAAATGTCAGGATGTGTAACTTAGCAGCTAAGAATTCGAATGCTGGCTGCGAAAAGACTTAAATGATAAGGCAAGAGTAGGTAAATTGCAGTCAATGAAAATGTGATATAGCTGTTAGTTGACCACATAACCAATTTATGCTTGAAATATTTTAGTAATAGTTTTGGGAGTTCTGGGCAGATTCAGAAAATAAAGTGTTTAATCATTATTAGAAACGTTTTTTGTATAACCTCGCTTTCGATATTGGTGATACAAAATATATCATTTTGATCGACGAATCAACTTATAAAAGTGAAGAAGAAATGCTGTCGTGACTATGTTTCAAAAAAAAAAATGTTAAAATATGATTGGCACTATAGAAAATTACGATAAAGTAATAATTGTCACAAATAAGACAATACACTAGACTATTAAAATAAAAAAAAATAAATAAAAAAATAAAAATAAAAAAACAAAGTATAAAAAAAGGCCGAAATCTACTGCTTTTTCCCAAAGTTTCAGCTTTTTTAAAAAGTATATTTCCACTAAAAACCATTTTTTTCTAAAGAAAAATTGGCAACACTGATGAAAACATTCAAGGTATACAAGCAAAGCCTTACACTGTACATAAAATATTAGTTGTCGGAGCTATGTGATAAAATATATCTAATAAATCTAAATCCAAAAATTTTAAGTTTTTACAGGCATTTAAAAGTCAACTTGGACAACATGTATCCACACGTGCTCGCCACTGTAACTCCTAGAGCTCGTGTACACGTGTATAAACGTAATTGTGAAACTTTGTGAAGTGTTGGCTAGAAAAGTCTACCAAAACGGTTATATCACTGTTGATGAATTGAAAGATGGATTACTTGCTGCTCCATAGAACCAGAGATCTGAAACAATTTTTTCAAATCAATTCTCAATCGCTGTGAGATACAAAAGTTTAGCAACCAGATATTGAATATTAAGTTTTTTGTTGTTTTTCATGAAATTTTTCAGCTGTCCGATTTGGTGTTGAGCCTCAAAATCAGACTTCTTGTTCGTTTTTTTTTTTTAATTAAAAAAAAAACTAAATAAATAAATAAAAATAAAAAAAATTGTAGATTTCAGAAAACAATTTTAAACATAAAATAAGTAAATTACTGCTAGAGAAAAACACATTTAAATAAATAAAAACCTTTGTCCTATTTCGCGTTGGAGCCACTGTACATCGTACAACGATGAAATATACAAATTCGACTTATACATACAGTGGCGCACAGCTTATTTGATACAATTCAATTTTAAAATTTTCTCTTGCCATAATTCAAAAACTATAAATGATATCGAAATACTTAAAATGCCATTTTAAAGAGGGCAATTCCTAGTTTTATAAAACAAAAGATTTTATTTAAAAATAATGCTGTTCAACAGCAAAAAGTAAAAAACAAAATAATATAAAAAAATTCCCTCCAATGCACTGTGGACGGAAAGCCCGATTTTTTGGCATAAATTCCAATTTTGAAGATAGAGAGTTGAAACTTGGTACAGGTGACACTAATGTTATACATAGAAAGCGTGTAAAATTTGAAACGGATCCGACCACGCCCACTCAGACCGCCCATATAAGTAATCTTGCGAATGAACTACTAGAGACTTGAAATTTGGCACATAGATACATTTAGATACTCTTAATCTACTCTGAAAATTTAATGAAGATCGTCCATATAGAAATGGAGTTATAAGCGATCAAAGTATAGCCCAACCCACCCCCAAGCCACAGCAGCAACTGCGTGGTTAGCTGAGCGCGCGTTTACAAGTGCGTAAAGAAGAAGATTAGTTGTTCTAGTTATAGTATTAGAATCAATATGATCAACAATCCAATCATAAATTGATTCTTTTTTATTTGTGTTGCTGCGCCATACATCAAACAACTGTGCATTGCTGCATTCAAAAGTGGCTGCAATATGTGTTATGTGCAAAGAGGGATGCAAGATGATGCAAAAAGGATTAGTACCTTAAAAAACTACGTACTTTTATTTATGATTTGACATATTTACTTTTTGGCCGGAAGTGGCCGTTTATTAGTTCTACTCCATAATTCACGTGGACTCGGGTCTAGTTTTCAAGAAAAACATACACTGCAACATACAACACATGTACAACATTGAACACATATTACACAATTCCAAATTGGAATTTATATTAAGCATACCTGGCTCTATATTTTCCATATTTCGTTAAGTTATTAATGTTTTGTTTCTCTGAAATAGGTCACCTCAAACATTAGCAAATTTGTAAAGCTTGCAAATGTAAACAAAGCTCTGATCACATGTTTGACTTTGGAGCCCTGGTTCTCATGCAGGGCTGCAACAATTAGGTTATAGCACTAACCATACAACACATAGACTGGACAACTGGAGCAAATCAATGTGCACACTTATTTTTTGAGATTAGAACCCCATCAACTTCGTATTTGCTCGGGTTTTTACTTTTCGGGTCGGGAGAGAAAAATTGCTGATGGCAAAATCATTCCGCTTCGAGCGCTCGACGGTGACGGTCGATATTCCAAAAAGGCTTGACGTGTGCCGCTCTTTCCCTTGCTCTCTTTCTCTTTCTGCCCTATGCTTTTTACTCTCTGCTCTCTTCTCACAAAAATATATGTATGCTGGCACAAACAGCAAGCAGCTCACAAAAATTGAAATTTCTTCTCGACGCGATCCCATTGGTTCCCTTCTGAGCGAAGGGTATACCGAATTCTTATACGGCTTTGCCATGCTCATACAAAATGTTAGCGTTTTCATGATTATTTGTGGAAAGGGTATGAAAGTGTTGATGTGCATGAATTATATTATTTCCCGATGACCATACACACACACATTTACACTTCCTCGCTGTATGTGTAGGCACTTATGTGCTTGTGTGCAATATGCTGGCTGCCTGTAGTACTATTAGAACCCCAGCAGTTGATGTTCGTTCGGTTGGGTAGCGATGTGAGCTTGCATACACACACACATTTACACTTCCTCGCTGTATGTGTAGGCATTTATGTGATTGTGTGCAATATGCTGGCTGCCTGTAGTACTATTAGAACCCCAGCAGTTGATGTTCGTTCGGTTGGGTAGCGATGTGAGCTTGCATACACACACACATTTACACTTCCTTGCCATATGTGTAGGCATTTATGTGCCTGTGTGCGATACACTTGCTGCATGTAGCAATTCTAATTTCCCAGCGATTGCTGTGGGGGTGTGCCTACCTCAACTTTGAATTAAGTAAACGATTTTGGGTTCGAATTGCAGGAGAGGTCAATTATTTTTTATTAACTTTTGATCAGTTATCATTTGTTCTTTAATAGTTAGTACCTGATTTGACCCTATAGGCAAAAATGGAACAAGTTGTTCAAATGCTTGCGCAAGGGTCACATATAATCCTTTTAAAGAAATGCCTAGATATACAGGTAAAATTACCCTTTTATGCAAAAAATATAACGGATGCATATGTAGACATATTTTCCACTAAATAACAAAAATTTACATGTATTATATTAAATGTTTTATTTTAACTTTCTTATCCACGAATCATTTTCAGTTTTCTTCAAAATCGTTTACTTAATTCAAAGTTGAGGTAGGCACACCCCCACAGCAATCGCTGGGAAATTAGAATTGCTACATGCAGCAAGTGTATCGCACACAGGCACATAAATGCCTACACATATGGCAAGGAAGTGTAAATGTGTGTGTGTATGCAAGCTCACATCGCTACCCAACCGAACGAACATCAACTGCTGGGGTTCTAATAGTACTACAGGCAGCCAGCATATTGCACACAATCACATAAATGCCTACACATACAGCGAGGAAGTGTAAATGTGTGTGTGTATGCAAGCTCACATCGCTACCCAACCGAACGAACATCAACTGCTGGGGTTCTAATAGTACTACAGGCAGCCAGCATATTGCACACAAGCACATAAGTGCCTACACATACAGCGAGGAAGTGTAAATGTGTGTGTGTATGGTCATCGGGAAATAATATAATTCATGCACATCAACACTTTCATACCCTTTCCACAAATAATCATGAAAACGCTAACATTTTGTATGAGCATGGCAAAGCCGTATAAGAATTCGGTATACCCTTCGCTCAGAAGGGAACCAATGGGATCGCGTCGAGAAGAAATTTCAATTTTTGTGAGCTGCTTGCTGTTTGTGCCAGCATACATATATTTTTGTGAGAAGAGAGCAGAGAGTAAAAAGCATAGGGCAGAAAGAGAAAGAGAGCAAGGGAAAGAGCGGCACACGTCAAGCCTTTTTGGAATATCGACCGTCACCGTCGAGCGCTCGAAGCGGAATGATTTTGCCATCAGCAATTTTTCTTTCCCGACCCGAAAAGTAAAAACCCGAGCAAATACGAAGTTGATGGGGTTCTAATCTCAAAAAATAAGTGTGCACATTGATTTGTTCCAGTTGTCCAGTCTATGTGTTGTATGGTTAGTGGTTATAGTTTATTAATATATAGTGCTTAGAGTGTCTAGTTTCTAAATAACTAACAATCGGCACCATATCGTTCCATGATTTTTTCGACTTTATGCCAAAAAATCGGGCTTTCCGTCCACAGTGCAATGTTCCAAAACGAGGAATCCTTCAAAATGTGTCCCTTATGAAAGGATAGTCTGCTTATGTCATTCTTCTTTGTTTTAAACGGCTTTTTTGGAGCTACTAGTGCTTTAAAATCATGGCCGAGCAGCACACGCCGGATAGCTTCTGCTCTCGAAACCTTGCCCAGTTCATTTACAACTTCTTTAACCAACTTTGAAAAAGATAACTTGGAGTTAACTTGAATTTTTCGAACTATGTAGTGCTATATATAATATGGTAGACTATGGAGGAACTTAATTCCAATAACTTTGTGCTTTTCAGCCACTTTATCCTTTTTTAAAAGGGCGAATGACCAGTTCACGCTTCTCAATTATTGTTCGTAGGCTTATTATACAATATTTTTTTCGTAGGTGTTAGTGTTAAGGTATCGCAGATCGCAAAAAAAAATAGCCTTTTATATTAACCAAGCATAGAAAAATGCGCGAAAGACATAAAACTTGTATATGGCCATTTTATATTTACATAAAACAGACTGTATCAAATAAGCTGAGAGCTCTAAAATCGACATATGTATACCCGTAAAGTTTGCCTGCCACGCCAAAAACATTTCCTGGAAATACTTAAAACTAGTAATTTAAATATATATGTACATATGTATACAGCATAACATTTTTCGATATACCATCTCCTTTCGATATTAAGGAAGGGTAAAATCACTAACCATACAACACATAGACTGGACAACTCGAACAAACTTTTTTCACGAACCTGATTTTGATATCCCGGCCTAGTCATCTTCGTATTTGCTCGGCTCTTTAATTTACTGTTCGGGCAGCGAAAATATAGCAGTTGATATTCAGTTCGCTGCCAGCGCTCGAACGAAATGATTCTATTCTCATATGAAGCACCGCTGTGTGCTATTCTTTCTTTACTCACTCTCTCTATGCCTCTCATATATACATATATGTATGTAAGTCTGTTTGTGTATGCAGGCACAAGCCAGCAGCTCACAAAGATTGAAATTTGTCCGCGAGTCGCGATTCGCGACGATCACATCTTCGATTCTGAATAAGAGTATGCCGAACTCTTAAAAAGGTTTGCCATGCTCAAGCAAAATTTTAGTGTTTTCGTGATTATTTTTTTGAAGGGTATGAAAGCGTGATGTACATAAGCATTGCTTTTTCGCGATGAGCATGCACACACACACTTACCATATCTTGCTACATGTATGAGCATTTATGTGACTGTGAGCGAAACTATTGCTGCCTGTGGCAATTGTAGGGCCCAACATTTGCAGTATGTTTTCTTGCTATCTGCTCGATCCAGTAGTTTGTCTATTTTGTATGGTTTGAATTGTAGAGTGACTGTCAAATGAGCCATTACGGTCTGCAGTCATTTTGGCAATCATGAGTACATGGTGTATTCTGACATTTGTCAATACATATGAATTTCCAGATCCACTTAAATTGTTTATATAATATATATATAATATATAAATATTATATATAATATATAAAATATTTTGGTGGCTGTTACTAAATTAATTATACCCATTTTTATTTATTAAACATTTATAAGAATAAATGCATATGTATGCATATAAACAGTAATGCCATATGAATGGTGGAAGTAGATTTGACAGTCTAGAAGGTCGAACAAATCTAAGACCGTTCTCACAATTCTAAGGCCGAGGTCCACAAGAAAAACAAACTGCAAATGTTGGGCCCTACAATTGCCACAGGCAGCAATAGTTTCGCTCACAGTCACATAAATGCTCATACATGTAGCAAGATATGGTAAGTGTGTGTGTGCATGCTCATCGCGAAAAAGCAATTCTTATGTACATCACGCTTTCATACCCTTCAAAAAAATAATCACGAAAACACTAAAATTTTGCTTGAGCATGGCAAACCTTTTTAAGAGTTCGGCATACTCTTATTCAGAATCGAAGATGTGATCGTCGCGAATCGCGACTCGCGGACAAATTTCAATTTTTGTGAGCTGCTGGCTTGTGCCTGCATACACACACAGACTTACATACATATATGTATATATGAGAGGCATAGAGAGAGTGAGTAAAGAAAGAATAGCACACAGCGGTGCTTCATATGAGAATAGAATCATTTCGTTCGAGCGCTGGCAGCGAACTGAATATCAACTGCTATATTTTCGCTGCCCGAACAGTAAATTAAAGAGCCGAGCAAATACGAAGATGACTAGGCCGGGATATCAAAATCAGGTTCGTGAAAAAAGTTTGTTCGAGTTGTCCAGTCTATGTGTTGTATGGTTAGTGGTAAAATCGAACAATTGCACTGTGTCAAATAAGCTGTGAGCCACTGTACATATGTATGTATGTACATGCATGTTAATATATGTTGTACGCAGCTTAGCCTTTTCAGTTTTATGGATGTGACTTACACGATGTTCTCCGGGTGCATCTTGTTTAAAAGTAGTACTCAATGATATAGGCGGTATAACACAAGCACTTTTCCATTGCTCCGGATCTTGGCCGGCGTGAATAGATTTAGTAGCAAAGCCCTTTGGTTGAACTTTAAAACTCATTGTTAATAAATTGGTTTGCACGCGTCAATCTCTTGTTGAGCACTGTTTCAAAACACATGGTTTCCCTGTTCTTATCGCAATTTGTTATAGACTATGTACACTTGAATATTTATATTTGGTAAGAATGAACTACGGACGTGATCGGATCATCTGAATTTTTTTGTTTTAGCTTACATACATACAAGTACCTACGTACTTATATTAATTTTTATGTTAGAAAATACATATGTACATATAGTCTGTCAAATATAAGTTGGTACACTGAAAAAAAATTATTTTTTTCACTTTGGACGCAAATATCTAAGTCAATAACGCAAAAAAAAAAAAAAAAAAACATTTTTTTTTGTTTTTCATGGGGTTCCGTTAAATATTAGTTCATTAATTTATATCACTAACCATACAACACATAGACTGGAACAACCGCTTGTGCACACTTATTTTTTGACATTGGCTCCCACTCAACTTCGTATTTGCTCGGGTTCTTACTTTTATTTTCGGAAGACGAAAATTGCTGATGGTAAAATCATTCCGCTTCGAGCGCTCGACGGTGATGGTCGATATTCCAAAAAAGTCTGGCATGTGCCACTCTTTCCCATGCCTTCTTTCTCTTTCTGTCCTATGCTTTTTACTCTCTGCTCTCTTCTCACAAAAATATATGTATGCTGGCACAAACAGCAAGCAGCTCACAAAAATTGAAATTTCTTCTCGACGCGATCCCATTGGTTACCTTCTGAGCGAAGGGTATACCGAATTCTTAAACGGCTTTGCCATGCTCATGCAAAATGTTAGCGTTTTCATGATTATTTGTGGAAAGGGTATGAAAGTGTTGATGTGCATAAAGAATACTATTTCCCGATTACCATACACACACACATTTACACTTCCTCAATATATGTGTAGGCATTTATGTGCCTGTGTGCGATACACTTGATGCATGTAGCAATTCTAATTTCCCAGCGATTGCTGTTTGGCAGCAAATGTCAGCTTGCATACGACCACACATACATACATACATATGTGATGTGATAATCGTCGAGTATCACTTGTATAGGCATTTGAATGAATGCTCTGCCTTGGGCATTTGCATGTTTCTTGCATGGGTCTCGAATATTGGGCGTGTGCCTACCTCAACTTTAAATTAAGTAAACGTTTTTGGGTTCAAATTGCACGAGAGGTCAATTATTTTTAATTACCTGTTGATCGGTTATCATTTGTTCTTTAATATTTAGTACCTGATTTGACTCTATAGGCAAAAATGGAAAAAGTTGTGCAAATGCTTGCGCAAATTCAGGTCACATATAACCATTTTAAAGAAATGCCTAGATATACAGGTAAAATGGCCCTTTTACACAAAAAATATGCATCCGTTATGTAGACATATTTTCCACTAAATAACAAAAATATACGTGTATTATGTTTAATGTTTTATTTAATTTAAATTCTGTTACTTAAATTACCAAAAATCGTTTACTTAATTCAAAGTAGGTAGGCACACGCCCAATATTCGAGACCCATGCACGAAACATGCAAATGCCCCAGGCAGATCATTCATTCATGTGCCTATTCAAGTGATACTCGGCGATTGTGATTATCACATCACAGACGTACACTTATGTATGTGTGTGTGTAGACTCCCATCAGCTACCCACAGCAATCGCTGGGAAATTAGAATTGCTACATGCAGCAAGTGTATCGCACACAGGCACATAAATGCCTACACATATAGCAAGGAAGTATAAATGTGTATGTGTATATGTGTGTGTATGCAAGCTCACAGCAGCTACCCAACCGAACCAACATCAACTGCCGGGGTTCTAATAGTGCTTTACAGGCGGCAGCAAGCATATTGCACACACGCACATAAATGCCTACACATATAGCAAGGAAGTGTAAATGTGTGTGTGTATGGTCATCGGGAAATAGTAAAGTTTATGCACATCAACACTTTCATACCCTTTCCACAAATAATCATGAAAACGCTAACATTTTCCATGTATACCGGTATACCGGTATACTCTTACCGGTATACTCTTAGAAGGGAACCAATGGGATCGCGTCGAGAAGAAATTTCAATTTTTGTGAGCTGCTTGCTGTTTGTGCCAGCATACATATATTTTTGTGAGAAGAGAGCAGAGAGTAAAAAGCATAGGGCAGAAAGAGAAAGAGAGCAAGGGAAAGAGCGGCACACGTCAAGCCATTTTGGAATATCGACCGTCATCGTCGAGCGCTCGAAGCGGAATGATTTTGCCATCAGCAATTTTTCTCTCCCGACCCGAAAAGTAAAAACCCGACCAAATACGAAGTTGATGGGGTTCTAATGTCAAAAAATAAGTGTGCACATTAATTTGTTTCAGTTGTCCTGTATGGTTAGTGTCAGTAGCTTCGTGCGAAACAAAACAATGTATGCACACTTGGATGTTTATATACTTACAAACAGCTGTTTACACATGCGTACATATATATGTATATGCATGCATAGAAAAACTGATTGCCACGCAGCGTGGCAAATCGTAAAAGTTGTTTTAGTTTTTGCTTAAATGTACAATTCATATGTATGTTTATAAATTATTATCAATTGGCAGCATGCATTTTATAATAAATATACAAATATAAAAAATATTTAAAAAAATAATAATTAAAAAAAAAATGTTTTCTGCGGGATTCGGACCGAAGCACCTAAGTATAGCTTGCATAGCGCCACTAACCATACAACACATAGACTGGACAACTCGAACAAACTTTTTTCACGAACCTGATTTTGATATCCCGGCCTAGTCATCTTCGTATTTGCTCGGCTCTTTAATTTACTGTTCGGGCAGCGAAAATATAGCAGTTGATATTCAGTTCGCTGCCAGCGCTCGAACGAAATGATTCTATTCTTATATGAAGCACCGCTGCGTGCTATTCTTTCTTTACTCTGCTGCCAACGCTCGAATGAAATGATTCTATTCTCATATGAAGCACCGCTGTGTGCTATTCTTTCTTTATTCACTCTCTCACTCACTCTCTCTATGCCTCTCATATATACATACATATATGTATGTACGTATGTGTGTGTATGCAGACACAAGCCGGCAGCTCACAAAAATTGAAATTTGTCCGCGATTCGCGACGATCACATCTTCGCTTCTGAATAAGAGTATGCCGAACTCTTAAAAAGGTTTGCCATGCTCATGCAAAATTTTAATGTTTTCGTGATTATTTTTTTGAAGGGTATGAAAGCGTTATGTACATAAGCATTCCTTTTTTGCGATGAGCATGCAAAAACACATTTACAATGTGTTGCTACATGTATGAGCATTTATGTGACTGTGTGCGTAACTACTCTTGCTACCTGCGCGCCATGTAGGTGAGATTTCTTGTTTGTTTGTCGGGGGAGGTGGGGAGAATGAGTAAAGGATGGATTTTAATTTCTTTTTATTTTGGTATTTTAATTGTTGTTTGATGTATTTGTGGATTGGGGACTTATCACTGTGTAGGATTGATTTGACTCCTTTGGCTGTCATGTGGTCTCTTTTTTGTTCGATTGTTGATAGGGTAGCTTCGAAAAAATGTTTGCGATATGTATTGAGGGAAAAGCTCCAAGTGCTGTGTGTATTCCCGCATTGTATGTTGTTTTTATTTTGTTTAGAGTTGACCTGAGGACTTCGTAGCGTAGTCTAGTTTTGCGTTAAGTGTGGCTTTTGTTATGGTTACAAGTGTGTGGGTGTGGCAGCTTGGTAAAATTTTTATTGTGTGAAGTTTTGCATTAAGGGATGGTTGGATGTGCTTTTTGTGTGTGCCTCATCTGTATTTGTGGTTTATTGTAAGTCCTAATATTTTGTGATATGTTTGATAGTTCGAAACAAACACGCATGAGTATCAACTCTTGTTAGCGGTCAAATCATACCTATTCTTTACTTTAAAAGCATATATGGTCTTAGCCTAAATATATCATATGTATGTATATGTAAAAGAGTTCTGCCGCTGAGCGCAGCGACAAAACGGGAGAATGCAGTATGTATAGGGCATATACAGTGGCTCACAGCTTATTTCGTGCAGCGGTATAGTAAAACTTTAAAGACGTATTCCCGCTAAACCAGTAAAGATATCCAAAAAATTTAAATGAGGTCTTATTTATTAGTCATCCATTATATATTAAAGCAGTTCAATTTTTTGTATGCTATGAAATGACATTTAAAACTAAAGAATACTGAAAAAACTGGCTTTTTCTATGTCACAGCTTATTTCGTGCACTTCACTTAACACTACAAATTATTAACAATACATAAGGCATGTACATAATGCATGCGGCAAAGTGCAGATGCGTCATATCCCACGCTGCCGGTCAGTACACACATATAAGTCGCTGATCGTATTTCAATTATTGTGCTCGTTATGTATGTTTATACATAGCAACAAAGTATCACTATGTACGCATTTAGTATACACTGTCATGCGTTGAGCATATGACGCATTTATAAGTAAAATACTCTGCATTGCGTTGGATATTATTACTATGTTATTAAACATCAAATAAACAATTTTGACGTTAGCTACTTCGTTGTTGCAGGATATGTTGCATTTGCAGTTCTGTTTTCTACAAATATGTAGGTGTTGGCATTTTTCCATGACATTTCTCCTTTATTTTTATGCCCTGAACCCATTGAAAATGGGAATTCAGGGTATAATGGTTTTGTGAAAATATATGTAACAGGCAGAAGGAGATGTCGCAGGCCCCATAAAGTATATATATTCTTGATCAACATAAAAAAGTAAGTTGATCTAGCCCCGTCCGTCTATCCGTCCGACTGTCCGTCCTTCCGTCTGTCTGTCCGTATGAACGTCAAGTTTTCGGAAACTACAAAAGCTAGAGAGCTGAAATTTCACATGAATGTTAGTTACGCAGTACGAGTTTATTTTATTTTTTCAAATATTAATTTACTTTTTTACGTTTTTTGGGCATAACTTCTACACAAATTTTTGTATTTAGATAGATATTATATATACGCAGATTATGTCATTTTTAAATTTTGGATGCCAAGCCCCCTTCGCCCACAATTTGAAAAAAAATAAATAAATAAAAAATGATTTAAAATACTAGAGACTTGCAATTTAGCACATTACCCTTAATCTACTCAAAATTTCATGAAGATCGGCTATCTAGAAGTGGAGTTATAAGCTTTCAAAGTATAGCCCAACCCACCCCCAAACCGCAGCAGTAACTGCGCAGCAGATCTCGGGCTCATACGTTCGTAAAGAAGAAGAGTATCACTTTCGAGTATCGCTTTTCACGACGCCAGGTAGGATATCCCCGCCGATTATCGAGATTGCGCGCGCTGAGATCACAATTTGAACGTAACAACTTAATGACTAACAATTCAATAATTTAAATTCATAATCCTTACTTATCTCTTTACAAATTAATAACTAACAATTCAATAATTCTTATCCACTACAATTCATAATCCTTACTAACTAATACTTCTTGAAGGTGGCCAATTCGTTCGTTTTTGACTGGGATAATAGGGTGATAAGAATTGGCAAGTGGTCGCTAACGTGGAGGTCAGCGATGATATTCCACTTAGCGAAAGGGGTAAGCTGGAGAGAACATAATGACAAGTCTGTGTGGGTGAATGTGTTGTGTGTTGAGAATTGTGTTGGGGAGCCGTCGTTAAGGATGTGTAGGTTTACGTTTTGTAGGAGTTTATGAATGATTTTTCTCTTGTTTGGTTGTGGTGAACTCCAGCTGTTGAAGTCACCAACAATGATATGGTTGGCGTTGGTTGTGTTAAATAAAGACATTCCTCATGTCATTGATTTTGGCCACTGTACGTGCGAAATCTGAAATTGCGGTAGCAATTGCTTCTCCTGGAATAGCGGCCACATTGTTGAACGGATGCCGTACGGCTCACTCAGCGTTAAAAATGCCATTAAATCTTCAAACTAATGAACAACTGACATGTAACATTTCGAAACACTCTACAATGGCCAAAGTTTTAGTAGCATCAAAAAATATCATATGGGAAGAATGCACAATGGCGCACAACGGCGTATTGGAAGCACTAGACAGAACATCAAAAGATCTGCGCAATGACTCAATATGTTTTGGTGGTTCAATTATTTTATTATATGGCGATTTCCGACAAACACTACCAGTTCCAAGATCAACTGCTGCCGACGAAATAAACGATTGCCTCAAAGCATCAAATCTGTGGCGATATGTAAACAAACTTCAACTGTCTGTAAATATGAGAGTTACATTGTTGAACGATCTATCTTCTGATGATTTCTCGAAGCCATTGCTGAATATCGGTATTGGCCGTCTTCCTGTTGCCGAATCGAGCGGTTTGATTTCATTTCCTCCAATTTTTTGCAATTTCGTCTCATCAAAAGATGAGCCTATCAACAAAGTATTTCCAGATACGTTGCTAACCACAAAAATACTAAACGGTTAAGTGAGCGATTTTTGGCGGCTAAAAATAAAATGTACATGACCTCAATTTTGTGATTAAAAATCAAATCGTAGGTACCACTAACCATACAACACATAGACTGGACAACTAGAACAAAATTTTTTCACGCATGAAAATATGAGCGAATTGCCGCCCAACTTCGTATTTGTTCGGTTTGGGCAATTCGAGCTCGGGCAGTCAAAATTTGAAACGACGTATTCATTACGCTGCCATCGTTCGACCGGCACGGTCATATTTTCATATGAGCACATCCTATGTGCTATTTTTCTTTACTCTCCCTCTCTCTTTTCTCTCTCTCTCTCTCTCTCTCTCTATGCGAGCACAAGCCAGCAGCTCACAAAAATTGAAATTTGTTCGCGAGTGGCAATTCGCGACGATCCTATCTGCCCTTCTTAGTAAGAGAATGCCGAACTCTTAAACGGCTTTGCCATGCTCATGCAAAATTTTAGTGTTTTCGTGATCATTTTTGGGAAGGGTATGAAAGCGCTGATGTGCATCAGTATAATTTTTTTGCGATGAGCATGCACACACACATTTACAATATCTTGCTACATGTATGAGCATTTATGTGACTGTGTGCGAAACTATTTCTACCTGTGGCAATTGTAGGGCCCAACATTTGCAGTTTGTTTTTCTTGTGGACCACGGCATTAGAATTGTGAGAACGGTCTTAGATTTGTTCGACCTTGTAGGCTGTCAAATCTACTTCCACCATTCATATGGCATTAATGATTATATGCATACATATGCATTTATTGTTATACATGTTTAATAAATAAAAATGGGTATAATTAATTTAGTAACATAGCCACCAAAATATTTTTGAACGGGCTATAAACTATTTAAGTGGATCTGGAAATTCATATGTATTGACAAATTTCAGAATACACCATGTACTCATGATTGCCAAAATGACTGCTGCAAGCCGTAAAGGCTCATTTGACAGTCACTCTACAATTCAAACCAAACAAAATAGACAAACTACTGGATCGCGCAGATAGCAACAAAACAAACTGCAAATGTTGGGCCCTACAATTGCCACAGGCAGCAATAGTTTCGCACACAGTCACATAAATGCTCATACATGTAGCAAGATATTGTAAATGTGTGTGTGCATGCTCATCGCAAAAAAATTATACTGATGCACATCAGCGCTTTCATACCCTTCCCAAAAATGATCACGAAAACACAAAAATTTTGCATGAGCATGGCAAAGCCGTTTAAGAGTTCGGCATTCTCTTACTAAGAAGGGCAGATAGGATCGTCACGAATTGCCACTCGCGAACAAATTTCAATTTTTGTGAGCTGCTGGCTTGTGCTCGCATAGAGAGAGAGAGAGAGAGAGAGAGGGGAAAAAAGAGAGAGGGAGAGTAAAGAAAAATAGCACATAGGATGTGCTCATATGAAAATATGACCGTGCCGGTCGAACGCTGGCAGCGTAATGAATACGTCGTTTCAAATTTTGACTGCCCGAGCTCGAATTGCCCAAACCGAACAAATACGAAGTTGGGCGGCAATTCGCTCATATTTTCATGCGTGAAAAAATTTTGTTCTAGTTGTCCAGTCTATGTGTTGTATGGTTAGTGTAGGTACTCTGTATTCATTCAAATCTATCGACTGTGTAACAAACGACGAAGAAGCCACTAATTATCTAATTGAATTTTTGAACTCCTTGGATGTGCCTGGTTTACCACCGCTCAATTTACAACTGAAGGTTGGCTCGGTAGTTATCATGCTTAGAAATTTAAACCAACCAAAATTGTGCAATGGAACGCGTTTGGTGATAAGAAAACTGTGTAATGTGATTCACGCGTCGATACTCAAACGAAAATTTAAAGATGAGGTAGTTCTTATTCCAATGATTTCGATGATCTCAACAGATGTGTCCTTTGAGTTTAAACGAATTCAATTCCCGATTTGTCTTGCCTTCGCCATGACGATCAACAAATCACAGGGCCAATCCTTTAATGTGCATAAATAATACTATTTTCCGATGACCATACACACACACATTAACATTACCACGCCATATGTGTAAGCAATAATGTGCTTGTGTACAATATTCTTGCTGCCTGTAGCACTATTAACTACCAGCTGTTGATGTTGGGTTGGGTAGCTAATGTGTGTCATACACTTGATATTGGGCCCTTCAATTGCTACAAGCACCAATAGTTTCTCACACAGCTACATAAATGCTCATACATGTAGCAAGACATTGTAAATGTGTTTGTGCATGCTCATCGCGAAAAAGTAATGCTTATGTACATCACGCTTTCATACCCTTCAAGAAAATAATCACGAAAACACTAAAATTTTGCATGAGCATGGCAAACCTTTTTAAGAGCTCGGCATACTCTTATTCAAAAGCGAAAATGGGATCGTCGCGAATCGCGGACAAATTTTAATTTTTGTGAGCTGCTGGCTTGTGCCTGCGTAGACACACATACGTACATACATATGTATATATACATATGAGAGGCATAGAGTAAGTGAGTAAAAAAAGAATAGCACACAGTGGCGCTTCATATGAGAGTAGAATCATTTCGTTCGAACGCTGGCAGCGAACTGAATATCAACTGCTATATTTTCGCTGCCCGAACAGTAAATTAAAGAGCCGAGCAAATACGAAGATGACTAGGAGGGAAACCATAAACTGTTTCGTGAAAAAAGTTTGTTGTAGTTGTCCAGTCTATGTGTTGTATGGTTAGTGATTTGGCTAATTTATTTTGCTAATTCATTGTATGTTAGTGGTGTATGGTTAGTGTTCAATTTTTGTTTGCTCGGTGAAAGACGGTAACACTGGTCGTGCTGCCTTTTTCATTTTTTAACTTTATTTTCTTTTCATTTTTATATACAATATTATTTGGAACAATACTAAACTTGAACCGGAAATAAAAATGTTTATTTTTTTTTCTTTTCATTTTTATATACAATATTATTTGGAACAATACGAAACTTGAACCGGAAATAAAAATGTTTATTTTTTTTTCTTTTCAGTTTTATATACAATATTATTTGGAACAATACTAAACTTGAACCGGAAATAAAAATATTTATTGCTAGTAACGATAAAATTAACTTATTATCTCCGGAATAAAAATCGATATTTGTTTATGGCAATCATGCACCTTATCTCTCATTACTTAATCACACATAACAAATTTAAAATATAATATAATTATATCTGGCTCTAAGAAGGTACTTAAATTTTTATTAAATGGTAAAACAATTTTATATTCGTTAATAATTTTACCATGAATGTCTATGGACATTTCATAAACATCAAAAACAAAAGACACTAACGTTTTTATACGCAATCGGATAAAATATAAGAAGAAAGCTTAAAGGAAAGTTAATTAATAATATATGTATATGTAAATAATTACATTATTATTTATACGAAATTACTCCGTAACCTGCTTTTCATGTTAGAAGCAAAATAATGAAAACTTCATACATACATATGTATGTATGTATGTACATACATATGTGTGTACATATGTATGTATGTATGTATGTACATACATATGTGTGTGTACATATGTATGTACACGTACGTATGTACAAACGGTGTACTACTACTAGTTATAGTTGTTAAAAGTATGTAACAGGCAAAAGGAAGTATATATGTACATATGTACATACAGTGACGAACGTAATTATTGGCACAGTTTTTAAGCTTTTTAAGCTTTACAGCAATTTTTCAACTCTTTTTTGAAGGATTTTTTTATAAAACAAAAAATTATTGAAATAAGAGTATTTATTGAATGAAACTGAAAAAAATTTGTAAAAATCTTAAACGTAGAATTAACTAAAATTAAATTTTAAAAACACCTAAATTTCACTTAACAAAATTATTGGCACAGTTAGTGTTTTTTTTTTTTTTATTATTTTTAACAATTTGACAATTGACAATTTGGCAAATTGCCCATTTCTTATATTCCGTTATATAAAACTAAGCACATTTGGATTAAAAAATATTATATTTTGTAAGAATTGAATTTATTTAATTTAATTTTCTAAAAAATGGCACCTAAACAAAAAGAAACTTCGATAGATCAGAGGATCTGCATTTACACTATCAAGGCAAATCTTATGTAGAAATAACAGAGTTTTACTGGATAGAAACCGATTTACAATTTGGAGCACCGTGCAGCGCTTTAAGGGAGCCTGTAACCTGTAAAGTACGAAACACACAGGCCGCCCAAAATTGTTGGACAGCAGGGAAATTCTTCACCAGATTACGGTACGTAGAGTACTGCACAAGGCGAATTACAAAGCGCGCGTGGGTAGACGAAAACCGTATATCACAGACGGCAATAAAAATAAGCATTTGGACTATGCTAAGAACTTTATTAGTAATCCATTCGATTACTAGAGTCAAGTATTGTTTTCAGATGAGAGCAAATTCAACTATGTAGTGAAAGTCGAATACTGCATTCATTTAAACATGGTGGTGGTGGTGTGATTGTCTGGGGTTGCATGTATCATGGACAAAAATGTATATTTAAATATTTTAAAGGATAACTTAAAAAAAAGCGTCGAAAAGCTCAAATTACCAAGCTCGTTCACGTGACAAGGACCCCAAGCATTCTGCCACTAACCATACAACACATAGACTGGACAACTGGAACAAATTAATGTGCACACTTATTTTTTGACATTAGAACCCCATCAACTTCGTATTTGCTCGGGTTTTTACTTTTCGGGTCGGGAGAGAAAAATTGCTGATGGCAAAATCATTCCGCTTCGAGCGCTCGACGGTGATGGTCGATATTCCAAAAAGGCCTGACACGTACCGCTCTTTCCCTTGCTCTCTTTCTCTTTCTGCCCTATGCTTTTTACTCTCTGCTCTCTTCTTACAAAAATATATGTATGCTAGCACAAACAGCAAGCAGCTCACAAAAATTGAAATTTCTTCTCGACGCGATCCCATTGGTTCCCTTCTAAGCGAAGGGTATACCGAATTCTTAAACGGCTTTGCCATGCTCATGCAAAATGTTAGCGTTTTCATGATTATTTGTGGAAAGGGTATGAAAGTGTTGATGTACATAAACAATACTATTTCCCGATGACCATACACACACACATTTACACTTCCTCGCTATATGTGTAGGCATTTATGTGCTTGTGTGCAATATTCTTGCTGCCTGTAGCACTATTAGAACCCCAGCAGTTGACGATCGTTCGGTTGGGTAGCGATGTGAGCTTGCATACACACACACATTTACACTTCCTCGCTATATGTATAGGCATTTATGTGCATGTGTGCGATACACTTGCTGCATGTAGCAATTCTAATTTCCGAGCGATTGCTGTTGGCTAGCCAATGTCAGCATGCATACGCACACACATACATACATATGTGTACGTCTGTGATGTGATAATCACAATCGCCGAGTATCACTTGTATAGGCACTTGAATGAATGCTCTGCCTGGGGTGTGCTTACCTCAACTTTGAGTTAAGTAAACGATTTTCGGTTCAAATTGCACGAGAGGTCAAATATTTTCAATTACCTGTTCGGTTATCATTTGTTCTTTAATATTTAGTACCTGATTTGACCCTATAGACAAAAATGGAACAAGTTGTTTATGCAAAAAATTTGCATCCGTTATGTAGACATATTTTCCACTAAATAATTAAAATATACATGTATTATGTTTTATGTTTTATTTATTTTAAAAAATCTTATCCACGAATCATTTTCAGGTTTCTTTTACTAAAATTACCCAAAATCGTTTACTTAATTCAAAGTTGAGGTAGGCACATGCCCAATATTCGAGACCCATGCACGAAACATGCAAATTAGAATTGCTACATGCAGCAAGTGTATCGCACACATGCACATAAATGCCTATACATATAGCGAGGAAGTGTAAATGTGTGTGTGTATGCAAGCTCACATCGCTACCCAACCGAACGATCGTCAACTGCTGGGGTTCTAATAGTGCTACAGGCAGCAAGAATATTGCACACAAGCACATAAATGCCTACACATATAGCGAGGAAGTGTAAATGTGTGTGTGTATGGTCATCGGGAAATAGTATTGTTTATGTACATCAACACTTTCATACCCTTTCCACAAATAATCATGAAAACGCTAACATTTTGCATGAGCATGGCAAAGCCGTTTAAGAATTCGGTATACCCTTCGCTTAGAAGGGAACCAATGGGATCGCGTCGAGAAGAAATTTCAATTTTTGTGAGCTGCTTGCTGTTTGTGCTAGCATACATATATTTTTGTAAGAAGAGAGCAGAGAGTAAAAAGCATAGGGCAGAAAGAGAAAGAGAGCAAGGGAAAGAGCGGTACATGTCATTTTTGGAATATCGACAGTCCCCGTCGAGCGCTCGAAGCGGAATGATTTTGCCATCAGCAATTTTTCTCTCCCGACCCGAAAAGTAAAAACCCGAGCAAATACGAAGTTGATGGGGTTCTAATGTCAAAAAATAAGTGTGCACATTAATTTGTTCCAGTTGTCCAGTCTATGTGTTGTATGGTTAGTGATTCTGCCCATATTATCAAAATGTGGCTTGCGTATAGCACCGCGCATGTGCTACCACACCTATCACAATATACTTTAATCTATTTCAATTTTTTGTTTTATAAAAAAATCTTTTCAAAATACTCGAACTATAAAGCTTAAAAAGTATACTGTACCAATAATTATGTTCGTCACTGTATATTCTCGATAGGACGATGATCTTAGTCGATATACATATGTACGTATGTATATACATACATATGTATGTATGTATATACAGCCTGTCAACAATGAGCTAGAAAAATATTTATTTTTTTACTATTGATGAAAATATCCAAGTCAATAATGCAAAAAAAAAAATTTTTTTTAAATGGGAATCTAATACTATTTCATTAATGTATGTATGTACATATGTACATACATTTGTATGTATATACACATAACAAGCGACTGCTCGCAATGAAATCCCCTGTGCCCTTCTTCGAACGAATAATATTCTAAGAATGCTTCGTTTTGATTCTCCACGCGGAAGAAACTATACATGCAAAAGCCGGAATCCAGAATCTGTCAAAAACCGAAATTGTATAAAATTAGTATCTACATAGTATATGCAGAAGAATTGAAGGCTCTAACTCTAAAGATGAACGTGATATACTAATTTTATAACAGACTCTCGATAAATGTTTTATCGATAACTTTGGAAATATTCGAGCTATTGAATTTCTGAAACAAACTCGTACTGCACGTGTAATAATAATGTGTTAGACCACTAACCATACAACCACTAACCATACAACACATAGACTGGACAACTGGAACAAATTAATGTGCACACTTATTTTTTGACATTAGAACCCCATCAACTTCGTATTTGCTCGGGTTTTTACTTTTCGGGTCGGGAGAGAAAAATTGCTGATGGCAAAATCATTCCGCTTCGAGCGCTCGACGGGGACTGTCGATATTCCAAAAATGACATGTACCGCTCTTTCCCTTGCTCTCTTTCTCTTTCTGTCCCATGCTTTTTACTCTCTGCTCTCTTCTCACAAAAATATATGTATGCTGGCACAAACAGCAAGCAGCTCACAAAAATTGAAATTCCTTCTCGACGCGATCCCATTGGTTCCCTTCTGTGCGAAGAGTATACCGAATTCTTAAATGGCTTTGCCATGCTCATGCAAAATGTTAGCGTTTTCATGATTATTTGTGGAAAGGGTATGAAAGCGTTGATGTGCATAAAGAATATTATTTCCCGATGACCATACACACACACTTTTACACTTCCTCGCTATATGTGTAGGCATTTATCTGCTTGTGTGCAATATGCTTTGAAATTGAATGATTTTGCCATCAGCAATTTTTCTCTCCCGACCCGAAAAGTAAAAATCCGAGCAAATACGAAGTTGATGGGGTTCTAATGTCAAAAAATAAGTGTGCACATTAATTTGTTCCAGTTGTCGAGTCTATGTGTTGTATGGTTAGTGATACAACACATAGATTGTACAACTAGAACTAACTTTTTTCACGAAGCAGATTATGATTTCCCGTCCTAGTCATCTTCGCATTTGCTCGGCTCTTTAATTTACTGTTCGAGCAGCGAAAATATAGCAGTTGATATTCAGTTCGCTGCCAGCGCTCGAACGAAATGATTCTATTCTCATATGAAGCACCGCTGTGCGCTATTCTTTCTTTACTCACTCACTCTCTCTATGCCTCTCATATATACATATATGTATGTACGTATGTGTGTCTACGCAGGCACAAGGCAGCAGCTCACAAAAATTGAAATTTGTCCGCGAGTCGCGATTCGCGACGATCACATCTTCGCTTTTGAATAAGAGTATGCCGAACTTTTAAAAAGGTTTGCCATGCTCATGCAAAATTTTAGTGTTTTCGTGATTATTTTTTTGAAGGGAATGAAAGCGTGATGTACATAAGCATTCCACATTTACAATGTCTTGCTACATGTATGAGCATTTATGTGACTGTGTGCGACACTTTTTCTGCCTGTAGCAATTGTAGGGCCTTGGACTTAGAATTGTATGAACGGAATTGCAATTGCTCGATCTTGTAGACTTTCAAATACATTTCCCCCATGTACATATATGGTATGTATGTTTTATGTATGTTATGCAAACATATGCATTTATTCTTACATATGTTTTATAAATGAAAAGGGTATAATTAATTTAGTAACATTTTTGAACCGCTAAATCATAGTTTCGCATTTACAAATATCGAATATATTGTGTTGCGGATTATATACCATTTAAGTGGATCAAGAAATTCATCTTTATTGACAAATGTCAGAATACACCATATACTCATTATTGCCAAAATGACTGCTGCAAGCCGTAAAGGCTCATTTGACAGTCACTCTACAATTCCAGCCATTCAAAATAGACAAACTATTAAATCGCGCAGGTAGCAAGAGTAGTTACGCACACAGTCACATAAATGCTCATACATGAAGCAAGACACGGTAAATGTGTGTGTGTGCATGCTCATCGCGAAAAAGGAATGCTTATGTACATCACGCTTTCATACCCTTCAAAAAAATCACGAAAATACTAAAATTTTGCATGAGCATGGCAAACCTTTTTAAGAGTTCGGCATACTCTTATTCAGAAGCGAAGATGTGATCGTCGCGAATCGCAACTCGTGGACAAATTTCAATTTTTGTGAGCTGCTGCCTTGTGCCTGCATACACACACATACGTACATACATATATGTATATATGAGAGGCATAGAGAGAGTGAGTGAGTAAAGAAAAAATAGCACACAGCGGTGCTTCATATGAGAATAGAATCATTTCGTTCGAGCGCTGGCAGCGAACTGAATATCAACTGCTATATTTTCGCTGCCCGAACAGTAAATTAAAGAGCCGAGCAAATACGAAGATGACTAGGACGGGAAATCATAATCTGCTTCGTGAAAAAAGTTTGTTCTAGTTGTCCAGTCTATGTGTTGTATGGTTAGTGGTTTGACTCACAAAAAGAATGAACTCTCTAGCTTTTGTATCTTCGACGCGTTCATACATACGGACGGACGGATGGACAGACGGATATGGCTCTATCGACATTTCTCGTCACCCTGATCAAGAATGTATACTTTATGGGGTCTGCCACGCTTCCTTCTGCCTGTCACATACTTTGAACAAAACCATTATACCCTGACTTCAATGGGCTCGGGGAATAAACATAGAAAACAAAATATTCAATATGTAAAAAATAAATCATCAAAAACAAATTACACTTAATAATAACAGTGTCAAAAATGTGTTGGCACACTTTGTTTTGCACGGTTTTACCGCTATCTGTTTATATTCTATGCATCTACACATGTTCTTTTACATTTTTTGTCAATTGGTTAACAATCTTCGCTAGTTACGAGTATAACACATTTAATATTTTAAAAATATGAATTGATGGACATGTTTTCTGTGCCCAGGAGAACGGTTTATAATGTGATAAACCGCGCCGAAAATGAAAACAGGCTGCTTTCAAAGACGGTAGGAAGGCCGAAAAGATATCTAAACGAGAAGAGAGACCAATTCTACGAAAAGTGAACGTTAATTCACATATGTATTTCTTCCAGAAGTCTTGACAAAGAGGTGAAGATAGAATGTTGCATCGATGTGTCACGAAACATAAATAATGCAATTTTATATTGATGGTCCCCATAGGGTATGACGCAAGACACTGAATGCGCTTGAAAACAAAAATATAATTCCGACTGTAAAGTTTGGTAAACTTTCTGTTATGATATAGTGGTCGGAGAAATTGCATTAATTGAAAACAAATTTGCAAAAGAGTGCGGCTAAATTCGGTTTTATGAACAGCAACCAGCCAAATTTTTAATTTTATCAGGTTAAAGATCCCAAGCATGAAGAGGTAAATGTCCGCACTTGGCTGCTTTACAATTCTGGAAAGGTGATTGACACGCTCCGAGACTGCTCGACTACGAAATCCCCTGAGCCCTTCTTCGTACGAATAATATTCCAAGAATTATTCGATTCGTTTCTGCATGCATAAGAAACTGTACATGCAAAACCACGCGCACACATATACGCTGATCTACGCTTGTAAGCTTGTTGTGGTAGTGAATCACGACATGTTGTGATCAAAAATTTGTCAATTATTAAACGGATGACATGAAGTTAACCTCACCTCTAACTAAGAGGTTAACTTTGTCCGATAAGCAGAGTTAACTTGGTACAGAGAGAGCCACCTTCTCTTTTTGGGCGAAGGATGACGCTTTGTAGCATCCCGTGTATTATGTGTCTCGGCACATTTGAATACCGTGGTAGTAAACTTCCTCCGGAAGTACACGCCACGTTAAATAAATATGTGACTGGTTATCTCAATCTCTGTCCGTCTGTCCGTATGAACGCAATATTTTTCGGCGTTATTAGAGCTAGAGACTTAAAATTTTAAACATAACTCATATATGCTCCCGAATTATAAAGTGTACAAATTTTCCCGATCCGCCCACTAGGGGCGTGGCAAATCGGAAAACTCTTCCGCCCATAGGCAAGTTATCATACTAGATGATAAGCTAGAATGTTGCAATTTGGAATGTATATTCGGGGTGACAACCCAAGTTCAAAAAGCTATGGCGGAAATATCTTCTCCAATTGGGGGGATATATCTTCTACACCGTTGAAGCTAGAACGCTGAAATTTGGCATGTTAGTTAATGTTATGATTCTAAGAAGATCGATCAAAAAGTTATATGTCTACGCCCATTGGCGGCGTGGCAAATCGGGCTTGAATATTTAGTGATTTTTCAAATTGTGCTATATTTTGAACACTATTGCAATTTGGCATGTATACTCGGGTTGACAATCCAAGACCAATAAGCGATGGTAGATATATTTACGCCCCCAGGGGGCATGGCCAACCGCAAAAGTTTATATCTCCTACAGTTTTAGAGCTAGAAGCTTGAAAATTGGATGGTTCAGTTACTAATGTCCTCCTCTATCGATGACCCAAAAATAATTTTTTCAGCCTCATTGAGGGCGTGGCATACCGAAAAATGTAATTTTCGTATTTTTGAAGTGTAAGCAATTCAATTTTGCAGTTATGTTAGCCTTGGCTCTTTCTAAGAACTGGCCAAAAATTGTGAGCCTCACTGGGGGCGTGGTAAATCGGTCAAAAAGTTTGTTGTGGCCAATTGCATAATACATGTTTATAATAGCTCAGTAGTAATTGCTAAGATGGCAGGAAGCATTTTTACATAAATATACAAATATTAATGAATTTAAAAAATAAAATTAATAAGTTTTCGATTTATAAACAAAAAATTTCCAGCGGGATTCGAACCCAGGTCATTTTAAAAAAATAACATAAAATCGTTAGCTAAACCTAAATCAATTCCACTAACCACACAACACATAGACTGGACAACTAGAACAAACTTTTTTCACGAAGCAGATTATGATTTCCCGTCCTAGTCATCTTCGTATTTGCTCAGCTCTTTAATTTACTGTTCGGGCAGCGAAAATATAGCAGTTGATATTCAGTTCGCTGCCAGCGCTCGAACGAAATGATTCTATTCTCATATGAAGCACCGCTGTGTGCTAGTCTTTCTTTACTCACTCTCTCACTCACTCTCTATGCCTTTAATATATATATATGTATGTACGTATGTGTGTGTATGCAGGCACAAGCCAGCAGCTCACAAAAATTGAAATTTGTCCGCGAGTCGCGATTCGCGACGATCACATATTCGCTTCTGAATAAGAGTATGCCGAACTCTTAAAAAGGTTTGCCATGCTCTTGCAAAATTTTACTGTTTTCGTGATTATTTTTTTGAAGGGTATGAAAGCGTGATGTACATAAGCATTCCTTTTTCGCGATGAGCATGCACACACACATTTACAATGTCTTGCTACATGTATGAGCATTTATGGGACTGTGTGCGAAACTTTTGCTGCTTGTAGCAATTGTCGGACCTAACATTTGCAGTTCGTTGTTCTTGAGGGCCTTGGCCTTAGAATTGTATGAACGGTCTTGTATATGCTCGATCTTGTAGACTTTCAAATCCATTTCCCCCATGTATATGTATGTTTAAAGGCATACATATGTGTTTATTCTTACAGATATTTTATAAATGAAAAGGCTATAATTTATTTAGTACCATTTTTGAACCGCTATATCATAGTTTTGCATTAACAAATATCGAATATATCGTATTGCGGATTATAAACTGTTTAAGTGGATCAGGAAATTCATCTTTATTGACAAATGCCAGAATACACCATATACTCATTATTGCCAAAATGACTGCTGCAAGCCGTAAAGGCTCATTTGACAGTCACTCTACAATTCTAACCATTCTAATACTAACCATGCAACACATAGGCTTATGCATTAAGGACTACTCATCTTCGTATTTGCTCAACTCTAACGTTTTCATTTTGGATAGCGAAAATAAAGTACCGCATAGTCAGTCCGTTGCCAGTGTTCGAACGAAATCGTTCCATTGTCATATTCAGCACAACTTGTGCTATTCTTTCCTTACTCGCACTCACTCTCTCTATACCTCTCAGATATATATGTATGTATGTATGAGTACGCAGTCGCCAGCAGCGCAAAAAATTTAAATTTATGTAATTCTGTTTAATTTAACTATTTAAATTTTTAAATTTCGTTAAGAAAAAATGATATGAACTGGGAACTCTCTCTCTCTCTCTCTCTCTCTCTCTCTCTCTTCTTTGCAGGGTTCAGGACATCTCCAAGTCTAGCAGACTCGACTAGAGCTTACTTGATAGTTTTGATAAGCAGGAAGTCGTCTCTTGTTTCTTTTTTTTTTTTTTTACATCTTTCATCTTTTTCCCATGCATAGTCTATTTAATACAGTGACGTCATGCAAATTTATTTTTCCCTCGCAACTCGTGGACAAATTAAAATTTTTGTGTACTGCTGGCTTGTGACTGCGTACACATACATACATATATATCTGAGAGGTATAGAGAGAGTGAGTGCGAGTAAGGAAAGAATAGCAGAATAACACATACATATGTAGTTGTGCTGCATGTGAGAATGGAACCATTCTCGAATTCGAACGCTGGCAACTGAAAACGGTAGAGTTGAGCAAATACGAAGATGAGTAGTCCTTAATGCATAAGCCTATGTGTTGCATGGTTAGTGTACTAACCAGTTTAATATATACTGACGTGTTTTAAATATATATAAGAATTTTGTTTTTCTTTCAGGTCAAGATGAGTTGGACGGATTTAATTTCGAGTCTTTCGACAAACCCATATTTCGGCGCTGGATTTGGTTTATTTGGAGTTGGTGCAAGCGCAGCAATACTTAGAAAAGGTTTACAAGGAGCGGCAGTTTTATTTCGCCGACACTTAATGATTACATTAGAAGTACCATGTAGAGATAAATCTTACCAATGGCTACTAAAATGGATAACCATCAGAGGCGCTAAAAAAACTCAACATTTAAGTGTAGAAACATCATTTTTACAAAACGACAACGGCCAAGTTAAAACTAGTTACGAGTTCATACCTAGTATTGGGAAACACTTATTTCAATATAAAAATAATTGGATTCAAGTTGAGAGGACAAGAGAGCAACAAACGTTAGACTTACATATGGGCGTGCCTTGGGAATCTGTAACTTTGACAGCATTTGGTAACAATAAAAAAATATATTTCGATATATTAGAAGAAGCTCGGGAACTAGCTTTACAGGCTACAGTAGGAAAAACACTGATGTATACTGCAATGGGTTCGGAGTGGAGACCATTTGGGCATCCTAGAAGGCGTAGACCTACATCTTCAGTGGTGTTGGACTTTGGAATTGCTGAAAGAATTATCTCTGATTGTAATGATTTTATTAAAAATTCATTATGGTATACACATCGAGGAATTCCTTACCGAAGAGGCTATCTGTTGTATGGACCTCCTGGATGTGGTAAATCTAGCTTTATTACTGCATTGGCGGGGGAGTTAGAATATGGAATATGCTTGCTTAATTTATCGGAAAGAGGGCTTACAGATGATAGATTAAATCATCTTTTAAATGTTGCACCTGAACAAACAATAATTTTACTTGAAGATATTGATGCTGCATTTGTATCTCGAGAAGCTACATTACAGCAAAAATCTGCGTATGATGGTTTGAACAGAATAACATTTAGCGGATTGCTGAATTGCTTAGATGGGGTAGCATCTACTGAAGCTCGGATTGTTTTTATGACGACTAATTATATAGATCGCTTAGACCCCGCATTGATACGTCCCGGTCGAATTGATTTAAAGGAATACATAGGATACTGCACTCAATATCAACTTGAAGAAATGTTTAAAAAATTCTTTGGGGATGATGAGGTTTTAAAATCAGCCGAGTTTGCTAAAAAAGTGTTCGACACATCTCGATCAGTTAGTCCAGCTCAAATACAAGGTTTTTTCATGAAGCATAAAGCTTCCACACCGCAACACGTAGTAGATTGTTGTCACAGCATTTGGGAAAATTAAATTTAGTACTTATTTTCCCTTAGAATCAAACGTAAATATTTTCTTAAATAGCAACAAACACTAGTGATTGTAAAACGGATCAAATAATAAACAATAAAATATATTTTATAATTGTCTAAGACTTCATAATAAATTGTTCACATCTGTTGAACTTAGCTTAGCTACAAATTTTACATTTGTTAACCCCGCAGCTATGTGTATATAAAAAAAATGAATGGGCCTGAGTAGGCCCTATTAAATATACATTAAAATTAAATTAAAT
Source organism: Drosophila buzzatii (assembly GCA_035045845.1). Classification (NCBI taxonomy): domain Eukaryota; kingdom Metazoa; phylum Arthropoda; class Insecta; order Diptera; family Drosophilidae; genus Drosophila; species Drosophila buzzatii. The sequence continues at coordinate 451,318 of JAWNOS010000412.1, read as the reverse complement.
GATTGAATGCCAAAATTGCAGCACGAGAAGGTAAAGTGACGATGGTCAGCATATTTTCCGCTCGTCCGAAATTTACCTACCGCCTTATAAAAAATCTTTTAAATCAGTCCTGAAAGTTTACAGAGTTTTGCTACTACTACCAGTGTTCTGAACAATAATATCAAAAGCGATTGCATTCATGTTATCAGAACTGTGAGAACAATGGTAATTATCAGAATATAAACTTTTGTTTAATCACTAACCGTAAAATACCTAGACTAGACAACTGGAACAAACGTTTTTGTCCCAAAAATGTATAGCTTTGGCAGTCACACATTTTCGTATTTGCTCAAGCCATTTACTTGTAGGTTCGGGTAATGCAAAAGTTTGATATCATAATCGCTTCGCTTCGAGCGCTGAGATGGCCGGTAAAGGCCTAGGGTAAATACTTAGGTATTTGAAAGCGTAATTGTTTACAAAATTTTGATATATTCTGTAATTCTCTTTAATTTAATCAAAATATACGATTTGTATGGAAGACTATCAGAATTCTGAAATATTTAGTGCCGAATTTTGTTACAGAAAAATTATATAATTTTGAAACTAAACAAAAAAAAACAAGTAAGAAGGCTCCAGTAGAGCCGGCTCGACTACGAGATACCCTGAACCCTGCAAAGAAGTGATACTCTTCTTCTTTACGCACGTATAAGCACGCGCTCTGCTAACCGCGCAGTTGCTGTCGTGGCTTGGGGGTGGGTTGGGCTATGCCACTAACCATACAACACATAGACTGGACAACTAGAACAAACTTTTTTTCACGAAGCAGATTATGATTTCCCGTCCCAGTCGTCTTCGTATTTGCTCAGCTCTTTAATTTACTGTTCGGGCAGCGAAAATTTAGCAGTTGATATTCAGTTCGCTGCCAGCGCTCGAATGAAATGATTCTATTCTCATATGAAGCACAGCTGTGTGCTATTCTTTCTTCTTGTATAGGCACAAGAATGAATGCTCTGACTGGGGCATTTGCATGTTCCGTGCATGGGTCTCGAATATTGGTCGTGTGCCTACCTCAACTTTGAATTAAGTAAACGATTTTGAGTTCAAATTTGACCCTATGGGCAAAAATGGTACAAGTTGTTCAAATGCTTGCGCAAATTCAGGTCACATATAACCCTTTTAAAGAAATGCCTAGATATACAGGTAAAATAACCCTTTTATGCAAAAAGTATGCATCCGTTATGTAGACATATTTTCCACTAAATAACAAAAATATACATGTATTATGTTTTATGTTTTATTTATTTTAAATTTCTTATCCACGAATCATTTTCAGTTTTGTTTTACTAATATTATCATCAACACTTTCATATCCTTTCCACAAATAATCATCATCATCAGCTACCTAACAGCAATCGCTGGGAAATTAGAATTACTACATGCAGCACCATGGCAAGGAAGTGTAAATGTGTATGTGTACGTGTATGTGTGTGTGTATGCAAGCTCACATCGCTACCCAACCGAACGAACATCAACTGCTGGGGTTCTAATAGTGCTCTACAGGCGGCAAGAATATTGCACACAAGCACATAAATGCCTACACATATAGCGAGGAAGTGTAAATGTGTGTGTGTATGGTCATCGGAAAAACACTTTCATACCCTTTCCACAAATAATCATGAAAACGCTAAAATTTTGCATGAGCATGGCAAAGCCGTTTAAGAATTCGGTATACTCTTCGCTCAGAAGGGAACCAATGGGATCGCGTCGAGAAGAAATTTCAATTTTTGTGAGCTGGTTGCTGTTTGTGCCAGCATACATATATTTTTGTGAGAAGAGAGCAGAGAGTAAAAAGCATAGGGCAGAAAGAGAAAGAGAGCAAGGGAAAGAGCGGTACATGTCAGGCCTTTTTGGAAAATCGACCGTCACCGTCGAGCGCTCGAAGCGGAATGATTTTGCCATCAGCAATTTTTCTCTCCCGACCCGAAAAGTAAAAACCCGAGCAAATACGAAGTTGATGGGGTTCTAATGTCAAAAAATAAGTGTGCACATTAATTTGTTCTAGTTGTCCAGTCTATGTGTTGTATGGTTAGTGCTCTAACTCTAAAGATGAACGAGATATAATTTTATAACTGATTCTCGATAAAGTGTTTTATCGATAACTTTGGAAATATAAAAGTTATCGAATTTCTGAAACAAACTCGTACTGCGCGTGCAATATACGGACCTAACACAAAAACAATGAACTCTCTAAGTCTTGTATCTTCGAAAATCAAATACAAAAGAATAAATAATAATAAAAAAGAAATAATAAAAAAAAAAAATAAATAAAAAAAAATAATAAATTATGAAGGGCTTAAGCGAGGCTAGAACCTTCGACACCCTAACATTCGTTGCATCTGTCTAGCCATCTATACCACGGCTGACTTAAACGGCAGAGTAGCGAAAACGGATGAAATTCGTCATATACGAAAGAAACACTAAAGCAGTGGCTGAAAATGCAAATACAATTCAAAGACAATTCTAACGCAATTCAAAAACAATTGTGATTCTTAGAATATACACGCATAGCAACATAGAAAACGGCCCAAGATTTGTTGTGTGTATACATATGTATGTGCACACGCATACGAAAATTGATTTGCATTGCTCAACGTTGCTTGTATTTCCATTATTATTTTAATTGTTTTCAAATTTTTAAAATATATAATGGAATGTAATGAGAGTTCAGCATATGATCTACATATTCTATTTAACATGTTAGGTTTTTTTAGAAATCATAACTCTTCTACAATTAGCTTTACTTGGACAAATATGTACATTAAGAGAGAGTTCTCAGTAGAGTTCAGACGTGTATATTTTTGCTCTGCAAATTTTTCTTATTTTTTTTAATTAAATTGATTTCATTAAAGTTCACATCGCGGTGTTAATTAATATTCCTGTGCAAAGTTTGATCCGTATTATATTGTGCTTTTGGTAATTTGCTTTTTTAACTTTGAAGTTTGGTGCAGCTAGTGTCTTGTTTACTAGCATTATTTTGCATTTTGCTTTAGTGTTTCTATTTTTTTTTGGCGCTCTCCCTACTTCGCTCTTAAAACATTTGTTAGTGTGAGTGCTTGCAATTTTGGTCTTGCTTACTATTGTTGTTTTTTTCCCTCTCTTAACTTTAATTTCGTGTTGTGTAAGTTTACTCTCTCGCTGTGCACTTGCTCACGAACGGCTGTTTGTTGTTGCTCTTGCGCTCTCAGTATTTATACTTTGTTCCCAAAGGGAAAAAAGTATATTGGGTTTGTGCAATGTCCGTCTTGCTGTCCGTCCGTCTGTCCGTATGAACGCAATATTTTTCGGCGCTATTAGAGTTAGAGACTTGAAATTTGGAAAATATACTCATATATGGTCTCGAATTATAAAGTGTAAAAATTTTCCCGATCCGCCCACTAGGGGCGTGGCAAATCGGAAAAGTCTTCCGCCCATAGGCAAGTTATCATACTAGATAATGAGCTAGAGAGTTGCAATTTGGAATGTATACTGGGGGTGACAACCCAAGATAAAAAAGCTATGGTGGATATATCTACGCCCATTGGGGGCGTGGCAAATCGGGAAATACGTATCTTCTATACCGTTGAGGCTAGAATGCTGAAATTTGGCATGTTAGTTAATGTTATGATTCTAAGAAGATCGATCAAAAAGTTATATGTCTACGCCCATTGGCGGCGTGGCAAATCGGGCTTGAATATTTAGTGATTTTTCAAATTGTGCTATATTTTGAACACTATTGCAATTTGGCATGTATACTCGGGTTGACAATCCAAGACCAATAAGCGATGGTAGATATATTTACGCCCCCAGGGGGCGTGGCCAACCGCAAAAGTTTATATCTCCTACAGTTTTAGAGCTAGAAGCTTGAAAATTGGATGGTTGAGGTACTAATGTCATCCTCTATCAATGACCCACAAATAATTTTTCAGCCTCTTTGGAGGCGTGGCATATCGAAAAATACCCTGTAATTTTCGCATTTTTGGAATGTAAGCGACCAAATTTTGCAGTCATGTTAGCCTCGGCCCTTTCTAAGAATTGGCCAAAAATTGTGCGCCTACGCCCACTGGGGGCGTGGCAAATCGGCAATGAAGTTTGTTGTGGCCAACTGCATAATTCATGCATACGAATAGCTCAGTAGTAATTGCTAAGATGGCAGAAAGCATTTTAACATAAATATACAAATATTAATGAATTTAAAAAATAAAATTTATAAGTTTTCGATTAATAAACGAAAAGTTTCCAGCGGGATTCGAACCCAGGTCATTTAAAATAACATGTAATCGTTAGCTAAACATAAATAAAGTCACAGTTGATGAGCTCATCAGCTGATCAGCAGCTTGGTGCGAAACAAAACAATGTATACACACTTGGATGTGTATACACTTACAAACAGCTGTTTACATATGCGTACCTATATATATGTATGCATAGAAAAACTGCTTGCCACGCAGCGTGGCAAATCGGAAAAGTTGTTTTAGTTTTTGCTTAAATGCACAATTCATATGTGTATGTTTATAAATTATTATCAATTGGCAGCATGTATTTTATAATAAATGTACAAATATAAAAAAATAAAAATAAAATTAATAATTTTTGAAAAAATGTTTTTTGCGGGATTCGAACCCACGCACCTAAGTATAGCTTGCATAGCGCTTACCACCAGAGCCACTGCCCTGATGTGGGCTTTGTTAACTAAAACCAAATAAGCCATTGCTAGAGCGCATTTTGACAAAACTAGAGTAACGATCGAAAAATTCACAATTCTTAGAATATTCTGGCATGCAAACTTTTGTATGCGTACATAGAAAATTATGTGTATACTCGTATAGTGTGTACATGTGTAAGTCTGTATGTACATATGTATAGGAAACACGTTTGTTGCTTGCCATGTAAGTTTTCTAATTGCCGAAATATTTCGTTAATTAAATGTTTAGTAAATAAATAAGATGCACCTAAGGAAACAAAGTATTTCGCAGTTAGTTGCGCCTAACTACAACGTTCTTACTTGTTTTACATTCTCTCTGTTCTAATTTTTGTTTTTATTTTCCGTTTTTTTTTCTGCATATTTGCATTTCATCCCAGTTGCCAATATGAGTTGCTGCAAAAAATCATGCACATTCAGGCTGGCAGGTGATGCTGCTCAAGCGCAATTTGTAAATTGCTGGTTGTGCGAAAATATGATGCATACTAAGTGTGCAGGTCTTACTGGGCTGTTATTGGTACTTCTTACTGTTATAGGTACCTCCTTCTGTACCAATACCGTCACCGAACTTACTTGCTCTACTATCACCCTGTGCTTCTGTATTGTCCTCTGCGCCTAATTCTCTTGATCCTATACCAGTAGTTTTTGAATCTTCTGTTTCCCCTGTCGTTGCTGCTATTGATACTAAAGTCTCTGTTCAAAAATTGGACTCCTCTCCAATTATTGCTCAAACTAAGAGTGACAATAAGTCATCAACTCCTGGCATTACCTTATCTGTCGTCTCTCCTCGAAAGCAAGTTTTCTTATCTAGGCTTTCATCGGATACGACATGTGAGGCAGTATCTGCTTTTATTTCAAGCATATATCTTTATATCGAAGTTTAGTTTTGCGACTCCGCGAGAAATTGCTTCATTCAAGATCAATGTGCCGGTTGAGTATTTCACAACAATTTGTGATCCCAAATTCTGGCCACCTCATGTAGTTGTCCATGAATTTAAACCTAAAAATTGAAACAAATCTCATCCTATTTCTTTGAATTTACCTTCGGTGCAATCAACTTCAATTATTACAAAAAAAAACTAAATATGTTTCTTTCTTCTTCTCAGCTTTCACTCATTTACCAAAATGTATGTGGATTGAAATCTAAACTTAAAAGTCTATACTTGCATAGTTTTAGTGTTCAATATGACATTATTGCCTTAACTGAAACATGGTTAAGTCATAACATTCATAATAGTGAGATTCTTTCAAGTAATTTCACTATTTATAGACTTGATCGTTCAATGCGTAAAGGTGGTGGGGTGTTAATTGCTGTTAAATCCAGTATCCACTCTGAATTATTTACCTTTTCCTATCTTCATGATGTCGGGATTATAGAGGTTAAATTAATGCTCCCATCATGCTCATTGTTTATCACATGTTCTTATATCCCTCCCTCTTCTGATATGCAAGTTTATTCTCAACATATAACCTGTATAAAAGAGATTTTTGAACATGTAACTGATAGAGACTTTCTTCTTGTGTTCGGTGATTTCAATATTCCAAACACTTCTTGGTCCTCAACTTGTAATGCAAATTACTTTATTCCGACAATTGATCATTAACTTTTTGATGAATTGTTTAATCTTTCCATGTTTCAGATGAACTCCATTTCTAACCATCTGAATCGCACGCTTGATCTTGTGTTCATTAATCATGACTCCATCATTAATGTCACGAGATCATCTTTGCCTACTAATTTATGCCGCTGTTATCGTAAAAGCAATTTTGTTTTGCTTAATAAATTAATTAATTCAACAGACTGGTCTCTACTATACGAGTCGGTTGATATTAATTTAGCAGCATCGATTTTTTATACAACCTTAAATTCTATTCTGGATGTGTCCGTCCCTCTCTGTCGCATATTGCCCCGTTCAAATAAACCGCCATGGTTTATTAAGACTCTTTCGAATTTAAGAAACATTAAAACTAAATGTTTTAAAAATTTTAAAAGGTCTGGTTCAAGTGTTCACTGGTCAAAATATTCCATTGCCAAGTCAAACTTCAGTCTTTTAAATTCTCGGTGTTATGAGAATTACCTTGTACGTTGTAAACGACAGTTTGCTCGAGATCCTAAACAATTTTACAAATTTGTAAACTTGAAGCGTAAGTCTTCTGGTTTGCCGTCCTCATTTGTCCTTGGTGATAAAAAACTTGTACTGATCAGGATTCCTCTGATCTTTTTGCAGATTTTTTTCAATCCACTTACACTTCTGTTGATCTATATAGTGATTCGTATCCATATTCACTTCCTGATTATGATTCTATTTATGCTCCTAATGTTACTGCAGCCTCTCTAGCTACAGCCATTAGGACGCTGAAGTCATCTTTCTCCCCTGGTGCTGACAATATCCCAAGTTGTGTCATTAAAGAGTGCAGTGTTTCTCTTCAATCACCATTGCTAAAGTTGTTTAACTTGTCTTTGGAAACTTCTGTGTTCCCTTCAATATGGAAAGAGTCTTTCATCATTCCTTTATATAAAAAAGGTGGAAGATCTGATATTTCCAATTACAGAGGTTTTGCGAAATTATCTGCTATTCCGAAGCTATTTGAAAAAATTATAACATCAACCTTGCAACATTTCTGCAAATCGATTATTCAACCATCCCAACATGGTTTTATTCAAAATCGATCAACATCCTCGAATTTACTTCACTTGTCAATGATAGTTTTTCTAAAAAAAACGCAAACTGATGTTATTTATACTGATTTCAGTAAAGCATTTGACACAGTTAATCATCAGATACTAATTCTGAAGCTCGAACGTTTAGGTTTTTCCCCTAAACTTGTGTCCTGGATTTCATCCTATTTGAATGGTAGAACCCAGAGAGTCTTGCTGAGAACAGCTACTTCTAAACTTATCTTTGTTTCGTCTGGTGTTCCTCAAGGTAGCCATTTAGGACCATTACTCTTTTCGCTTTTTATAAATGACCTTCCTAGTTGCATCTCTTATTCTACCATATTTATGTATGCGGATGATGTAAAACTTTGCCTTCCATACTCCAGTGCAAATGGACATCTACACCTTCAAGATGACCTTAATGCATTTCAATCTTGGTGTGTGGTGAACCAGTTGCACCTGAATTGCTCAAAGTGTATGACTATGACTTTCAGTCGTTCCGTTCCTCATATTTTTGACTATAAAATTAGTAACATTTCCTTACAACGCATCTTTACAGTCAAAGATCTTGGTGTTCTCTTTGACTGTATGAAGATTGAAATTTAGTTTACAGTCAAAGAGAACACCAAGATCTTTGACTGTAAACTTAATTTCAATCTTCATATTTCTACCATCATAAATGAAGCCAAAAGCGTGCTTGGCTTTATTAAGCGTTGGTCTAAGGAATTTCAAGATCCTTTTATTACCAAGCAATTTATTTCGCTTGTACGTCCTATCTTAGAGTATTGCTCAGTTGTTTGGTTTCCGCAACATAAACTGTATCAAGATCGTATTGAAACGGTCCAAAAACAGTTTCTTCTTTTTTGCCCTAAGGCATCTTAACTGGGACAGTAATTCACGATTACCGTCTTACCTTAGTAGGCTTCAGCTCATTGATCTTCCATCGTTAATGAATCGCAGAACAATTTTAGGAATTGATTTTTTGCACAAAGTAATTAACGGTAATATTGATTCGTCCTTTTTGTTGATGCGTCTTAATTTCTCGGTTCCGTTCCGAACAACTAGACATTATCGTCCGCTTCATTTACCTATTTGCACTACGGATTATTCTTTGCATAGTGAGTTTCATGTTCTGTGTGTTAATTTTAATAAATATTATCACGTATTTTCCTTAGAGCTCTCTCTTCCTAAAATTAAATCATTGCTTTTAGCTCACTTTAGGGAAATCACTCGCAATTCACAAGCATAAGCTACATTATGTTGCTATTGCTGCTTGCAGTGATTTCTCTGTACTCTTAATCTATCTTGCAATCATGTTAATATCTTTCCTGTTTCTTTACTAATTTTTATCTTACCTTACTTTATTTTTTCTACCCTGAACCCATTGAAAATGGGGATTCAGGGTATAATGGTTTTGTGAAAATGTATGTAACAGGCAGAAGGAGACGTCGCAGATCCCATAAAGTATATATATTCTTGATCAGCATAAAAACATAAGTTGATTGAGCCCTGTCCGTCTGTCCGTCCGTCCGTCCGTATGAACGTCGAGATTTCGGAAACTACTAACTATATTTGGCTGTGAATTGGGACATAGCTGGCCGGACTGGCAAATAAAACACCCCCATCGGGTTGGTGATTCTATTGTAATAATAGTATTTTTTGTAGGTTATTTTGACTCTCGTTTATGTCAATATATTTTTTTTAAATAAATAAATAAATATGTATGTACGATTGCAGCCACACGCTGATCTACGCTTGCACAGCGCCCGCAATGCGTCTCGCTGTGTCGCTGCTTTGCTTGCTGCGCCACATGGGTTTTGATGAGAAAAATTTATAGACCAATAATTCTGTTTCTAGATGGTCAATCATATTGATATGTTCAGATTAAGATTATGATATTCATATCTATATGACAAACCAAACTGTATGTCTCTAGTATTTGAAATGCAATTTGTACACATTTGGGGGTGGTGGGGCGAATTGGGGACCGGAATCCAAAATGTGACAAAATGTATTAAATTAGTGTCTATATATGTATATGCTAAAGACTTGGAGACTCTAACTCTAAAGATGAATTAGCTAGAATTTTATAAATAGTTCCCGATAAATTCGTCTATCGAAAACTTTGCAAATATACAAGTTATCGAATTTCTGAAACTCGTACTGCGCGTGCAATATACGGACCTATCACAAAAAGAATGAACTCTCTAACTTTTGTATCTTCGGAAATCGACGCGTTCAAACATAGGGACAGACGGACATGGCTATATCAACTTTTCTTGTCACCCTGATCAAGAATATATATACTTCATGGGGTCTGCCACGCCTCCTTCTGCCTGTTACATACTTTTAACAAAACCATTATACCCTGATTTCCCATTTTCAATGGGTTCAGGGTATAACAAGTAAGAAGGCTCTAGTCGAGACGGCTCGACTACGAGATCCCCTGAACCCTGCAAAAAAAGTGATACTCTTCTTCTTTACAATCGCATGAGCGCGAGCTCTGCTAACCGCGCAGTTGCTGCCGTGGCTTGGGAGTGGGTTGGGCTATACTTTGAACGCCTATAACTCCATTTCTAGATGGATGATCTTCATGAAATTTTTAGAGTAGATTAAGAAAATCGAAATGTATCTATGTGCCAAATTGGGGGCGAAGGGGGCGTGGCATCCAAAAGCTGTAAACTACATAATCTGCGAATTCATAATATCTATCTATATATACAAATTTGAAATCTTTAGCTAAAACGGTGTAGAAGTTATGCCCAAAAAACGTAAAAAATTTAAACGAATTTTCGATTTTTTATCGATAATTTGGAAATGGGATGAGTTATCGAAAAAAACAAAATAAGGTCGTACTGCGTAGCTAACATATGAGTGTTCATGTGAAATTTCAGCTCTCTAGCTCTTGTAGTTTTCGCAATCTCGACGTTCATACGGACGGACGGACGGACGGACGGACGGACGGACAGATGGACAGGGCTCGTTCAACTTATTTTTTTATGCTGATCAAGAATATATACTTTATGGGGTCTGCGACGTCTCCTTCTGCCTGTTACATACATTTTCACAAAACCATTATACCCTGAATTCCCATTTTCAATGGGTTCAGGGAATAAAAAAAGTAAGAAAGCTGTAGTCGAGACTGCTCGGCTACGAAATCCCCTGAGCTCTTCTTCGAACGAATAATATTCCAAGAATTATTCGATTCGATTCTGCACGCATAAGAAACTGTACATGCAAATCCACGATCACACACACATATCTATATGCTAAACCAAACTGCATATCTCTAGTATTTGAAATGAATTTTTTTTCACATTTGGTGGTGGTGGGGCGAAGTGGGGACCGGAATCCAAAATCTGACAAAAATCGAAATTGTACTAAATTAGTATCTATATATATGCAGAAGACTTGGACACTCTAACTCTAAAGATGAATTAGCTAGAATTTTATAACTGGTTCCCGATATTTATCGATAACTTTGCAAATATACAAGTTATCGAATTTCTGAAACAAACTCGTACTGCGCGTGCAATATACGGACCTAATTCAGCAACTAACTAGCTTTTGTATCTTCGGAAATCGACGCGTTCATACATATTGGCGGACGCACGGACGGACAGACGGACATGGCTATATCAACTTTTCTCGTCACCCTGATCAAGAATATGTATACTTTATGGGGTCTGCCACGCCTCCTTCTGCCTGTTACATACTTTTAACAAAACTATTATACCCTAATTTCCCATTTTTAATGGGCTCAGTGTATAACAAGTAAGAAGGCTCTAATCGAGACGAATCGACTACGAGATACCCTGAACCCTGCAAAAATAAAAACTAATGATCTTCTTAACGAACGCAATGAGCGCGAACTCTGCTAACAGCTCAGTTGCTGCCGTGGCTTGGGCTGAACTTTGGACGCTTATAACTCTATTTCTAGGTGGACGATCTTCATGAAATTTCAGAGTAGATTTTCATGCGTTCGTAAAGAAGAAGAGTTTCTTTTTTGCAGGGTTCAGGGGATCTCGTAGTCGAGCCGTCTCGACTAGAGCCTTCTTACTTGTTTGATTTTGAACTAATGCATGCTCCGGAATTACAAAGTGTACAAATTTTCCCGATCCGCTCATTAGGGGCGTGGCAAACCGGAAAACTCTTGCGCCCATAGGGAAGTTATATCTACGCCCATTGGGGGCGTGGCAAATCGGGAAAACGTATCTTCTATATCGTTAAAGCTAGAACGCTGAAATTTAGCATGTGAGTTAATGTTATGACTCTATGAAGATCGAACAAAAGTTATATGTCTAAGCCCATTGGGAGCTTGGCAAATCGGACCTGAATATATAGTGATTTTTCAAATTGTGCTATATTTTTAACACTATTGACACCAGAGATTTGAAATTTGGCACGTATACTTGGATTGACAACCCAACATCATTAAGTTATGGTAGATATATCTACGCCCACAGGGGGCGTGGCAAACCGCTAACGTGTATATCTTCTTAGTTTTAGAGCTAACTAACTACTTATGGCCTCCTCTATCGATGACTTAAAAATAATTTTCAGCCTCTTTGGGGGCTTGGCATATCGCAAAATACCCTGTAATTTTCGTATTTTTGGATGTAAGCAACCAAATTTTGCAGTTATGTTAGCCTCGGCTCTTTCTAAGAACTGGCCAAAAATTATGCGTCTACGCCCACTGCTAATAATAGCTTAGTAGTTATTGGTAAGATGGCAGAAAACATTTTAACATAAATATAAAAATATTAAAGAATTTAAAAAATTAAGTTTATAAGTTTTCGATTAATAAACAAAAATGTCCCAACGGGATTTGAACTCAGGTCTAACACCTTCCTTTCCCAAAAATGATCACGAAAACATAAAAATTTTGCATGAGCATGGCAAAGAGTTCGGCATTCTCTTACTAAGAAGGGCAGAAAGGATCGTCACGAATTGCCACTCGCGAACAAATTTCAATTTTTGTGGGCTGCTGGCTTGTGCTTGCATAGAGAGAGAGAGAGTGAGAGAGAAAAAAGAGAGAGGGAGAGTAAAGAAAATTAGCCATAGGATGTGCACATATGAAAATATGACCATGCCGGTTGAGCGCTGACAGCGCAATGAAATCGTCGTATCAAATTTTGACTTCCGGAGCCTGAATTGCCCAAACCGAACAAATACGAAGTTGGGCGGCAATTCGCTCATATTTTGATGCGTAAAAAAAGTTAGTTCTAGTTGTCCAGTCTATGTGTTGTATGGTTAGTGGTATCTAGCAGTTAGTTGCGCATAACTGCAACGTTCTTACTTGTCTTTTCTTGTTGTTGTTCTTCTGTTTGAACTGATGGCGTTGTTTGATTGTTGAGCTCGTGAATTTGTTTCTTAAAATTTGTATGGATCAATTTATAGGTCTACAAGATACGCATAGGATTACAATTATGAATATGATTATGGATATTATAATAATTGTATATGTAAATATATTATTTTGTGATACAATTTTTACAATGTCATTGTCCTGCGTCAGGCGGTCTGCCTGGCCCTTCACTGGTCCAGGATAAACTGCAACTTGCGTCCTCTTCAGAAGATTTAAAGCTTGACCCAGTGGTTAAATTCATACTAATTTATTGTCTAACAGCAAGCGCAGCTTGCACCTTAGAGAGCACAGCTAAGTGCGAGCAGTGTGAGAGTGTAACTCCTATACTCGCTCTTACAGCAATCACCGTTGCTCTGCACCCTGGTTACAATCTTATTTATTACAATTCAATATAATATCTATGCAGTTTTCAAAATGCAAAAAGGCATGTCTTCAAATGCCTTAACATCAGCCGCGTTGAAAGGCCGTGGGGCTTCAATTATTTTTTATACCCTGAACCCATTGAAAATTGGAATTCAGGGTATAATGGTTTTGTGAAAATGTATGTAACAGGCAGAAGGAGACGTCGCAGACCCCATAAAGTATATATATTCTTGATCAGCATAAAAAAATAAGTTGATTGAGCCCTGTCCGTCCGTCCGTCCGTCCGTCCGTCCGTCCGTATGAACGTCGAGATTTCGGAAACTACAAGAGCTAGAGAGCTGAAATTTCACATGAACACTCATATGTTAGCTACGCAGTACGAGTTTATTTGGTTTTTTCGATAACTCATACCATTTCCAAATTATCGAAAATTCGTTTCCATTTTTTACGTTTTTTGGGCATAACTTCTACACCGTTTTAGCGAAAGACTTCAAATTCATATATTTAGATAGATATTATGAATACGCAGATTATGTAATTTTCAGATTTTAGATGCCACGCCCCCTTCGCCCCCAATTTGCAAAAAACGCATTTCAAATACTAGAGACTTGAAATTTGGCACATAGACACATTTAGATATTCTTAATCTACTCTGAAAATTTCATCAAGAAGTGCGCTGGCGTGGGCACTTCGCCGTCGTTGGGGTTGTTCCTGGGAGCGACTATTAGCCGCGAATTTAGCACGGCCTCGACCTCGACCAGCACGGTGGACAAATCGTCCTGCCGTAAGACAGCGCTGTCCATGGCCTTGAGTAGCAGTCCTTGGCACTTCACTGTCGCTTCCCAGAGACCGCCGAAATGCGGCGCTCGAGAAGGAATGAAAATAAATTCCATTCCAAACGTTTCCATGTCCACTGTGTTGGCATGGAACGTGCCCATGAGGTCCAGGTGCGTGCAGCACCCACGAAATTGGTTGCATTGTCGCAGTACAGCTTCCGAACAAGGCCAATGAACGTTAAAAATTAATTGGTTGTTAAATCGGTTACTGATTCGAGTTGCACAGTCTTCGAGGTAAAACAAACAAATACGGCAATATACATTTTAACTAGCGATTTGCCACGAATTCCTAATGAAACCAGTATTGGACCACAAAAGTCCACTCCGCTGATCTTAAATGGTCTATTTCTATGTAAGTGGTCAGCAAGAAGATTACCCATTATTTGGTATAGAAGTTTCGGCTTATAGAACTACTGCACTGCAAGCTTCTCGAGAATTGACCAGCCGCCAAATCTGCTGACGAAGCAGGCCCATTAATACCAGTGGATTGGCATGGCAATGAAAACGACTCAACATTTTTTGGAAGTAATAGGGGGAACCCCAACACACGTCTGCCATGCTGATGTGGATGCGAAAACGGTGTCAGTTTTTGCAATGCCGGTTGCAAAACGATTGATTTCTTTAACTTCTTTATTTCATCGATGAATTCAGCTCGGTTTTGGTGTGATATTTGAAGGTGACAGGTTTGAAATTTATAAAATAAAGCTAATTAATGAAACATATAAAGAGAGTAATACTACTATTTTAGAGAATTGGCCACAATGTGGAACTGAATGAAAGCGATAAGCAAAAAATAAAAGAAATACTAGGTGAACATTTAAATGATTTTATAGATGGAATACCAAATATACGTGTAACTAATGGTGTTTTAGAAATTTGATTATTAGATAAAAATAAAACAGTTCAACGACCTCCATATAGGCTGAGCGTAGATGAGAAGGAACTTGTTAGAGAAAAAATTCAAAAAATGATTAAAGAAAATGTCATTCGAGCAAGCAGCTCTCTATTTGCTTGTCCAATGTTTTTGGTAAAGAAGAAAAATGGTAGTGATAGACTCTATGTAGACTACCGTGAACTAAATGCGAATACAGTGTCTGATAGATATCCTCTTCCATTGATATCAGATCAGATATCTAGATTGCGAGAAGGAAAATATTTTTACAGTCTGGACATGGCGAGTGGGTTTTAGCGAATACCGATACACGAAGATTCTATTGATCGAACCGCTTTTGTGACCCCAGAGGGTCAATATGAATTTTTAGCTGTGACGTTTGGCCTCAAGAACGCCTCATCAGTGTTTCAGCGAGCGATTGTAAAAGCTTTGAGCGAATTGGCATATGCAGTTGTTTATATTGACGATGTTTTGATTGGGGCAGAATCAAAAGAATAAGCTTTTGAAAGGTTAACAAGGCATTAGCAAATGCCAGATTTTCATTTAATATAAAGAAATATGCGTTTTTGCTAACAAGAATTGAGTACCATTTTACTTGAAAATGGTGAAATAAAACCAAACCCAAGAAAAATAGAAGCATTGCACAGTGGTTCCGTCAGAGGCCATAAATGCAAAAAATGAAAGTCAAAATTTTCAGATGAATTATTTTGCAATCATTTCAGAATTGATCATATTTTCACTGAACAAGTTCATTTTGTTCCATTCAAATCGTTCTTTTTGCAAATAATGTCAAAAGAGCGAAGATCTAACCGATGAAATGCAAACCTGCGTTTAGCTCCAAATATAGCGCATCAGTCAAGAGTTCAATTTAAACAAATAGTTTGCAAAATCAGTTGAAATAAAAATGAATATTGAAAACAGAGGCATCATCTGCAATTATATGTAACAGGCAATGTTTAAAAACTTGTTGTTTACTAATAAATCGTTTGTTTTTGTCAGCGTCTTAATATGTGTTCTGGCGTCTTTATTAGTAATTTTTAGATAAAGTTTTAATTGTGATCCCCCCTTAACCCCCTCTTGCAAATATTTTTGTAGTATATGTTAATGTGTTGAGATTATAAAATCATTACATTTAGCTGCCACAAAGTGCCACACTACGTAGTAAAATTCGCGAAGCATAGCCTCCGCCAATTGGCGCGCTGGCTTTTTGAGGTTATGTGCATCATTTTTTTGTTTTGATTGTGTTGTTTCACTACAAATATTTGTGAAAATGTGTGTTTTTTTCTGTTTGTTTATCTAGTTTAATTTTAATATAATTATTTTGTTTTAATTTTTGCTTTAGGCTCTTATGCTTATTGCGAATTTGAACGCAGGTATTTGTTTCACCTGTGGGTAAATGAAACCGGGTCTAATGCAGAGAAATATATTGAAATATAATAATAATAATATTGAAATATAATTGTAAAAAAATAGCCCAGTTTTGGAGCAAATGTAACCGAACAAAAAGCGTTGTATTAAGAGCATATCCAGAGTGGCTTTCAGGGAAGGAATCGGTGTTGGTTTCACCAAAGTTAGAAGAAAACGTCAATGTGAACAAGAAAGACCGTGGTCGTCCCAAATTGCCCTTTCCTGAGAGTTCAGCTATTAGACGATTCTGTTTAATTTAATTTTATTATTATTAATTTGTTATATCTTATTGTTGTTCTTTCTTGATTACTTCTAATTTTTTTTTGTTCATGAAAATGTTTAATAAAGAGAGCTTACAAAAACCTAGCATAAGTCTTAAAATATAGCTAGAGGGTTAATTTTTTTTTTATGTTGTTAATAGTCATAATAATTATAAATTTGACTTTTAAGTAGCTCATAGTGCATTGATAAAAAATTCCAGCCCGCTATTTCCATAAAAAGTAATTATGGCCGCTGCTTCATACAAGCGGAACCAGTGTGCATTGTCTGTTTTTCCAAAGCCAAACAGTGTCACTCAACTAAGACAATTTATAGGCCTGGCCTCATATTTTAGACAGTTTGTCCCAAGATTTTCTGAACAAATGAAACCGTTGGATCATCTGATTGCGAAAAATAACGCATTTGTGTGGAAGGAAGAGCATGAACAAATACGTCAAAAGATTATTTCCATATTGACAAGTGACCCAGTACTTATTGTTTTTCATCCTAATCTCCTAATAGAACTTCATACAGATGCTAGCTCGATAGGTTTGCTGCTATGCTCATGCATAAGCAAGAAGGGAATATTGGGCGTGTGCCTACCTCAACTTTGAATTAAGTAAACGATTTTGGGTAATTTTAGTAAAAAAAAACTGAAAATGATTCGTGGATAAGAAAGTTAAAATAAATAAAACATAAAACATGTATATTTTTGTTATTTAGTGGAAAATATGTCTACATAACGGATGCATATTTTTTGCATAAAAGGGTAATTTTACCTGTATATCTAGGCATTTCTTTAAAAGGGTTATATGAGACCTGAATTTGCGCAAGCATTTGAACAACTTGTTCCATTTTTGCCTATAGGGTCAAATTTGAACTCAAAATCGTTTACTTAATTCAAAGTTGAGGTAGGCACACGCCCAATATTCGAGACCCATGCACGAAACATGCAAATGCCCCAGGCAGATCATTCATTCATGTGCCTATACAAGTGATACTCGGCGATTGTGATTATCACATCACAGACGTACACTTATGTATGTGTGTGTGTAGACTCACATCAGCTACCCAACAGCAATCGCTGGGAAATTAGAATTGCTACATGCAGCAAGTGTATCGCACACAGGCACATAAATACCACACATATAGCAAGGAAGTGTAAATGTGTATGTGTATGAAAGCTCACAGCAGCTACCCAACCGAACAAACAGAACGATCAACTGCTGGGGTTCTAATAGTGCTCTAGAGGCGGCAGCAAGAATATTGCACACAGGCACATAAATGCCAACACATATAGCGAGGAAGTGTAAATGTGTGTGTGTATGCAAGCTCACATCGCTACCCAGCCGAACGAACGTCAACTGCTGGGGTTCTAATAGTGCTACAAGCAGCAAGAATATTGCGCACAAGCACATGAATGCTTACACATATGGGCAGGTAGTTTAAATATGTGTGTATGGTCATCGGGAATTAGTATTCTTCATGCACATCAACGCTTTCATACCCTTTCCACAAATAATCATGAAAACGATAACATTTTGCATGAGCATGGCAAAGCCGTTTCGGTATACTCTTCGCTCAGAAGGGAACCAATGGGATCGCGTCGAGAAGAAATTTCAATTTTTGTGATCTCCTTGCTGTTTGTGCCAGCATACATATATTTTTGTGAGAAGAGAGCAGAGAGTAAAAAGCATAGGGCACAAAGAGAAAGAGAGCAAGGGAAATAGCGGCACATGTCAGGCCTTTTTGGAATATCGACCGTCACCGTCGAGCGCTCGAAGCGGAATGATTTTGCCATCAGCAATTTTTCTCTCCCGACCCGAAAAGTAAAAACCCGAGCAAATACGAAGTTGATGGGGTTCTAATGTCAAAAAATAAGTGTGCACATTAATGCACATTCCAGTTGTCCAGTCTATGTGTTGTATAGTTAGTGATGGTATGTATGTTTTATGTGTGTTATGCAAACGTATGCATTTATTCTTACAGATGTTTTATAAATGAAAAGGCTATAATTAATTTAGTAACATTTTTGAACCGTTAAATCATAGTTTCGCATTAACAAATATCGAATATATTGTGTTGCGGATAACAAACTATTTAAGTGGATCAAGAAATTCATCTGTATTGACAAATGTCAGAATACACCATATACTCATTATTGTCAAAATGACTGCTGCAAGCCGTAAAGGCTCATTTGACAGTCACTCTACAATTCCAGCCTTACAAAATAGACAAACTACTGAAGCGCGCAGGTAGCAAGAGTAGTTACGCACACAGTCACATAAATGCTCATACATGTAGCAAGACATTGTAAATGTGTTTGTGCATGCTCATCGCGAAAAAGGAATGCTTATGTACATCACGCTTTCATACCCTTCAAAAAAATAATCACGAAAACAGTAAAATTTTGCAAGAGCATGGCAAACCTTTTTAAGAGTTCGGCATACTCTTATTCAGAATCGAAGATGTGATCGTCGCGAATCGCGACTCGCGGACAAATTTCAATTTTTGTGAGCTACTGGCTTGTGCCTGCATACACACACAGACTTACATACATATATGTATATATGAGAGGCATAGAGAGAGTGAGTGAGAGAGTGAGTAAAGAAAGAATAGTACACAGCGGAGCTTCATATGAGAATAAAATCATTTCGTTCGAGCGCTGGCAGCGAACTGAATATCAACTGCTATATTTTCGCTGCCCCAACAGCAAATTAAAGAGCCGAGCAAATACGAAGATGACTAGGACGGGAAATCAAAATCAGGTTCGTGAAAAAAATTTGATCGAGTTGTCCAGTCTATGTGTTGTATGGTTATTGATTAAGATAAAAGGGTATGTTATGTTAGTAACATAAAGATTTAATGTTGTCAGTTAGTCAGTGACAATGTTGCAATGCAACATTGCCTCTGAGCGATGTTGTCAAACTTCATAGTAGCGTGGCTGTGTCGCTACTATGTAAGAAGCAAAGACAAAAGAGGAATACGGATTAGCGGTAAATTCTATGCCGTGAACGAGGCTCGAGAGCGAGAGAGATGCCTCAGCCGAGTGTAGCGTGATTGATGTTGCAATGTAAAGAGAAAGAGAAGATATGTACATAGGCACGATTAAAAACTGTGCGTACATGACGTCTAGCGACAAAGTCAAAGGCAGCAACATTGCAATTGCGACTCGCTACGATCAAAGCATTATCGCTAGTTGTGAAATATAAATCTATCATGGAACGAGGCAACTCAGAGCCATCTCCGACATATTCATAAACGAATAAAAAAAAAAATATCCCTTGTTATGTGCCTGTGTGCGATACTCTTGCTGCCTTGAACAAATTTTATCCCCAGTAGAGGGGCGTTCAGAGTTGTAGTGAAAAATATTGATTATTCTACGATAAAACGAACTACAACTACAAGGTCATATATTGGGATTCAAAACATAAAAAATCATATTACCAAGGAGCCACTACCTATGTTTTTATAGACTTAGAACCAAAAAAAAGAACAACTATGATATATACAATATGAAACATATAAACAATGCCATTGTCACAATTGATCTACCAAGAAAAGTGAATGACATGGTCAAATGCTTCCGATGCCAAGAATTTGGACACACTGAAACATACTGCAATAAACGGCATAAGTTTGTTAAATTTGCTGAAAATCATCAAAGCGTCAGTTATCCAAAAAAGCCCTTCTTCGAACGAATAATATTGAAAGAATTATTTGATTCCTTTCTGCACGCATGGAAAACCACGCGCACACATAGATGCTGATCTACTCTAAAGATGAATTAGCTAGAATTTTATATCTGGTTCCCGATAAATTTGTTTATCGATAACTTTGCACATATACAAGTTATCGGATTTCTGAAAAAAAAACTTGTACTGCGCGTGCAATATACGGACCTAACACAAAAAGAATGAACTCTCTAGCTTTTGTATCTTCGGAAATCGACGCGTTCATACATACGGACGGACGGACGGACGGACAGACGGACATGGCTATATCAACTTTTCTCGTCACTCTGATCAAGAATATATATACTTTGTGGGGTCTGCCACGCCTCCTTTTGCCTGTTACATACTTTTAACAAAACCATTATACCCTGATATATATACCCATATATATATATACCCATTTTCAAAGGGCTCAGGGTATAAAAAACAAGTAAGAAAGCTGTAGTCGAGACTGCTCGAGTACGAAATCCCCTGAGCCCTTTTTCGAACGAATAATATTCCAAGAATGCTTCGTTTCGATTCTCCACGTATAAGAAACTATACATGCAAAAACAAGAGCACACACACACGCTGATCTACGCTTGTACGCCTGTATGTGCGTAAGCCTTGTAAGCGGCTTGCTGTCTTGCTGGGCCGCGTGGGTTTCTTTGATTCATAATTCTGTTTCTATACGGACAATCGTATGCAAACGTTCAGACGTTATGTATCTATATATATTATTATTAGTATCTATATATATGCAGAACACTTGGAGACTCTAACTGTAAAGATGAACGGGATATAATTTTATAACTGATTCCCGATGAAGTGTTTTATCGATAACGTCCGGATGGATCAAGAATATATATACTACCACTACTTTATGGGGTCTGCGACGTCTCCTTCTGCCTGTTACATACATTGTAATAAAACCATTATACCCTGATTTCCCATTGTCTCAGGGTATAAAAACTATCAACATTGACATTTTAATATTATCAGAAACACACTTCACTAAAAAAATGTATGTAAATATTCATCAATGGTTACGATGTTATAAATGCTAATCATCCATCTGCAACGATTCAAGTTCGATGTATGTAATTTAACATTTCTGTTGCAGCAGTTTATCTACCACCTAGATATCAATGCTAGTTGGACGTGGTGGCGACTATAATGTCAAACATTCTTGGTGTGGATAAAGGTTGGTAAACCCAAGAGGCTATACAAATGCATAAGAAACAAGTAAGAAGGCTCTAGTCGAGACGGCTCGACTACGAGATACCCTGAACCCAGCAAAAAAGAAACTAATACTCTTCTTCTTTACTTGCGCGCGCTCTGCTAACCGCGCAGTTGCTGCCGTGGCTTGGGGGTGGGTTGGGCTATATTTTGAACGCTTATAACTCATTTCTAGATGCACGATCTTAATAAAATTTGCAGAGTAGATTAAGAGTATCTACATGTACCTATGTGCCAAGTTTCAAGTTTCTAGTATTTTAAATGAGTTTTTTGCAAATTGGGGGCGTGGCATCAAAAATCTAAAAATTACATAATCTGCGTATTCATAATATCTAATAAACAAATTTGAAGTCTCTAGCTCGAAAGGTGTAGAAGTTATGCCCAAAAAACGTAAAAAATTGAAACGAATTTTCGATTTTTATCGATAATTTGCAAATGAGATGAGTTATCGAAAAACAAAATAAACTCGTACTGCGTAGCTAACATACGAGTGTTCATGTAAAATTTCACCTCTCTAGCTTTTGTAGTTTCCGAAATCTTGATATCATACGGACGGACGGACGGACAAACGGACAGGGCTCAATCAACTTATTTTTTTTATGCTGATCAAGAATATATATACTTTATGGGGTCTGCGACGTCTCCTTCTGCCTGTTACATACATTTTCACAAAACCATTATACCCCGAATTTCCATTTTCAATGGGTTCAGGGTATAAAAAAAGCACAACAATAAATCAATTATTACGTGCCAAGCAGAAACCGTCAAGGCTATAAGACCCGCTCCTAGCTAACCACTGGATGAAGTAAAGACCTCGAAACCTGAGTAGGACACCGAAGACACCCAAAAAGGAGTTTTTCGACCTTCCGCAGAGGATGACCATAGATGCTATTATATTGTAAGTTAAAGTAAGAAATAGTAAAAAAAAAAAATGTTTTCGTTCAAAGAAAAGATGCAGAATAATGCAAATCTATACAGGACAGGAAGGCAGCCCTAGATATTTCTGCATCCTTCATACAATAATGTTGAGGATTTTCTTGAAACAAATCAAAAACGCAGTTTTTAAATGTAGGTGCAACATAAGTTTATTTTAATAAAATCAAATTATAAGTAAAAAGTACACTACGCGACGTCTTCTTAACTTAACTGACCGTGCCGACACTTTCACAACTGATCTTACACAATACAAATGATAACATGAATCGATGCAGCATGCTTTCATATTTATTTCTATATATGAAGAATGTTCTGGATGTCTTGTTCGTATGCTGCTTCTCTATTTAAGAGAATGTTCTGTATGTTTTCTTCGTATGCTTTTATGCTTGCTTCTCTGTATGTATGTACACAATCCAGAACATTCGTTTTCGTTTTCTTATTCTAGAGAAAATGTTCGAACATCCAACGACTGTCTTTACCGTTACGTCAAATGCTCATTACAAAAGATGATGATGATGATGATGAGTTTTGTTCGAGATCATTTCCACAACAAATAAGAAACAAAATAACTGGACTACCAGATACAGCATTAGAATCCTACAACGTACCTCTCTACAGGAATGCCATTACTAAGTGCCTGACTCTACATTGTGCCGATAAGAGGGATATAACAACCCTAGAATATCAAATGACTGGACTGACGCAAGGTAATCAATCTGTTGACGAATTCCATTCAGTTGTTTATAAACAATTGTCACTTATTCTTAATAAAGTGGTTAGTATGAATGGGGCCTAAGAGGTCTCCAAGATGATCTCCCTAGACTTCTGGGAATCAAAGAACCCACGGACTTGCCACAAGCCCTTCCTTTATTTATTTAAAAAATATTGACATAACGAGAGTCAAAATAGCCTAAAAAATAACAATTTTTACAATAGAATCACCAACCCGATGGGGGTGTTTTATTTGCCAGTCCGGCAAGCTATGCCCCAATTCACAGCCATAATATAGCTTATGCCTGTGCATTGCGAGTGATTTTCCTAAGGTGTGCTAAAAGCAACGATTCAATTTTAGGAAGAGAGAGCTCTAAGGAAAATACGTGATAATATTTATTAAAATTAACACATAGAACATGAAACGCACTATGCAGGGAATAATCCGTAGTGCATATAGGTAATGTGTAGTTGTTGGGGACGGAATCGAGAAATTAAGATGCATCAACAAAAAGGACGAATCAATATTACCGTTAATCACTTTGTGCAGAAAATCAATTTTAAAAATTGTTCTGCGATTCATTAACGATGGAAGATCAATGAGCTGAAGCTTACTATAATAAGACGGTAATGGTAAATTACTGTCCCAGTTAAAATTGCTTAAGGCAAAAAGAAGAAACTGTTTTTGGACCGATTCAATACGATCTTGATACAGTTTATGTTGCGGAGACCAAACAACTGAGCAATACTCTAAGATAGAACGTACAAGCGAAATAAATAATTGTTTGGTAATAAAAGGATCTTTAAATTCCTTAGACCAACGCTTAATAAAGCCAAGCACGCTTTTGGCTTCATTTATGATGGTAGATATATGAAGATTGAAATTGAGTTTACAGTCAAAGAGAACACCAAGATCTTTGACTGTAAATATGAGTTGTAAGGAAATGTTACTAATTTTATAGTCAACAATATGAGGAACAGTACGACTGAAAGTCATTGTCATACACTTTGAGCAATTTAGGTGCAACTGGTCCACCACACACCAAGATTGAAATACATTAAGGTCACCTTGAAGTTGTTGATGCCCATTTGCACTGGAGTATGGAAGGCAAAGTTTTACATCATCCGCGTACATAAATATGGTAGAATAAGAGATGCAACTAGGAAGGTCATTTATAAAAAGTGAAAAGAGTAATGGTCCTAAATGGCTACCTTGAGGAACACCAGACGAAACAAAGATTAGTTTAGAATTTTTTATACCCTGAGCCCATTGAAAATGAGAAATCAGGGTATAATGGTTTTGTTAAAAGTATGTAACAGGCAGAAGGAGGCGTGGCAGACCCCACAAAGTATATATATTCTTGATCAGGGTGACGAGAAAAGTTGATATAGCCATGTCCGTCTGTCCGTCCGTCCGTCCGTCCGTCCGTTCGTCCGTCCGTCCGTATGTATGAACGCGTCGATTTCCGAAGATACAAAAGCTACAGAGTTCATCCTTTTTGTGTTAGGTCCGTATATTGCGCGCGCAGTACGAGTTTGTTTCAGAAATTCGATAACTTGTATATTTGCCAAGTTATCGATAAACGAATTTATCGGGAATCAGTTATAAAATTCTAGCTAATTCATCTTTAGAGTTAGACCCTCCAAATCTTCTGCATATATATAGATACTAATTTAATACAATTTCGGTTTTTGTCAGATTTTGGATTCCGGTCCCCACTTCGCCCCCCCTACCACCCAAATATGAAAAAAATGCATTTCAAATACTAGAGACATGCAGTTTAGTTTAGCATATAGATATGAATATCATAATCAGAATCTGAAAATATCAATACGATTGTCCATCTAGAAACAGAATTATTAATCATCAAAGTTTTCTCATCAAAACCCATGCGGCGCAGCAGCAAAGCAGCGAGACAGCAATATGCTTGCAATGCTTACACACATGCATACACACATACATGCATGCACGCGTAGATCAATGTCTATGTGTGCGTGTGGTTTTGCATGCGTGTAGAAACGAATCGAATAATTCTTGGAATATTATTCGTTCGAAGAAGGGCTCAGGGGATTTCGTAGTCGAGCAGTCTCGACTACAGCTTTCTTACTTGTTTTTTTTTTTTTATTTGAATGAAAAATACAATTTTTATGCTTTTATGCCTATATTTACTAAGTAATAGCAGATAGAAAAAAAAAAAACAAAAAACAAAAAAAAAAAAAAACAGCATTTAAATTACATTTTATAGAAAAAATTAACATATCGAGATTCACGCTTGACAACCTTGTGCTTAATATTGTGTTTAATATTTTTTCCGATGACGAAGAAACTCTCTCGCTTGTAGTAGAGCTCACAGGGATACATATAATATGTTTGCACACCACTTGTAATAGTGTATACGAAGTTAAGAAAAGAAAATATTTGCAATTGAAATTTAAAAAATATTTAAATATCTCACAATAGTCCTCATATTTCCAAATTATTTCAGGTAAAGCGGGTTGAGTGGCGTACCCAACACGAAACTCGATTTTCCAGCCCATACCCACGCGGGTACCCTCAGGACACCCGACAAAAACTCAGCCCATGCCCACCTCTTCTTGGGGTCTTTCGGGATGAACTTTGGACGCTTAAAACTACATTTCTAGATTAATGATCTTCATGAAACTATCAGAATACTTTAATAGCCAAAGTGCAAGTCTGTAGTATTTGAAATGCTTTTTTCAAATTAGGTGCAAAGTTGCTGCACGCAGTTGCTCCCGTGGTTAAAAAATTATATCTCGTTCGTGCATTGCAATGTTTTTTATGTTGATATTTAGTCATAATAATTATAAATTTGACTTTCAATTAGCTCATAGTGTATTGGTTACAAATTCCAGCCCACTATCTCCGTAAAAAGGAATTATGGCCGCTGCTTCCTACAAGCGAAACCAGTGTGCATTGTAAGGTTACTTTCTGGGCTGGGGTAGGAAACTCAATCTGCGCCAGGGTGCCCTTACAAAGATATTATAGGGAAGGAGTCCTTGGAGGGGGAGAGGAAGGGAAAGGAAAGCAGAAAGAAAAGATGTTTTCTCCTAAGCCGAGTGATTTTTCTGAAGCCGGAGATTATCCGTCCGGTGAACGGGCTGAAGAATGATTCCAACTGTCAATGTTAGTTTTAAGCTACGGGGACTGTTTGGCATGTAACTTGCTGCACTAATTCGGTCAGCAATTATGTTGTTAACAATACTAGTTTTGATGCCTTTCGGCAAAAAAAAGAAAAGAACTCACGTTTTCACTATGATACTTTTCCTTTATTTCCTGATTATTTATTTTCCCTCCTCTATTCTTTTCTTTTCTAATCACGCGTCTCACTACTCACGTTTCCCGTTCTCTATTCTTTGCGTCGATACTCCGCGATCGAATAAACCAATTCGCATCGTATCGGCAATGCAACTTAACCACGGCGTGTGCTCTATGCTCCCTTTCGAGCTTTTACTACGCCGGACAAGGTTGCATTGCCGATCATCGGGATTTCGCGCGCCCAGGTCACAATTCAAATTTGCTTCCTTATTGACTGCCAAACTTATATATTAACAATTCGTATCTTAATTACAAAAAGCTTCACTGTGCGACGGTTCAGATATTAAGCCGCGTGACACACTATTTCCTCGTCCCCGTCCTCCGTTGTCTCGATAACTTCCTCTTCGCCAAGGTGAAATGGTTTCAACTGTACGAGACTGGCTACCATCTTCTTGCGTTCACCTGTCTTGGCTTGGCGTATGACCCTGTAGAGTC
This sequence comes from Drosophila buzzatii, assembly GCA_035045845.1. Classification (NCBI taxonomy): domain Eukaryota; kingdom Metazoa; phylum Arthropoda; class Insecta; order Diptera; family Drosophilidae; genus Drosophila; species Drosophila buzzatii. The sequence continues at coordinate 424,447 of JAWNOS010000412.1, read as the reverse complement.
CGTCCCACAGTCGGCCTCCAATCGCGTCTGCGCATGTTGTAGTCTCGGCCCTGATCTAGATTGATGCGAAAAATCTCGAATACCTTCTTCATCCTGTTTCCCCTGGCATCCGGATCGACTTCCCTCGTCGCCGAACCAGGTAGGCGTGGCCCCATCATCAGCAAAGAAGTTGTAAAATCCGTGGAGTCTGCTACACTGGAATTGACCGCCAGCGATATATCGGGCAATAGTTCATCCCATGAACTTTGATGACGGTGCGGTTCGTAATGTTAGTGGCGTTCTCTTGCGGCAAATACGGCGCCGTTTATTGGAGCAGTACCCCCACAGATTGCATGAAGGGGCTGAAACTTCTGCCTGCGAACCGTTGTCGCAAACGAAAATTCTCGGTATCCCGAACTAACTAAGGATGCATTCCCTCAGAAGTGCGTCGGTAGCCTTTCTCATTGGTACCAGGAAACCAGCAAACGCGTCGTGACACACCAACAGCACCGTTGCGAACGCACAGCTACCGATGCCGGTACAACTGTCCGTTCTACTCTATGTAATCCTTGAACTTCTCCGGTTCCTTGAATTCCACCACTCCGTGACAGTTGGGCAATGGGCTATCGAAATAGAGTGTCGGCCACCACATTTTGGTTCTCTCGGCGATAATGGACGTCAAACTGGTATTTCTGCAATCCTGCTCGTGGGGCTTTCTGTGGAGTTGAGCCATTTTATGGCCAATTGATCCGTGACCACTTCGAATTAGAGTTTAGCTGCTCTAAGCCGCTGAAACACCTCCTTTAGATTGGCGAAGTGTTGCTCCTTTGTGGTCCCGATCACCACAATATCATCGAAGTAGGCAAACGCGTAACGTTCCATATATTCGCCCGCCGAGTGTAATCTAAATGTCATCACTTGCCATTGAAACAATCCCCACCTGGCACAGAGATTGCTGTGCACTCTCGACTATTTGCCGCCATTGGGATCTGCCAGTAGCCGCTTTTGAGAGCGTAGATAGGAATTTGGAGTGACGTACTTTCTCAAGAATGTGCTTGATCCTTGGAACAGGATCTTTGGTAGGCATCCGGAATCGAATGTGCGTTGAGCTGTCGGTAATCCACGCACATGTGCCATTCTCCGGTCTTCTCCTTCACCAAGACTATGGGCGTACTGTACGGTCTTCTCGATTGTTTAATAGCCCCAACGAAGCAATTTGTCTACCTGTTCGTCAATCACTTTTCACATAACCGGATTCTCAGGATAATACATTTTTTTAAGAGGATTGTCATTCCGCATCCTGATGCAGGCTATATTCGCCACGCCTCGAATCCTTCAAAAAAAGAGTCAAACCCGCTACCAATACCTTCAGCTCGACCTCCAGCCATATAAATATAGTAATTTAATACAATTTCGGTTTTCGTCATATTTTGGATACTGGCCATCAATTCATCAAAATGTATTTTAGAGTAACCGAGACAGCAAGACGCCTGCAATGCGTATACACATACATGCCCACAATTTTTGGAATAATATTGCTTCTTCAGTGGGTTCAGGGGATTTCGTAGACGCGCAGTCTCGACTAGAACTTTCTTACTTGTTTTTCTCTATCTCTCTCTCTCTCTCTATACACGCAAAAACAATCTCTTAGAAAGGTTTGCCATGCTCCTGCAAAATTTTTGTATTTTCGTAATTATTTTTGGGAAGGGAATAAAAGCCCTGATGTGGAAAAGTAATACTTTTCCCGATGCATGCACACACATTTATATTGTCTTGCCGCATGTATGAGAATGTATGTGACTGTGTGCGAAACTATGGCTGCCTGTAGCAACATTTGCAGTTTGTTACTCTTGTGTACCTGGGCCATAGAATTATGGGAACGGGTATAAATTTGTTTGACCTTGTAGACTGTTAAATAAAATACACTTAATTTTGGTTGCTTACACTCCATCCAATTTTGTTTCTAGTTCCAAAACTGTAGGAGATATAAACTTTTGCGGTTTGCCACGCCCTCTATGGGCGTAGATATATCTACCATAGCTTACTGATCTTGGGTAGTCAATTTCAAGTCCCTAACTAGTGTTCAAAATATAGCACAATTTGAAAAAAAAAAAAAAAAAACACTATATATTCGGTTCCTATTTGCCATGAGCGTAGACATATAACTTTTTGATCAATCTTAATAGAATCATAACATTAATTCACATCACAAATTTTAACGTACTAGCTTTAAAGCTGCAGAAGATACGTTTTTCCCGATTGCCACGCCCACAATAGATCAATAGATCAATACCAATAGATCATCAACTAATATGATTACTCGCATACAGGCACATGCATTTTCCGATTTGCCACGCCCCTAGTGGGCGGATCGGGAAAAATTTTTTACACTTAATAATTCGAGCAGCATATTCGAATATTAATAATTATGGCTAAACGTTCGAGGTGAAATGATTATGCTGTCCCACATTTTCGCTACTCGAAGCTAAAAATAAGGGCCCGAGCAAATACGAAGTTGTGTGAGGCATAACGATTCAATTCGATTAAAATGGTGCAATCAAGTTTGTTGTAGTTGTTCAGTCCACGTGTACTATGATTAGAGGTATAACACTCATTTTGACTTTTAATACAAAATCGATCTTGTCAGAGACTCCAGTTATCCTACTGGTTCGTAATCGGCGATTAGGATATTCTTCCTACATTCTTTGTTTTACGACTATACACTTAACTACGAAGAAAAAAGACACAGTTTTTCACACTAAATAAAGTCGTGCAAATAAAACCACGATTTTGCACTTATTATCGGGCCGCCACTACAACACCAATAATACTAAGAATATAATAGTACTTTATAATTTATATTACTCAAAATGGTTTATTTTATTTAAAGAAACATCTTAATATTACAGTAATATATTTCCCAGAAAACAAATATTATATTGCTTACAGAGTGCCAGTAAATTCACCGTACTCTCTACATTTTCATTGGGCGAAGAGTATACCGAATTCTCAAACGGCTTTGCCATGCTCATGCAAAATGTTAGCGTTTTCATACTTATTTTGGAAAGGGTATGAAAGTGTTGATGCGCATATAGAATATTATTTCCCGATGACCATACACACACATTTACACTACATCGCTACCTCCTTGTGTGCGATATTCTTTCTGCCTGTAGCACTTGATATTGGGTTGGGTAGGTAATGTGAGCTTGCATACGCACACACATACACGTACACATTTACACTTCCTCGCTATATGTGTAGGCATTTATGTACCTGTATGCGATACACTTGCTGCTTGTAGCAATTCTAATTACCCAGCGATTGCAGTTTTGTAGATATTGTGAGCCAACACACACACACATACGTACATACATATGTGTAAGTCTGTGATGTGATAATCACAATCGTCGAGTATCACTTGTATAGGCATTTGAATGAATGGGTTCAAATTGCAGGAGCGGTCAATTATTTTGTATTACCCGTTGATCAGTTATCATTTCTTCTTTAATATTTAGTACTTGATTTGATTTTAAAAATGTCAATTTGAACCCGAAATTGTTTACTTAATTCAAAGTCGAGGTAGGCACACGACCAAAATTCAAGACAGAGCAGAGCATTCATTCAAATGCCTATAGAACTTCGAGCGCTCGATCGGAATGATTTTGCCATCTGCAATTTTCGTCTCCCGAACCTAAAAGTAAGAACCCGAGCAGTTGGGTTTCATACAATGTGAAAAAATAAGTGTGCACAATCGTTTGTTCCAGTTGTCCAGTCTATGTGTTGTATGGTTAGTGGTATTATAAAGTAATCTTTTATTATTATTAAAATATCAATAACCAAAAATTTTAATAAAAATATGTACATATGTATGTATGTGAAAAAGAAATACTATTCATATCTACATATCTATCATATTTACTGTCAACTCTTAATATGTAAATTAAAGTGTACCCAATATTTTTAATGATATTTATAGATAACAAGTTATTTTATAATACTGAATCAAAACTTTTTGTTTTTATTAATATTTGACAACAGTACAGCTCTTTCAATACATTGTATGTACAGAGAGTACGGTGACTTTAGTGGCCCACTGTATAGTGTGTACATATGTACATATGTATATATGTATATCTGTTCCTTCTAACAGTTCCCTATGTCAAGTGAATTGTCATTTTGGAACGTAAAGTAATTTGCTTTTAATACTTAAGTAGTATTTTCCAATTATCTAATTTTAGTACATACATATGTATATACACTTTCATATTTAACAGCATAGATTTAAAGATATGGATTACGTTTGGATAGACAAGAGTCATTATGACAACGCGGAAAAACTGTATTATGAATCGTTATATAAAGTAAGTACACTCATACTCATATGTATATATGTATATGTATATATACTAAAGTATACACTCGTACATGTGTACCTATGGATTTAGATTAATATGTATATTGTATTTATATATATATATATATATTATATACATATATTATGTTAGTGCTTCAGTAAAAATTTCGATAGAACTATTTACGTAGTACTCAAATATTTTAGTCAATCATCAAAAATCACATATGTATGTATGTATGTCTGTATATGTATATGTATGTATGCATGTACATACATATATATGCATACATATACATACATATGTACCTACAGTAAGTACATGATGAAGTGTTGAAAATAAATAAAATAAACAAGTAAGAAAGCTATAGTCGGGATTCCTCGTCTATGAAATCCCCGGAGCCCTTCTTCAAACGAATCATATTTCAATAATACTTCGTTTCCATTCTCCATGCATAAGAAACTTTACACTCATCAGGTTAGCGCCCCCTTACATTCACCGTCAATACTCAATAAAATCTAAACCATCAGAGCTAGAGCCTTATTATACCCTGAGCCCATTAAAAATGGGAAATCAGGGTTTTGTTAAAAGTATGTAACAGGCAGAAGGAGGCGTGGCAGACCCCATAAAGTATATATATTCTTGATCAGGGTGACGAGAAAAGTTGATATAGCCATGTCCGTCTGTCCGTCCGTCCGTCCGTATGTATGAACGCGTCGATTTCCGAAGATACAAAAGCTAGAGAATTGTTCGACCTTCTAGAGTGTCAAATCTACTTCCACCATTCATATGGCATTACTGTTTATATGCATACATATGCATTTATTCTTATAAATGTTTAATAAATAAAAATGGGTATAATTAATTTAGTAACAGCCACCAAAATATTTTATATATTATATTATATAATATATATATTATATATAATATTTATATATTATATATATATTATATAAACAATTTAAGTGGATCTGGAAATTCATATGTATTGACAAATGTCAGAATACACCATGTACTCATGATTGCCAAAATGACTGCAGACCGTAAAGGCTCATTTGACAGTCACTCTACAATTCAAACCATACAAAATAGACAAACTACTGGATCGAGCAGATAGCAAGAAAACATACTGCAAATGTTGGGCCCTACAATTGCCACAGGCAGCAATAGTTTCTCTCACAGTCACATAAATGCTCATACATGTAGCAAGATATGGTAAATGTGTGTGTGCATGCTCATCGCGAAAAAGCAATGCTTATGAACATCACGCTTTCATACCCTTCAAAAAAATAATCACGAAAACACTAAAATTTTGCTTGAGCATGGCAAACCTTTGTAAGAGTTCGGCATACTCTTATTCAGAATCGAAGATGTGATCGTCGCGAATCGCGACTCGCGGACAAATTTCAATTTTTGTGAGCTGCTGGCTTGTGCCTGCATACACACACAGACTTACATACATATATGTATATATGAGAGGCATAGAGAGAGTGAGTGAGAGAGTGAGTAAAGAAAGAATAGCACACAGCGGTGCTTCATATGAGAATAGAATCATTTCGTTCGAGCGCTGGCAGCGAACTGAATATCAACGGCTATATATTCGCTGCCCGAACAGTAAATTAAAGAGCCGAGCAAATACGAAGATGACTAGGCCGGGATATCAAAATTAGGTTCGTGAAAAAAGTTTGTTCGAGTTGTCCAGTCTATGTGTTGTATGGTTAGTGGTTAGAGTCTCCAAGTCTTCTGCATATATATAGATACTAATTTAATACAATTTCGATTTTTGTCAGAATTTGGATTCCGGTCCCCACTTCGCCCCACCACCCCTAAATATGAAAAAAATTCATTTCAAATACTAGAGACATGCAGTTTGGTTTAGCATATAGATATGAATATCATAATCATAATCTGAAGATATCAATACGATTGTCCATCTAGAAACAGATTTATTAATCATCAAAGTTTTCTCATCAAGACAACAAGACGCTTGCAATGCTTACACACATGCATACACACATACATGCATACAAGTGTAGATCAGTGTCTATGTGTGCGCGTGGTTTTGCATGCGTGCAGAAACGAATCGAATAATTCTTGGAATATTATTCGTTCGATATATCGTATCGATATATCGTTCGGGGATATCGTAGTCGAGCAGTCTCGACTACAGCTTTCTTACTTGTTTTATATTATTCTACATTCATTTCTCTTTAAAATGAAGTAATAATAGTTTTTGTAGCAATACGGAATAATTTTTATACCCTGAACCCATCGAAAATGGGAATTCAGGGTATAATGGTTTTGTGAAAATGTATGTAACAGGCAGAAGGAGACGTCGCAGACCCCATAAAGTATATATATTCTTGATCAGCATAAAAAAATAAGTTGATTGAGCCCTGTCCGTCTGTCCGTCCGTCCGTCCGTCCGTCCGTATGAACGTCGAGATTTCGGAAACTACAAAAGCTAGAGAGCTGAAATTTCACATGAACACTCGTATGTTAGCTACGCAGTACGAGTTTATTTTGTTTTTTTCGATAACTCAGTCCATTTCCAAATTATCGATAAAAAATCGAAAATTCGTTTCAATTTTTTATGTTTTTCGGGCATAACTTCTACATCGTTATAGCGAAAGACTTCATTTGTATATTTAGATAGATATTATCAATACGCAGATTATGTTACTCTTAGATTTTGGATGCCACGCCCCCTTCGCCCCCAATTTGCAAAAAACCCAAATCAAATACTAGAGACTTGAAATTTGGCACATAGATACACTTAGATACTCTTAATTTATTCTGAATATTTCATAAAGATCGTGCATCTAGAAATGGAGTTATAAGCGCTTAAAGTTCAGCCCAACCCACCCCCAAGCCACGGCGCGGTTAGCAGAGCGCGCGCCTATACGTGCGTAAAGAAGAAGAGTATCACCTTTTTTGGGTTCAGGGTATCTCGTAGTCGAGCCGTTTCGACTAGAGCCTTCTTACTTGTTAATAAATCTTTTTGTGCAAAGCTACCAAAAATGTGTAACTAAAATCGCGTCATCAAGTTAGCGCCCCCATTAAATTCAATTTAATTAAGTTTCTGACTAACAATGACTACATTTTATTAAATTTTAATAATTTTTAAGTATTATTAGTAATGAGTAGTCCAGCCTTTGGTTGCAATTACTTAAAAAATTTTATTAGGAATTAAATTCCGAATCTATCTCTGAATCTAGACTATACTGCCATAAAAAAAAAAATTGCAAAGACCGGAAGACAAGGAAACACTTTTGTTAATCTTCTTAAAAATAAGGAAAAAAAAAAACAAAAAAAAAAAAAAAAAACAAAAATTAAAAGGCGGCAATAATCAAGTGATGGTGGCCATGGCATCAGATCACATTTTTGGCCTTGTATCCATGACTTCCCGGATCGGGAAAAGTGAATAGGTGCATTACCAGGTTGGACAGTCCATTATAGGTCCTGAAAAAGGTCTTGGAAATGCGGAAAAACAGTTTTTAGCCCGGTGTCAAGAGTTCTTTTTGTTTTAATATAATAATATAAAATGCTTGCTGCCAGCTTAGCAATTGATAAACTATTTATAAACATATGCATTGAATTGTGCATTTAAGCATTATAAATTAAAGGTTGGCATGGGCTGGGTTTTTGTCGGGTACCCATGGATATGGGCTGGAAAATCGAGTTTAGGGTTTGGTGCTGGCGGGTGGGGCTACACAATTATGAGCAATTGTGAAATATTTAAATTTTTTCAATTTCAATTGGAAATTTTCTTAACTTTGCCTACATTAACGATTACGTTTGTTATGAATTATCTCGATTACAATTATCAACAGCATCTATTACAATTGTGATCACTAAAAAAAAATGAGCGGAGGAAGACAGAAGAAGAAATGTCGTTCGGGAATAAAAATGAATTTGACGAATTTTTATCAAAAACGAAATCGATGTATATTTTCATAAAAAAAATTCGGGCGGGCGGGTTGTTTTCGGGTTTGTAACATTTTGGTAGCTTACGGGTGAGGATAAAATTTTGTCTTCGGCCCATGGGCTGGGTCGGGTTGGGTGCAAAAGTTCGGCCCATACCCACCCTGATTTCCCATTTTCAATAGGCTCAGGGTATAAAAAGCATTACTCGTAGTGACCAAATAAAAATAAGGCTAGAGCACACCAGAATAACGCAACAACAGTATTTTATGTATTTCCCGACAACATCCCAACTGTCTCAACCTTAAGCATTAATATAAAACACATTATCAATAGATTTCCTTAAATAACTAATATATAGCCTCTCCTATGTACTTTAGAAATGTAGACTATAATAAGAAACAAGTAAGAAGGCTCTAGTCGAGATGGCTAACCAAGAATATATATACTTTATGGGATCTGCTACGTCTCCTGCCTGTTACATACATTTTCCCAAAACCATTATACTCTCAACCCATTGAAAAGGGGAATTCAGATACTGCTAGAGCACCTTCAACGATAGAAAAACTCACAATTCAATCGCAATTCACAGAATATTATAGCATGTAAACTTTTGTATGCATGCTTAAAAATCGCTTAATATATATACTCGTATAGTGTTTACATATGGAAATCTGTATGTATATATAGCAAAAACGTTTGTTTCTTGCCAGTTACGTTTGCTAATTACCCAAATATTTCGTTTATTAAAAGTTTATTACATAAGTAAAATGCACCTACGGGAACAGAGTATCACGCATTTGGTTGCACCCAACTGCAACGTTCTTACTTGTTGTCATCTTAGTTAAGTACATATTTTCCTGCTTTAACGATAACATAAATTTGTATATATCCTATATTTTTTGTGGTCCCCAAGTGCGGCACCCCAAGCGCAGCTACGTGAAAAAATGTCTAACTCTAAATGGAAATGCGTTGACACACTATCGATAAAGACATAACTGAGAATTTACATGACAATTTTGATAAAAACTAATATTATTGTCCAATTTGTCGCGTTTACTAAATTTGTTTACCTTACTTACACGCTTAAAATTTATACAGTATCTTTGTGTGGAGTACAATAAATGCAAAGTCACACCGCCCAGCAAAAATGTTTTCAGTTGCTAGCAAAATTATAATCACTTAGATTCAGAATCTCTTCGGACCAACAAGATAATGTTCTGATACATAAAACTTTAGTTGTGAAGTCATTTATTACGAGTGAAAATGTTTTCCGCCCTAGATCTCAACTATACGAGGTCAAAGAAACTCTAATTGCTGTAATAAAACTTATTTGGAGCGAGATTTTGCTGAGATACATAAATTCACTGTATTAATACTTGATGGACTAGATCCATGGGGTTATTTCGAATAAACACATTACAGATATTATTTTTACTTATAATTTAAGTATTTTCTTTTTTTTTAGGCTAGCAAGGCGAAGAATTGTAGCCTATTAGCTTCTGAGATCGCAAAAGCAAGAGAACACATTCAGAGCTCATTGGAAATGGTAATGTATATAGTAAAGTTACTTATTCCATGATTTAAATATTAGAATTTCGATAAATTGCAACATACAACTTTAAACAACTAACAATTATTTAAAAATTAAATTTTAACAAGTACGAACGTTGCAGTCAGACGTTACCGACTGAATAAGACTCATTTATGGCCCCAACGTTGTCATATTTAATTTCGATTTTAATAACGAAATTTTTGTGTGTTCAGCAAACACATTAGGCAATCAGCTTTTCCATACATACAGACGTACATACAGTGACGAACATAATTATTGGCACAGTAAGCCTTTTAAGCTTTATAGCAACTTTTCAAGTCTTTTCAAAAGATTTTTTTATAAAACAAAAAATTTTTGAAATAGATTACAGTATTTATTGAATGAAACCAAAGGAATTATGTAAAAATTTTAAATGTAGAATTAACTAAAATAATGTTTGTTGTCTTTTTTCAACAATTTGATCGATTGGGCAACACCGGTTTGGAAAATCTGTTATATTCCGTTGCATTCATTCACAGTTGCATATTCTAAGAATTGCAATTGAATTGTGCATTTTTGCGCTACAGTAGTAACTTATTTAGCTTTAGCTATAGTTTTTGAAATCTGCGGTTCGCTGGCTGGCAAGTTCAAGTTTTTTTTTTTTTTTTTTTTTTTTACTACTTACGCGATTTTAAAATACTTTAGTTCCGATCCCTCGGAAACTTTTTTTTCGAAAAAATGCTTGCTGATATCTTAGCAATTGCTAGCTATTTGTATGCACATGAACATGAATTATGCAGATGGGAGCTACAAACTACTTTTCCGATTTGCCACACCAACACATAACACATAACTGAAAAATTTGGATGTTTACTCTCCAAACGTGCGAAAATGACAGAGTATTTTTCGATATGCCAAGCCCCTAAAGAGGCCGATTATTTTTGTGTCATCGATAAAGTAGGTCATCAGTAGCTCAATCATCATATTTTGAAGCTCTAGCTCAGAAACTGTAGGAGATATAAAGTTTTGTTGTCAGCGTACATCTTGGGTTGTCAACTCAAGTATACATGCCGAATTTCAAGTCTCTACCATTAATAGTGTCCAAAATAGAGCACAATTTAAAAAAGCTCTATATATTCAGGTCCAATTTACCACGCCTCCAATGGGCGTGGATATATAACTTATTTATATATCTTTATCGAATCATAATATTAAAGCGTACAAAATGTGTTTTTTTTTTGTTTCAATTTATGTTTATATCCTGAGCCCGTTGAAAATTGGCAATCAAGGTATAATGGTTTAGTTAAAAGTATATAACCACTAACCATACAACAAATAGACTGGACAACTAGAACAAATTTTTTTCACGAAGCAGATTATGATTTCCCGTCCTAGTCATCTTCGTATTTGCTCGGCTCTTTAATTTACTGTTCGGGCAGCGAAAATATAGCAGTTGATATTCAGTTCGCTGCCAGCGCTCGAACGAAATGATTCTATTCTCATATGAAGCACCGATGTGGGCTATTCTTTTTTTACTCTCTCTCTCTCTCACTCACTCTCTCTATGCCTCTCATATATACATATATGTATGTACGTACGTGTGTATATTCAGGCACAAGCCAGCAGCTCACAAAAATTGAAATTTGTCCGCGAGTCGCGATTCGCGACGATCACATCTTCGCTTCTGAATAAGAGTATGCCTAACTCTTAAAAAGGTTTGCCATGCTCATGCAAAATTTTAGTGTTTTCGTGATTATTTTTTTGAAGGGTATGAAAGCGTGATGTACATAAGCATTCCTTTTTCGCGATGAGCATGCACACACACATTTACAATGTCTTGCTACATGTATGAGCATTTATGTGACTGACTGAGAGAGAGAGAGTAAAAAAAGAATAGCACACATCGGTGCTTCATATGAGAATAGAATCATTTCGTTCGAGCGCTGGCAGCGAACTGAATATCAACTGCTATATTTTCGCTGCCTGAACAGTAAATTAAAGAGCCGAGCAAATACGAAGATGACTAGGACGGGAAATCATAATCTGCTTCGTGAAAAAAGTTTGTTCTAGTTGTCCAGTCTATGTGTTGTATGGTTAGTGATATAACATATAGAAGAAGGTGTTGCAGACCCAATAAAGTGCATATATTTTTGATCAGGGTCAGAAGATGAGTCGATATAGCCATGTCCATCTGTCCGTCCGCCTGTCTGTCCGTATGTTTGAATGTGTCGATTTCCGTATATATATAAGAGCTAGAGACTTAATTCCTTTTGTGTTAGGTCTGTATATTGCGATTCGATAACATTTATATTTTTAGAACTATCGATAAAATAATTGATGATATAATATTATATTTCATTCATCTTTAGAGTTAGAGCACTAACCATACAACACATTGACTGGACAACTAGAACAAACTTTTTTCACGCATAAAAATATGAGCGAATTGCCACCTAACTTCGTATTTGTTCGGTTTTGGGCAATTCAGGCTCGGGCAGTCAAAATTTGAAACGACGATTTCATTGCGATGTCAGCGCTCAACCGGCATGGTATAGCTTGCATTGCGCTTACCACCAGCGCCACTGCCCTGACATGAACTTTGTTAACTAAAATCAAATAAGGCACTGCTAGAACACCTTTTGACAAAACTAAAGTAACGATCGAAAAAATCACAATTCGGTCACAATTCAATTGCGGAAATACTATTTCGTTCATTAAATGTTTATTAAATAAATAAACGGCACCTACAGGAACAGAGTCTCTCACATTTAGTTGCGCCTAACTGCAACGTTCTTACTTGTTTTATATTGATGATGAGCTTTCTAGACCATTCTACAACACTAGAGGATCTCGACTTTGGTGAGATGGTCAGTAATATGAGCATTGATTTCGATGTCTTAATAATAGACATGCACTCAACAATAATGCCCGAAATTCAAAGCATTCCCGCTCAAGTCCTCCATAGTTCATCGTTCCACCAATTTCCCATATTCATGTTTCCGCTCCCAAGCTGCATTCTGCACCTGCGCTGCCACGATTGAATCTATCTAGATATACAAATTGATAGAATTCAGCACTTACAGTTCTGTCTCGGCGCAGCGTTGGATACTGTTCGCTCATTGAAAATTTTGAACGACAACTACACAATGTCCATCAAGTTATTAAAGCAGAGATATGAAAACCGACATCATAAAGATCTGTAATGTGTGTGTATTTGTTAAATACTGTAATGTATTCGAAATTTAAATAGTTGTTGTATTCTACATTGATACCCTGTGGTTCCTTAGCTCATTCGGGAGTGTGGGGAGGGTTCTTGGCTACTTCCCTGCCCTGGGTACATAAATTTTAAATTTATAAGACCCCAAAAACAAATACAAACATGGTCCACTCGACGGAAAAAAATTGCTGGGGAAGACGAGCACAGTTGTTCATACCAGAATTGTTAGAAAAATATGAAAACACGAGGCCTGAGGTTGAGTTTGGCACACGCTTTCTCTACCCTACCCCACCATGTTTTTTTTTTTTAAATTTTATCACTTGAAAAAAAAAAAAAAAAACAAACCTATAAAGAAGAAAACTCAAAACTCCCTACCCCATTACAATAACCATAATTTCCGATTTTAAAATCTCATTTAAAAAAATAATATAACAAACTTATTTAAAAAGCGACGAACAATTTCGGATTCATTTTGCCAAGTGTATTTCTAAAGTTAGCAGTGTTCAGTTCTCCAATTCAAATTTTCTTAACCCTAAAAAATGTGAAAAATAATGATTACATCATTCTTATCCTAATTACAAATGTATAGAGTTCTAGTTTCATGAATTGTGTTCAAGCATGAACACAAATAAATATATTAGCAAGTAAGAAAGCTGTAGTCGAGACTGCTCGACTACGAAATCCCCTGAGCCCTCCTTCGATTCGTTTCTGCACGCATAAGAAACTGTACATGCAAATCCACGAGCACACACACACGCTGATCTACAGTTGTAGAAATGCATGTGTGTAAGCATTGTAAGCGTCTTGCTGTCTCGCTGCTTTGCTGCTGCGCCGCATGGGTTTTGCTGCAAAAACTATTGATTAATTATTCTGTTTCTAGATGGACAATCGTATTGATATCTTCAGATTATGATTATGATATTTATATATTATCTATATGCTAAACCAAACAGCATGTCTCTAGTATTCGAAATGGGGCGAAGAAAATCTGAGAAAAACCGAAATTGTACTAAATTAGTATCTATATATATGCAGAAGACTTGGTAACTCTAACTCTAAAGATGAATTAGCTAGAATTTTATAACTGGTTCCCGATATTTATCGATAACTTTGCAAATATACAAGTTATCGAATTTCTTAAACAAAGTCGTACTGCACGTGCAATATACGGACCTAACACAAAAAGAATGAACTCTCTAGCTCTTGTATCTTCGGAAATCGAAGCGTTCATACATACGGACGGACAGACGGACATGGCTATATCAACTTTTCTCGTCACCTTGATCAAGAATATATATACTTTATGGGGTCTGCCACGCCTCCTTCTGCCTGTTACATACTTTTAACAAAACCATTATACCCTGATTTCCCATTTTCAATGGGTTTGTGCAATGTCCGCCTTGTTGTCCGTCCGTCTGTCCGTCTTATTGTCTGCCCGTCTGTCCGTATGAATGCATTATTTTTCGGCGCTATTAGAGTTAGAGACTTAAAATTTGGGACATATACTTATGTATGCTCCCGAATTATAAATTGTAACAATTTTCCCGATCCGCCCACTAGGGGCGTGGCAAATCGGAAAACTCTTCCTCCCATAGGCCAGAAATTATAATAGATGATAAGCTAGAGAGTTGCAATTTGGAATGTATACTCGGGGTGACAACCCATGTTCAAAAAGCTATGGTGGATATATCTACGCCCATTGGGGGCGTGGCAAATCGGACCTGAATATATAGTGATTTTTCAAATTGTGCTATATTTTGAGCACTATTAACACTAGAGACTTTAAATTTGGCATGTATACTCGGGTTGACAACCCAAGACCAATAAGTTATGGTAGATATATCTACGCCCCCAGGGGGCGTGGCAAACCGCAAAAGTTTAAATCTCCTACAGTTTTAGAGCTAGAAGCTTGAAATTGGATGGTTGAGTTACTAATGTCATCCTCTATCGATGACCCAAAAATAATTTTTCAGCCTCTTTGGGGGCGTGGCATATCGAAAAAAACCCTGTAATTTTCGCATTTTTGGAATGTAAGCAACCAAATTTTGCAGTTATGTTAGCTTCGGCTCTTTCTAAGCATTGGACAAAACGCCCACTGGGGGCTTGGCAAATCGGCAAGGAAGTTTGTTGTGGCCAACTGCATAATACATGCTTATAATAGCTTAATAGTAATTGCTAATATGGCAGAAAGCATATTAACATAAATATACAAATATTAATGTATTTAAAAAATAAAACTTATAAAGTTTTCGATTAATAAACAAAAAAAATAAACAAACAAAAATCTCAAACAACATGTATATTCTACATCAGGGAGACGAGTCGGTTCGATGTTGCCCTGTCCGTCTGTCAGTACGTGTGAACGCGTCAATCGTAGAACACTAAGATCTAGAGAATTTGTTTTAGAAAATTGATTATTATTTCCGTTTCAAAAGTTTCGATTAGAAACCTTATCGATTTATAAAAGTAGAGCTAGATTTTGCAAGTCATTTGTATAGATTAGTATTAGATTAATTGTTTTGCACTAACATTACATTTATATTTTTGATGCAGGGCTCAGATACAAATGGGTTAAACAATTTCAAGTACTAGAGGCACGGTTTGGTTTGGAATTTACATATGTACATATATACATACGTCTAAAAGTTTGCTTACGAAAGTCCTCCTACAAGATTTATTCATCAAATAAGTTCCCACATCCCATATGCACTGGCATAGAGAGAGAGTTCTCAGTTGAATGATTTAGACGTGTTTTTTTTGCGCTCTGTGATCACTTTTTTATTTTTGTATTTGATTACTTATTTTATTTAAATTTCACACAGTTGCGGTTTGTTATATTGCAAAGTTCTTTGTTTCTTTGTATAGTTTGATCCGTGGTTCACTGTGTTTCGTTTTGTTACTGAATTGCAGTTTGGTGCAGTGAAGCAATTTCATTTTTGCTTTAGCGTCTCTTGTTGTTTTTCGCGCTCCCCATCTCTTCTTATTTTTACACTTGACTGTGTACGTGTATGCATAAGTGCTCTCACTTATGATGATCAAGAGTCTTCTGATCTTTTTGCAAAATTTTTCCAATCAACTTATTCTTCCCTTGATTCAATTAATTAATCAAACACATATTCCTTTTCTGAATCTTATTCAGTTAATATTCCTAATATCTCAGCAGATTGCTTGGTTGCAGCCATTAGGACACTGAAATCATCGTTCTCTCCTGGTGCTGATAATATTCCAAGTTGTGTGATTAACGAGTGTAGTGCTGCTCTTCTGTCACCATTATTAAAATTGTTTAATTTGTCTTTGGAGACCTCGGTTTCCCCTTATTTTGGAAAGAGTCTTTTATCATTCCGTTACACAAAAAAGGCGGAAGATCTGACATTTCCAATTATAGAGGTATTGCGAAATTATCTACTATTCCGAAGTTATTTGAAAAAATAATAACCTCATCCTTACAGCACTTTTGTAAATCGATTATTCACCCATCGCAACATGGGTTTTTTCAAAATCGATCTACCGCTACGAATCTATTAGAATTTACTTCCCTAGCAAACGACAGTTTTTCGAATAGAATGCAAACTGATGTTATTTATACTGACTTTAGTAAAGCATTTGATTCAGTTCACCATCACTTGTTAATTATACTTTGTTCCCAAAGGGAAAAAGTATATTGGGTTTGTGCAATGTGTCTGTCCGTCTGTCCGTATGAACGCAATATTTTTCGGCGCTATTAGAGCTAGAGACTTGAAATTTGGAACATGTACTCATATATGCTCCCGAATTATAAAGTGTAAAAATTTTCCCGATCCGCCCACTAGGGGCGTGGCAAATCGGAAAAGTCTTCCGCCCATAGGCAAGTTATCAGATGATGAGCTAGAGAGTTGCAATTTGGAATGTATACTCGGGGTGACAACTCAAGTTCAAAAAGCTATGGCGGATATATCTACGCCCATTGGGGGCGTATCTTCTACACCGTTGAAGCTAGAACGCTGAAATTTGGCACGTAAGTTAATGTTATGATTCTAAGAAGATCGATCAAAAAGTTATATGTCTACGCCCATTTGGGTCGTGGCAAATCGGGCTTGAATATTTGGTGATTTTTCAAATTGTGTCATATTCTGAACACTATTGACACTAGAGACTTGAAATTTGGCATGTATACTCAAGTTGACAACCCAAGACCAATAAGCGATGTTAGATATATCTACGCCACCAGGGGGCGTGGCAATCGCAAAAGTTTATATCTCCTACAGTTTTAGAGCTAGAAGCTTGAAAATTGGATGGTTGAGGTACTAATGTCATCCTCTATCAATGACCCACAAATAATTTTTCAGCCTCTTTGGAGGCGTGGCATATCGAAAAATACCCTGTAATTTTCGCATTTTTGGAATGTAAGCGACCAAATTTTGCAGTCATGTTAGCCTCGGCCCTTTCTAAGAACTGGCCAAAAATTGTGCGCCTACGCCCACTGGGGGCGTGGCAAATCGGCAAAGAAGTTTGTTGTGGCCAACTGCATAATTCATGCATACAAATAGCTCAGTAGTAATTGCTAAGATGGCAGAAAGCATTTTAACATAAATATACAAATATTAATGAATTTAAAAAATAAAATTTATAAGTTTTCGATTAATAAACAAAAAGTTTCCAGCGGGATTCGAACCCAGGTCATTTAAAATAACATGTAATCGTTAGCTAAACATAAATAAAGTCACAGTTGATGAGCTTATCAGCTGATCAGCAGCTTGGTGCGAAACAAAACAATGTATACACACTTGGATGTGTATACACTTACAAACAGCTATTTACACATGCGTACCTATATATATGTATGCATAGAAAAACTGCTTGCCACGCAGCGTGGCAAATCGGAAAAGTTGTTTTAGTTTTTGCTTAAATGCATAATTCATATGTGTATGTTTATAAATTATTATCAATTGGCAGCATGTATTTTATAATAAATATACAAATATAAAAAAAATAAAAATAAAATTAATAATTTTTGAATAAATGTTTTTTGCGGGATTCGAACCCACGCACCTAAGTATAGCTTGCATAGCGCTTACCACCAGCGCCACTGCCCTGATGTGGGCTTTGTTAACTAAA
This sequence comes from Drosophila buzzatii, assembly GCA_035045845.1. NCBI lineage: Eukaryota > Metazoa > Arthropoda > Insecta > Diptera > Drosophilidae > Drosophila > Drosophila buzzatii. Next base: position 406,345 of record JAWNOS010000412.1, on the reverse strand, counting down.
ACCAAATAAGCCATTGCTAGAGCGCATTTTGACAAAACTAAAGTAACGATCGAAAAATTCACAATTCTTAGAATATTCTGGCATGCAAACTTTTGTATGCATACATAAAAAATTGTGTGTATACTCGTCTAGTGTGTACATGTGTAAATCTGTATGTATGTAAGAGAAAAACGCTTGTTGCTTGCCATGTACGTTTTCTAATTGCCGAAATATTTCGTTAATTAAATGTTTAGTAAATAAATAAGATGCACCTAAGGAAACAAAGTATTTCGCAGTTAGTTGCGCCTAACTGCAACGTTCTTACTTGTTTTAAAGCTGGATCGCTTAGGATTTTCCCCTCAACTTTTATCGTGGATTTCATCCTACTTAAAGGATAGAACTCAGAGAGTTTTGCTGAGATTATCAATTTCTAAACTAATCTTTGTTACGTCGGGTGTTCCTCAGGGTAGTCATTTAGGACCTTTGCTCTTTTCTCTTTTTATAAATGACCTGCCAAGTTGTGTTTCTCATTCAACTATATTTATGTATGCAGACGATGTAAAACTTTGCATCTCATATTATAGTCTACTTGAGCATGCACATCTTCAAGATGACCTTAATGCATTTCAATGTCGGTGTGAGGTTAATCAATTGCACTTAAATTACTCTAAGTGTATGTCTATGACCTTCTGTCGAACTATTCCACACATTGTCGACTATAATATTAATATTTCCTTAAAACGCACTTTTACCATCAAAGATCTTGGCTTTCTCTTTGACACTAAACTTAATTTCAATCTGCATATTTCCGCCATTTGTGATGGCTAAATGTGTGCTTGACTTTATTAAACGATGGTCTAAGGAATTTAAAGTTCCTTTTATTACGAAGCAGTTATTTATTTCACTTGTGCGCCCTATCTTAGAATATTGTTCAGTTATTTGGTCTCCGCAAAATAAACTGTATCAGGATAGCATTGAATCGGTCCAGAAACAGTTTCTACTCTTTGCTTTAAGGGATCTTAATTGGGACAACAATTTGCGTTTACCTTCCTATTATAGTAGGCTTCTACTTATTGACCTGCCATCATTAGTTAATCGTAGGACAATTTTAGGTATTACATGTATACACAACTTAATCATTGGTAACATTAACTCGCCCAGCTTGTTAATGCGGCTCCATTTTTCTGTTCCTTGCCGAATTACCAGGAACTATCGCACCTTACAATTACCACAGTGCACCACGGATTATTCATTACATTATGCTTTTCATGTCTTATGTGTTAATTATAATAAATATTATCACGTATTTTCCTCAGAGCTCTCTCTTCCTCTAATAAAATCATTGGTTTTAGCTCATCTTACTGTAGTTACTCGAAATGCCCTGAGTTGAGTTTGGATGCTGCTGACTTTTATATTTTCTATTCCTATCTTTATTTTCTTTCTTCATCTCTAATTTTGTATTTTTATTAATTTTCTTTTTTCTCACTAATATTTTTTATTTTAAAAATTATTATAAATTGTTAGGTTAATATCATACCAGAGAACCTATAATTCTAATTTAAGTTTTCAATTAACACATTCTATTTTTCTTAGTTTCAATAGTATCACTGACCATTTTTGGCTGTGAATAGGGGCATAGCTGGCCGGTCTGGCAAATAAAACACCTCCATCGGGTTGGTGATACTATTGTTATTTTAACGTTTTGTACTTCTGTTTAGGCTTTATGTTTATATAATTTTAATTTTAATTTTCTTTAGTTTGACTCACGAATTGTCAACATATTGCAAATAAAAATAAAATAAAATAAAATAAAATATTGGTATGTGAATGTGTGTGTGTAAACTTAAGACTAAACCTATGAATGTAAACTACTTTTAATAAGAATTAGAGACGATACAATATAAGGCCTCTTATTACTAATTTTAGGAGCTGGCTTCATTCTAGGTTTCCTATAAAAATGAGATCTGATTTCAAATAAAATTGATTGTATCCTCTAATAATAATAATATAAATATTTTTTAAATTATTTACTCTTTTATGTTTACAGATTGATGATATTACAGTTGAATCCTCTTCAAGTTTGGAAATTTTAGGAAGACTTGCAGCATTGGAGGCTGAAAATAAAGAAATTAGAAATATTGTTTCCAATTTTTCTCAATTGTATAACGATATTTTGAAACGTATTTGTATAATCGAAAGGGACAGAATTTCGAATTAGGCAATATAAAAAGTTTTCGAAAAAGTATGTATGTTATGTATAAATGAAAAACGATTAGCAAAATATTTAAAGATATACTCAAAATTGCGCCAATTACTGCCAACTCCAGCAATCACTTGATTTTTAGTTGTGAAACAAGAAGAAGAATAACAAATAATATTTGGTCCATTAATAGTATAAAACAAATGAAAAACTTTTTTGTTAATATTGTTTTCCTTAACCAAATTATAACCTCAATAAAAAGCTTGTAGAACTTTTATTAATTAAATGTGTTTATATTAAATATTGTATGTAAACAAACTGCTGCCGGTCACTATCAACTGCATAATACCACTAGCCATTCTATATATGTATGTATGTAGGCCAAATATCCTTTTGAGAAGATGCATAAATATAAGTTAAGCAAATGTATATTTGGTAATGATAAATAATTGAATTACCCTGCAATTTGAACCCAAATCCGTTCACCTTAAGAGGCGAGCCCGCGAGCCAAGGTGGCTCTTAAGGTAAAGTTTTGATAATTGTTCGTCCCTGCTATATTAACTAATTATTTTATACATAAGCCTATTTCTTATATAATATAGTTTGGTTCATTGTTAACTATATATCAGTATATATGGAATAATTTTGATAGTATTAGTGGTTTTAAATCAATAGGGATATGGGATGTGAGTGCTGTTAAATGTTTGATTATAATATAATTATAAAGTAATAAGGTTTTATTTTTTATATTATTATTATTATTATTATTATATCGTTTTTCAAAATTGTGGTTTATAATAACTTGATATTATATTTTTGTTAGTGATTTGGTCATGGATCATAATTTCTTTGTTCAACATTGTGGTTTCTAATTTCCCTTTTAATAACGGTTTTTTTTTTTCGATATCTGGTTTCAATTTCGTATTTCCAAAGTTTAGCCCAATCTACCCCCATGCCACGGCAGCAACTGTGCGGTCAGCGCGTAAAGAAGGGGAAAATTATTATTATTATTATGTTTTTTTTTTATACCCTGAACCCATTGAAAATGGGAATTCAGGGTATAATGGTTTTGTGAAAATGTATGTAACAGGCAGAAGGAGACGTCGCAGACCCCATAAAGTATATATATTCTTGATCAGCATAAAAAAATAAGTTGAATGAGCCCTGTCCGTCTGTCCGTCCGTCCGTCCGTCCGTCCGTCCGTCCGTATGAACGTCGAGATTTCGGAAACTACAAGAGCTAGAGAGCTGAAATTTCACATGAACACTCATATGTTAGCTACGCAGTACGAGTTTATTTTGTTTTTTCGATAACTCATCCCATTTCCAAATTATCGATAAAAAATCGAAAATTCGTTTCAATTTTTTTGGGTTTTTGAGCATAGCTTCTACACCGTTTTAGTTAAAGACTTCGAATTTGTATATTTAGATAGATATTATGAATACGCAGATTATGTAATTTTTGGATTTTGGATGCCACGCCCCCTTCGCCCACAAATTGCAAAAAACGCATTTCAAATACTAGAGACTTGAAATTTGGCACATATGCACATTTAGATATTCTTAATCTACTCTGAATTTCATCAAGATCATGCATCTAGAAATGGAGTTATAAGCGTTCAAAGTATAGCCCAACCCACCCCCAAGCCACGGCAGCAACTGCGCGGTTAGCAGAGCTCGCGCTCATGCGATCGTAAAGAAGAAGAGTATCACTTTTTTTGCAGGGTTCAGGGGATCTCGTAGTCGAGCCGTCTCGACTAGAGCCTTCTTACTTGTTTTTGCAGAATTTGGGGTATCAGTCGAGTTACTTAAGTTTGGTTTAATGTTTATTATATTGTTCACTAATTTCTAGTGTTTATACACATCGCATTACCGCGAAAGTATCGTATGTTTTATTTATATTTTTTTTTTTTCAAAATTGATATTTTGATGCTGAATTTATTTATTTAATTAATTTATTTTAATTAAGGTGTTGGCAAAACTAAAGTCAAGCTAAAGAAAAATATAATTGTGTATTAATAAATCCTAAAAAAAAAAAAGTAAGAAAGTTGTATTCGAGACTGATCGACTACGAAATCCCCTGAGCCCTTCTTCGAACGAATAATATTCCAAGAATTATTCGAATTGTTTCTGCACACATAAGAAACTGTACATGCAAAACCACTCGCACACATAGATGCCGATCTACGCTTGTGTATGCATGTGTATAAGCATTGCAAGCGTGTTACTGTCTCGCTACTTTGCTGCTGCGCCGCATGGGTTTTGATGAGAAAACTTTGATGATTAATTATTCTGTTTCTAGATGGACAATCGTATTGATATCTTCAGATTATGATTATGATATTCATATCTATATGCTGAACCAAACTGCATGTCTCTAGTATTTGAAATGCATTTTTTTCATATTTGGGGGTGGTGGGGCGAAGTGGGGACCGAAATCCAAAATCTAACAAAAACCGAAATTGTATTAAATTAATATCTATATATATGCAGAAGACTTGGAGACTCTAACTCTAAAGATGAATTAGCTAGAATTTTATAACTGGTTCCCGATAAATGCGTTTATAGATAACTTTTCAAAAATACAAGTTATCGAATTTCTGAAACAAACTCGTACTGCGCGTGCAATATACGGACCTAACACAAAAAGAATGAACTCTCTAGCTCTTGTATCTTCGGAAATTGAAGCGTTCAAACACACGGCAGACGGACATGGCTATATCAATTTTTCTCGTCACCCTGATCAAGAATATATATACTTTATGGGGTCTGCCACGCCTCCTTCTGCCTGTTTCATACTTTTAACAAACCCATTATACCCTGATTTCCCATTTTCAATGGGCTCAGGGTATAAAAAGGGAAATATTAAAACACCAAATTCAGAGTGAGATGAGAGTGAAATCAGATAGATAGCAAAAACAAAAACTATATTCACATCTGGGCATTTGGATTAATTTCCCTAAAGTAAGCTGAAAGCAATAATTTTATTAGCGGAAAATCGAGCTCTAAGGAGAATACGTGATAATATTTATTATAGTTAACACATAAAACATGGAAAGCAGAATGTAAAGAATAATCCGTGGTGCACTGGGGTAATTGTAAGGTGCGATAGTTCCTGGTAATTCGGCAAGGAACAGAAAAATGGAGCCGCATTAACAAGCTGGGCGAGTTAATGTTACCAATGATTAAGTTGTGTATACATGTAATACCTAAAATTGTCCTACGATTAACTAATGATGGCAGGTCAATAAGTAGAAGCCTACTATAATAGGAAGGTAAACGCAAATTGTTGTCCCAATTAAGATCCCTTAAAGCAAAGAGTAGAAACTGTTTCTGGACCGATTCAATGCTATCCTGATACAGTTTATGTCGCGGAGACCAAATAACAGAACAATACTCTAAAATAGGGCGAACAAGTGAAATGTATAACAGCTTGGTAATAAAAAGAACATTAAATTCCTTAGACCATCGTTTAATAAAGCCAAGCACACATTTGGCTTCATTTGTGATGACAGAATTATGCAGATTAAAATTATTAGAACGCCAAGGTCTTTGACGGTAAAGATAAATATAAGGAAATATTTATTTTATAGTCAAGCAAGTGGGGAACAGTACGACAGAAGGTCATTGTCATACACTTGGAGCAATTTAAATGTACTTGATTAACCTCACACCAACATTGAAATGCATTAAGGTCATCTGAAGATGTACATGCTCAATTGAGTTAGAACACTAACCATACAACACATAGACTGGACAACTAGAACAACCTTTTTTCACGATGCAGATTATGATTTCCCGTCCTAGTCATCTTCGATTTGCTCGTCTCTTTAATTTACTGTTCGGGCAGCGAAAATATAGCAGTTGATATTCAGTTCGCTGCCAGCGAATATTCTTATATGAAACACCGTTGTGTGCTATTCTTTCTTTACTCACTCTCTCATTCACTCTCTCCATGCATCTCATATATACATATATGTATGCATGCATGTGTGTGTATGCAGGCACAAGCCAGCAGCTCACAAAAATTGAAATTTGTATGAAAGCGTGATGTACATAGGCATTACTTTTTCGCGATGAGCATGCACAAACAAATTTACAATGTCTTGCTACATGTATGAGCATTTACGTGACTGTGTGCGACACTTTTGCTGCCTGTAGCAATTGTAGGGCCTTGGACTTAGAATTGTATGAACGGTCTTGCAATTGCTCGATCTTGTAGACTTTCAAATACATTTCCCCCATGTATATGGTATCACTAACCATACAACACATAGACTGGACAACTGGAACAAATTAATGTGCACACTTATTTTTTGACATTAGAACCCCATCAACTTCGTATTTGCTCGGGTTTTTACTTTTCGGGTCGGGAGAGAAAAATTGCTGATGGCAAAATCATTCCGCTTCGAGCGCTCGACGGTGACGGTCGATATTCCAAAAAGGCCTGACATGTGCCGCTATTTCCCTTGCTCTCTTTCTCTTTGTGCCCTATGCTTTTTACTCTCTGCTCTCTTCTCACAAAAATAAATGTATGCTGGCACAAACAGCAAGCAGCTCACAAAAATTGAAATTTCTTCTCGACGCGATCCCATTGGTTCTCTTCTGAGCGAAGAGTATACCGAGTTCTTAAACGGCTTTGCCATGCTCATGCAAAATGTTAGCGTTTTCATGATTATTTGTGGAAAGGGTATGAAAGCGTTGATGTGCATAAAGAATATTATTTCCCGATGACCATACACATACACTTTTACACTTACAATTCCAGCCATACAAAATAGACAAACTACTGAAGCGCGAAGGTAGCAAGAGTAGTTACGCACACAGTCACATAAATGCTCACACATGAAGCAAGACACTGTAAATGTGTTTGTGCATGCTCATCGCGAAATAGGAATGCTTATGTACATCACGCTTTCATACTCTTCAAAAAAAAATTCACGAAAACAGTAAAATTTTGCAAGAGCATGGCAAACCTTTTTAAGAGTTCGGCATACTCTTATTCAGAAGCGAAGATGTGATCGTCGCGAATCGCGACTCGCGGACAAATTTCAATTTTTGTGAGCTGCTGGCTTGTGCCTGCATACACACACATACGTACATACATATATGTATATATGAGAGGCATAGAGAGAGTGAATGAGAGGGTGAGTAAAGAAAGAATAGCACACAACGGTGCTTCATATGAGAATATAATCATTTCGTTCGAGCGCTGGCAGCGAACTGAATATCAACTGCTATATTTTCGCTGCCCGAACAGTAAATTAAAGAGCCGAGCAAATACGAAGATGACTCGGACGGGAAATCATAATCTGCATCGTGAAAAAAGGTTGTTCTAGTTGTCCAGTCTATGTGTTGTATGGTTAGTGGTTAGAATATTAAAAGCAAAGTTTTACATCATCTGCATACATAAGTATCTTTGAATGAGAAATACAACTAGGAAGGTCATTAATAAAAAGGGAAAAGAGTAATGGGCCTAAATGACTACGCTGGGGAACATCTGACGTAACAAAGATCAGTTTTTAAATGGAATTTCTCAGCAATACTCTCTGGCTTCTGCCCCTCAAGTAGGATGATAGCACTAACCATACAACACATAGACTGGACAACTAGAACAAACTTTTTTCACGCACAAAAATATGAGCGAAGTGCCGCACAACTTCGTATTTGTTCGGTTTCGGCACTTCGCGCTCGGGCAGTCAAAATTTGAAACGACGTATTCATTACGCTGCCAGCGTTCGACCAGCACGGTCATATTTTCATATGAGCACATCCTATGTGCTATTTTGCTTTACTCTCCCTCTCTCTTTTTTCTCTCTCTCTCTCTCTCTCTATGCGAGCACAAGCCAGCAGCTCACAAAAATTGAAATTTGTTCGCGAGTGGCAATTCGCGACGATCCTATCTGCCCTTCTTAGTAAGAGAATGCCGAACTCTTAAACGGCTTTGCCATTCTCATGCAAAATTTTAGTGTTTTCGTGATCATTTTTGGGAAGGGTATGAAAGCGCTGATGTGCGTCAGTATAATTTTTTTGCGATGAGCATGCACACACACATTTACAATATCTTGCTACATGTATGAGCATTTATGTGACTGTGTGCGAAACTATTGCTGCCTGTGGCAATTGTAGGGCCCAACATTTGCAGTTTGTTTTTCTTGTGGACCACGGCCTTAGAATTGTGAGAACGGTCTTAGATTTGTTCGACCTTGTAGACTGTCAAATCTACTTCCCCCATGCATATGGCATGTATGTTTATATACATACATATGCATTTATTCTTATACATATTTAATAAATAAAAATGACTATAATTAATTTAGTTACATAGCCACCAAATTATTTTTGAACGGGTTATAAACGATTTAAGTGGATCTGAAAATTCATATGTATTGACAAATGTCACAATACACCATGTACTCATGATTGCCAAAATGACTACTGCAAGTCGTAAAGGCTCATTTGACAGTCACTCTACAATTCCACCCATACAAAATAGACAAACTACTGGATCGCGCAGATAGCAAGAAAACAAACTGCAAATGTTGGGCCCTACAATTGCCACAGGCAGCAATAGTTTCGCACACAGTCACATAAATGCTCATACATGTAGCAAGATATTGTAAATGTGTGTGTGCATGCTCATCGCAAAAAAATTATACTGACGCACATCAGCGCTTTCATACCCTTCCCAAAAATGATCACGAAAACACTAAAATTTTGCATGAGAATGGCAAAGCCGTTTAAGAGTTCGGCATTCTCTTACTAAGAAGGGCAGATAGGATCGTCGCGTATTGGCACTCGCGAACAAATTTCAATTTTGTGATCTGCTGGCTTGTGCTCGCATAGAGAGAGAGAGAGAGAGAGAAAAAAAGAGAGAGGGAGAGTAAAGAAAAATAGCACATAGGATTTGCTCATATGAAAATATGACCGTGCCGGTCGAACGCTGGGAGCGTAATGAATACGTCGTTTCAAATTTTGACTGCCCGAGCGCGAAGTGCCGAAACCGAACAAATACGAAGTTGTGCGGCACTTCGCTCATATTTTTGTGCGTGAAAAAAGTTTGTTCTAGTTGTCCAGTCTATGTGTTGTATGGTTAGTGATGATAGTTAGGGGAAAATCCTATGCGATCCAGCTTTGAAATTAACAGGTCATGGTGAACTGAGTGAAGGTTTCGCAAGTTTTCGCAATGCCTCTATAATTGGAAATATCAGATTTTCTAACTTTTTTATGTAGCGGAATAATAAAAGATTCTTTCCAACTTGAAAGGAAAACCGTAGTTTCTAAAGATAAATTAAACAATTTTAATAATGGTGACAGAAGAGAATCACTGCACTCTTTAATCACACAACTTGGAATCTAATCAGCCCCTGGAGAAAATAATGATTTTAATGAAAATTATGATTTCAATGTCTTAATGGATGCAGCCAATGAATCTACAAACACCGTTGAAACATCAATTGAAACAGTTTCAGAAAAGGAAAATGGGCATGAGTAATTGAATCAGTCAAGGAAAGAATAAGTTGATTGGAAGATTTTGCAAATAGATCAGAAGAGAACTGATCTTCGTAAGATTTTTCCATACCAAAGAAAAAAGAGGTTGGCAAACCAGAAGATTTACGTTTCAAATTTACAAAAGTGTAAAATTGTTTTGGATCAATAGTAAATTGGCGCTTAACACGAGTAAGATAATTCTCATACGAGAATTTAAGAGATTAAAATTTGACTTGGCTATAGAATATTTCGAATATTTTGAACAGTCAACAGCCGAACAAGACCTTTTAAATTTTTATACCCTGAACCCATTAAAAATGAGAAATCAGGGTATAATGGTTTTGTTAAAAGTATGTAACAGGCAGAAGGAGGCGTGGCAGACCCCATAAAGTATTTATGATTATGGTGATGAGAAAAGTTGATATAGCCATGTCCGTCTGTCCGTCCGTCCGTTCGTATAAACTCGTCGATTTAATTTATAAAATTGAACCCTCACCGCATTATACATCTTGGAAAAAATAAATTGTTTTTCCAAGCAAGTCGGACAAGACCAAAGTAAACCACCTTAAACAATTTTGGCAGTGGACATGACCTTATCATAGTCCCGTCCGATGAGACCAGCGCATTTAACATGCATAATGTTCTCATAGCCAGCAATTTACAAATTGGGCCTGTGCAGAGTCAACTGCCTGTCTAAAAGTACATGCCTTCTTGCAGAAGCTCATATTGGCAATTGGGGTTTTTAAGCAGAACTTACCCAAGTAAGTGAGAGCAAACTATGTAAGTGTATGACACAGACAAATGTAAACAAATCAGAGAGCGCAAAAAGCAAATAGAGAAAAAACAGAAATGCAATTAAAGAAATTTTTTCAAATACACCAAACTGCAAAGCAGTATAAAACAAATCACAGTAAACCACGGATAATAATAATAATATTCCAAGAATAATAATATTCCAAGAATTATTCGATTCGTTTCTGCACGCATAAGAATCTGTACATGCAAAACCACGCGCATACGCTTGTAGGTGTGTATGCATGTGTGTAAGCATTGCAAGCGTCTTGCTCTCTCGCTACTTTGCTGCTGCGTCGCATGGGTTTTGATGAGAAAACTTTGATGATTCATAATTCTGTTTCTAGATGGAAAATCGTATTGATATCTCCAGATTATGATTATGATATTCATATCTATATGCTAAACCAAACTGCATGTCTCTAGTATTTGAAATGCATTTTTTTTTTCAAATTTAGTATCTATATAAATACAGACTCTAACTCTAAAGATGAATTAGCTAGAATTTTATAACTGGTTCCCAATAAATTCGTTTATCGATAATTTTGCAAATATACAAGTGCAATATACGGATCTAACACAAAAAGAATTAACTCTCTAGCTTTTGTGTCTTCGGAAATCGACGCGTTCATACATACGGACAGACGGAAATGGCTATATCAACTTTTCTCGTCACCCTGATCAGGAATATATACATTTTATCGGGTCTTCCACGCCTCCTTCTGCCTGTTACATACTTTTAACAAAACCATTATACCCTGATTTCCCATTTTCATTTTCCGTATGAACGTCGAGATTTCGGAAACTACAAAAGCTAGAGAGCTGAAATTTGACACGAACACTCGTATGTTAGTTACGCAGTACGAGTTTATTTTGTTTTTTCGATAACTCATCCCATTTCCAAATTATCGATAATAAATCGAAAATTCGTTTCCGGTTTTTATGTTTTTTGGGCATAACTTCTACACCGTTTTAGCGAAAGACTTCATTTGTATGTTTAGATAGATATTATGAATACGCAGATAATGTAATTTTCAGATTTTGGATGCCACGCTCCCTTCGCCCCCAATTTGGAAAAAACGCACATAGTTACATTTAGATACTCTTAATCTACTCAGAAAATTTCATGAAGATTATCCATCTAGAAATGGAGTTATAAGCGTTCAAAGTATAGCCCAACCCACCCCCAAGCCACGGCAGCAACTGCGTGGTTAGCAGAGCGCGCGCCTATACGTGCGTAAAGAAGAAGAGTATCACCTTATTTGGGTTCAGGGTATCTCGTAGTGGAGCCGTCTCGACTAGATCCTTCTTACTTGTTTTGAGTTGAATATTATTTTTTTTTTTTATTTACTATTTTTTCCTGTTGTGCATGCTTTTGCAGCAGCAGGTAGGTAAAAACAACTCAAGCGAAGGCGTGCACAAAAGAAACCGCAACATCGGCGACACTCTACACATTGTGTCTCAATTTTTGTTTATCTCTTTTCACCCAACTTTCTTTCTACGCTCAAGCGCCGATACACTCATATGCAAACATAAAAAACTTACTCACGGCGAACGATTGGACGCATTTATGCAGTGGTTAAAAACACTCGGGTGTCAAAATCACCCAACATTCACCCAGTACACTTTGAATACCGGTGGCTTGTTGCACTTCTCTGTACGTGATGGAGGAGCAGCTCCTGTTAATGTAATCTGACATTAACAGTTCCGTTTATTCCTTGTTCTATTTTTAAATATTCATTGATCAACCTTAGGATAAACACCGCTGTCAAAGATCAAAAAGTGCTTACTATGATTCCAGTGGACTGTATTTCATGTTCAATAGAATCTTTTGGCTGAAATCGCAATGTTTGGGATCCAAGTAAATGGCCAATACTCATAAAATGCCCTCGAACAAATCTGTTAGGACTTGAAAAATGTTTCAACATACATATTTAAAAATCAATTATTGAAGTAAAATTCACGTTGCTAAAGTAAGCTAAGCTGTTAAAATTAAGTTATGATTTTTCTGAAAATTCCAAAAAAAAAAAGTTAATAAATTTACCTAATCTTAATAAGAATATTCAAAAACTTTATAATTTCAAATTAAATGTTAAAAAAAAAATTGGATTTGAGTAATTTCTGTAAACAAAATAGTATACACCCTAAGTATCAGAATGAAGCTTTAAGTCTCCAATATTCAAAAAGCATCCCAGACTGTTTGGATGAGACAGATGAAGAAGCTGAAAGCTAATTAATATGTAACTCACACTAATGGATATAATTTACTTAAAAATAACGCATTAATTTTACTTTAAAATAATTATAGACACCAAATACATATATCTCATACTAAACCAACAATACAATATTTGTTATTCCTTTATTTGCATAATTAATATTATATCAACTTTACATCGTATGTACTATTTGTATGCACCAAGTCAAAAGTAACGTATGTAGATAGTTTATTATTTTTAGACTCTGTTGAACTATCGAGATTTTTCGAATAGCTTTAGATTTAAAACACAATTTTATTGGCACTATGAGATGAGTTTATTATTGTTTGTTGGTTTCACAGAGTTGTTTGCTAGACGAGAGCAAGCGACTTTAGATGTGCTGTCCGCTACTATACGTATGTAAGTATATAAGTAATAGGCAACTAAAACAATCTGAGCTAATGTCTGCACTAAGCGAAGGTAAAATATGTACTTAATTCGATGTAAGCGAGCCGGCTGATCAAAGCTGAGCCGGTGCGTGGGAGAACGAATGAACGCTAAAAAGGAGAGAGCAATCTCTTTACAAATTATCTTATATGCTAATACGTTCGGCGAACTGCCGCTCTTAATTCTTATAAAGCGCTGATTGCTGGGCCCAACATCCTCCCCCCGTTGAAGACTTAGTCTTAAACAGAATCTTTAAGGGGCGGCAAGCACAGCTTGTTTGTAGCTCTTTTTGTCTCGCCATCTTCAGTTTTGAGCACGGCAACCCGTGAACCGCCGTCACCTCCAGGGATAAGTTCAATTATTCTGGCCAGTGGCCACTTAAGCGGCGGAAGATTCTCATCCTTTACGACAACTACGTCGCCAACCGCCAAACCAGACTTAGAAGTTCTCCATTTAGCCCGCTATTGTAGTAAGTTGAGGTATTCGTCTCGCCAACGTGTCCAGAGATAGCTTACGCGCTGCCAGGCATCCAAGCGATTAAGATTGAGCCTCGTGAGGTTAGGCTCGCTGAAGGATAAAGGAGGACCACCGTTCAGGAAATGCGCAGGCATCAATACGTCCAAGTCTGCTGGGTGCTCTGAAATTGAAACTAAAGGGCGTGAATTAATGACAGCAGCAATGTTGCAGACCAGTGTGCATAAGTTAGGACAGAAGGGCCAACAGATCGATAGAAATGATGCTTCGCCGTCTTCACTGCAGCCTCCCACAAGCCTCCAAAGTGAGGAGATCGTGGAGGAATGAAATGCCATTCAATTGATTCCGCCAGGTAGAAGTCCTTCACAGCATTATGGTGGGCGTCAGACAGGAATAGACGCTTCAGTTCCTGAAGCTGTTTGCGGGCGCCAAGAAAGTTTGTGGCATTGTCAGACCAAATTTGACTTGGTTTTCCTCTAGTGCATATAAACCTTTGGAGGGCATGCAAAAATGCCGTGTTAGTTAAATACTTAACTAGTTCCAACTGTGAGGAGCAATATAGGTATGCACGTATGCGGTGTATATGAACACATGTATTTGCTGTGTGTTTATATGCACATACGTGCATGCATATATTGCTCCACACAGCGACGCGAACACTATAGGAGCAACCCTCGCGACTGGAAGGGTCAGAGAGCGGACTATAGTCTGTCTCTCTCGCTCCTAAAGTGTCAGCAAATGGGCTCGCGTCGCTCACCCGCGGGTCATAGGGCACCGTTAGCCGAGGTACCGCTGCAAGTATTGGATGCTCTCTCTTTGCATAGCAACAGCGGTACTTCGGCCAACGAAAAGCGGCCGCAATATTTGGCGGGCTGCTGGCGTCACCCAGATCACGCCATTGTGCCGTTATGTGGGCACGAGCGGCAGGCAGGCCCCGCTCTAGAGCCGAACAGGGCCTGCGGCGGCCCTATAAAAGGGCACCGGCGGTGTCATAGAGGCAATCAAGAATCGGAATGAAGAATCGAGAGTGAAACTAATGTGGATCAAGAATCAAGAGTGAAGTGAGATTCAAGTGAAAGTGCAAGTACGAGGCAACGCGAGTGAGGACACAAGACATCGAAGGACTACGATATCGACGCAGGACACCGATATCCAGGACTCGAATCAGGCAGGACATCGTGGGAGCATCCAAAGTATCCTGGGAGGATACTTCAGACGCCTAATAAGGACCACCGACACGCAGAAGCAGCAGTGGCCATCAGCTAGAGAGTTGATACAGGGCAGCTGCAACTCGTAGTCTGGTCAGAAGTCTCGTCACAGAATTGTGTAAGTTCACGCAGCCGTGCGAATAGGTAGCAATTGTGCGCATAAGAACCTAGGTGTGCCAAGAGCGAGTCCAGTAGTAGGAGTAGCCTGTACAGCCGAGCGAACCGCCGGAGTAGACAGTGCAAATCCTGGCGTGAGCTGGAGCGCTTGGGCGAATCCTGGTGCTACTGAGCCATAATTGTCTGCCCAGCCGGAGTGCGTGAACCAAACATAACGCACGACGATTATACAAGTGTGATTATATCGCTAAATAATAATAAGTTTTTATAACGAGAATATACCAAGTACCAAGCAAATTCACAAAGTGTTATTATTCAAAATCGCAAGGGCTTCAACAAATAAATTTGTTGAAACGAATCCACAGTCGGCTGAAACTGGCCCGGCTTAGACTCGGGTATAACCGAAGGTTCGTTACACAACCAAATAGCCTTCGTAGCAAAACAAACGAATACAGAGACGTAGCATTTCACAGGAGCCTTATTTCGTGCCTCAGGCTTATTAAAGAACGGCCCGCAAAAATCGACGCCAGTCACTCCAAATACACGGCATCCTTCGACGCGATCCCTGGGTAGATCTGCCATTATGTGTTCAAAGAGTCGAGGTTTTGCGCGAACGCAAATGACGCATCTCTGCATCACACTGGCTACAGTTTTTCTACCCCCAATTGGCCAATATTGAGAACGAACCAGAGCTAGTACCGCTCGGGGCCCATCGTGCAAGTTTCGCTGATGGTAATGCATGATGATGGCACGAGTTACTGGATGCCTTCTGGGCAATATAATTAGATGGCGACTATCAAAGTTAAGCGTAGAGTTTTTGAGGCGACCATCTACACGTAGCAGTCCGACTTCATCAAGAAATGGCGAAAGAAAGGCGAGAACGCTGGGTGCAACCATTCCCTTAGTTCGAAGTGCATCGATGTCGTCCGAGAGATGGGCTCGTTGAATCATTCGCAACAGTATATACGTGCCAGTACGAATTTCTGCGAGAGTTATTCCTGAACCATGACTTCTTTTGATAAACTTTGATACGTATGCAAAAATACGCTGCAATCGACTAAACGAATTCGCATACTTGCAGTCCATGGAGGCGTAACGGACTGGGCCTTTCACAAGTAGAACGGTCCTTCGACGCTCAAGTGAAGTTCTTTCTAGAAAAGATAGGACTGGCCATTGAGAGGTGGTGTTAGAGAGTCGAAAGAAAACACCCCACATTTACCGAATTCAAAAATTGAACTGTTTATTTCTTAAAATCCTAGTGCTTATATACATTAAAAATACTTCCAGGCACTGGAAGGCGATAATTAATTCCATGCACACAAGTGCACAGATGTTTGTTAAGTGTCCCTTTTCGATCGCTAAGCCGTTCTCACGTCTCACGTTACATTTTTATTACTTGCTGCGTTGGTCGCTGCAGCTAAGGGATGACTTGTTTATTACTTGGCTTCAAATAACGAGCAGGTTATCGACTATTGCCTATTTTTTAATATGTTTATTTATGAAGCATGTTCATGCTTGAACATACTGCCAGGGGCCTAAGATTTGTGGCTGAGAAATTTTAATTTTATGTTTGGTAACGCGCAGGTTATCCGTAATGTTTAATTTAACATATTTTGTTTGTGGCTGTAAATTTTAAATTTTTAGTGTTTTAATTTTATTGTTAATAATGTTGTGTCGCATGTTCATGCTTGAACATACTGCCAGGGGGCCCAAAATTTGAGTGCGCTCAGAACTGCCCTCCTGATGATTGTCCACTCGTCTCTGAAGCGGCTTCTGTGTGATTGATGAGAGTCCTGTCATCTTCCCGAAGGTTCCTATCATCTTTGTCTTCCTTCATGCAGACCCTCCATTGCTACAAATTCTCTTTTCTGAATTTGAGCAATTTTTTTTTGTTTAAGTTGTCCTATTTGGACTTTTTATATTTGTCCTCTTTGGACTTATTAAAGTTGTCCTCTTTGGACTTGTAGTTGTCCTATTTGGCCTTATCCGTAATGTTTAATTCTTCTTTGGACTTATTAAAGTTGTCCTCTTTGGACTTGTAGTTGTCCTATTTGGACTTAAAGTTGTCCTCTTTGGACTTATTAAAGTTGTCCTCTTTGGACTTGTAGTTGTCCTATTTGGACTTAAAGTTGTCCGTTCCCTTTTTATTTTTGGGATACCGACTTATCCAGCACTACAAATTATCTTGTTTGAATTTGAGTAATACATTTATATATTATCTGCCTCTTACCTCTGGTGGGGGAGAACAGAAATATATTAAATGTTTTATCTTAAGCTGAGGTTTTTATAAAAACTCACAGCATTAAGACGCTGGTTCCTTCTCTGTGTTTCTTACCACTGGTGGGGGAAAACAACAGAGAAGGCTCCAAGGACCAAAATGTTATCCTCCGAGTTGTATTTTTTTTTTTTTTTGAGCCCAAAAATGGAACCCTGAACTCTTTGAGTTCAGATTGAACTCTGGTCCCTTTGGATTCCAAAATTGAACTGTTTATTTCTTAAAATCCTAGTGCTTATATACATTAAAAATACTTCCAGGCACTGGAAGGCGATAATTAATTCCATGCACACAAGTGCACAGATGTTTGTTAAGTGTCCCTTTTCGATCGCTAAGCCGTTCTCACGTCTCACGTTACATTTTTATTACTTGCTGCGTTGGTCGCTGCAGCTAAGGGATGACTTGTTTATTACTTGGCTTCAGATAACGCGCAGGTTATCGACTATTGCCTATTTTTTAATATGTTTATTTATGAGGCATGTTCATGCTTCTATTCTACTATTTCTTTACAGTTTTCTATGTTCTGCACTTGTCATTAGATCGTCCATATAAAAATCTGTTTTAATTATTTCTTTGATTGCTGCGTTATTACAATTGTTGGCTATATCTAAAAGAACTCTTGTCGCTAGGAAAGGAGCTGATGCAGTACCATAAGTGAGGGTTGTAAGTTTAAAGTTTTTTAATTTTTTATTTGGAGAATCTCTCCAAACAATATATTGAAATTTTTGATTATCTTTGTCAATTTTGACTTGCCCATACATTTTCTCAATGTCTTAACATAATGTCAAAAATATCTTTTTGAACCCTTGGTCCAGTCCACATAATATCGTTTAGACTTTTCTTATTTGTTGTTTTTGCAGATGCGTCAAAGACTACTCTAAGTTTTGTTGTTAGGCTACTGTCCCTTAACACTGCTTGATGTGGCAAATAATATTTTCCTTCTTTATTTGTAGGAATTATATGGCCTAAATTTAGATATTCATTCATGAAATTCGTATAATCTGCTTTTAACTTTTCATTATTTTGTAGTTTTCTTTCTAAGCTAAGAAACCGAGCTATTGCTTGTGGCTTAGATTTTCCTAACTCATTTTCTTTTTTGAATGGAATTGTTACGATATATCGTCCCATTTCATCCTTTTTTGTTGTAGTCAAAAAATTATTTTCACAAAATTTAGTTTCTTCGTCATTTTCATCTTCTTCGGCTTCTAATTCCCAGAACCGATTTAGATCGTCTATTGCTATACTTGTTGCTACTATTGTTGATTCTCCTCTAGATTTGGTACGACCCGATATAATCCATCCAAATTTTGTATTTTGCCCGAGTAACCCATCTATTTTTACTATTCTTTTTTTTAGTACATGTGCGTATAAGTCTGCGCCTATTATCATGTCTACTCGACCTGGCTTATGAAATTGGGGATCAGCTAAACTGTAACTGTGCCATTTAGCTGTATCTACATTTACTTTGTCTACTGGGAGGGCTTTCATTAATTTTAATACTATGATGGCCTCAACCTTTAGTTGCTCTTTTTTTGATTCTGTTGTTTTTATATCTAGCTTCACTTTGCATTTAGACCTACAAGTGTTTTCTGCTGATATTCCACTTATTTCTGTCTCATTTCTGATTCGGGGTAAATTCAATAACTGTGCGGCCTCCTCAGATATAATCGTTTTTTGAGACCCGCTATCTATTAATGCTCTTAAATCAATATAGTTATCCTTGCTTGTTTTTACTTTAAATATTGCAGTGGCTAATAAGGCCTTTTCATTTGCCATTACTGTATTAACCCTGTCTTTATTTATATTTAAATGTAGCATTGTTCGATGATCTCTGTTGCAAAAGCAACAAGTTATGTTATTTTTGCACCGATATGAGTTTGCGTGTTTTAAACACTTTAGACATAAGTATGTCTTTTTAGCAATGTCTAGCCTTTCACTTGGATTCATTGCTTTAAATTTTGTGCATTGCGTGGCACTGTGGCCTACTGCTTTGCATATCGGACAATATTGCACATTGGTAGTGCTTCTGAAGACTTTCTTTTAGTTTTTCAGTTCTTAAAAGTTCATTACGTCAGTCAGCAGTTGTATGTCCTTTGTCTTTTTTATTTGGCTTTCATATAATTGAAGAGTCTCTTTACTAAATTTTCTTAGTATTAAATGTGTAAACATTTTGTCAACTTCGTTTGAGAGTTGAGCTTTATTTTTAATTATGTGTATTGACTCATTGATTGTATTTATGAAGTTGTTGATACTTTTGGATGAATCAATATCTAAATTTGGGAGTTCTAATATTCGGTTAAATTGTTCCGAAAAAATGTTTCTTTTATTTTCGTATCTTTTGGTTAATAACTCCCAAGCTACGGTATAGTTATTTGCGGACCCTGTTAATAGGTGAGCAACCATGCTCTTTGCTTCTCCTCGTAATGAGGTTTTCAAATAGTTAAATTTTATGGCAGAAGTTAGGTCCTGTCTTTGATCGATAAGGTCGTTAAATAGTTGAGCGAATGAGTCCCACTCTTTAGCATCGCCAAAGAATATTGGGACTTGCATTCTCGGTAGTCCAGGGAGATTATCTCCCTTTTCTTGGATAGTGGGTTAAATTGGGGATGTTTTCTTTGCGTCTAAGGCGCTGATGGTGTTTTGAATATCGAACTCTAGTTCGATTACCCCTTCTTCCTCGATGCTGGCATCGTAGAATCCATGGACCCCAACCTTTTCTCCTGGTACCAATGCCAACCTGGGAAAGACACTCCTCAGACCGTTGCCAAAGCTACTGCAGATGTCCAGCCATGCAGTGCAGCTGGAAGGCTCTCGTCCCAATCAAGTTTATGCCTCCAGAGTTGTTGCAAGAAAATTTTAGCCTTTGTTATTACTGGGCCGACCAGTCCAAGGGGATCGTACAACCGAGCAATAGACGAGAGGACGGAACTGAGTTTCCTCCAGAGATCAAATCGTCGACATAGAAATCGCGAAGTAATGCCTCGGAACCGACTGGGAAGATATCCTTTTCATCTATGGCGAGTTGGTGCATGGCACGCACAGACAAGAATGATGCTGGTTTTGTGCCATATGTGACCGTATCAAGCTTGAACACTTCTAATTCATCATCTGGTAAATTCCTCCATACAATGCATTCAGATAGCTGTCTGGCTCCGGCACCTTCACGCAACGATACATTTTGGAAATATCACCGGTAAGTGCAACTGGATAGGACCGGAAACGCAGCAATATGTCGATCATTTTCGGTTGAATGACAGGACCTGACATTAGAATGTCGTTCATCGAATAACCCGTTGATGTAGCTGCTGATCCATCAAAGACGACTCGAAGTTTGGTAGTTGAGCTATCTTCTTTCAAAACGCAGTGATGAGGAAGAAAATATCTGCATTGATGAAATGAGCTGCGAGAAACGCGTGACATGTGACGCAGCTCAGAATACTCATCCAAGAACGCTGAATATTGGGACTTTATATGAGGCAAGCGATTCAATTTCTTCTCCAAATTAAGAAACCGTCGCAGCGCTTGCTGATAAGACTCTCCAAAAAGTTCGTAATTAAGCTTAACAGGCAAGCGTACTTAATATTGGCCACTGGGCAATCGTTTGTAATGCCTCACAAAATGCGCTTCGCAATGTGATTCCTCCTTGCTGATGTTTACGACAGGGTCGCTGGAGCTCTCAGTCTTCCAGAAACGACGAATAAGACTGTCCAATTGGATATCAGTAGCGGAGTCTGCACCTGGATCCGAAGGCGTCTTTGAAACTATTACAACCCAACCAAGACGAGTCTTCTGCAGCAGTGGAAGCCCAGGCGCCAACTTGATTTGACCCACACAGAGCAAGTCATAGAAAAGGCTGACTCCGATAAGCAAATCTATTCGCTGTTGCCTATCGAAATTGCTTGTATTTATATTAGAACTGGGCTGCCTGCCAGTTATATTTGCTGCTAGCATAACGGCCATGGTTATGCTAGTCGCATACTCCGATGCGTGAGCTTGCAAGGTAAGGCAAATGGTACTTCCATCGGTGGCAAAATTGGAGTCGTTTAAGCCACGTACAGACGCATATGACTTTGATCTCTTAAGTTGTAGCAAATTGGCAAACCTGGCTGTAACAAGATGTACCTGGGAGCCTGAATCTAAGAGTGCACGACAAGGAACATGTTCGCCAAACCGATTCTTGGCCAGAACCACTGCGGTAGCCAGGAGCGCAACATCGCTGTTCAGATCTTGAGCAAGGAGAGTAGTGAACGGAGCTGAGGGCGGAGTAGGAGTGATCTGCATCCCTGATGATGAGGATTGCTGATGGAACGGAGTTACTGCCTGCGATGTCCTGGAGTTGCCAAGGTGGAGAAGCGTATGATGCTTGACTCCACAGACCCGACAACTACGCGAGCCACATTGTCGCGACTGATGGCCGCCTTTCAAGCAATTTAAGCATAGCCCAGCCTTCCTGACTTCATTCAGACGAAGATTAGGCGATAGGTTTGCGAATCTTGAGCATTTATAGATTGTATGCTCAGGATCATTACAAAACACGTAACTGTGCGCACTGTGGTCTGTTACAAGAAATGTGAACCGGCTGTGGGTCAATTTACTGCTAGTATTCACCGGCTTACTGGATGAATAGTTATTTAGAGAAAATTCCATTGATTCCAAAGTGCGACAGCGAAGCTCAAGGAAAGAGGCCACTTCTTCATATGCAGGTATATAGGACGCCATCTCTGAGTCCTCCAATTTCTCTTCCCATTTAGCTTGTGAGGCCACATCAAGCTTCTGTAACAGCACCTGAGCAATGATGGCACTGGCTATATGTTCTGTTGTGCCCAGGCTACTGAGTGCACACATATGTACATTGAAGCTGTCGGACAATTCTCTCAGCTTGGTTATGGATCCATTTTCTACCCTTTTCAACCCTAAGATCTTTAAGATGTGGGCTTGAAAAATTAAACGTCGGTTATCATATCTTTGTTTCAATAGCTTTATGGCCTCGTATAGTTGTCGTTAGAAATTTCCATTTATCGAACTGTATCCAACGCTGCACTATCCAGACAAGACCGTAGATGCTGAATCTTTTCCATGTTGCTGATTTCAGGCTTGCTATCAATGATTGTTGAAAACATTGAGTAGAAATCAGACCAATTTGCATATCCACCACTAAACGTAGGCAGCTTTAAAGGCGGCAGTGCAGGTGCGGAATGTACCTTGGGAGCGGAAACTTGAGTAGGGACAATCGGTCTACTAAATGTAGAACTACGGGGCATTTGAGCGGTACGACCTTGAATTTCGGACATTATCGTTGACTGCATGACCATTATTAAGTCATCGAAGTCAACGCGTTAATCGCTGCCCATCTCAGCAAAGTCAAGTTCCTCTAGAGTTTCATGTGCTTCACTAAAAGAATCGCTTAGCTTACCAATATGCTCCAAAAGAACGTATAAAGTGCTGTTACTGTGATCGGCAAGCACATCAGAATCAACCTTGGCTTGCAGTATTTTTACGCGCTCAAACACCGATTTCAGTTTGAGCTTATAAAATTTCGCTCGCTCTTCGGGCGCAACTGTAGTAGCATTTAAGCTCGCCATGATGAGTAAAACACACGAGAATTACCGATTGAGTTCACAGTTGTTGATATGCGGTGATTGCACGGGCGCAAAACTCAGATTCTGAGTTATTTTACTGAACACAGCACAGAGTTTTGTTAATTGCCAATTATACATGCCACTATTATTTCACCCAATTATTGCGTGCGTATGAATTAGTGCGCACAGGCAAGGTTATTATGGACGCGATAGATAGCCGAACAGAATGAGTGTAATGACAACAACAGAATTAACGGCAAGCATGTACCTGCACTGAAATTATGCACGCTTAATCGATGTATGAGTGTGAAGTTATAGAAACTCACAGTTCCGAAATTAGTTGTTATTAATTGTTTATTAACTTGTCACTTGTTACTTGCATGTACACCGATAAATTAGAACTGATGAGCACATACATATGTATGTATGTATGTCTGTAGAAATAAGTTTATACGCACTATCACTGTTTTTACGGACACCACTGTATTGCAAAACGAAACGAAAGAGTGTCTTGCGACTTTGCAAGAAGTAGCGGTAAAAAGGCAATTGCTACATAAAAGCACTAACCATACAACACATAGACTGGACAACTCGAACAAACTTTTTTCACGAACCTGATTTTGATTTCCCGTCCTAGTCATCTTCGTATTTGCTCGGCTCTTTAATTTACTGTTCGGGCAGCGAAAATATAGCAGTTGATATTCAGTTCGCTGCCAGCGCTCGAACGAAATGATTCTATTCTCATATGAAGCACCGCTGTGTGCTATTCTTTCTTTACTCACTCTCTCTATGCCTCTCATATATACGTGAACAAACATAAAACACTCGACGACTATACAAATGTGTTGTGCCACAAATTAAAAATAAGCATTATAACGAGAATATACCAAGTTCAAAGCAAACTCACAAGTGTTATTATTCAATATCGCAAGGGCTTCAACAAATAAATTTGTTGAAACGAATCCACAGTCGGCTGAAACTGGCCCGGCTTAGACTCGGGTATAACCGAAGGTTCGTTACACCATATACATGGGGGAAATCTATTTGAAAGTCTACAAGATCGAGCAATTGCAAGACCGTTCATACAATTCTAAGTCCAAGGCCCTACAATTGCTACAGGCAGCAAAAGTGTCGCACACAGTCACATAAATGCTCATACATGAAGCAAGACTCTGTAAATGTGTTTGTGCATGCTCATCGCGAAAAAGGAATGCTTATGTACATCACGCTTTCATACCCTTCAAAAAAATAATCACGAAAACACTAAAATTTTGCATGAGCATGGCAAACCTTTTTAAGAGTTCGGCATACTCTTATTCAGAAGCGAAGATGTGATCGTCGCGAATCGCGACTCGCGGACAAATTTCAATTTTTGTGCGCTGCTGGCTTGTGCCCGCATACACACACATACGTACAAACATATATGTATAAATGAGAGGCATAGAGAGAGTGAGTGAGAGAGAGAGTAAAGAAAGAATGGCACACAGCGGTGCTTCATATGAGAATATAATCATTTCGTTCGAGCGCTGGCAGCGAACTGAATATCAACTGCTATATTTTCGCTGCCCGAACAGTAAATTAAAGAGCCGAGCAAATACGAAGATGACTAGGACGGGAAATCATAATCTGCTTCGTGAAAAAAGTTTGTTCTAGTTGTCCAGTCTATGTGTTGTGTTGTTAGTGCATTAGATAAGGCCTGTGACTACTACTGGTTCGATAACAAGTATAAGTATTAACGAAAATTTGTTGAAAACTATATTACTTGTAAGATGTCAAATTTATCTTCAGGTAAAATTCAGGCTAACTTCATCCAATATTAAACGGTCGACATACCTTGGCACACGATTCACATAGACATATACATATACATAACAGTCGGATCAAAAAGAATATGTTATTGTCCAAGTGGATAGTTTTACTACAATTGGTTTATTTAATGCACACAATTAAGATTGATACAAACAATTGCATAAGTGCCGTGACATTGGCTATATTTTCTTTGGAGTACCACACCGTTTAATCGAAGACCAAGTAGTTTAAAAAACTTAAGTGGTTGAGACGAGTAGCCGATCTTGGCAAGACGCATTGGGCGAGGTTAGGGTGGCCTTAAATTGTACAGTAAGTTGAACGACAAAGGCAAGCCCTTTGGAATTGTTTATTGGCAAGGTTGCACGTCCGCTAGGGTTGCCTCCACCATATGAAACGGCGCAAGAAATTGATTTGGCAGAACCAAAAGCTCGAGCAGTGTAAAATATAGCAGCGGCAGCAGTATATAGCAAAGAGTAACATTGTGTTAAAGTTATTAGGTTGTTGAATACGAGGTAGGAGATTTCGTGTTAAAGAATACAGAAAGGCATCAAATGCTGAATTGTTAGACGGAGATAGATATATTCTAAGGTCATTGACAAACAATAAAAAATATAAACATGTTCGATAATATAAGGAAGTTGCCAGAAGGGCATGTACCAATTAACTAGAAAGTTGTGATGAGGATTGAAATGATGGTGATAAAGAAGCTGTTGAAAGAGGAAACTGTTTAAAGAGATAGTATGGTATTATCACTAACCATACAACACATAGACTGGACAACTCGAACAAACTTTTTTCACGAACCTGATTTTGATATCCCGGCCTAGTCATCTTCGTATTTGCTCGGCTCTTTAATTTACTGTTCGGGCAGCGAAAATATAGCAGTTGATATTCAGTTCGCTGCCAGCGCTCGAACGAAATGATTCTATTCTCATATGAAGCACCGCTGTGTGCTGTTCTTTCTTTACTCACTCTCTCACTCACTCTCTCTATGCCTCTCATATATACATATATGTATGTAAGTCTGTGTGTGTATGCAGGCACAAGCCAGCAGCTCACAAAAATTGAAATTTGTCCGCGAGTCGCGATTCGCGACGATCACATCTTCGATTCTGAATAAGAGTATGCCGAACTCTTAAAAAGGTTTGCCATGCTCAAGCAAAATTTTAGTGTTTTCGTGATTATTTTTTTTTAAGGGTATGAAAGCGTGATGTACATAAGCATTGCTTTTTCGCGATGAGCATGCACACACACACTTACCATATCTTGCTACATGTATGAGCATTTATGTGACTGTGAGCGAAACTATTGCTGCCTGTGGCAATTGTAGGGCCCAACATTTGCAGTTTGTTTTTCTTGTGGACCACGGCCTTAGAATTGTGAGAACGGTCTTAGATTTGTTCGACCTTCTAGACTGTCAAATCTACTTCCACCATTCATATGGCATTACTGTTTATATGCATACATATGCATTTATTCTTATAAATGTTTAATAAATAAAAATGGGTATAATTAATTTAGTAACAGCCACCAAAATATTTTATATATTATATTATATATTATATATATTATATATAATATTTATATATTATATATATTATATAAACAATTTAAGTGGATCTGGAAATTCATATGTATTGACAAATGTCAGAATACACCATGTACTCATGATTGCCAAAATGACTGCAGACCGTAAAGGCTCATTTGACAGTCACTCTACAATTCAAACCATACAAAATAGACAAACTACTGGATCGAGCAGATAGCAAGAAAACATACTGCAAATGTTGGGCCCTACAATTGCCACAGGCAGCAATAGTTTCGCACACAGTCACATAAATGCTCATACATGTAGCAAGATATTGTAAATGTGTGTGTGCATGCTCATCGCAAAAAAATTATACTGATGCACATCAGCGCTTTCATACCCTTCCCAAAAATGATCACGAAAACACTAAAATTTTGCATGAGCATGGCAAAGCCGTTTAAGAGTTCGGCATTCTCTTACTAAGAAGGGCAGATAGGATCGTCGCGAATTGCCACTCGCGAACAAATTTCAATTTTTGTGAGCTGCTGGCTTGTGCTCGCATAGAGAGAGAGAGAGAGAGAGAGAGAAAAGAGAGAGGGAGAGTAAAGAAAAATAGCACATAGGATGTGCTCATATGAAAATATGACCGTGCTGGTCGAACGCTGGCAGCGTAATGAATACGTCGTTTCAAATTTTGACTGCCCGAGCTCGAATTGCCCAAACCGAACAAATACGAAGTTGGGCGGCAATTCGCTCATATTTTCATGCGTGAAAAAATTTTGTTCTAGTTGTCCAGTCTATGTGTTGTATGGTTAGTGGTACAAATCAGGTATTAAATATTAAAGAAAAAATTATAATTGATCAACAGGTAATCAAAAATAATTAACCTCTCCTGCAATTTGAACCCAAAATCGTTTACTAAATTTAAAGTTGAGGCAGGCACACGCCCAATATTCGAGAACCATGCACGAAACATTCAAATGCCACAGGCAGAGCATGCACTCGAATACCTATGTATGTACATATATGTATGTATATACAAGGGATGCTCGACGATTGTAATTATCAAATCAATCGAATGCCTATACAAGTGATACTCGACGATTGTCATGACATCACAGACGTACACATTAGTGTTGCCATTTTAGCATATTTAATGCTAGATATAGCACTTTTGAAAACGGAAATCCTGAAGAATTATGAAAATGCATATAGCTTTAAAACTAGCCTATTTCAATTTGCTGCAAGCTTTTTAGAGCAGCAGACGTTCTCAACTATAGCAATATATATGCAATTATTGCAATAGTTGATACCAGCACTAACCATACAACACATAGACTGGACAACTGGAACAAATTAATGTGCACACTTATTTTTTGACATTAGAACCCCATCAACTTCGTATTTGCTCGGGTTTTTACTTTTAGGGTCGGGAGAAAAAAATTGCTGATGACAAAATCATTCCGCTTCGAGCGCTCGACGGTGACGGTAGCTATTCCAAAAAGGACTGACATGTGCCGCTCTTTCCCTTGCTCTCTTTCTCTTTCTGCCCTATGCTTTTTACTCTCTGCTCTCTTCTCACAAAAATATATGTATGCTAGCACAAACAGCAAGCAGCTCACAAAAATTGTAATTTCTTCTCGACGCGATCCCATTAGTTCTCTTGTGAGCGAAGAGTATATCGAATTCTTAAGCGGCTTTGCCATGCTCATACAAAATGTTAGCGTTTTCATGATTATTTGTGGAAAGGGTATGAAAGTGTTGATGTGCATAACGAATATTATTTCCCGATGACCATACACACACACATTTACACTTCCTCGCTATATGTGTAGGCATTTATGTGCTTGTATGCAATATTCTTGCTGCCTGTAGCACTATTAGAACCCCAGCAGTTGATGTTCGTTCGGTTGGGTAGCGATGTGAGCTTGCATACGCACACACATTTACACTTCCTTGTGATAATCACAATCGCCGAGTATCACTTGTATAGGCATTCCTATTCCTTTTTGGTATATCGACCGTCACCGTCGAGCGCTGGAAGCGGACTGATTTTGCCATCAGCAATTTTTCTCTCCCGACCCTAAAAGTAAAAACCCGAGCAAATACGAAGTTAATGGGGTTCTAATGTCAAAAAATAAGTGTGTACATTAATTTGTTCCAGTTGTCCAGTCTATGTGTTGTATGGATAGTGGCAATACTCTAAGATAGGACGTGCAAGCGAAATAAATAATTCTTTAATTCTTTAAATTCCTTAGACCAATGCTTGCCTTTAGCCAAGCACGCTTTTGGCTTCATTTATGATGGTAGAAATATGAAGATTGAAATTGAGTTTAAAGTCAAAGGAAACGCCAAGATCTTTGACTGTAACGATGCGTTGTAAGGAAATGTTACTAATTTTATAGTCAACAATATGAGGAACGGTACGACTGAAAGTCATTGTCATACACTTTGAGCAATTTAGGTGCAACTGGTTCACCACACACCAAGATTGGAATGCATCTTGAAGGTGTAGATGCCCATTTGCACTGGAGTATGGAAGGCAAAGTTTTACATCTTCCGCATACATAAATATGGTAGAATAAGAGATGCAACTAGGAAGGTCATTTATAAAAAGCGAGAAGAGTAATGGTCCTAAATGGCTACCTTGAGGAACACCAGACGAAACAAATATAAGTTTTGAAGTAGCTGTTCTCAGCAAGACTCTTTGGGTTCTACCGTTCAAATAGGATGATATTCAGGACACAAGTTTAGGGGCAAATCCTAAACGTTCAAGCTTCAAAATTAGTATCTGATGATTAACTGTGTGAAATGTTTTACTGAAATCAGTATAAATAACATCAGTTTTCATTTTTTTAGAAAAACTGTCATTGAAAAGTGAAGTAAATTCGAGGATGTTGATCGATTCTGAATAAAACCATGTTGGGAGGATTGAATAATCGATTTGCAAAAATGTTGCAAGGCTGATGTTATAATTTTTTCAAATAGCTTCGGAATAGCAGATAATTTCGCAAAACCTCTGTAATTGGAAATATCAGATCTTCCACCTTTTTTATATAGAAGAATGATGAAAGACTCTTTCCATATTGAAGGGAACACAGAAAGGCCAAAGACAAATTTTAGCAATGGTGATTGAAGAGAAATACTGCACTCTTTAATGACACAACTTGGGATATTGTCAGCACCAGGGGAGAAAGATGACTTCAGCGTCCTAATGGCTGTAGCTAGAGAGGCTGCAGTAACATTAGAAGCATAAATAGATATAGAATCACTATATAGATCAACAGAAGAGTAAGTGGATTGAAAAAAAATCTGCAAAAAGATCAGAGGAATCCTGATCAGTACAAGTTTTTTTTAGCACCAAGGACAAATGAGGACGGCAAACCAGAAGACTTTCGCTTCAAGTTTACAAATGAGTAAATTTGTTTAGGATCTCGAGCAAACTGTCGTTTGCAACGTACAATTTTTTAAAAGACTGAAGTTTGACTTGTCAATGGAATATTTAGACCAGTCAACACTTGAACCAAACCTTTTAAAATTTTTAAAATATTTAGTTTTAATGTTTCTTAAATTCGAAAGAGTCTTAGTAAATCAAGGCGGTTTATTTGAACGGGGCAATGTGCGACAGAGAGGGACGCACACATCCAGAATAGAGTTTAAAGTAGTATAAAAAATCGATGCTGCCAAATTATTATCAACCGACTCATATAGAAGAGACCAGTCTGTTGAATTAATTAATTCATTAAGCAAAACAAAATTGCATTTACGATAACAGCGGCTTAATTTAGAAGGCAAAGAGGAATAAGTTGGAGGATTATCAATAGATAATAAAGCCTCTAAAGCGGGGTGATGCAAATCCTCTGGTAAGCAGAAAGGAGTTGATCTCACGACATTAATGGTGGAGTCATGATTAATGAACACAAGATCAAGCGTGCGATTCAGATGATTAGAAATGGAGTTCATCTGATACATAGAAAGGTTAAACAATTCATCAAAAAGATAGTGATCAATTGTCGGAATAAAGTAATTTGCATTACAAGTTGAGGACCAAGAAGTGTTAGGAATATTGAAATCATCCAACACAAGAAGAAAGTCTCTATCAGTTACATGTTCATAAATTTCTTTAATACAGGTTAAATGTTGAGTATAAACCTGTATATCAGAAGAGGGAGGGATATAAGAACATGTAATAAACAATGCGCATGATGGGAGCATTAATTTAACCCCTATAATCTCAACATCATGAAGGTAGGAAAAGGTAAATAATTCGGAGTGGATACTGGATTTAACAGCAATTGACACCCCACCACCTTTGCGCACCGAACGATCAAGTCTATAAATAGTGAAATTACTTGAAAGAATCTCACAATTATGAATGTTATGACTTAACCATGTTTCAGTGAAGGCAATAATGAAAATAATGAACACTGAAACTATGCAAGTATAGACTTTTAAATTTAGATTTCAAGCCGCGTACATTTTGGTAAATAAGGGCAAGCTGAGAAGAAGAATGAAACATATTTAGTGTTTTTGTGTAATAATTGATGTTGATTGCACCGAAGGTAAATTCAAAGAAATAGGATGAGATTTGTTTCGATATTTTAGTTTAAATTCATGGACAACTACATGAGGTTGCCAGAATTTGGGATCACATATTGTTGTGAAATACTCACATTGATCTTGAATGATATAAAGATATAAAGACATTGGCCGAGATCTTGCTTGAAATAAAAGCAGATACTGCCTCACATATCGTATCCAATGAAAGCCTAGATAATGGTAGCTAATGTCAGCTTGCAAACGCACACACATTTATATCTGATTTTTAATTATTTTATTTCCAATAGCTTTAGTTTGAATTACTATTTCTTTGGCAGAAACTAATCGTACTCCTTTTGATTTCGCAGAGGGGGAATCGGAATTAGTTTCTGGGTTTAATGTAGAGTATAGAAGAGGAGGATTTGCTTTAATTTTTTTAGCTGAGTATGCAAGAATTTTATTTATAAGTATATTATTTTGTGTAATTTTTTTAGGTTGTGATGTTTTTAATTTATTATTTTATTTAAAATTAATATTAATTTCTTTTTTATTTATTTGAGTGCGTGGGACTTTACCTCGTTTTCGTTATGATAAATTAATGTATTTAGCTTGAAAATGTTTTTTATCGTTTTCTTTAAATTATTTAATGTTTTTTATTGGTTTTAAAATTTTATTATTTTCTTTATTATTATGAATTATTTTTAGTAAAGTTAATAGAAAATAAAATTTCTATCTTATGTTTTCAAAACATATGCTTATTCAAGCTCATTAACTTAATTTAATAAATTATCTCATCATTTATTAATAATTGGGTTAATTAGATAATATAAAAAATAAATTACTGTTAAAATTTGACCAGTGAGAACATAAGGTTCTTCAACTGGTCGTGCTCCAATTCAAGTTAATAAAATTACTGTAACTACTATAATTCAAAATAAAATTTGATTGATAGGATAAAATTGAATTCCTCGGAATTTTCTTAAATGGTAAAAAGGCAAGATTATTAAAATTGCAATAGAAAGAACTAAAGCAATTACTCCTCCTAATTTATTTGGAATTGACCGTAAGATTGCGTATGCAAATAAGAAATATCATTCAGGTTGAATATGAACTGGTGTTACTAAAGGGTTAGCGGGGATAAAATTATCGGGGTCACCTAATAAATTGGGGTTGATTAAAATTAAAGAAATTAATGCAAAAATTATAATAATAAATCCTACAATATCCTTATACGTAAAATAAGGGTGAAAGGGAATTTTATCTATATTTGAGTTTAAACCAATAGGGTTATTTGAACCAGTTTGGTGTAAGAATAATAAATGAATTATAGTTATAGCTAAAACAATAAAAGGTAAAATAAAATGAAATGTAAAAAATCGAGTTAAAGTTGCGTTATCAACAGCAAACCCTCCTCAAATTCATTGTACTAAATCAATTCCTAAATAAGGGACAGCTGATAAAAGGTTAGTAATTACTGTTGCTCCTCAGAAAGATATTTGACCTCATGGTAAAACGTAACCTATAAATGCAGTTCCTATTACTAAAAATAGAATAATAACTCCAATTAATCAAGTTGGTGTAAATAGATATGATCCGTAATAAATTCCTCGGCCTACATGTAAATAAATACAAATAAAAAAAAAAGAAGCTCCGTTAGCGTGTATTGTTCGTAGTAATCAACCATAATTTACATCGCGGCAAATATGGTTAACTCTATTGAATGCTATATTAATATCGGCTGTATAATGTATAGCTAAAAATAACCCGGTTAAAATTTGGATAATTAAACATAATCCTAAAAGAGATCCAAAATTTCATCATGAAGAAATATTAATAGGTGCAGGTAAATCAACTAAAGCATTATTAGCAATTTTAAAAAGTGGGTGGGAAGTTCGTAAAGGTTTATTCATTAGTTTATAAGTCGAAGAGGTCCTTTAAATAATTTTGTAATTTTTACAATAACAATTAATGTAATTAGTAAATAATTTATTAGAAGAATTGTTACAAAATTTGTTGGAAAATTATATAATTTATTAAGAGATAATGAATTTTCTGGAAAATATGAATGAATATTTGAAATATTTTGTATTTCGTTATTCATTAAAAAAAAAGAAAAATAATTTTTATCTATAAATAAAAATAATAAAATTCTTAAAATTAATAAAATTGAACAAATTATCGTTAATTTTAAGGATAAATTAAATATTTCATTAGAAGCTAAAGATGTAACATAAATAAATAAAACTAATATTCCTCCTAAAAAAATTAAAAATAAAATATAAGAAAATCAAAAGGTTTTTGTTATTAAACCAGAAATTAAACAAATTAAAATTGTTTGAATTAATAATGTTAAACCTATTGCTAATGGGTGAATTATATTAATAAAAATAATTGATGTTAAAAAAATTAATGAATAAAGAATTAATTGAAGAATTTCAAGAAATAGTTTATATTAAAATATTAATTTTGGGGATTAATGATAAAGAAATTCTTTTTTCTTGAAGTTTTAAAAGAAAAAAAAATCTTATTTTTGATTTACAAGACCAATGTTTTTATTAAACTATTAAAACTAATGATTATAATTTTATATTGAAGATTACCAATGATTTTATTTATTTTTGGTTTATTTTGTTTTGTTTCAAATCGTAAACATTTACTTTCAATATTATTAAGTTTAGAATTTATTGTATTAATTCTATTTTTTTTTATATTTATTTATTTAAATATATTAAATTATGAAAGTTATTTTAGTATAATATTTTTAACTTTTAGAGTATGTGAAGGAGCATTAGGGTTATCAATTTTAGTATCAATAATTCGAACTCATGGGAATGATTATTTTCAATCATTTATCCCTCCCATCTCCTCTCTTCCCCCCTCCCTCCCCCTCTTCCTCCTCCTTCCCTCCTCTCTCCCCCCCCTTTCCCTCTCTCTCTCTCTCCTCCACTATTCTCTCTCCTCCTCCCCTCTCTTCCTCTCCCTCTTTCTTTTTCCTTCTCCTCCTTCCTCTCCCCCTCCCCTCCCTCCTCTCTCCTCCTCTCCCTCCCCCCCCCCCCCCCCCCCTCTTCCTCCTCCCCCTCTCCCCCTCCCCTCACCCCCCCCCTCATCCTATTCCCCACTCCCTCCTTCCCCCCCTCCCTTCTCCTCTCCCTTCTCTCTTCTACACTCCTCTTTCTCCATCACCCCATTCCTCCTCACCCCCCCCCTCTCCCTCTCCTCCCCTCTCCCCCTCCCTTCTCCCCAACCCCCCCCTCCCCTCCTCCTCCCTTCCCCCCTCACCAACTCTATAAACCCATCCCACTCCTTTCCTCTAAACTACACCTTTCACTCTCCTCACCCCTCCCTCCTCCACTATCATCTTCTCCTCCTTTCCTCTCTCTCCTCCCCCCTCTTTTCCTCTCCCCCAACTCTTCTACACTCCTCCCTCTCCCTCCTTATTTTTTCTTCCCCATTCCCCCTCCCATCTTCTTTCTCTCCCTCCCTCCCCCCTCCTCTCTTCTCCTCTCCCCCTCTCTCTCCTCCCTCTCTTCCCCTCCTCCATCCCCTCTCCCTTCTCCTCTCCCCCTCTCCTTCCTCTCTCCTTCCTTTCTTTCTCCCTTCCCCTCCCTTTCCCTCCTCCTCTCCTTTCTCTCCCTTTTCTTCTCTCTCCCTCCTCCTCCTCTCCTCCTCTTTCCTCTTCCTCTCCCCCTTTTCCCTCCTCTCTCTTTTCCCCTCTTCCCCTCCCCCCTC
This sequence comes from Drosophila buzzatii, assembly GCA_035045845.1. NCBI lineage: Eukaryota > Metazoa > Arthropoda > Insecta > Diptera > Drosophilidae > Drosophila > Drosophila buzzatii. Next base: position 371,981 of record JAWNOS010000412.1, on the reverse strand, counting down.
CCCCTCCCTTCCTCCCTTTCCTTCTCTCCTTTCCTCCTTTTCTCCTCCTTCCCCCCCCTCCTCCCCTTTCCTCTCCCCCTCCTCTTCCCTTCTCTCCTCCTCTCCCCCCCTCCCCTCCTTCCCTTTCTCCTCCCCCCTTTTCTCTCCTCCTTCCTCCCCTCTCCTCTCTTTCTTTTCTCTCCCCCTTTCTCCTTCCTTCCCCCCTCCCTCCCCCCTCTTTCTTTCTTCCTCTTCCCCCCCCCCCCTCTCCTTTCCCTTCTTTCCTCCTCTCTCCCCTCCCCCCCCTCCTCCTCCTTTTCTCCTCTCTCCCCCTCTCTCTTCCCTCTCCCCCCCTTCTCCTCCCTCTTTTCCCCCCTCTCCCCTTCTCCTCCTCCTCTTTTCTTCTCTCCTCCTCCCCTCTTTCTCCTCTCCTCCTTTCCCCCCTTTCCTCTCTCTCCTCCCTTTCCTCCCTCTCTTCCTCTCTTCTCCTCCTCCCCTTCTCCCCCCCCTCCTCTTCCCCCCCTCTCTCTCTCCCCCCTCTCTTCCTCCCCTTCCTCTCTCCCTTCTCTTTCCTCCTCCCTCCCCCCCCTCCTCCTCTCTTCCTCTCCCTCCTTTCTCCCCTCCTCTCTTCTTCTCTCTCCCTCCCTTTCCTCCCCTCTCTCCTTCCCTTCTCTCTTCCCTCCTCCCTTCTCCCTCCTCCCCTCTCCCCCCCCCCCTCTCTCTCTCTTTCTCTTCCCCTCTCCCCTCTCTTCTTCTCCTCTCTCCTTCTCCCTTCTTCCCTTTTTCCCCCCTTCTCTTTCCCCCTCCTCTTCCTCCCCCTCCCTCTTTCTCCCTTCTCTCCTCCCCTCCTTCCCCCTTCTTCCTCCTCTCCCCCCTCCTCTCCTCTCCCTCCCCTTTTTTTTTTTTCTTCTTCTCTTCTTCTCTCCTCTCTTCTCTCTTTCCTCCTCTCCTTTCCTTTTCCCCTCTCCTCTTCCTCTTTTCTCTTTCTCTCTCCCTCTCTCTTCCCTCCCTCCTTCTTCTCTCTCTTTTCCCTCCTCTCTTTTTTCTCCCCCCCCCCTCTTTCTTTCTTCCTCTCTTTCTTTTTTCTTCCTTTCCTTCCTTCCCCCCCCTTCTTTCCTCCTCTTTTCCCCTCCCCCTTCTTCTCCTCTTTCTTCTCTTCTCTCTTCTCCTCTTCTTCTCTCTTCCCTCTTTCTCTTCCCCCTCTCTTTTCCCCTCCTTCCCTCTTTTCCTTCTCTCCCTCTCTCTTTTCCCTTCTCCCCTCCTCCCCCCTTTTTCTCTTCTCCCTTTCCTCCTCCCCTTCTTCTCCTTCCCCTTTTCCTCTCCTCTTTCCTTTCCCTTTCCTTCTTTTCTTCCTTCCCCCTCTCCTTCCTTCTCCCCTTCTCCTCTTCCCCCCCCCTCTCCTTTCCCCCTCTTCCTTCCCCCTCTCTCCTTTAGAATTATATAATGTTAAAATTAATTATATTTTTGATTTTTTTAATACCTCTTTGTTTTATAAATAATATATTTTGAATGGTACAAATTTTATTATTTTTTATTAGTTTTATTACACTTTTAATAAATAATTTTTTGAATTATTGAACAAGAATTTCTTATTTTTTAGGGGGGGATATATTGTCTTACGGGTTAATTTTATTATCATTATGGATTTGTTCTTTAATATTAATAGCAAGTGAAAGTGTTTATAAATATAATAATTATAAAAATTTATTTTTATTAAATGTTGTAGTATTACTTTTGTTATTAATTTTAACATTTAGAAGAATGAGATTATTTATGTTTTATTTATTTTTTGAAAGTAGATTAATTCCAACATTATTTTTAATTTTAGGGTGAGGGTATCAACCAGAGCGTTTACAAGCAGGAATTTATTTATTATTTTATACATTATTAGTTTCTTTACCTATATTAATTGGTATTTTTTATTTAATAAATAAAACAGGAACTATAAATTTTTATTTAATAAATAATTATATATTTAATTATGATATCCTTTATTTTTGTTTGATATGTGCTTTTTTAGTTAAAATACCTATATTTTTAGTTCATTTATGATTGCCAAAAGCTCATGTTGAAGCTCCTGTTTCAGGTTCAATAATTTTGGCTGGGATTATATTAAAATTAGGGGGTTATGGAATATTACGAGTTGTTAGAGTTTTACAGTTAATTAATTTAAAATATAGATTTGTTTGGGTTAGAATTAGATTAGTTGGAGGAGTTTTAGTGAGTCTTGTTTGTTTACGGCAGACTGATTTAAAATCATTAATTGCTTATTCTTCTGTTGCTCATATAGGGATTGTATTAGCAGGTCTTTTAACAATAACTTATTGAGGTTTATGTGGTTCTTATAGATTAATAATTGCTCACGGACTTTGTTCATCCGGATTATTTTGTTTAGCTAATATTTCTTATGAACGTTTAGGAAGACGAAGATTATTAATTAATAAAGGTATATTAAATTTTATACCGGCTATAGCATTATGGTGATTTTTATTAAGTTCTGCTAATATAGCTGCTCCTCCTACATTAAATTTGTTAGGTGAAATTTCTTTATTAAATAGAATTGTTTCTTGATCATGAGTTTCAATAATTATGTTGTCTTTATTATCATTTTTTAGAGCGGCTTACACTTTATATCTTTATTCTTTTAGACAACATGGAAAAATTTTTTCCGGGGTCTATGCTTTTAGAAATGGTAAAATTCGTGAATATTTGTTGTTACTATTACATTGATTACCTTTAAATTTATTAATTTTAAAGGGGGATATGTGTTTATTATGATTATATTTAAATAGTTTAAAAAAAATACTAATTTGTGGTGTTAGTGATATGAGTTAATCATTTTAGATCGTGAAATATTTATCAATTTGTAGAATTAGATTTGTTAATTTAATTTTAATTAGAATTAGATGTTTTTTTTTAAGATTAAATTTTTTATTAAATGATATAATTTATTTTATTGAATGAGAGGTAGTTTCATTAAATTCAATTTCTATTGTTATAACTTTTTTATTTGATTGAATAAGTTTATTATTTATATCTTTTGTTTTAATAATTGCTTCTTTAGTAATTTATTACAGAAAAGAATACATAAGAAATGACGTTAATATTAATCGATTTATTATATTAGTATTAATATTTGTTATATCAATGATATTATTAATTATTAGACCTAATTTAGTGAGAATTTTACTTGGATGAGATGGTTTAGGATTAGTTTCTTATTGTTTAGTAATTTATTTTCAAAATATTAAATCGTATAATGCTGGGATATTAACTGCTTTATCGAATCGAATTGGTGATGTAGCTTTATTATTAGCAATTGCTTGAATATTAAATTATGGGGGATGAAATTATATTTTTTATTTAGAAATTATGCAAAATGAATTTGAAATAATAATTATTGGTTCGTTAGTTATACTAGCTGCTATAACAAAAAGAGCACAAATTCCTTTTTCCTCTTGGTTGCCTGCAGCAATGGCTGCCCCTACTCCTGTTTCTGCTTTGGTTCATTCATCTACTTTGGTAACTGCTGGAGTTTATTTATTAATTCGTTTTAATATTTTATTGAGAAATTCATGAATGGGACAGGTTTTACTTTTATTATCAGGTTTAACAATATTTATAGCAGGTTTAGGGGCTAATTTTGAATTTGATTTAAAAAAAATTATTGCGTTATCGACATTAAGTCAATTAGGGTTAATAATGAGAATTTTATCAATAGGATTTTATAAATTAGCAATATTTCATTTATTAACGCATGCTTTATTTAAAGCATTATTATTTATATGTGCTGGAGCTATTATTCATAATATGAATAATTCACAAGATATTCGATTAATAGGGGGTTTAAGAATTCATATACCTTTGACTTCGGCTTGTTTTAATGTATCAAATTTAGCTTTGTGTGGAATACCTTTTTTAGCTGGATTTTATTCAAAAGATTTAATTTTAGAAATTGTAAGAGTTAGAAATATTAATATATTTTCTTTTTTTTTATATTTTTTTTCAACAGGTTTAACTGTTTGTTATTCATTTCGTTTAGTTTTTTACTCAATAACTGGTGAATTAAATTGTAGAAGTTTAAATATATTAAATGATGAAGGTTGAGTTATATTACGAGGAATGTTAGGTTTATTAATTATAAGAATTATTGGAGGGAGAATGTTAAATTGATTAATTTTTTCAACTCCTGATATAATTTGTTTACCGTTTTATATAAAAATATTAACATTATTTGTATGTATTATTGGGGGTTTAATAGGTTACTTAATTTCTTTAAGAAATTTATATAGAATTAATAAATCTTATAATTTTTATCATTTAAGAAATTTTATAGGATCTATATGATTTATACCTTATATTAGAACATATAGAGTTATTTACTTTCCTTTAAATTATGGCCAAGTTATTTGTAAAAGATTTGATCAAGGGTGGTCTGAATATTTTGGGGGGCAGTATTTGTATAAAAAATTAGTAAGTTATTCACAAATTTTATTTTTAATTCATAACAATAGACTAAAAATTTATTTAATATTATTTGTGTTATGAATTTTTATTTTGTTAAGATTTTTAATAATTTTATAAATTCAAATAGCTTATATTTAGAGTATGACACTGAAGATGTTATGGAGATTATTTAATCTTTGAATATAGTGAATTATTATTAGTAATTTATAAAATAAAGAAATTTATTTTTACAATGAAAATGTAATGTTTTATTTAAACTATATAAATAGAAGTGTAAATGGAATTTAACCATTAAAAGAAAAAAGTTAGCGGCTTTTACTTGAACACCACACTTCCTTAATTGGAGAATAATTCTCAGTTGTATCATTAACAGTGATAAGCCTCTTTTTGGCTTCAATTAAAAGAATAAGGGTAAATTACCTAAGATTAGGTCGAAACTAATTGCAATAAATCGCTTCATATTCTTTTTATTAATAATTTAAGGTAGATTGATAATTCAATACTTTTTGAATGCAAATCAAATGTTATATTTAACTACAACCCTATTTATTAATTTGATCAGTTTAATATACCTTGATTTCATTCATGGTATAACCCACCTAATAAAATTATAATAAAAATAATTGATGTTAATGTTCAAATTAATATATTTGAGAATTTAAAAATAATAATTATTGGAAGAATTAAGGCAATTTCTACATCAAAAATTAAAAAAATAATAGCAATTAAAAAAAATCGCAAAGAAAAAGGTAAGCGTGATGAAGATTTAGGATCAAATCCACATTCAAAAGGTGAACTTTTTTCTCGGTCAACTAAAGTTTTTTTTGATAAAATTGAAGCTAAAATTATAACAATAAATGAAATTGTTATAATAATTAATGCGATTAAAGTAATTGAAAAAATTATCTACACTATTATTAATAGACCTTATGATTGGAAGTCAAATATACTTTTATACTATATAGATATTAATAATTTTTTAACCTCCCCATCAATAAATTGTTACGTATAAAAATAATCAAACAACATCAACAAAATGTCAATATCATGCTGCTGCTTCAAATCCAAAATGATGATTTTTAGAAAAATGATTATTTAAGTGTCGTAGTAAACAGATTAAAAGAAAAGTTGTTCCAATTAAAACATGAATTCCATGAAATCCTGTTGCTATAAAAAAAGTTGATCCATAAACAGAATCTGCAATTGTAAAAGGAGCTTCAATATATTCATAAGCTTGTAGAATAGTAAAATAAATTCCTAAAAGAACAGTAAAAAATAAACCTTGTGTAGTTTGAGAATGATTTCCTTCCATTAAACTATGATGGGCTCATGTTACAGTTACTCCTGATGTTAATAAAATAGCAGTGTTTAATAAAGGAATTTGAAAAGGATTAAATGAAACAATTCCCAAAGGGGGTCATGATGCTCCTAATTCAATAGCTGGGGATAATCTTCTGTGAAAAAATGCTCAAAAAAAACTTACGAAAAATAAAATTTCTGATAAAATAAATAAAATTATTCCTCATCGTAAACCGATAGTAACTGCGTAAGTATGTAAACCTTGATAAGTACCTTCTCGAGATACATCTCGTCATCATTGATATACAGTAAGAATTGTAATAATATTACCTAATAAAAATAAGGATGTGTCATATTGATGGAATCATTTAACTATACCTGAAACAGTTGTTATTGCTCCGATTGCTCCTGTTAGAGGTCATGGTCTGTAATCAACAAGATGAAATGGGTGATTTGAATGTGTAGACATTTATTGAATTAATTTGTTAATTAACTTCTCTAGAGTATAAAGTTCTTAAAACTGCGAATACATAAGATTGAATTATTGCAACAGCTGATTCTAAAACTAAAAGAGCAATTTGCCCAATTAATAAAAATGTAACTAAAATATATGATATAGAAGGGCCTGTATTTCCCAGTAAAGTTAATAATAGATGACCTGCAATTATATTAGCTGTTAATCGAACTGCTAAAGTTCCTGGACGAATTACATTTCTAATCGTTTCGATACATACTATAAAAGGTATTAAAATAGCTGGAGTTCCTTGAGGGACTAAATGAGCGAATATATGTTGTGTATGGTTAATTCATCCATAAATTATAAATGATAACCATAAAGGTAAGGCTAATGTAAGAGTTAAAGTTAAATGACTTGTTCTTGTAAAAATATAAGGAAATAGTCCTATAAAATTATTAAATAAAATTAATGAAAATAAAGAAATGAAAATAAATGTAGAACCATTATGTCCTGAGGGTCCTAGTAATGTTTTAAATTCTTTATGAAGAGTTAAAAGAATTGAATTTCATAAAATATTGTAACGTGAAGGTATAAGTCAGTAAATAGATGGAATTATTAAAAGTCCAAGAAAAGTTCTAATTCAATTTAAAGATAAATTAAAAATTGCTGAAGGGTCAAATACAGAAAATAAATTTGTTATCATTTTCAATTTATTGAATTTAAATTAATATTTTTTAATTTATTTGATTTAGGTGAAGAAGGAAGATAAGAGTAATAATTTAAGGAACAGAATAAAATAAAAGTAATTGAAAAGATAAAAAATAATAAAAGTCATCTAATTGGTGCTATTTGTGGGATTAAAAAATATTAATAGTTTAATAATTTTAGTTTGACATACTAATGTTATAAAATTTAACTAATTTTTTCATAAGAAGTAACCGCTAATTTACTATTAAATGGTTTAAGAGACCAGTACTTGCTTTCAGTCATCTTATGAAGAATTTAAATTATTAGAAATTCATTTAATAAAATAATTAGTTGGAACACTTTCAATTACAATAGGTATAAAACTATGATTTGCCCCACAAATTTCTGAACATTGACCATAAAATAACCCTGGGCGATTGATGAAAAAATTAGTTTGGTTTAAACGTCCAGGTGTTCCATCAACTTTTACTCCTAAAGCTGGGATTGTTCAAGAATGAATTACATCTGCGGCTGTTACTAAAATTCGAATTTGAGAATTTATTGGAAGTACAATTCGATTATCAACATCTAGTAAACGAAATCCATCAGTTGTTAGTTCATTTGTAGGGATTATATAAGAATCAAATTCAATATTATTAAAATCTGAATATTCATATCATTGATGACCAATTCTTTTTAGAGTAACTGAAGGTTCATTAATTTCATCAAGAACGTAAAGTAATCGTAAAGAAGGGAATGCGATAAATAAAAGAATAATTGCTGGTAAAATAGTTCAAATTATTTCAATTAATTGTCCGTGAAGAAGAAATCGATTTACATAATTATTAAAAAATGACATGAATATAAGATATCCTACTTTTTTTTTTTTTTTTTTTTTTTTTTGTTGGGCTGAGGTAGGTAAAAATGCTTTATGCACCGTCAGACAGGTCGTCACTCTGCTGGTGTGTCGGACTGCATGCCTGCTTACCGACTAAAAAAAACCTCCTCTTCTAGGGTGCTCTATCTGAGCGTTACCCTCTCTGTGCCTGCGTCCAGGTCATACTTCTTCCGCCGCAGAACATTTTTGGCGAAGTCACACACTTTTTTCCAGGCATCTATGCTGCTGCACATTTTCTGTACTATTGTGTCTACTTTGACTTCGCCGACAGAGCCTGCCAAGGCGGTTCTCTCTTCTGACCACCTTTCGCAGTCAAAGAAAGTGTGTCTGTGTCGTCCATTGTATTTTTGCAGAAATACAGCTGGATTCACCGTTTTTCCCATCTTATATAGGTACTTTCAAAGTATCCATACCGGAACATTTGTGTAAGATAGAAAGACGTTTCACCGTGTTTTCTACTTATCCACTGCTCAAGATCGGGATTACTTTTGCTCCATCTTCCATATCTTTCGGACGACCATCTCGCCTGCCAGGAGGCTATGGTTTTCTGCCGTTGGTTTTCTCCTGTTTGAAATTCTCCGCTCTGCCGGAGTTCAATTTTCTTGCGTTCTTGCAGTCCACCGGTATACTCTTATCACCTACTAATACTGTGCGATACGCCGAGTTATCCGCAGGCTGCTCTTCTCTCACGGTAAATCGGTTTTCGCCTTACAGCTGCCTGTAGAGTATCCGCCCATACTTCGCTACCATAGATGTAGCGTTCGTCGTTTCCATGAGAAGTCTCCGTTTCCATTCCGTCGGACCGTCAACGTTTGCCATCAGTCTACTGAGGGAGCCCGTTATTGCGGCTGCTTTCGCGTGGCGTGCCTCAGCTGTTCCCCGAAAGTGAGTTTCTATCCAGTCTAACGCCTAGATTCACGTCCTCTGGTCCTTATTTACCCTTACTCGCATCTTATTTCGGTTGATTCTTTCCTGTAAACAGAAGTAACTCTGTTTTATGGGTGGCAGTTCCAATCCTCGAGACTAAGCCATGTCTGCGTGCGGATCATGACTTGGGTCAGTCTCTTTTGCGCTTCTGTGGTGTTTCTGGCAGTGATAACGGCCGCGATGTCGTCAGCGTATCCGATTAGAAATTTTCTTCAGCTTCCAGTCTTAGAATGTCGTCGTACTGATATTCCACAGGTCTGGTCTAGGATCGACCCCTGTGCAGCCCCTCCAGTGACTCTATAACGTTTTGTACCAGTCTTGTTCATACAGGACACTCGATCCTGCAGGTAGCTTCTCATCATATCACTAGGTACTCCGGTATTCGAAAATTTCTCCAGGAAGCAGATATCGCTCCATCTAACACTATTGAATGATTTTTGACGTCGAGCGTTACTAAAAACCACTGGCGCGAGTAATTTCCTCTTTCGTTCTCTGCTCCTTACAACTTCATCAACTCCCATTTATTTTCCACCTAAACCATCTGTCTGGGCTGTCTCCACGGCATCTATTGCACTACCTTGGTTTCAGGAGCTTTTCTAACAGCTTACCAGCTGTGTTTAGCATACACAATGGACGGTATGCCGATGGGGTGTTGGATCGCCTTTGCCTTTCTGAACACGTTCTGCTCTTTCCAACTTCTGGGAAATCTTTCTTTTAAGTTGTACATTCTAAGGAAAAATTGTCGTCCTGTTTATCACTTCATATCTCTCCGGTATATTGTCTGGTCCCGGGATTTTTATTTTTCAGGGAAAGTGCCCAATCTTGACTCTTCCTCCGTAAAATTAGGAGCTACTATGATTTCTTCGGCTGCCCCGCATTCGTTTCGTGAGTGTGTTGGGAAATTTCCCTATGTTGTCCACGTTTTATCATCCACGTTTGCTTCTCCAGAGTTCCTCAATTTCATACTACTTTGTACCAGGCCCCAGATCTCTTTTACATCTTGGCAGAGCTCCTTCCATTTGTCTTGTTTGCTGCGAGCGATAGCAATCGACAGCTCCTTTCTCGCATTCTTCGCTGCAACCGCTTCAGAATAAAATTTCCAGTGCGTCGTGCTCTTGTCAGTTTTCTTCTGCACTGTATACATACTCGTCTTTTTTCTGCGATATCGTGGTTCCACCAGTATGCCTGCCGCCTACTGCCATGTTTGCCGTGCGTTCTTGGCATCGAAGCGTTACACGCTTTTACTATGGCCGTAACTCTTTCGACTGTCGTACTCCCCCATCGATTTCGCTCACTCTTCCATTCGGGAATCCCGTATTTATTTAGTCCATCGTTTTTATAGACGCGCGTGGGGTACTCGCTATATTCTGGTAGGTGTAAGATATACTCAATCACTATGAAGTCGTCCAAACTTTCCAGTCCTTGACCGATCTATGATATCTCCGATGCAAGGGTTAGTCCGGAAAGTGCCTTCGCATCCTGGCCTGGAAGGTGGTCTTTACCGCGGTTTCTACATCAAGTCCAGTCCTGGCTGCCATATCCATGATTTTACGTCCTCTAGAGTTAGTCGAGGGCATACCCCAATCTACTGCTCGTGCGTTGAGATCGCCTGCCACAATGAAAGGCTTCCTTCGATCCATGAGCAGGTCCTCGATTCGTCTAGCTTAATTTGGAAAGTGTTTATGTCGTCGCTAGGTGTCAGGTAGCAGCTAACTACTACGACATCCCTGAACCGTGCGTAGACGTAACAATTTCCTAGCTTGCTCTCTTGTAGCAGCTGTCCACTGGCACTGGGAATCCATATGGCCGCAGTCTTGGTTTCGTCCTCTAACCAAACTCCGTTTGCTTTCTGCTTGTATTGCTCACTAATGATCACAATGTCGATAGCGTATTCCGCTACGATCTGTGTCAAAAGTGCATCTGCAGTTTTGCTCCGGTGTAGGTTACCTTGGAGTATCTTTATCATGGTGCTATACGAGTGCCTGGGCATTTCTGCGATCCTGGCATGTGGGCAACAGAGCTACGCCCTGCGTCAGTGCAGATGCAGCATTTTGGGGGTTTTTTGCAGTCTTTCATTTTGTGACCTGCTTCCCCGCATCTAATGCAGATGCCTCCGCCATTTCGGTCTGGTCCCGTGCAATTGGTCTGTAGGTGACCGACCCCGAAACATCGATAGCATCTGCGGATGGTGTGGCACATCCTGGGCCTGACACTGACAAAACCTATTTTAAGTTGTAGGTTGAGCAGCGTCTCCGCTAATTGGCTTTCCAGTGTTACGAAAGCTCTTACCTGTTCTCGGCTGTTCGGAGCAGTGACTTTTATTCGCAAGTCAACTGTTGTGTTGGCGAGTGCTTTATGTACTGCCTCAGCCACTTCGGACTCTACAGTGAGTGAGTCAAGATCTCTGATCTCTACTGTCGCTGTAGGCTTCAGCTCGGCTACCGTGGCTGTTTCCTTGACGGTAGCCTTTAGTTTGTCCACCAACTCCGGTTGTAGTTTTTCCCCTTTACCGAGTTCGACAAGGAGTGCCCCGGATCGGGTTTTCCGTATAGCTCTCACGTTTGCCTTTTCGTCCTGTTGAATTGTGCTGCGTATGTTTCTAAGAACATCTACGTAGCTTTGTCCACCTTCAGGTTTTATAAGGACTGCTTCTGTTCGGAGGGGCTTCTTTTTCTCTTTTTTTGGCGTTTTCGCTGCTACTTTTGGCTTCTCTCCTGCTGCCGAAGTGGATTTTCCCACTTTTTGGTGCGAGGCACCTTTTTTGGTAACTTTTTGCCAAAGATTTTGTGGTCTTTCGCAGAGTTTTTTACCAGACTCTGACTCTAAGGGGCTAGAGGCCTGTCTCTTTTGTATGGTGGGTGTTCCCACTGGTTCAGAGCTCTTTGCCTCTCTCTCTATTAATGGCTGTTGCTTCTGCTTATTGGCTTCAGCCTCAATCTTCTTCCAGGAGCTCCTGCAGTGTCCTAAGACATCGAGCAGTTCGTCCAGGTCCGATACCCCGCTTCGTACGTCCAGGCTAATGTTTTTTTGTTTAGCCACAGCGGTTTTTATACGCCGCAATGCCTGGCGGCATTTCAGGATGGCATCCTCCTCCTCGGCACGGAGTTTCATCATGTACTCCTGCCTTGGTGACATCACCAGCCCTGCATTTGAGCTTAGGGCGCCTGCTTCCGTCGCGGTTGTTTTTGGAGTTTCCTCCACGCTTTTTGGTGCAGATGCTACCGGGCTTCGCTGTATCTTTGAGCTTTTACCAAAGCCCAACTTTGGGTCAGTGAAGCGAGAGTCACTTTCCATTCGTGGTGTTTCGTCGGTCTTCTTGTTGTTGTTGTTGTTGTTGTGGTTGTTATTCATTTTTTTGTTTTTTGGGTCCCAACTCCAAGCCGCTATCTCAGCTCGGATGTACAGTCACTCAGACGATCCTCATGGTTGTCTATGCAGAGCAGGGAGGCCATGCGAGGGTTGACGCTGGACCTTATGGGAGCCAGCGTTCAGAGCCAAGATCTTGTGCAGATTAAGGATATATATCAACTTAAACCTGTACCACCAAAAATTAGATTGGCGACGAGCTTCGAACGTACTTGGAGGCCTGCCACGGTTTTAACGGGACGGAGGCAGCAGCAGCATTATCCTAGAAGCCATTTCTGCAAGATGTCACTCTTGCTTACTGAGGTCCTAGAATGCTACTCCTGTCAGCCCAGGTGCAAACATTTCCAAAATCGTGTATTTTTTCAAAGTCCGTGGTCGGTCGAAGATTTCACTTTAGTAAGTTCAATCTTTCTTTTTTTTTTGAAGTCGCTGCCCCCATAGTTAACGATTGGTCAGCTGACCAATCGCAATCCAGTGGGCCGATCTTCAAAAAGCGCCGTGTGGTAGGTTAGTCGCCTTGTACGACAAGCTTCTCTACCAACTGAGGGAGTATTCTACTACCCGCTTCCCCCACGGATATAAGATATCCTACTAAAACAGTAATTATTACTAAAATTAATAAAGCATGATCGTGAAAAAAAATTAATTGTTCTATTAAAGGAGCTCTATCTTGAAGACCTAAATTAGCTCATGTTGACATTAGTTTCGAATAAAAGTAAAATACTTTATATATGGAGCTTAAATCCATTGCACTAATTTGCCATATTAGATAAATTAGTTAGTTAATAAAGGTAATTCAGAATATCTGTGTTCAGCAGGAGGAGTATTTTGGTATCATTCGATTGAAGAATTTAATTGAATAGGATAAATTACTTGTCGTTGTGATACTAAACTTTCTCAAATAATATAAAAGAAAAATAAAATTCCTAATAATGAGATTGATGAACCGATTGTTGAAACTACATTTCATGTTGTATAAGCGTCGGGGTAATCTGAGTATCGTCGAGGTATACCTGCTAATCCTAAAAAGTGTTGAGGGAAAAAAGTTAAATTTACACCAATAAATATAATAATAAATTGACTTTTTAATCATTTATTATATAAAGTTAATCCTGTAAATAAAGGGTATAAATGAATCAATCCTGCTATAATAGCAAATACTGCTCCTATGGAAAGAACATAATGAAAGTAAGCTACTACATAATATGTATCATGCTGGTGAGTAAGAAAGTCTACCTCTATACCAACTGTAAATATATGATGGGCTCAAACAATGAATTCAAGTAATCCAATTCCTAGTATTGCATAAATTATTCCTAAAGATCCAAATGTTTCCTTTTTCCCCGATTCTTGGCTAATAATATGGGAAATCATTCCAAATCCAGGTAAAATTAAAATATAAACTTCTGGGTGTCCAAAAAATAAAAAAAAATTTTGGTAAAGAATTGGATCTCCTCCTCCCGCCGGGTCGAAAAAAGAAGTATTTAAATTCCGGTCAGTTAAAAGTATAGTAATTGCTCCGGCTAAAACTGGTAAAGATAAGAGAAGTAATAAAGCAGTAATTACTACTGATCAAACAAATAAAGGTATTCGGTCTAATGTAATTCCTGTAGATCGTATATTAATTACTGTCGTAATAAAATTTACTGCTCCTAAAATTGAAGAAATTCCGGCTAAGTGTAAAGAGAAAATAGCTAAATCAACTGAAGCACCACCGTGTGCAATACCAGAAGATAGGGGAGGGTAAACAGTTCACCCTGTTCCAGCTCCATTTTCCACTATACTACTTACTAACAAAAGTGTTAAAGCAGGAGGTAATAGTCAAAAACTTATATTATTTATTCGAGGGAATGCTATATCAGGAGCTCCTAATATTAAAGGTACTAATTAATTCCCGAACCCTCCAATTATAATTGGTATAACTATAAAAAAAAATATTACAAAAGCATGAGGTGTTACAATTACATTATAAATTTGGTCATTACAAATTAAAGCTCCAGGATGACCTAATTCAGCACGAATTAAAATTCTCAAAGATGTTCCTACTATTCCGGCTCAAGCTCCGAAAATAAAATATAAAGTTCCAATATCCTTATGATTTGTTGAGAATAATCATTGTCGCGATTAAGTGGCTGAAGTTAGGCGATAGATTGTAAATCTATTTATAAGAATTATTCTTCTTAATCATTTTATTAATTTTAGGTCTTATAGTCAATAATGACATCAAACTGCAATTTTGAAGGAGTAAATTTTTACTAAGACTTAAAAGATATTCCTATATTCATAGCTTTGAAGGCTATAAGTTTATTTAACTTAAAGCCATATTAAAGTATTATACAAAATATTGGGATAAATACTAACCCAAAAATTGAAATAAATGAAAAAATTATATAAATGTTTATTAAAAAGTTATTAATTTGTAAATTTATATTTCAGTTATTTTCGTAATAATTTAGTATAAAAGCAGAATAACATATTCGCAGATAAAAAAATAAAGTAATTAAAGTTGATAATAATAAAATTAACAATTGAAAGTATTGGTTACAAAAAGTTAGTTGTTGGATTACAATTCATTTTGGTAAAAATCCCAAAAATGGGGGTAAACCCCCTAGAGATCAAAAATTTATAAATAAAATAAATTTAAAAATTTTTCTTTGTGTAAATGTAACAAATAACTGATTTAAATGAAATAATTTGAATATATTAAATATAAAAATTAAAGTAAATGATAAAAAAGAATAGAATAAAAAATAAATAAATCAAGTGGATTCATTTAATATTAAAGCTCTTAGTATTCAACCTAAATGATTAATTGAAGAATAAGCTATTCATTTACGTAATGATGTTTGATTTAAACCTCCAATTGCTCCAATTATAACTGACAAAATTACTCTAATTAATAAAATGCTTTTTATATTTAAATAAGAAATTAGTATTAAAGGTGCAATTTTTTGTCAAGTTATTAAAAGTAAAGCATTTATTCAAGTTAATCCGTCTATTAAATTTGGGAATTAGCCGTGGGGGAAGCGGGTAGTAGAATACTCCCTCAGTTGGTAGAGAAGCTTGTCGTACAAGGCGACTAACCTACCACACGGCGCTTTTTGAAGATCGGCCCACTGGATTGCGATTGGTCAGCTGACCAATCGTTAACTATGGGGGCAGCGACTTCAAAAAAAAAAAGAAAGATTGAACTTACTAAAGTGAAATCTTCGACCGACCACGGACTATGAAAAAATACACGATTTTGGAAATGTTTGCACCTGGGCTGACAGGAGTAGCATTCTAGGACCTCAGTAAGCAAGAGTGACATCTTGCAGAAATGGCTTCTAGGATAATGCTGCTGCTGCCTCCGTCCCGTTAAAACCGTGGCAGGCCTCCAAGTACGTTCGAAGCTCGTCGCCAATCTAATTTTTGGTGGTACAGGTTTAAGTTGATATATATCCTTAATCTGCACAAGATCTTGGCTCTGAACGCTGGCTCCCATAAGGTCCAGCGTCAACCCTCGCATGGCCTCCCTGCTCTGCATAGACAACCATGAGGATCGTCTGAGTGACTGTACATCCGAGCTGAGATAGCGGCTTGGAGTTGGGACCCAAAAAACAAAAAAATGAATAACAACCACAACAACAACAACAACAACAAGAAGACCGACGAAACACCACGAATGGAAAGTGACTCTCGCTTCACTGACCCAAAGTTGGGCTTTGGTAAAAGCTCAAAGATACAGCGAAGCCCGGTAGCATCTGCACCAAAAAGCGTGGAGGAAACTCCAAAAACAACCGCGACGGAAGCAGGCGCCCCAAGCTCAAATGCAGGGCTGGTGATGTCACCAAGGCAGGAGTACATGATGAAACTCCGTGCCGAGGAGGAGGATGCCATCCTGAAATGCCGCCAGGCATTGCGGCGTATAAAAACCGCTGTGGCTAAACAAAAAAACATTAGCCTGGACGTACGAAGCGGGGTATCGGACCTGGACGAACTGCTCGATGTCTTAGGACACTGCAGGAGCTCCTGGAAGAAGATTGAGGCTGAAGCCAATAAGCAGAAGCAACAGCCATTAATAGAGAGAGAGGCAAAGAGCTCTGAACCAGTGGGAACACCCACCATACAAAAGAGACAGGCCTCTAGCCCCTTAGAGTCAGAGTCTGGTAAAAAACTCTGCGAAAGACCACAAAATCTTTGGCAAAAAGTTACCAAAAAAGGTGCCTCGCACCAAAAAGTGGGAAAATCTACTTCGGCAGCAGGAGAGAAGCCAAAAGTAGCAGCGAAAACGCCAAAAAAAGAGAAAAAGAAGCCCCTCCGAACAGAAGCAGTCCTTATAAAACCTGAAGGTGGACAAAGCTACGTAGATGTTCTTAGAAACATACGCAGCACAATTCAACAGGACGAAAAGGCAAACGTGAGAGCTATAAGGAAAACCCGATCCGGGGCACTCCTTGTCGAACTCGGTAAAGGGGAAAAACTACAACCGGAGTTGGTAGACAAACTAAAGGCTACCGTCAAGGAAACAGCCACGGTAGCCGAGCTGAAGCCTACAGCGACAGTAGAGATCAGAGATCTTGACTCACTCACTGTAGAGTCCGAAGTGGCTGAGGCAGTACATAAAGCACTCGCCAACACAACAGTTGACTTGCGAATAAAAGTCACTGCTCCGAACAGCCGAGAACAGGTAAGAGCTTTCGTAACACTGGAAAGCCAATTAGCGGAGACGCTGCTCAACCTACAACTTAAAATAGGTTTTGTCAGTGTCAGGCCCAGGATGTGCCACACCATCCGCAGATGCTATCGATGTTTCGGGGTCGGTCACCTACAGACCAATTGCACGGGACCAGACCGAAATGGCGGAGGCATCTGCATTAGATGCGGGGAAGCAGGTCACAAAATGAAAGACTGCAAAAAACCCCCAAAATGCTGCATCTGCACTGACGCAGGGCGTAGCTCTGTTGCCCACATGCCAGGATCGCAGAAATGCCCAGGCACTCGTATAGCACCATGATAAAGATACTCCAAGGTAACCTACACCGGAGCAAAACTGCAGATGCACTTTTGACACAGATCGTAGCGGAATACGCTATCGACATTGTGATCATTAGTGAGCAATACAAGCAGAAAGCAAACGGAGTTTGGTTAGAGGACGAAACCAAGACTGCGGCCATATGGATTCCCAGTGCCAGTGGACAGCTGCTACAAGAGAGCAAGCTAGGAAACTGTTACGTCTACGCACGGTTCAGGGATGTCGTAGTAGTTAGCTGCTACCTGACACCTAGCGACGACATAAACACTTTCCAAATTAAGCTAGACGCAATCGAGGACCTGCTCATGGATCGAAGGAAGCCTTTCATTGTGGCAGGCGATCTCAACGCACGAGCAGTAGATTGGGGTATGCCCTCGACTAACTCTAGAGGACGTAAAATCATGGATATGGCAGCCAGGACTGGACTTGATGTAGCAAACCGCGGTAACAGACCCACCTTCCACAGGCCAGGATGCGAAGGCACTATTCCGGACATAACCCTTGCATCGGAGCATATCATAGATCGGATCAAGGACTGGAAAGTATTGGACGACTTCACTGGTAGTGATCATGAGTATATCTCATACACCTACCAGAATAATAGACGACAAGTACCCCACGCGCGTCCTATAATAAAACCGCGCAGATGGGACATAAATAAAATCGATACGGGAAAATTACTCCCCGAACTGGATAGAAGTGAGCGACAATTCGATGGGGCATTGAGTACGAACCAAATTGTCGAAAGAAGTCTTACGGCCATAGTAAAAGCGTGTAACGCTTCGATGCCAAGAACGCACGGCAAACATGGCAGTAGGCGGCAGGCATACTGGTGGAACCACGATATCGCAGAAAAAAGACGAGTATGTATACAGTGCAGAAGAAAACTGACAAGAGCACGACGCACTGGAAATTTTATTCTTGAAGCGGTTGCAGCGAAGAATGCGAGAAAGGAGCTGTCGATTGCTATCGCTCGCAGCAAACAAGACAAATGGAAGGAGCTCTGCCAAGATGTAAACAGAGATCCCTGGGGACTTGGCTACAAAGTAGTCATGAAAAAATTGAGGAACTCTGGAGCAACGCCAAACGTGGATGATAAAACGATGGACAACATAGTGGAAACACTATTCCCAACACACATTCACGAAACGAATGCGCGGGCAGCCGAAGAAACTCATAGCTCAGCTCCTAATTTTACGGAGGAAGAGCTCAAGATTGCGGCACTTTCCCTGAAAAATAAAAAATCCCCGGGACCAGACAATATACCGGCAGAGATACTGAAGATGATAGCAACAGGACGACCAACTTTTCTCCTTAGAATGTACAACGCATGTCTAAAAGAAAGAATATTCCCAGAAGTATGGAAAGAGCAGAGACTTGTGCTCATCAGCAAAGGCAAAGGCGATCCCAACACCCCATCGGCATACCGTCCATTGTGTATGCTAAACACAGCTGGTAAGCTGTTAGAAAAGCTCCTGAAACCAAGGCTACTAGCTGCAATAGATGCCGCTGGAGGACTCAGCCCCAGACAGCATGGTTTCAGGTCCGGAAAATCCACAATGGGAGCTATTGATGAAGTTGTACAGGCAGCCAGAGCAACGAAAAGAGGAAATGCATACTCGCGCCCAGTGGTTCTTTTAGTAACGCTCGACGTCAAAAATGCATTCAATAGTGTTAGATGGAGCGATATGCTTGCTTCCCTGGAGCAACATTTTCGAATACCGGAGTACCTAGTGCATATGATGAGAAGCTACCTGCAGGATCGAGTACTCCTGTATGACACACAGACTGGTACAAAACGTTATAGAGTCACTGGAGGGGCTGCACAGGGGTCGATCCTAGGACCAGACCTGTGGAATATCAGCTACGACGACATTCTAAGACTGGAAATGCCTGAAGAAACATTTCTAATCGGATACGCTGACGACATCGCGGCCGTTATCACTGCCAGAAACACAACAGAAGCGCAAAAGAGACTGACCCAAGTCATGATCCGCACGCAGACATGGCTTAGCTCTCGAGGATTGGAACTTGCCACCCATAAAACAGAGTTACTTCTGTTTACAGGAAAGCAGATTCCAACCGAAATAGAGATGCGAGTAAGCGGAAATCAAATAAGGACCCAGAGGACAGTGAACTATCTAGGCGTTAGACTGGATAGCAAACTCACTTTCGGGGAACAGCTGAGGCACGCCACGCGAAAAGCAGCCGCAATAACGGGCTCCCTCAGTAGACTGATGGCAAACGTTGACGGTCCGACGGAATCGAAACGGAGACTTCTCATGGAAACGACGAACGCTACACTACTCTAGGGTAGCGAAGTATGGGCGGATACTCTACAGGCAGCTGTAAGGCGAAAACCGATGTTATCCGTGCAGAGAAGAGCAGCCTTGCGGATAACATCGGCGTATCGCACAGTATCTGGAGCTGCAGTAGTCGTGATAGCAGCAGTCATACCGGTGGACCTACTTGCTCAAGAACGCAAGAAAATATGGCAACTCCGGCAGAGCGGAGAATTCTCTAAACAGGCAGCAAATACCATACGGCAGCAAACCATAGCCTCCTGGCAGGCGAGATGGTCGTCCGAAAGATATGGAAGATGGACTGCAAAAGTAATCCCCGATCTTGAGCAGTGGATAAGTAGAAAACACGGTGAAACGTCTTTCTATCTTACACAAATGCTCTCCGGTCATGGATACTTTCGAAAGTACCTCTATAAGATGGGAAAAACGGATGAATCCAGCTGTATTTACTGCAAAAATACAATGGACGACGCAGAACACACTTTCTTTGACTGCGAAAGGTGGTCAGAAGAGAGAACCGCCTTGGCAGGCTCTGTCGGCGAAGTCACAGTAGACACAATAGTACAGAAAATGTGCAGCAACATAGATGCCTGGAAAAAAGTGTGTGACTTCGCCAAAAATGTTCTGCGGCGGAAGAAGTATGACCTGGACGCAGGCACAGAGAGGGTAACGCTCAGATAGAGCATATTTGAGGGCGCCACCTTGAAGGTTAATGCGAGATAGTTCCCGGTTCCAAGGTGGAATTTAGCCCTAGAAGAGGAGGTTTTTTTAGTCGGTAAGCAGGCATGCAGTCCGACACACCAGCAGAGTGACGACCTGTCTGACGGTGCATAAAGCATTTTTACCTACCTCAGCCCAACAAAAAAAAAAAAAAAAAAAAAAAATTAAATTTGGGAATCAAAATTGAAATGGGGCTGTTCCTCTTTTCAATAATAAAGTTGATAATGTAATTATTGAAATAAAAGAATTATTAATTTCATATTTATATTATTTTCTAGTATTAATATAATTACGGAAAATAAAAGAACTGTTGAAGCAAGAGCTTGGGTTAAAAAATATTTTAAAGAAGCTTCAGTTGATTTTAAATTATTACTATCTCTTATAAGGGGGATAAAGGATAATAAATTAATTTCTAAACCTATTCAAGCTCCTAACCAAGAATTTGCGGTTAATGTGATTAGAGTTCCAATAATTATTATTGTAATAAATAAAATTTTTGAAGAATTATTAAAAATTAATGAAATTTTAAATTTAAATTTTTTATAAATTAAATAATTGAAGCTTGCAAATTTTAATTAAAAACTAGGATTAGATACCCTATTATTTAAAATGTAAATATAAATACTTAAGTAGTAATAGTTATGTTCTTGAAACTTAAAAAATTTGGCGGTATTTTAGTCTATCCAGAGGAACCTGTTTTGTAATCGATAATCCACGATGGACCTTACTTAAGTTTGTTATCAGTTTATATACCGTCGTTATCAGAATATTTTATAAGAATTATAATATTCAATAATTTTAAAAAGAATTTATATCAGATCAAGGTGTAGCTTATATTTAAGTAATAATGGGTTACAATAAATTTATTTATACGGATAAAATTATGAAAAAATTTTTGAAGGTGGATTTGGTTGTAAAATTATATAGATTAATAATTTGATTTTAGCTCTAAAATATGTACACATCGCCCGTAGCTCTTATTATTAAGTTAAGATAAGTCGTAACATAGTAGATGTACTGGAAAGTGTATCTAGAATGAGTAAAGCATTTCATTTACATTGAAAAGATTTTTGTGCAAATCAATATAAATTGATTAGATTTTATTTATTAATTTTTTTAGTTTTTATTTAAAATATTAAAAATAATTTTATAATAAAAAGTTTTAGTATTGTTTAAAGAAAAAATAATTTTAATAATAGTTTAATAGTATTGTAAAAGAAAATTGAAATATTTTGAAAAATTTTTATTTTAAAAGAAAATTAAATTTATTGTACCTTGTGTATCAGTGTTTATTAAATTAAAAATATGAAAATATTTTTCTCGATTTTAAAAGAGTTAATATAATATTAAAGTTATTGTAATAAAATTATTTTGAATATTATATTAGAAATGAAATGTTATTCGTTTTTAAAGGTATCTAGTTTTTCAAGAAATGAATTTAATTCAGAATTTATAAATTTATTAAATATATTTAATAAATTTAATAATATATAAATTTAATATTTTATGGGATAAGCTATAAAATAAATTTTTATAAATAATAAATAAATTTAATAAATATATGCTTAGAATTAGCAATTGTTTTAAATTATGTTATAATTTATTTTATAAAATAAATTATTTATTATATTTTAATTATTTATTGAAATATTAATTTTAATTTTTAAAATTAAGTAATAATGATAAAATAGTATATACATACTGTAATAATAAGTATAAATGAAAAGTTTAAATAAAGAATTCGGCAAAAATAATGTTCGCCTGTTTAACAAAAACATGTCTTTTTGAA
Source organism: Drosophila buzzatii (assembly GCA_035045845.1). Classification (NCBI taxonomy): domain Eukaryota; kingdom Metazoa; phylum Arthropoda; class Insecta; order Diptera; family Drosophilidae; genus Drosophila; species Drosophila buzzatii. The sequence goes on along the minus strand of JAWNOS010000412.1, from coordinate 350,075 downwards.
TTTAATTTAAAGTCTAACCTGCCCACTGAATTTTTAAATGGCCGCAGTATTTTAACTGTGCAAAGGTAGCATAATCATTAGTCTTTTAATTGAAGGCTGGAATGAATGGTTGGACGAAATATTAACTGTTTCATTTAAATTTTTTTAGAATTTTATTTTTTAGTTAAAAAGCTAAAATTTATTTAAAAGACGAGAAGACCCTATAAATCTTTATATTTTATTTATTTTAATTATTAAGATTAATTTTGTTATTATAAAATAAAATATTTTATTGGGGCGATATTAAAATTTAAAAAACTTTTAATTTTAAAATTTCATTAATTTATGAATAATTGATCCATTAATAATGATTAAAAATTTAAGTTACTTTAGGGATAACAGCGTAATTTTTTTGGAGAGTTCTTATCGATAAAAAAGATTGCGACCTCGATGTTGTATTAAGATATAGTTTTAGGTGTAGCCGCTTAAATTTTAAGTCTGTTCGACTTTTAAATTCTTACATGATCTGAGTTCAAACCGGCGTAAGACAGGTTGGTTTCTATCTTTAAAAAATTATAATGTTTTAGTACGAAAGGACCAAATATTAAAATAATTATATTTTAGAAATGAATATTATTAATAATAAGCTATTTTGGCAGATTAGTGCAATAAATTTAGAATTTATTTATGTAATTTTATTTACAAATAGTACTTGTTTTATATAGAATTAGTTATATCTTTAATTGGAAGTTTATTAATTATTATTTGTGTATTAGTAAGAGTTGCTTTTTTAACTTTATTGGAACGTAAAGTTTTAGGTTATATTCAAATTCGTAAAGGTCCAAATAAAGTTGGATTAATAGGAATTCCTCAACCATTTTGTGACGCAATTAAATTATTTACAAAAGAACAAACTTATCCTTTATTATCAAATTATTTAAGTTATTATATTTCTCCAATTTTATCATTGTTTTTATCTTTAATTGTGTGAATATGTATGCCTTTTTTTATAAAATTATATTCTTTTAATTTAGGAGGTTTATTTTTTTTATGTTGTACTAGATTAGGGGTTTACACAGTTATAGTTGCAGGTTGATCATCTAATTCAAATTATGCTTTATTAGGAGGTTTACGTGCTGTGGCTCAAACTATTTCTTATGAAGTTAGATTAGCTTTAATTTTATTATCTTTTATTTTTTTAATTGGGGGTTACAATTTTTTGTATTTTTATTATTATCAAATTTATATCTGATTCCAGCATGGTGTTGACGATATCGTCTGCGCTTCAAAAAAATCCGAAAACATTCATGTCTCGTGAGAACCTGCAAAATATAAAAATTAACCTCCCCGTGGTTACGGTTCAGCCAAGGTTCAAGCTCCGGGATGAGCGTGGGCGTCCATCGCCCTTTTGTTGAGCGATTCCACCTTATTTGCCATCGTACAGTGCTATTTGCCCCGATAGCGTTGCGTCGTGCTGGCTCGTGTGTGTTCCGCTCCACGGCTTCGGCGACCAAGTCCTCCAGTGGTATCATTCCGGCAATGACGAGCGCTGCGTCATCGGACACTGTCCTGAAAGCGCAGCAGACTCTGATTGCGCTCAGTCTGTAAATGGCGCAAATGCCTCGGTTGTAGCTCGGCGTTGCCATCGCTCTTGACCATATTGGTGCAGCATATAGGATGACGGACCTAGTGACGCTCATTAGGAGGAGACGTCGTTGTCGCCTTGGTTCCCGCGTGTTAAGCATAATTCTTGAGAGAGCTCTACAAGAATCAGCTGCCTTTTTATGCACATATTTTAAGTGCTCACGGAAAGTTAATCTTGTGTCTAACATGACGCCAATATACTTTATCGCCCTCTTAGACGCGATGGTAACGCTGCCGATCTTTATATTGGCAGTTTCCACTCTTTTGCGACTGCTGACTAGGACAACTTCCGTTTTGTGCGCCGCTAGCTCTAGTCCAGCTTTCGCCAGCCAGCTTTGTATGCGATTGATACTTGCGCTGCGCATATCCTCAGTATCTTTAACCTCCTTGCCTATGGAGACGACTGCCACATCATCAGCAAAGCCAATGGTATGTACGTATATTTTTGTCAGAAGAGAACAGAGAGTAAAAAGCATAGGACAGAAAGAGAAAGAGAGCATGGAAAAGTGCGGTACATGTTAGGGTTTTTTGGAATATCGACGGTCACCGTCTAGCGCTTGCAGCGGAATGATTTTGCCATCAGCAATTTTCGTCTCCCGAACCTCAAAGTAAGAACCCGAGCAAATACAAAGTTGAGTGGGAGCCAATGTCAAAAAATAAGTGCGCACAGGCATTTGTTCCACTTGTCCAGTCTATGTGTTGTATGGTTAGTGGTTTTAGCTAATGATTACATGATATTTTAAAATGACTTGGGTTCGAATCCCGCTGGAAACTTGAACTGGAAAATTACAGGGTATTTTTCGATATGCTATGCCCCAAAGAGGCAGAAAAATTATTGTTGGGTGATCGATAGAGGACGCATTAGTAACTGAACCATCCAATTTTAAAGCTTCTAGCTCTAAAACTGTGGGAAATATAAACTTTTGTGGTTTGCCATGGCCCCTGGTGCTCAATTTGAAAAATAACTAAATTTTCATAATCGCTATATATTTGATCGATCTTCATAGAATTATAACATTAACTCACATGCCAAATTTCAGCTTTCTAGCATTAACGATGTAGAAGATACGTTTTTCCCGAGTTGCCACGTCCCCAATAGACGTTGATATATCCGCCATAGCTTTTTGAATACTCATATGAGTATAAAAAATGATTTTTGGGTCATCGATAGAGGTTAGTAAGTAAACCACCCAATTTTCAAGCTTCTAGCTCTAAAACTGTGGGAAATATAAACTTTTGCGGTTTGCCACGCCCCCTGGTTGCGTAGATATATCTTATCCATAGCTTATTGTTCTTGGGTCAACCCTTATTGTTAGCTTATTGTTCTTGGTCAACCCGAGTATACATGCCAAATTTCAAGTTTCTAGTGTCAATAGTGTTAAAAATATAGCACAATTTGAAAAATTACTATATATTCAGGTCCGATTTGCCACGCCCCTAGTGTGCGGATTGGGAAAATTTTTACACTTTATAATTCGGGAGCATATTAGAGAGCTATTAGAGCTATTAGAGCGTCGAAAAATATTGCGTTCATACGGAATTTATTTTTCCTTTTGGGAACAGAGTATAATGAGGTTGGCAAGCCAGCAGATTTACACTTACAATTTACAAAAGTGTTAAATTGTTTCGGATCACGAGAAAAATGGCGTTTGACACGCATAAGATAATTCTCAAAACAGCGAGAACTTATAATATTAAAGTTAGACTTGGATATTGAATTTTTAGAGAATTTATAATATTAAAGCACTAACCATACAACACATAGACTGGACAACTAGAACACACTTTTTTCACGAAGCAGATTATGATTTCCCGTCCTAGTCATCTTCGTAATTGCTCGGCTCTTTCATTTACTGTTCGAGCAGCGAAAATATAGCAGTCACATAAATGCTCATACATGAAGCAAGACACGGTAAATGTGTGTGTGCATGCTCATCGCGAAAAAGGAATGCTTATGTACATCACGCTTTCATACCCTTCAAAAAATAATCACGAAAACACTAAAATTTTGCATGAGCATGGCAAACCTTTTTAAGAGTTCGGTATGCCGAAGAAGAGTATGCTCTTATTCAGAAGCGAAGATGTGATCGTCGCGACTCGCGGACAAATTTAAATTTTTGTGAGCTGCTGGCTTGTGCCTGCATACACACACATACGTACATACATATATGTATATATGAGAGGCATGGAGATAATGAGTAAAGAAAGAATAGCACACAGCGGTGCTTCATATGAGAATAGAATCATTTCGTTCGAGCGCTGGCAGCGAACTGAATATCAACTGCTATATTTTCGCTGCCCGAACAGTAAATTAAAGAGCCGAGCAAATACGAAGATGACTAGGACGGGAAATCATAATCTGCTTCGTGAAAAAAGTTTGTTCTAGTTGTCCACTCTATGTGTTGTATGGTTAGTGATTAAAGTTAGACTTGGATATAGAATTTTTAGCCCAATCAACAGCCGAACCAGACTTTTTTGAGTTTTTTTTTTAATATTTTGATTTCATATGTTTATACACTGAACCCATTGAAAATGAGAAATCAGGGTAGAATGGTTTTGTTAAATGTATGTAACAGGCAGAAGGAAGCGTCGCAGACCCCATAAAGTATATATATTCTTGATCAGTATAAAAAATAAGTTGATTGAGCCCTGTACGTCTGTCTGTCCGTCCGTATGAACGTCGAGATTTCGGAAACTACAAAAGCTAGAGAGCTGAAATTATATGAGCACTCGTATGTTCGTTACGCAGTACGAGTTTATTTTGTTTTTTCGATAACTCATCCCATTTCCAAATTATCGATAAAAATTCGTTTCCATTTTTTATGTTTTTCGGGCATAACTTCTACACCGTTTTAGCTAAAGACTTCAAATTTGCATATTTAGATAGATATTATCAATACGCAGATTAAGTAATTTTCAGATTTTGGATACGTAAGTATAGCCAACCCACCCCCAAGCCAAGGCAGCAACTGCGCGGTTAGCAAAATTCGCGCTCATGCGTTCGTAAAGAAGAAGAATATTAGTTTGTTTTTTGCAGGGTTCAGGGTAGCTCGTAGTCGAGCCGTCTCGAGCCTTTTTATTCAAAACAGGCCAAATACTACTGAGGGGGACACATACGTCTAGGATAGAATCTAAAGTTCAGTAATAGAGAGATGTTGCGAAATTAACATCAACCGTCTCATATAAACTTGACCAGTCAACTGAACTAATCAGCTCGTTTAGCAACACAAAATTGCATTTCCGATAGCAGCGTCTAAGACTTGAAGGAACTTTTGATACAGGTGAGGGAATCAAAGGATTTGATCTCGATACATTAATGATGGAATAATCATTATTTGTGAACAGAAGATCAAGCTGATGTTGATTAGAAATAGAGTTCATCTGCAACAAGGACATGTTGAACACTTCATCAAAAAAAATAGTGCTCAAGTGTCGGAATAAGGTAGTATCACTAACCATACAACACATAGACTGGACAACTGGAACAAATTAATGTGCACACTTATTTTTTGACATTAGAACCCCATCAACTTCGTATTTGCTCGGGTTTTTACTTTTCGGGTCGGGAGAGAAAAATTGCTGATTGCAAAATCATTCCGCTTCGAGCGCTCGACGGTGACGGTCGATTTTCCAAAAAGGCCTGACATGTGCAGCTCTTTCCCTTGCTCTATTTCTCTTTCTGCCCCATGCTTTATACTCTCTGCTCTCTTCTCACAAAAATATATGTATGCTGGCACAAACAGCAAGCAGCTCACAAAAATTGAAATTTCTTCTCGACGCGATCTTATTGGTTCCCTTCTGAGCGAAGAGTATACCGAATTCTTAAACGGCTTTGCCATGCTCATGCAAAATGTTAGCGTTTTCATGATTATTTGTGGAAAGGGTATTTTTTATTTTATTTTTATTTTATTTTAAAAATATTGACAAAACGAGAGTCAAAATAGCCTACAAAAAATACAATTATTACAATAGAATCACCAACCCGATGGGGGTGTTTTATTTGCCAGTCCGGCCAGCTATGCCCCAATTCACAGCCAAATATGGTCAGTGATAACTATTGAAACTATGCAAAGAAAGTGTTAAAAGAAAATATTACATATAGATTATAAGAGGCTAAATATAATTAATATAATTACAATTTAATAATTCTTAAAATTAAAATTAAAAAAAAAAATAAAAAATAAAAAAATAAAAATAAAAAAAAATAAAAATTAAAAAATGAACAAAAATAAAAATTAAAATTAAAATTAAAAATAAATAAAATAAAAATAGGTAAAGAAACAAGGAAGATATTAACAATATTGAAAGATAAATTATAAGTAGAGCTATAATATAGAATACTTAATAGGATTGAGAAATCACTGCAAGCAACAATAGCAACATAATGTAGCTTATGCCTGTGCATTGCGAGTGATATCCCTAAAGTGTGCTAAAAGCAACGATTTAATTTTAGGAAGAGAGAGCTCTAAGGAAAATACGTGATAATATTTATTAAAATTAACACACAGAACATGAAACGCACTATGCAAAGAATAATCCGTAGTGCATATGGGTAAATGAAGCGGACGATAATGACTAGTTGTTCGGGACGGAACCGAGAAATTAAGACGCATCAATAAAAAGGACGAATCAATATTACCGTTAATTACTTTGTGCAAAAAATCAATTCCTAAAATTGTTCTGCGATTCATTAACGATGGAAGATCAATGAGCTGAAGCCTACTATGGTAAGACGGTAATCGTAAATTACTGTCCCAGTTAAGATCCCTTAGGGCAAAAAGAAGAAACTGTTTTTGGACTGATTCTATACGATCTTGATACAGATTATGTTGCGGAGACCAAACAACTGAGCAATACTCTAAGATAGGACGTACAAGTGAAATAAATAATTGTTTGGTAATAAATGGATCGTTAAATTCCTTAGACCAACGTTTAATAAAGCCAAGCACGCTTTTAGCTTCATTTATGATGGTAGAAATATGAAGACTGAAATTAAGTTTACTGTCAAAGAGAACACCAAGATCTTTGACTGTAAAGATGCGTTGTAAGGAAATGTTACTAATTTTATAGTCAACAAAACACTTTGAGCAATTTAGGTGCAACTGGTTCACCACACACCAAGATTGAAATGCATTAAGGTCATCTTGAAGTTGTAGATGTCCATTTGCACTGGAGTATGGAAGGCAAAGTTTTACATCATCCGCATACATAAATATGGTAGAATAAGAGATGCAACTAGGAAGGTCATTTATAAAAAGCGAAAAGAGTAATGGTCCTAAATGACGCACACATCCAGAATAGAGTTTAAGGTAGTATAAAAAATCGATGCTGCCAAATTAATATCAACCGACTCATAAAGAAGAGACCAGTCAGTTGAATTAATTAATTCATTAAGCAAAACAAAATTGCATTTACGATAACAGCGGCTTAAATTAGCAGGTAAAGATGAATAAGTTGGAGGATAATCAATAGATAATAAAACCTCTAAAGTGGGGTGATGCAAATCCTCTGGTAAGCAGAAAGGAGTTGATCTCACGACATTAATGATGGAGTCATGATTAATGAACACAAGATCAAGCGTGCGATTCAGATGGTTTGAAATGGAATTCATCTGAAACATAGAAAGATTAAACAATTCATCAAAAGATAGTGATCAATTGTCGGAATAAAGTAATTTGCGTTACAAGTTGAGGACCAAGAAGTGTTAGGAATATTGAAATCACCCAACACAAGAAGAAAGTCTCTATCAGTTACATGTTCATAAATTTCTTTAATACAGGTTATATGTTGAGCATAAACCTTTTAAACCTGAGCATAAACATTTCAGAAGAGGGAGGGATATAAGAACATGTAATAAACAAAGAGCTCGATGGGAGCATTAATTTAACCCCTATAATCTCCACATCATGAAGATAGGAAAAGGTAAATAATTCAGAGTGGATACTGGATTTAACAGCAATTAACACCCCACCACCTTTACGCATTGAACGATCAAGTCTATAAATAGTGAAATTACTTGCAAGAATCTCACTATTAAGAATGTTATGATTTAACCATGTTTCAGTGAAGGCAATAATGTCATATTGAACACTGAAACTATGCACTTACAGACTTTTAAGTTTAGATTTCAAGCCACGTACATTTTGGTAAATGAGTGAAAGCTGAGAAGAAGAATGAAACATATTTAGTTTTTTGGTGTAATACATGATGTTGATTGCACCGAAGGTAAGGAAATGGGATGAGATTTGTTTCGATTTTTAGGTTTAAATTCATGGACAACTACATGAGGTGGCCAGAATTTGGGATCACATATTGTAGTGAAATACTCAAGCGGCACATTGATCTTGAATGAAGCAATTTCTCGCGGAGTCGCAAAACTAAACTTCGATATCAAGACATTGGCCGAGATCTTGCTTGAAATAAAAGCAGATACTGCCTCACATGTCGTATCCGATGAAAGCCTAGATAAGAAAACTTGCTTTCGAGGAGAGACGACAGATAAGGTAATGCCAGGAGTGGCCGACTTATTGTCACTCTTAGTTTGAGCAATAATTGGTGAGGAGTCCAATTTTTGGACAGAGACATGAGTTTCAATAGCAGTAACAACAGGGGAGACAGAAGATTCAGAAACTACTGGTATAGGATCAAGAGAATTAGGCGCAGAGGACAAAACAGAAGCACAGGGTGAGGGTGGAGCAAGCAAGTTCGGTGACGGTATTGGTACAGAAGGAGGTACCAATAACAGTGGAGTCTCCGAATTTGGAGGTGGACTTTCAAAGTTATACTGGTTTAAAATCTCTTCAGCAGCAGCCATGTCACTGGATAATTGCTTAGAGATCTTTTTCAGTTTTAAAAATTGAGTCCTCACAGCCCTATACATATTGGAAAAATTTATTTGTTTTTCCAAACAGATCGGACAAGACCAGCCTATGCAACCGCTACCAATTTTGGCAGTGGACATGATCCTGTCATAATCACGCCCAGTAAGACCTGCACACTTAGTATGCATCATATTTTCACACAACCAGCAATTTACAAATTGCGCTTGTGCAGCATCACTTGCCAACCTGAATGTGCATGATTTTTTGCAACAACTCATATTGGCAACTGGGATGAATAGCAAATGTGCAGAAAAAAATCAGAAATTAAAAACAAAAATAAAAACAGAGAGAATGTTAATGTATTGAGAGAGCAAGCGCAACGACAAAAACAGCCGTTAGAAAGCAAGTACACAGCGAGAGAGTAAACTTGCACAGCACGAAATTAAGAGAGAGGAAAAAAAACAACAATAGTAAGCAAGATCAAAATTACAAGCACTCACACTAACAAACGTTTTGAGAGTAAAGTAGGGGGAGCGCCAAAAGAAAATAGAAGCACTAAAGCAAAATGCAAAATAATGCTAGTAAACAAGACACCAGCTGCACCAAGCTTCAAAGTTAAAAAGCAATTTACCAAATGCACAATAAATCACGGATCAAACCTTGCACAGGAATATGACAAGACTTGCAATAATCAACACCGCGATTGCGTGAAACTTTAATAAAATCAACTTAATATGACAAAATAAGAAAAATTTGCAGAGCAAAAATAAAACACGTCTGATAACTCTCACTGAGAACTCTCCGAAAGTGTTGATGTGCATAACGAATATTATTTCCCGATGACCATACACACACATTTAAACTACCTGCCCATATGTGTAAGCACACACAGGCACATAAATGCCTACACATATGGCAAGGAAGTGTAAATGTGTATGTGTACAGAACGATCAACTGCTGGGGTTCTAATAGTGCTCTACAGGCGGCAGCAAGCATATTGCACACAAGCACATAAATGCCTACACATATAGCGAGGAAGTGTAAATGTGTGTGTGTATGCAAGCTCACAGCAGCTATCCAGCCGAACGAACGTCAACTGCTGGGGTTCTAATGTGCTACAGGCAGCAAGAATATTGCACACAAGCACATAAATGCCTTCACATACAGCGAGGAAGTGTAAATGTGTGTGTATATTTTTGTGAGAAGAGAGCAGAGAGTAAAAAGCATGCGAGGCATAGAGTGAGTAAAGAAAGAATAGCACACAACGGTGCTTCATATGAGAATAGAATCATTTCGTTCGAACGCTGGCAGCGAACTGAATATCAACTGCTATATTTTCGCTGCCCGAACAATAAATTAAAGAGCCGAGCAAATACGAAGATGACTAGGACGGGAAATCATAATTGGTTCGTGAAAAAAGTTTGTTCTAGTTGTCCAGTCTATGTGTTTTATGGTTAGTGATAGTACGTATTAGATGTTTCTTTCTAATGCAACAATCGTAATCACAAACACTTCAAAAGCAAATAAATTTCTCGTACTGGCCCTTTATTTGAACACCTACATAGTGATACATAATATAATATTATTGAATTTCCATAGTACCAACTGCAACTTGTGGATCACGAGAAGTTGTTGTATCATGCTGATCTCCAATTGAAGAATTATCATCTTCCTGAGGCTTTGATGAAATGATAGTTGTGCCTAGCTTCATAGCCATATTAAGATAATACATATTTTCTTTGTCGTTGAGTATTTTAAATGGTTGATTTTTACCAACGATCGCAATAGTAATATTCTTTAAAAAAAATAATTTAATTTAAGAAAAAACATATATACACACATGTTTATGTACTTACCAATTGGGATGCACCGTCACTTGGCAGTTCATCATTTGGCAATGAACTTCGAATGGCATGAATACCATGACATATAATATCGTCTTTAGAACATTCCTTAAATTTTGGAAGGTGACGTTCCAAATATGTGCGGGCACTCTGTGATCTAGATCCGATAGTCATAGCTTTACAATTGAAAAAATTAGCAGAAGGTTCTACTTTATAAATATGCGGACCCTTTTCGTCATATCCAGCGAGAAGTAAGCCTACTCCATATGGTCGACGATCATAACGCTGAGTTGTTGTTTGCATTTTGTTGCCCAAATTGTTTATCAATCGCGAAACAGGATATGTTGATCCATAAGAATGTTTGTAGCTCAAACATTCTGATCTTAGGTATTTACTTAGAACCCGCGCATCTGCAGTAATTCCCGCAATTGATATTCCCAAATGATCATCGATTGGAATCAATTTGCGTTGAGATGCTGACAATTCAGATGTTGGCTTGCACAACGCCACCAAAACTGCATAATCATTATTTTTTAAACCAACAGTTGCAGTTCCAAGCTTAACAGCCGCAATGGCATATTCAACCTGATGTAAGCGGCCTTGAGGACTCCACACAGTAACATCACTATCGTATTGATTTCTAAACTGTAATTAAAATTAAATTTTATATTTCATTAATATTTTAAAAGATTTTACCATTTTAATCCGGTCGTATTCTGGCTGACTTAACGTGCAATAAGATGACAGTCAAAATTTGTTAGTGGTGGATATATTGAAGTATTAAATATATCGATAAATGAAGAGGAATAAAAATGAATTAACAATCATAGAAACATTGAGTCACATCACTAACCATTAAACACATTGACTGGATAACTAGAATCAGTGTTGCCGACTTTTGATGAGCAAAAAAAAAGGCTGTTTTTAGTAGGAACATGTTTAAAACAGCTGAATTCTGAAAATCTATCAAAGAAGTTAAAGTTAACAATTAGTCACTCCAAGTCCCGATTCTATTTTAATATTTTTTTGGCAAATCATATTCATGGCAGCACACAGTATTGCTTAACTGAACTGGCAGCGAACTGACTATACTTTCACTTCCCGAGCTAACCAAATACGAAGACATATAACCACTAATCCATACATTTGGAGCGAGGAAAAAGTTTGTTCTATATGTCTGGTTTATGTTGTATGGTTAGTGATTGCACTATTTGGTTTTCATTCAACTACAATGAAGAACACTTTACTGTACATAACACTAAAAGTCTGCATGATCATAACAAACCCATTAAAGAGTAAACTCTTGTTCCGAAAGGAAGAAATGGGACAAATTTCAATTTTTGTTCGCTTGTGCCTGCGTACCACATACAAATCACAGATCGGAATCATCCGCGTCAATTCTCACTTTCTGCTGCAAGAAAACATGCATACACGATCTCATTCAAAGCAGGAGAATTCTTTCTTTACTGTTTCTTCGTCTGACAGTTGAGTAATTGGCGTTATACTCTTTTAGGGAGACTTATTTCCCGAGACAAAATAACAATGCGTAGCTACTTTAAACTCACATACACATACACATATTTTAGCATACGCGCGCTGTCGAGGTTTTTAGCGAAAACAAGCTTCGCATCCACAGCAGCACATACAGAAACAAGTAAAAACGATGTAGTCGGGTGCAACCAACTGCATCATGCATTTTATTTATTTAATAAACGAAATATTTGGGCAATTAACAAATGTACATGGCAAGTTACAAACTTTTTTTCAATACACACATACATATTTACATATAGAGAGAGTTCTCAGTAGAGTTCAGACATGTTTATTTTTGCTCTGCAAATTTTTCTTATTCTTTCTAATTAAATTGATTTCATTAAAGTTCACATCGCGGTGTTAATTAATATTCCTGTGCAAGGTTTAATCCGTGTTATACTGTGCGTTTGGTAAATTGCTTTTTTAACTTTGAAGTTTGGTGCAGCTAGCATTATTTTGCATTTTGCTTTAGTGTTTCTATTTTCTTTTGGCGTTCTCCTTACTTCGCTCTTAAAACATTTGTTAGTGTGAATGCTTGCAATTTTGGTCTTGCTTACTATTGTTGTTTTTTTTTCCTCTCTTAACTTTAATTTCGTGTTGTGCAAGTTTACTCTCTCGCTGTGCACTTGCTCTCTAACGGCAGTTTGTTGTTGCTCTTGCTCTCTCAGTATATATTCCATTGCCAAGTCAAACTTCATTCTTTTAAATTCTCGGTGTTATGAGAATTACCTTGTACGTTGCAAACGACAGTTTGCTCGAGATCCTAAACAATTTTACTCATTTGTAAACTTGAAGCGAAAGCCTTCTGGTTTGCCGTCCTCATTTGTCCTTGGTGCTAAAAAAAACTTGTACTGATCAGGATTCCTCTGATCTTTTTGCAGATTTTTTTTTCAATCCACTTACTCTTCTGTTGATCTATATAGTGATTCTATATCTATTTATGCTCCTAATGTTACTGCAGCCTCTCTAGCTACAGCCATTAGGACGCTGAAGTCATCTTTCTCCCCTGGTGCTGACAATATCCCAAGTTGTGTCATTAAAGAGTGCAGTATTTCTCTTCAATCACCATTGCTAAAATTTGCAACACATAGACTGGACAACTAGAACAAACTTTTTTCACGAAGCAGATTAAGATTTCCCGTCCTAGTCATCTTCGTATTTGCTCGGCTCTTTAATTTACTGTTCGCACAGCGAAAATATAGCAGTTGATATTCAGTTCGCTGCCAGCGCTCGAACGAAATGATTCTATTCTAATATGAAGCACCGCTGTGTGCTATTCTTTCTTTACTCACTCTCTTACTCACTCTCTCTATGCCTCTCATATATACATATATGTATGTACGTATGTGTGTACGCAGGCGGCTCACAAAAATTGAAATTTGTCCGCGAGTCGCGATTCGCGACGATCCCATCTTCGATTCGGAATAAGAGTATGCCGAACTCTTAAAAAGGTTTGCCATGGTCATTTTTTGTGGAAAGGGTATGAAAGCGTTGATGTGCATAACGAATATTATTTCCCGATGACCATACACACACACATTTACACTTCCTCGCTGTATGTGTAGGCATTTATGTGCTTGTGTGCAATATGCTTGCTGCCTGTAGTACTAGTAGAACCCCAGCAGATGATGTTCGTTCGGTTGGGTAGCGATGTGAACTTGCATACACACACATTTACACTTCCTCGCTATATGTTTATATTCGTTTATTTACAAAGTTTTAATTTACAATATAGGTTTAGATGACTAAAGATAGCGCAAGAAGCTTGCGGGACGGCCGTAAAGCATTGCTTCGCAAGCACTTTGCACTATCTTAGGCTGGGACAGCTCTTCTTCTCAAACGCTCGACTCTGCGGAGTTCCATCATGACCGTGGTTGCGAAGGTGCTTGTTAGATTCCAAGCTGCCTCCGATTCCAGCATGGTGTTGACGATATTGTCCGCTCTAATGGAGCAGCCAACTGCCTCTTCTAGGCGACGCCTCTCCTCCTGGAAGCGTTCACACTCAAACAGAACGTATTTGGCGTCTTCCACCAGTCCTCGTCCGCACCAGGGGCATTCATCAGTATCCTCGTGGCCAAAGCGCTTTAAATAGCTCCGAAAGCATCCATGTCCCGTGAGAATCTGTGAAAGATAAAAATTAACCTCGCCGTGTTTACGGTTTAGCCAAGGTTCAAGCTCCGGGATGAGCGTGTGCGTCCATCGCCCTTTTGTTGAGCGATTCCACCTTATTTGCCATCGTACGATGCTGTTTGCCCCGATAGCGTTGCGTCGTACGGGCGCGCGTGTGTTCCGCTCCACGGCTTCGGCGACCAAGTCCTCCAGTGGTACCATTCCGGCAATGACGAGCGCTGCGTCATCGGACACTGTCCTGAAAGCGCAGCAGACTCTGATTGCGCTCAGTCTGTAGATGGCGGAAATGCCTCGGCTGTAGCTCGGCGTTGCCATCGCACTTGACCATATCGGTGCCGCGTAGAGGATGACGGACCTAATGACGCTCATTAGGAGGAGACGCCGTTGTTGCCTTGGTGCCCGCGTGTTAAGCATAATTTTTGAGAGAGCTCTACAAGAATCAGCTGCCTTTTTATGCACATATTCTAAGTGCTCACGGAAAGTTAATCTTGTGTCTAACATGACGCCAATATACTTTATCGCCCTCTTAGACGCGATGGTAACGCTGCCAATCTTTATATTGGCAGTTTCCACTCTTTTGCGACTGCTGACTAGGACAACTTCCGTTTTGTGTGCCGCTAGCTCTAGTCCAGCTTCCGCCAGCCAGCTTTGTATGCGCTTGATACTTGCGCTGCACATATCCTCAGTATCTTTAACCTCCTTGCCTATGGAGACGACTGCCACATCATCAGCGAAGCCAATGGTGTGCGCGCCTGCTGGTAGTTCCTCGCTATATGTGTAGGCATTTCTGTGCTTGTGTGCAATATGCTTGCTGCCTGTAGCACTATTAGAACCCCAGCAGTTGATGTTCGTTCGGTTGGGTAGCGATGTGAGCTTGCATACACACACACATTTACACTTCCTCGCTATATGTGTAGGCATTTATGTGCTTGTGTGCAATATTCTTGCTGCATGTAGCAATTATAATTTCCCAGCGATTGCTGTGGGGGTGTGCCTACCTCAACTTTGAATTAAGTAAACGATTTTGGGTTCGAATTGCAGGAGAGGTCAATTATTTTTTATTACCTTTTGATCAGTTATCATTTGTTCTTTAATATTTAGTACCTGATTTGACCCTATAGGCAAAAATGGAACAAGTTGTTCAAATGTTTGCGCAAATTCAGGTCACATATAACGCTTTTAAAGAAATGCCTAGATATACAGGTAAAATGACCCTTTTATGAAAAAAATATGCATCCGTTATGTAGACATATTTTCCACTAAATAACAAAAATATACATGTATTATGTTTAATGTTTTATTTAATTTAAATTTCTTATCCACGAAGCGAGGAAGTGTAAATGTGTGTGTGTATGGTCATCGGGAAATAATATTGTTCATGCACATCAACACTTTCATACCCTTTCTACAAATAATCATGAAAACGCTAACATTTTGTATGAGCATGGCAAAGCCGTATAAGAATTCGGTATACCCTTCGCTCAGAAGGGAACCAATGGGATCGCGTCGAGAAGAAATTTCAATTTTTGTGAGCTGCTTGCTGTTTGTGCCAGCATACATATATTTTTGTGAGAAGAGAGTTAAAAGCATGGGGCAGAAAGAGAAAGAGAGCAAGGGAAAGAGCGGCACATGTCAGGCTTTTTTGGAAAATCGACCGTCACCGTCGAGCGCTCGAAGCGGAATGATTTTGCCATCAGCAATTTTTCTCTCCCGACCCGAAAAGTAAAAACCCGAGCAAATACGAAGTTGATGGGGTTCTAATCTCAAAAAATAAGTGTGCACATTGATTTGTTCCAGTTGTCCAGTCTATGTGTTGAAGGTTAGTGGTATTAGCATGGGAAAGATTGGCACATGTAAGGATTTTTTGGAATATCGACCATCACCGTCGACCGCTCGAAGAGGAATGATTTTGCTATCAGCAATTTTCATCTTCCGAATCTAAAAGTACTAATCTGAGCAAATACGAAGTAGAGTGGGAGCCAATGTTAAAAATTAGGTGTGCACAAGCGTTTGTTCCAGTTGTCCAGTCCATGTGTTGTATGGTTAGTGATACAAACAACTTACATGATTACAAAAATCATCGGTTTTAAAAAATATTCTTCTGCAAACTTCACCCTCAACGCCTTGGTCTTAGGGCTTATATAAGACTTTTACAGTGTCTTGCTACATGTTTGAGCATTTATGTGACTGTGTGTGAAACCACTAACCATACAACACATAGACTGGACAACTAGAACAAAATTTTTTCACGCATCAGAATATTATCGAATTGTCGCCCAACTTCGTATTTGTTTGGTTTGGGCAATTCAGGCTCGGGCAGTCAAAATTTGATACGACGATTTCATTGCGCTGTGAGCGCTCACATTTACATATGCGCACATCCTATGTCCTATTTTTCTTTATTCTCCCTTTCATTTTTTCTCTCTCTCTCTTTCACTCTATGCAGCACAAGCCAGTAGCCCACAAAAATTGAAATTTGTTCGTGAGTGGCAATTCGCGACGATCCCATCTGCCCTTCCTAGTAAGAGAATGCCGAACTCATGCAAAATTTTAGTGTTTTCGTGATCATTTTTGGGAAGTGTATGAAAGCGCTGCGAAACCACGCGCACACATAAACGCTGATCTACGCTTGTATGTATGCATGTGTGTAAGCATTGAAAGCGTCTTGCTGTCTCGCTGCTTTGCTGCTTCGCCGCATGGATTTTGATGAGATAACTTTGATAATTAATAATTCTGTTTTTAGATGGACAATCGTATTGTGATTATACGATCGATTATGATTATGATATTCATATCTATATGCTAAACCAAACTGCTTGTCTCTAGTATTTGAAATACATTTGGGGGGTGGTGGGGCGAAGTGGGATCCAAAATCTGACAAAAACCGAAATTGTATTAAATTAGAATCTATATATATGCAGAAGACTTGGAGACTCTAACTCTAAAGATGAATTAGCTAGAATTTTATAACTGGTTCCCGATAAATTCCTTTATCGATAACTTTCCAAATATACAAGTTATCGAATTTCTGAAACAAACTCTTACTCAGGGTATAAAAATACGAAGTTGGTCGCTTCGCTCATATTCTGGTGCGTGAAAGTTTGCTCTAGTTGTCCAGTCGATGGGTTGTATGGTTAGTGGTTGTACACAGGAGGACTAAGATAATACCTTCAATAAAACAATTATACCCTGATTTCCCGTTTTCAATAGTCGAGACTGCTAGATTGAGAGATACCCTGAACCCTACCAAAAAAGTAATACTATTCTTCTTTATGAACATATGAGCGCGAGCTCTGCTAACCGCGTAGTTGCTGCCGTGGCTTGGGGTGGTGGTTTGGCCTGATCTTTGGACGCTTATACCTCCATTTCCAGATGGACGAAAATTGTTGAGTAACAAAGAGTATCTAAATGTATCTATGTGCAAAATTGCAAGTCTCTAGTAATTGAAATGCGTTTTTTTGAAATTGTGGGCGAAGGCGGCGTGACATCCAAATTATAAAATTTGCGTATCCACAATATGTATCTAAATATATATTTGAAGTCTGTAGCTCGAACGGTGTAGAAGTTATGCCCAAAAACGTAAAAAAAGTAAATTAATGTAATTTGGAAATGGGATGAGTTATCGAGAATTCATGTGAAATTTCAGCTCCCTAGCTTTTGTAGTTTCCGAAATCTTCACGTTCATACGGGCGGACGGACAGGGCTAGATTAACTTATTTTTTTATTCTGATCAAGAATATATATACTTTATGTGGTCTGCGACGTCTCCTTCTGCTTGTTACATACATTTTCACAAAACCATTATAACCTGAATTCCCATTTTCAATGGATTCAGGGTATAAAAAATCATAAAGGTTTCCTTCGTATAACGCGATAGTTACGTTCCAGAAGAATTGCGCTTTATGTAATTCCGCGTTATCTAAAACGTAGTTTTCATATAAATTTGGGGGTTATGTTCCAATAGGTTTTTTTTTTTGAATAAAATTCATACAAAATAACAGACACACATATATATATTTCAACTCAATACTAAAGTTCAGACTTTTGTATACAATTAAAACACACAAGATATGAATAATAATACATATGTACATACATATTTCAAAATTTTAAAAACCAAATTTAAATAATTATGTGCACATTACAAAATTTTAAAACAAATTAATGATTTATTAAAAACTATTGTTATTCTCCAAACATCATGTTAGAGAGTCGAGTCGAGTTTGTCAAGTGTCCCTTTTCGATCGCTAAGCCGTTCTCACGTCTCACGTTACATTTTTATTACTTGCTGCGTTGGTCGCTGCAGCTAAGGGATGACATGTTTATTACTTGGCTTCAGATAACGCGCAGGTTATCGACTATTGCCTATTTTTTAATATGTTTATTTATGAGGCATGTTCATGCTTGAACACATCATATGGTAATTAATCTGTTTCACTGTCTTCAGTGTTGTACTAACCTAATTTTTCCAAAAGACCGAATTATACAATACTCTTCTACTACTACTCAATACTATACTCTTCTTCTTCATGTATGAGTACGCGCTCCGCTAACCGCGCAGTTGCTGCCATCGCTTGTGGTTGGTTGGGCTGAACTTTGGGCGTTAATAACTCAATTTCTAGATGAACGATCTTCATAAAACTTTCGGAATATATTAATAGCATTCAAATGTGTCTATTTGCCATATTACAAGTCTCTAGTATGTTAAACGGGACGAAATTCAAAATCTTCAAATTACAGAGTCTTAGTATCCATAATATCTATCTAAATATTCAATCTCTAGCTCAAACGGTGTAGAAGCTATGCTCAAAAAACGTAAAACAAGGTACACGAATTTTCGAATTTTTTTATCGATAATTAGGAAATGGGATGAGCTTTTGAAAAAAAATAAATAAATAAATAAACTCGTACTTCGTAACTAACATACACAGAGGCAGTGCAATATCAACTTATTTTTTTTTATGCTGATCAATCTCCTTCCTTCCGTCTCCTTCATATTTTTATATAACCATTAAACCCTGAATTCCCATTTTCAATTGGTTCAGGGTATAAAAAGTAACAAAGTCAAGTAAAAAGTTGAGACTGCTCAACTACGAGATCCGCTGAATCCTTCGAATAATTGATATTTCTAAATAGAAAAGAAACAACAAATGCAAATACGCACTGGTACATATTCGCTCTCCTAGATGCGCAGTTGACGCAGCAACTGCATCGAGTTAGTATTTATTTAGATTATTTCATTTATCTATTATCGATAATAGTCGATTATATATATATATATATATATATATATATATATATATATATATATATAAAAATATATATATAAAAAAAAAAATATTTTTATATATATATATATGTAGATTGTCATACCAATCGTTTTATAAATTAGGGGTAAACAAATTTTTCCGAGCATGCTCAGTAGTGTTAAATATTGGGGTTGGTCGAATGCAATACGCGTACATAAATCGATTTAGGAAATATTTCAGATTTCAAGTCAAATCCTTTTCCATTGACATGTAAAAAACTATTAAGTTATATATTTCGAATGTAAAAAATAATTGAAAGTTAAAAAGAAATCAAAAAATTATATTTGATTTCTAAATTGCATAATTAAAACTTTGTCATTTATTGCAATTCACTTGAAGGATAATCAATAGTGTATTTTATCTGAAATTCTGGTAAGATTTACTTTTTGAAAGTCAATAAAAATAATTTTTTAGATTCATAAACAGTTTTATAAAATTTCCATGCTGCCTTAAACTCTTCTAAGATTATTCGCTAAAAGTTATTATAAATAAGTAATTGTATTTTAGCAATAATGGGCACCGTTTTGAGCTTCAATCCACGAGATAGACATCCAGTATACTCATCACAACCCAATTTTCCTTATAACCAATCTACGGGCCTTCAAAATCAAAAATTAACTGATAATTCTGCATCAATCGACTCTCAGCTGAATAATTTTTCCTATGAACAGTTAAATAACGCTAAAAACCGAGAAAATAAAAAGGCTCATTCACATCAGATATCAAGGAATGGCTCTGGACATCAAAGTACATGCGGAAGCTTACAATTTAATATTCACACACAGATGAATTCGCACAATTTTAACAATCTTACATATTCATCAAAAGATACAATTAATAATGATTTGGATGCTCATAATGAAAATTCAACTATTATATCAGAAAAGAGTTCTATTGAAAAAAATTTAAAGAAACATTCACTCTTTATAAATGCTCTATCTTGGAAAAAGTTATCTACATCACATAATAAAAAAAAAGTTGAAAATAAGAATAAATGTGCAAATTTGCCTTCTACATGCTTTAAAGCTCAGCTTTTAGAAGCTTCGTATTCGTCATCATCGGATAAAAACAAAAATATTCAGGTCCACTGTAATCATCTTGAAGAGCATCAACATCAACAACACCACTGTAATCAAAGTCAGATTATTCAGGAGCTTCCATTTTTTCCATCTAGTAAAACACATAAACTATCGACAGCGAAAGAACAGGGAAGAGTTAATAATACAAATTCAATAACAAATCACAATAAATTAATTCAAAAGCAACCTTTAGCTTTGACCCGGCCTCAGCAGCTGCAGGTATCATCAATTCAAGTTAAAAACACGAATCAGAATTATATTCCACGAAAAACGGTTATTCAGGTAATTAGTAATTAATGTTATATCCTAATTTTGTATAAATTGAGGTCAAATTTATAGGCTTCGACTTCAGAACTTTTAAAATGTCTAGGCCTCTTTCTACATTACCGGTGCCATAGATTAAACAATTTTGATCCTGGGGACGCTGTTATGTGGCTAAGAGCAGTCGATCGTAGCTTGTTATTGCAAGGCTGGCAGGTAAATAAATTATATATTTATAACTGTTATTATTTTATAAGCATGATTAGAGCATATTTTGAAAACTGAGTAATATTTGAATTTGTATAATACGTGCAAATTGGCGTGTGCCTTTCACGTGATTTTAAATTGTGTGAACAATTTCGGTTGGATCAGATTTGCGGAGGCTGCGTTGAATGCCCTTTTTGTATCATCTCAATGCTATTTTCTATTATACTGCCTATTCCTGAATCATTTTTATACCCTGAGCAATTTAAAATGGGAAATCAGGGTATAATGGTTTTGTTAAAAGTATGTAACGGGCAGAAGGAGGCGTGGAAGACCCTATAAAGTATATATATTCTTGATCAGGGTGACGAGAAAAGTTGATATGGCCATGTCCGTCTGTCCGTCCGTCCGTATGTATGAACGCGTCGATTTCCAAAGATACAAAAGCTAGATAATTCATTCTTTTTGTGTTAGGTCCGTATATTGCACGCGCAGTACGAAATTCGATAACTTGTATATTTGCAAAGTTATCGATTAACGAATTTATCTTTAGAGTTAGAGTCTCCAAGTCTTCTTCATATATGTATATAGATACTAATTTAATACAATTTAATAATATCTGCTACGCTTCATTCTGCCTGTTACATATGTACATTTTAACAAAACCATTATACACTGATTCAATGGGCTCAGGGTATAACAAGAATATATATGCTTTATGGGGTCTGCGACGTCTCCTTCTGCCTGTTACATACATTTTCACAAAACCATTATACCCTGAATTCCCATTTTCAATGGGAATCATTTTATCAAGAAGGCATTTTCTATGATAAAAACAATGGGTTGGGGAAAACCATTCATTCTATATAGAAGAATTTGCTGTAGTGTGCATGCAGTACTGAAAAATGTTTTCTTCAATTTTAAATAATGATTAATATAGCGAAAGTTTTTATTGAGTATTAAATACTCAGAAGAACATTGCATTTCATTAGATGATTTTATAAGATTATTACAATCTACGTAATCAGTTTTTGCAACAACTTGTGCAAAAGATACCCACAAAAATACCGCAATGCATTTTCATTAAAAGCATTTTTCATCGTCGCGAATCGCGGACAAATTACAATTTTTGTGAGCTGCTGGCTTGTGCCTGCGTACACACACATACGTACATACATATATATATGAGAGGCATAGAGAGTGAGTGAAGAAAGAGTAGCACACAGCGATGCTTCATTTGAGAATAGAATCATTTCGTTCGAGCGCTGGCAGCGAACTGAATATCAACTGCTATATTTTCGCTGCCCGAGCAGTAAATTACAGAGCCGAGGAAATACGAAGATAAAGATGAAGGACGCAAAGTCCAAATCTGGTTCGTAAAAAATTTTGTACTAGTTGTCCAATCTATGTGTTGTATGCTTAGTGCTCATTGTCTAAATATTCAATATTCACGTCACATTGATTGTGAAATACAGATATTTGGGAGCTATATTTTATGATATTAGCTAACATCTCATCTTCATCTGGAATACAATTTCCAGAAACTGAAGCGGATGTCAACATTTTCATTTATAGTATTTTAGATAATGTTGTGTTAAATACAAATAAACTTGGATTTGTATTTGTAACACCCGACATCTAATTAAATAAAAATAATCACGCATTTCCAGAAGGTATTCATGAACTATATATTTATACTTCGTTCCCAAAGGGAAAAAAGTATATTGGGTTTGTGCAATGTCCGTCGTGCTGTCCGTCCGTCTGTCCGTATGAACGCAATATTTTTCGGTGCTATTAGAGCTAGAGACTTGAAATTTGGAACATATACTCATATATGCTCTCGAATTATAAAGTATAAAAATTTTCCAGATCCGCCCACTAGGGGCGTGGCAAATCGGAAAACTCTTCCTCCCATAGGCAAGTTATACTAGATGATGAGCTAGAGAGTTGCAATTTGGAATGTATACACGGGGTATACTATGGCGGATATATCTACGCCCATTGGGGGCGTGGCAAATCGGGAAAGCGTATCTTCTACACCGTTAAAGCTAGAACGTGTGAACAATTTCGGTTGGATCAGATTTGCGGAGGCTGCGTTGAATGCCCTTTTTGTATCATCTCAATGCTATTTTCTATTATACTGCCTATTCCTGAATCATTTTTATACCCTGAGCAATTTAAAATGGGAAATCAGGGTATAATGGTTTTGTTAAAAGTATGTAACGGGCAGAAGGAGGCGTGGAAGACCCTATAAAGTATATATATTCTTGATCAGGGTGACGAGAAAAGTTGATATGGCCATGTCCGTCTGTCCGTCCGTCCGTATGTATGAACGCGTCGATTTCCAAAGATACAAAAGCTAGATAATTCATTCTTTTTGTGTTAGGTCCGTATATTGCACGCGCAGTACGAAATTCGATAACTTGTATATTTGCAAAGTTATCGATTAACGAATTTATCTTTAGAGTTAGAGTCTCCAAGTCTTCTTCATATATGTATATAGATACTAATTTAATACAATTTAATAATATCTGCTACGCTTCATTCTGCCTGTTACATATGTACATTTTAACAAAACCATTATACACTGATTCAATGGGCTCAGGGTATAACAAGAATATATATGCTTTATGGGGTCTGCGACGTCTCCTTCTGCCTGTTACATACATTTTCACAAAACCATTATACCCTGAATTCCCATTTTCAATGGGAATCATTTTATCAAGAAGGCATTTTCTATGATAAAAACAATGGGTTGGGGAAAACCATTCATTCTATATAGAAGAATTTGCTGTAGTGTGCATGCAGTACTGAAAAATGTTTTCTTCAATTTTAAATAATGATTAATATAGCGAAAGTTTTTATTGAGTATTAAATACTCAGAAGAACATTGCATTTCATTAGATGATTTTA
Source organism: Drosophila buzzatii (assembly GCA_035045845.1). NCBI lineage: Eukaryota > Metazoa > Arthropoda > Insecta > Diptera > Drosophilidae > Drosophila > Drosophila buzzatii. The sequence continues at coordinate 326,358 of JAWNOS010000412.1, read as the reverse complement.
TAAGATTATTACAATCTACGTAATCAGTTTTTGCAACAACTTGTGCAAAAGATACCCACAAAAATACCGCAATGCATTTTCATTAAAAGCATTTTTCATCGTCGAGAATCGCGGACAAATTACAATTTTTGTGAGCTGCTGGCTTGTGCCTGCGTACACACACATACGTACATACATATATATATGAGAGGCATAGAGAGTGAGTGAAGAAAGAGTAGCACACAGCGATGCTTCATTTGAGAATAGAATCATTTCGTTCGAGCGCTGGCAGCGAACTGAATATCAACTGCTATATTTTCGCTGCCCGAGCAGTAAATTACAGAGCCGAGGAAATACGAAGATAAAGATGAAGGACGCAAAGTCCAAATCTGGTTCGTAAAAAATTTTGTACTAGTTGTCCAATCTATGTGTTGTATGCTTAGTGCTCATTGTCTAAATATTCAATATTCACGTCACATTGATTGTGAAATACAGATATTTGGGAGCTATATTTTATGATATTAGCTAACATCTCATCTTCATCTGGAATACAATTTCCAGAAACTGAAGCGGATGTCAACATTTTCATTTATAGTATTTTAGATAATGTTGTGTTAAATACAAATAAACTTGGATTTGTATTTGTAACACCCGACATCTAATTAAATAAAAATAATCACGCATTTCCAGAAGGTATTCATGAACTATATATTTATACTTCGTTCCCAAAGGGAAAAAAGTATATTGGGTTTGTGCAATGTCCGTCGTGCTGTCCGTCCGTCTGTCCGTATGAACGCAATATTTTTCGGTGCTATTAGAGCTAGAGACTTGAAATTTGGAACATATACTCATATATGCTCTCGAATTATAAAGTATAAAAATTTTCCAGATCCGCCCACTAGGGGCGTGGCAAATCGGAAAACTCTTCCTCCCATAGGCAAGTTATACTAGATGATGAGCTAGAGAGTTGCAATTTGGAATGTATACACGGGGTATACTATGGCGGATATATCTACGCCCATTGGGGGCGTGGCAAATCGGGAAAGCGTATCTTCTACACCGTTAAAGCTAGAACGCTGAAATTTGGCATGTAAGTTAATGTTATGATTCTAAGAAGATCGATCAAAAAGTTATATGTCTACGCCCATTGGGGGCGTGGCAAATTGGACCTGAATATATAGTGATTTTTCAAATTGTGCTATATTTTGAACATTATTGACACTAGAGACTTGCAACATGTATACTCGGGTTGACAACCCAAGCCCAATAAGCTTTGGTAGATATATCTACGCCCACGGGGGGCGTGGCAAACCGCAAAAGATTATATCTCCTACAGTTTTAGAGCTAAAAGCTTGAAAATTGGATGGTTGAGTTACTAATGTCCTCCTCTATCGATGACCCAAAAATAATTTTCAGCCTCTTTGGGGGCGTGGCATATCGAAAAATACCCTGTAATTTTCACCTTTTTGGAATGTAAGCAACCAAATTTTGCAGTAATGCTAGCCTCGGCTCTTTCTAAGAACTGGCCAACAATTGTGCACCTACGCCCACTGGGGGCGTGGTAAATCGGCAAAGAAGTTTATTGTGGCCAACTGCATAATACATGCTTATAATAGCTCAGTAGTAATTGCTAAGATGGCAGAAAGCATTTTAACATTTTTTTTTTTTTTTTTTGGGCTGAGGTAGGTAAAAATGCTTTATGCACCGTCAGACAGGTCGTCACTCTGCTGGTGTGTCGGACTGCATGACTGCTTACCGACTAAAAAAAACCTCCTCTTCTAGGGCTAAATTCCACCTTGGAACCGGGAACTATCTCGCATTAACCTTCAAGGTGGCGCCCTCAAATATGCTCTATCTGAGCGTTACCCTCTCTGTGCCTGCGTCCAGGTCATACTTCTTCCGCCGCAGAACATTTTTGGCGAAGTCACACACTTTTTTCTAGGCATCTATGCTGCTGCACATTTTCTGTACTATTGTGTCTACTGTGACTTCGCCGACAGAGCCTGCCAAGGCGGTTCTCTCTTCTGACCACCTTTCGCAGTCAAAGAAAGTGTGTTCTGCGTCGTCCATTGTATTTTTGCAGTAAATACAGCTGGATTCGTCCGTTTTTCCCATCTTATAGAGGTACTTTCGAAAGTATCCATGACCGGAGAGCATTTGTGTAAGATAGAAAGACGTTTCACCGTGCTTTCTACTTATCCACTGCTCTAGATCGGGGATTACTTTTGCAGTCCATCTTCCATATCTTTCGGACGACCATCTCGCCTGCCAGGAGGCTATGGTTTGCTGCCGTATGATATTTGCTGCCTGTTTAGAGAATTCTCCGCTCTGCCGGAGTTGCCATATTTTCTTGCGTTCTTGAGCAAGTAGGTCCACCGGTATGACTGCTGCTATCACGACTACTGCAGCTCCAGATACTGTGCGATACGCCGATGTTATCCGCAAGGCTGCTCTTCTCTGCACGGATAACATCGGTTTTCGCCTTACAGCTGCCTGTAGAGTATCCGCCCATACTTCGCTACCATAGAGTAGTGTAGCGTTCGTCGGACCGTCAACGTTTGCCATTAGTCTACTGAGGGAGCCCGTTATTGCGTCCGCTTTCCGCGTGGCGTGCCTCAGCTGTTCCCCGAAAGTGAGTTTGCTATCCAGTCTAACGCCTAGATAGTTCACTGTCCTCTGGGTCCTTATTTGATTTCCGCTTACTCGCATCTCTATTTCGGTTGGAATCTGCTTTCCTGTAAACAGAAGTAACTCTGTTTTATGGGTGGCAAGTTCCAATCCTCGAGAGCTAAGCCATGTCTGCGTGCGGATCATGACTTGGGTCAGTCTCTTTTGCGCTTCTGTGGTGTTTCTGGCAGTGATAACGGCCGCGATGTCGTCAGCGTATCCGATTAGAAATGTTTCTTCAGGCATTTCCAGTCTTAGAATGTCGTCGTAGCTGATATTCCACAGGTCTGGTCCTAGGATCGACCCCTGTGCAGCCCCTCCAGTGACTCTATAGCGTTTTGTACCAGTCTGTGTGTCATACAGGAGCACTCGATCCTGCAGGTAGCTTCTCATCATATGCACTAGGTACTCCGGTATTCGAAAATGTTGCTCCAGGGAAGCAAGCATATCGCTCCATCTAACACTATTGAATGCATTTTTGACGTCGAGCGTTACTAAAAGAACCACTGGGCGCGAGTATGCATTTCCTCTTTTCGTTGCTCTGGCTGCCTGAACAACTTCATCAATAGCTCCCATTGTGGATTTTCCGGATCTGAAACCATGCTGTCTGGGGCTGAGTCCTCCAGCGGCATCTATTGCAGCTAGTAGCCTTGGTTTTAGGAGCTTTTCTAACAGCTTACCAGCTGTGTTTAGCATACACAATGGACGGTATGCCGATGGGGTGTTGGGATCGCCTTTGCCTTTGCTGATGAGCACAAGTCTCTGCTCTTTCCATACTTCTGGGAATATTCTTTCTTTTAGACATGCGTTGTACATTCTAAGGAGAAAAGTTGGTCGTCCTGTTGCTATCATCTTCAGTATCTCTGCCGGTATATTGTCTGGTCCCGGGGATTTTTTATTTTTCAGGGAAAGTGCCGCAATCTTGAGCTCTTCCTCCGTAAAATTAGGAGCTGAGCTATGAGTTTCTTCGGCTGCCCGCGCATTCGATTCGTGAATGTGTGTTGGGAATAGTGTTTCCACTATGTGGTCCATCGTTTTATCATCCACGTTTGGCGTTGCTCCAGAGTTCCTCAATTTTTTCATGACTACTTTGTAGCCAAGTCCCCAGGGATCTCTGTTTACATCTTGGCAGAGCTCCTTCCACTTGTCTTTTTTGCTGCGAGCGATAGCAATCGACAGCTCCTTTCTCGCATTCTTCGCTGCAACCGCTTCAAGAATAAAATTTCCAGTGCGTCGTGCTCTTGTCAGTTTTCTTCTGCACTGTATACATACTCGTCTTTTTTCTGCGATATCGTGGTTCCACCAGTATGCCTGCCGCCTACTGCCATGTTTGCCGTGCGTTCTTGGCATCGAAACGTTACACGCTTTTACTATGGCCGTAAGACTTCTTTCGACAATTTGGTTCGTACTCAATGCCCCATCGAATTGTCGCTCACTTCTGTCCAGTTCGGGGAGTAATTTTCCCGTATCGATTTTATTTATGTCCCATCTGCGCGGTTTTTTTATAGGATGCGCGTGGGGTACTTGTCGTCTTTTATTCTGGTAGGTGTATGAGATATACTCATGATCACTACCAGTGACTTCAATACTTCCAATACTTTCCAGTCCTTGATCCGATCTATGATATGCTCCGATGCAAGGGTTATGTCCGGAATAGTGCCTTCGCATCCTGACCTGTGGAAGGTGGGTCTGTTGCCGCGGTTTGCTACATCAAGTCCAGTCCTGGATGCCATATCCATGATTTTACGTCCTCTAGAGTTAGTCGAGGGCATACCCCAATCTACTGCTCGTGCGTTGAGATCGCCTGCCACAATGAAAGGCTTCCTTCGATCCATGAGCAGGTCCTCGATTGCGTCTAGCTTAATTTGGAAAGTGTTTATGTCGTCGCTAGGTGTCAGGTAGCAGCTAACTACTACGACATCCCTGAACCGTGCGTAGACGTAACAGTTTCCTAGCTTGCTCTCTTGTAGCAGCTGTCCACTGGCACTGGGAATCCATATGGCCGCAGTCTTGGTTTCGTCCTCTAACCAAACTCCGTTTGCTTTCTGCTTGTATTGCTCACTAATGATCACAATGTCGATAGCGTATTCCGCTACGATCTGTGTCAAAAGTGCATCTGCAGTTTTGCTCCGGTGTAGGTTACCTTGGAGTATCTTTATCATGGTGCTATACGAGTGCCTGGGCATTTCTGCGATCCTGGCATGTGGGCAACAGAGCTACGCCCTGCGTCAGTGCAGATGCAGCATTTTGGGGGTTTTTTGCAGTCTTTCATTTTGTGACCTGCTTCCCCGCATCTAATGCAGATGCCTCCGCCATTTCTGTCTGGTCCCGTGCAATTGGTCTGTAGGTGACCGACCCCGAAACATCGATAGCATCTGCGGATGGTGTTGCACATCCTGGGCCTGACACTGACAAAACCTATTTTAAGTTGTAGGTTGAGCAGCGTCTCCGCTAATTGGCTTTCCAGTGTTACGAAAGCTCTTACCTGTTCTCGGCTGTTCGGAGCAGTGACTTTTATTCGCACGTCAACTGTTGTGTTGGCGAGTGCTTTATGTACTGCCTCAGCCACTTCGGACTCTACAGTGAGCGAGTCGAGATCTCTGATCTCTACTGTCGCTGTAGGCTTCAGCTCGGCTACCGTGGCAGTTTCCTTGACGGTAGCCTTTAGTTTGTCCACCAACTCCGGTTGTAGCTTTTCCCCTTTACCGAGTTCGACAAGGAGTGCCCCGGATCGGGTTTTCCTTATAGCTCTCACGTTTGCCTTTTCGTCCTGTTGAATTGTGCTGCGTATGTTTCTAAGAACATCTACGTAGCTTTGTCCACCTTCAGGTTTTATAAGGACTGCTTCTGTTCGGAGGGGCTTCTTTTTCTCTTTTTTTGGCGTTTTCGCTGCTACTTTTGGCTTCTCTCCTGCTGCCGAAGTAGATTTTCCCACTTTTTGGTGCGAGGCACCTTTTTTGGTAACTTTTTGCCAAAGATTTTGTGGTCTTTCGCAGAGTTTTTTACCAGACTCTGACTCTAAGGGGCTAGAGGCCTGTCTCTTTTGTATGGTGGGTGTTCCCACTGGTTCAGAGCTCTTTGCCTCTCTCTCTATTAATGGCTGTTGCTTCTGCTTATTGGCTTCAGCCTCAATCTTCTTCCAGGAGCTCCTGCAGTGTCCTAAGACATCGAGCAGTTCGTCCAGGTCCGATACCCCGCTTCGTACGTCCAGGCTAATGTTTGTTTTGTTTAGCCACAGCGGTTTTTATACGCCGCAATGCCTGGCGGCATTTCAGGATGGCATCCTCCTCCTCGGAACGGAGTTTCATCATGTACTCCTGCCTTGGTGACATCACCAGCCCTGCATTTGAGCTTGGGGCGCCTGCTTCCGTCGCGGTTGTTTTTGGAGTTTCCTCCACGCTTTTTGGTGCATATGCTACCGGGCTTCGCTGTATCTTTGAGCTTTTACCAAAGCCCAACTTTGGGTCAGTGAAGCGATGGTCACTTTCCATTTGTGGTGTTTCGTCGGTCTTCTTGTTGTTGTTGTGGTTGTTGTTCATTTTTGTTTTTTGGGTCCCAACTCCAAGCCGCTATCTCAGCTCGGATGTACAGTCACTCAGACGATCCTCATGGTTGTCTATGCAGAGCAGGGAGGCCATGCGAGGGTTGACGCTGGACCTTATGGGAGCCAGCGTTTTCATAGTCCGTGGTCGGTCGAAGATTTCACTTTAGAAAGTTCAATCTTTCTTTTTTTTTTTTTTTCTGAAGTCGCTGCCCCATAGTTAACGATTGGTCAACTGACCAATCGCAATCCAGTGGGCCGATCTTCAAAAAGCGCCGTGTGGTAGGTTAGTCGCCTTGTACGACAAGCTTCTCTACCAACTGGGGGAGTATTCTACTACCCGCTTCCCCCACGGAGGAAGCATTTTAACATAAATATACAAATATTAATGAAGTTAAAAAATAAAATTTATAAGTTTTAGATTAATAAACAAAAAGTTTCCAGCGGGACTCAAGTCCAGGTCATTTAAAATAACATGTAATCGTTAGCTAAACATAAATAAATTCACAGCTGATCAGCAGTTTGTGACGACACAAAACAATACAATCGCAATTCATGGAATATGTATACACACTTGGATGTGTACACGCCCTGCAAGCATTTTTGATGTTAACAGAGCATAAATGAGTCTTTTATGAGTCGCGCACTGATCGAAAATAGTCATATATCATAAATGACTCCCCCGTCGGGAGAAAATGGTACCCTAGCCGCGACTCTTCCTGATGAGTCGCTTATGACTCGTCTTTTTAATCATTTATGACTCTTTTTCGAGTCGTCATTTAATCATATAAGAGTCTTCCTCGAGTCTTATTTCCAATAATGGGCAATGAAAAAATAATGTTCTTTTTAAATTCATTAAATTTGAATTTTTTATTTGCATATATTACTTAAACTAATTTTTATATTACAAACTAAGCAAAATAATCAAAAAAGTTAATTCATAAAATATTCAAATTTATACATATGTATATACATATATATGTACATATATAGCTTAATTTAATTTAACTTTTACATTGTTTGCATGGACAAAATGCTTTTGCAGAATATTGTTAATTTCTTTGTCAGTGCATTTGTATTTTATATGAGTAATATCTAAAAGGAATAAAAGGAGAAATGTTAATATATTACACAAGTTTTTATTTTAAGAATACATACTTTTTAGAACCGTCAAAATATAGCACCTTTCCGCACCTTCTTTATTATGCAAGCACAGCTTGCATTCACGCCGTTTCACGTTTACACTTCAAGATTTCACATTTACAAATGACAAAATTTGCACGTTTCGACATGTGCTCATTAAAAGTACCGTTTAGTTAAGATCCGTTAGCTTTCATAAGAGAACAATAGCGTTTGGATCTCTCCAGAGAGCAGAATATGCTTGCATAGCAACATTGCAATGATCATATTCTAATCATCTGCATGCTCAATTGGCGATCGCTTTACCTTTTGTTTTCGTATTCTCAGCCAATCATATTTTGAGCATATGGAAGAGTCATTTATGAGTCTTCTTTCGATCGCGCATGAGATTAATCATATTTTAATCATCAAGGCGACTCAAAAAAGACTCCCCAAGACGACTTCTGTTAAAACAGTCTTCCAAATGCTTGCTGGGCGCTTACAAACAGCTGTTTACACATGCGTACATACATATATATACATATATATGTATATATATGCAAGCATAGAAAAACTGCTTGCCACGCAGCGTGGCAAATCGGAAAAGTTGTTTTATTTTTTGCTTAAATGCACAATTCATATGCGTATGTTTATAAATTATTATCAATTGGCAGTATGCCTTTTATAATAAATATACAAATATAAAAAAAATACAAAATAATAATTTTGGAAAAAATGTTTTTGCGGGATTCGAACCCACGCACCTAAGTAGAGCTTGCATAGCGCTTATCACCAGCGCCACTGCCCTAATGTGGACTTTGTTAACTAAAACCAAATAATCCATTGCTAGAGCGCATTTTGATAAAACTAAAGTAACGATCGAAAAATTCACAATTCTTAGAATATTCTGGCATGCAAAATTTTGTATGCATACATAGAAAATTGTGTGTATACTCGTATAGTGTGTACATGTGTAAATAAATAAATAAATAAACATATGTACATACAGGTACATATGTATAGGAAAAACATTTGTCGCTTGCCATGTACGTTTTCTAATTGCCGAAATATTTCGTTAATTAAATGTTTATTAAAAAATAAGATGCACCTATGGAAACAAAGTATTTCGCAGTTAGTTGCGCCTAACTGCAACGTTCTTACTTGTTTTTATATTCATATGTATTTTCACTAAATGTAACTATGTGCCGAATTTCAAGTCTCTAGTATTTGAAATGCGTTTTTTGGTGGCGAAGGGGGCGTGGCATTACAAATCTGAAAACTACATAATCTGCGTATTCATAATATCTATCTAAATAGACAAATTAGAAGTCTTTAGCCGAAAAACGAGAGCGAGATGAGAGCAGAGCAAACGCAATTGCCACGCCCCCTTCGCCCTCAATTTGCAAAAAACGCATTTCAAATACTAAAGACTTAGGCTTTGGCACATAGATACATTTAGTATATCTTAATCTACTCAGAAAATTTCATTAAGATAGTCCATTTAGAAATTGAGTTATAAGCGTTCAAAGTCAAACCCCAAAGCCACAGCAGCAACTGCGCGGTTAGCAGAGCGCGCGCCTATACGTGCGTAAAGAAGAAGAGTAATACCTTTTTTGGGTTCACGATATCTCGTAGTCGAGCCGTCTCGACGTTTGTATATTTAGATAGATATTATGAATACGCAGATTATGTAATTTTCAGATTTTGGATGCCACGCCCCCTTCGCCCCCAATTTGCAAAAAACCCAAATCAAATACTAGAGACTTGAAATTTGGCACATAGATACATTTAGATATTCTTAATCCACTCTGAAAATTTCATTAAGATCATCCATCTAGAAATGGAGTTATAGGCGTTCAAAGTATAGCCCAACCCACCCCCAAGCCACGGCAGCAACTGCGCGGTTAGCAGAGCTCGCGCTCATGCGATTGTAAAGAAGAAGAGTATCACTTTTTTTGTAGGGTTTAAGGGATCTCGTAGTCGAGCCGTCTCGACTAGCTCCTTCTTACTCGTTTAACTTTGAAGTTTGGTGCAGCTAGTATCTTGTTTACTAGCTTTATTTTGCATTTACTTTAGTGTTTCTATTTTCTTTTGGCGCTCTCCCTACTTCGCTCTTAAAACATTTGTTAGTGTGAGTGCTTGCAATTTTGGTCTTGCTTACAATTGTTGTTTTTTTCCTCTCTTAACTTTAATTTCGTGTTGTGCAAGTTTACTCTCTCGCTGTGCACTTGCTCTCTAACGGCTGTTTGTTTTAATTTTTATACCCTGAGCCCATTGAAAATGGGAAATCAGGGTATAATGGTTTTGTTAAAAGTATGTAACAGGCAGAAGGAGGCGTGGCAGACCCCATAAAGTATATATATTCTTGATCAGGATGACGAGAAAAGTTGATATAGCCATGTCCGTCTATCCGTCCGTCCGTCCGTATGTATGAACGCGTCGATTTCCGAAGATACAAAAGCTAGAGAGTTCATTCTTTTTGTGTTAGGTCCGTATATTGCACGCGCAGTACGAGTTTGTTTCAGAAATTCGATAACTTGTATATTTGCAAAGTTATCGATAAACGAATTTACCGGGACCCAGTTATAAAATTCTAGCTAATTCATCTTTAGAGTTAGAGTCTCCAAGTCTTCTGCATATATATAGATACTAATTTAATACAATTTTGTCAAATTTTGGATTCCGGTCCCCACTTCGCCCCACCACCCCCAAATATGAAAAAAATCCATTTCAAATACTAGAGACATGCAGTTTGGTTTAGCATATAGATATTAATATCATAATCATAATCTGAAGATATCAATACGATATTCCATCTAGAAACAGAATTATTGATGGCAATGCTTACACACATGCATACACACATACATGCATACAAGCGTAGATCAGCGTCTATGTGTGCGCGTGGTTTTGCATGCGTGCAGAAACGAATCGAATAATTCTTGGAATATTATTCGTTCGAAGAAGGACTCAGGGGATTTCGTAGTCGAGCAGTCTCGACTACAGCTTTCTTACTTGTTGTTTTTATTTTCCGTTTTTTTTTTCTGCATATTTGCTTTTCATCCTAGTTGCCAATATGAGTTGCTGCAAAAAATCATGCACATTCAGGCTGGCAGGTGATGCTGCTCAAGCGCAATTTGTAAATTGCTGGTTGTGCGTAAATATGATGCATACTAAGTGTGCAGGTCTTACTGGGCGAGTAAAGAAAGAATGGCATTCAGCGGTGCTTCATATCACTGTTAAAAGACTCTGTATTACACAATCGTAGCTGGCAGCGAACTGAATATCAACTGCTATATTTTCGCTGCCCGAACAGTAAATTAAAGAGCCGAGCAAATACGAAGATGATGAGGACAGGAAATCAAAATCTGCTTAGGGAAAAAATTTTGTTCTAGTTGTACAGTCTATGTGTTGTATGGTTAGTGGTAAAACATAACAAATTTACAGATTATTTAATTACCGGTTACAAAACCTTCTAACGACACTGAGTTACGATTAGAAAATACAAATACTTTATCAAAAATTGTAATAGAATTAGAAAATAACCATACAAAAATTACGTTTAATATATTTATAATGATTTTTTTATTCATTGAGATAAATTCAAATTCTGTTCAAAGAACAATCTCAAGCCTATGACATTTTTATTTTCAAAGCCTTTAAATGATAAAAATATTCAAATTCAAAACAATGATATGCTAAATGCCATAAACACGCAAGTCGAATTTCTTATGAGAAATTCCCTGCTCCATTCCCACAGAGTAAGCAGCTTTTGCTTCAATATATATTGAATCTCTGCGCAGTTTCAAAGAGCTCATTGAGATATCAACCAAGCTTTAATGTAAATGTCCTACAATAAGGGGTCTGCCTGGTCCGTCTATTGGTCCAGGATAAATGCAACTTGCGGCCTCTCCAGAATAAGCAGTCTTTAAGCACCAGTGTTTCAATTCATACTATTTTATTGTTTTCACAGCAAGCGCAGCTTGCACATTAGAGCGCATCTAAGTGCGAGCAGAGGGAGAGCGAAACTCCTATGCTCGCTCTCAATTGCTCTGCACAGTGGTTTTAATCTTATTTATTAAACAAAAAAAGGCATGTCTTCAAACGCCTTAACATCGGCCGCGTTGAAAGGCCGTAGGGCTTCAATATAATATTCATTTTCTTTAAATTAACTTATTAAGTGGAAGCGGGGCAATGCGATTGATTGCCCTCTTGTAGGTGCCGGATTTGGTCTTTATAATGACCACTCGCACCCTACCATCTCCGCCGGCTATGGCTTCGGTCACCACGCCTAGCATCCATTGTTGAGGAGGAGCGTTGTCCTCTCCCACGAGGACGACTGTTCCGACCTCCACGTTTTGCCTCTCCTTGGTCCACTTCGATTTTTGCTGGAGGCTCAGCAGGTAGTCCCTTGACCAGTCTGTCCAAAATCGAAGCTTGATGCTTGATATCAGCTGCCATCTTTTTAAGTAAGTCAGCTTGACGTCGTCGACTGGCTCTGTTGACGCGAGTGGCAGCGGCGCGAGCGTTGTCCCTATTAGGAAGTGCGCTGGCGTGAGCACTTCGCCGTCGTTGGGGTTGTTGCTGGGAGCGACCATTGGCCGCGAATTGAGCACGGCCTCGACCTCGACCAGCACGGTGGCCAACTCGTCCTGCCGTAAGACAGCGCTGCCCATTGCCTTGAGTAGCAGCCCCTTGGCAGACTTCACTGCCGCTTCCCAGAGACCGCCGAAATGCGGCGCTCGAGGAGGAATGAAAACAAATTCCATTCCCCGATCCGCAGCAAACGTTTCCATGTCCGCTGTGTTGGCATGGAAAGTGTCCATAAGGTCCAGAGTGCGTGCAGCACTCACGAAATTGGTGGCATTGTCGCAGTACAGCTTCCGTACAAGGCCACGTCGACTAATGAACCTGGATAAACACATCAAAAACGAATTGGTTGTTAAATCGGTTACTAATTCGAGATGCACAGCCTTTGAGGTAAAACAGACAAATACGGCAATATACATTTTAAATGGCGATTTGCCACGAATTCCTAACGAAACCAGTATTGGACCACAAAAGTCCACTCCGCTGATCTCAAATGGTCTATTTCCATGTAAGCGGTCAGCAGGTAGATTACCCATTATTTGGGATAGAAGTTTTAGCTTATAGCGAAAGCAATGTACGCACATTCGAACTACTGCACTGCAAGCTTCTCGAGCATTGACCAGCCAGATCTGCTGACGAAGCAGACCCATTAATACCAGTGGATTGGCGTGGCAATGAGAGCGATGCAAGTGCTCCAAATAAAGCGTTACGAATATACATTTCTTTGGAAGTAATAGGGGGAACTTAGCATTATGTGCTAGTGGTGCCTTCAATAAACGACCTCCTACTCGTAGCAACCTCAACACACGCCTGCCATGCTGATGTGGATGCAAAAACGGTGTCAGTTTTTGCAATGCCGGGTGCAAAACGATTGATTTCTTTAGCTTCTTTATTTCATCGATGAATTCAATGTGTTGAATTACGGATATGACTGCAAGAAAAGCAAAACTTAACTCAGAAGCTGTAGGAATCAGTGAAGTGTGACTTTCTTGTTTTCCATTGATAAAGCGGAACATATATGCAACTATGCAAATTAGCTTAGAATATGAAGAAGTTGCTTCGATAAGCTATACGATGGAATTTGGTAATCATCGACCGCGATTGCAGTTCTACGCTTCTCTAACAGCTCTAATTCTTTCGATAACGAGAGTTGTGGATTTGGTGGCCACAATGTATCAGAAAGCTTTAAAAATCCTGGCCCGCAAAACCACAAAGATGTTTTAAGCTCCTCCTGGGTTGTCCTTCGTCGGTACATAACGCCAAGATACATTAGTAGTCAATTCTAGGATGGCTGCCACGCGATTAGCAACGAACGTATTCAAACTAGATGAATGCATTCGCAGCCAATGAAGCACAACCTCCGAGTCTGACCAAAATGTGACTTGATTAATCGGACAATCAAGTAGTTTCTTTACCGCATCCCACAATGTAGCTAACAATTCTGCAGCACACAACTCCAGCCGCGGAACAGATTTTGTTTTCAAAGGCGCTACCGTTGATTTGGCGATCAACAGCCTGGTAGTGATACCCTCATCTGTTTGCATTCTTACGTATAAACAACAACCGTAAGCTCTCGTTGAGGCGTCGGCAAATCCATGGATTTGGCATCCTTTCGCCTTGAGTGTACCAACGTAATATATACAACGAGTCTAAATTTGAGAAGCAACTAGTTATTGCCTCAAATTCTTGTCTCATTTGGACAGGTAATTGGTCATCCCACCCAAGTTTGTGCAACCACATTTCTTGCAGAAGGACCTTCGCACGAGTTACGATCGGACTTAACAAACCTAAGGGGTCATATAATCGTGCCACAAAAGACAGAACGGACCGTTTGGTTGGTTGTACCTCTGTTAAGCAGTTCATGGAGTATCTAAAAAAGTCATCCATAGGATTCCAAATTAATCCTAATGTTTTTGTGTCCTCTTGATGATCAATGATAATATCATTTCTTGCTGGCTGTGCTGCAAGTTGCTTACTGTTGGACGACCACATTGTGAGAGGAAATCCAAATGCTTGAAGAATTGTTATCAAGTCTCGATGCAACAAACATAATTCCTCAATGCTATCTGCTCCTGTTAACAAGTCATCAACATAAAAATCTTGGGCTAACGATCTTGCAGCCACTGGATGCGTGGAAGCATGCAAGTCGCTTAGATGCTTTAAACATCGAATTGCTAAGAATGGAGCAGTCGCTGTCCCATACGTTACTGTATTCAAACGAAAGATTTGTAACGGATCAGTGGGCGATTCCCTCCACACAACAAGTTGAAAGTTGCGATGGGACTCGTCAAGTTTAATTTGACGGTACATTTTAGCGATATCTGCTGTAGCAGCCCAAGGACGAAGTCGAAATCTTAGCAAAGTTTCCCATAACTGAGGCTGGATGGTCGGACCCACCATGAGTAAATCATTCAGCGACAATTGAGATGAGGACTTGCTAGAATCATCAAACACTACCCGTAGTTTAGTGGATGCGCTGTGCGGTCTTAGCACGCATTGATAAGGGATGAAATAATGCGGCTCTCTCGGAATTTGATTATCGGTTGGGCTCATATGACCCAAAGCCAAGTACTCTTTCATGAAGTCAATATACATTGGCCGAATGTCATCTTGTTTGCTCATTCTTCTTTCCAAAGCCAGAAAACGTCGCTTGGCTGTGTCATATGACATACCAAGACTGTGTGGGCTTGATTTGAATGGCAATGACACTCTGAACCGACCTGAGGAGGTTTGGCAAATAGTCTCTACAAAGGACTTCTCGCACAGTTGTTGTTCTAGGGTATACAAATTCGAAGCAGCTGTATTTGGTTTTTCTTCCAACTCACAGAATTTACGAACTATCGAATCTATATCTATGTCCTTTACGACACTAACGAAAGTCGACGAATTATTAGCTGCATTAGCTGCTCGGCAGCGACCAGACACAATCCAACCAAAGGCAGTCAATTGCAATGTTGGACTGTTATCAGGTCCCTCTATTTTGCCCTCTCTTAATATATCAAAAAATATATCAGCACCGAGCAACAAGTCTATCCGTTGTGGCTTGTGGAACTGAGGATCAGCTAATTGTACATTATCAGGTACCTTGATCTCTTCAGTATGCTTCTCTGGTTGATACGACGATATAGAACGTAACACACCAAAGTCTGTTCTAATTTCTGTATCGTCCGCTCGAGATGCTATAGCGGTTTGAACGCTGTGACGAACAGAAGACTGACAGTTAGCAATGCCCAACAACTGAATCCCAAATTTTTGCCTTTTCAACTTTAGCTGTTTGGCAAGTTCTTCAGTCATGAAGTTAACTTGCGAGCCGGAATCTAACAAGGCCCTAGCTAAATGGTAAGATCTAGATTGATCTTTTATCTTAACAACTGCGGTTGCTAGGAGAACTTGATCTGAGGCTATCCGTGCGTGATTTACAGATGAAGTCTGTGAAGAGTTAATTCGAGGGACTGCCGATACAACTGCTGAGCTACCTTGAGTCGCCTCAGAGCTATATCTATGCAGTATGGTATGGTGCGGCTTAGAGCACACACGACAGTGGGCTGATTTACAAGCAGCCACTGAATGACCTGTTCGCAAACAATTTATGCATAGTGGATAGCTCTTTGCAAATGCAAACCGTTTTTGACATGGGATTGCTGCGAACGACGAACACGAATGGACGAAGTGACCATTCTTTTTACAAAACACGCATTTAGGGTCTTGTGGCTGACTTGGCAGAGCGACAGCTAGCGAAGTTTTCCCAATTCTTTTCCTATTGTCCTGAACTGTCTTACGACTTGAACCAGATGATTCTTCAGCACTTAAATGTTGATATCGTCTGTTTAAGGCAGCTTCACAATCTTGCCACAGTGGAAGTTTGTTGTAGTCAAGATTCTATTCCCACCTAGAACGCGTGCCAGCGTCTGCTTTCATCATTAGCAAATGGATGAGCATGGCATTCGAAATCTGTTTATCAGATCCTAGCGATAACAACGATTCGTAAATAGCACGTATGCGCAAAGATGATGCTGATGGTTCAGACATGCGTGGGAGGTCAAACCACTTAGCGATGCTGTTAAAAAATATGAGATACTGATTGTCGTACACATTTTTTAAGGCAGCTAACGCTTTTGGATAGTTAGCATCCGTCACCTGATAAGCCTTGACAGTGCCTAACGCTTCTTTTTCCAAGCAGGACAACAAGTGATTGAACTTTTCGATATTTGATAACCCTGGCTCGTTATCTACTAAACTTTCAAACAGACCAATGAAATTTTTATATTCCAAATATTCGCCACTAAATTTCGGCAATTTTATATTCGGTAGATTTCTAGAGTGTGACACGGAGCCAATCATTGTAGAGTTGGCGGGACTCTCAATTTTAGGTTGACTATCACTACCTCGCTTCATTATTTTTTATTTTTTTTTTTTTTTTTTATTTATTTAATAATTGTGTTGACAAAACTAGAGTCAAGCTTAAGACAAATATAATTTAAAATAATAAAGCCAAAAAACAAGTACAGAAACATTAAGTAATCATTAGTATCACCAACCCGATGGGGGTGTTTTATTTGCCAGACCGGCCAGCTATGCCCCGATTCACAGCCATAAGTGGTCAATGATACTAATGAAAATATGACAAAATAGTGTTTTTTAAAGACTTAAAATTAAGTATTAAAAGTTCTTAGGACTAATTATGAACTAAGAATTTACAAATAAATATTTAGAGTAAAGATTAGCAAATGAAAGGAAATATTAAAAAGACAAAATTCAGAGTGAGATATAGAGAGTGAAATAAAATAGATAGCAAATACAAAAGTTCACATCCGGGCATTTAGATGAAGATCCCTAAGATAAGCTGAAAGCAATGATTTTATTAGGGGAAGAGAGAGCTCTAAGGAGAATACGTGATAATATTTATTATAGTTAAGACATAAAACATGGAAAGCAGAATTTAAAGAATAATCCGTGGTGCAATGTGGTAAGTTTAACGGACGAAAGTTTCTTGTAGTTCGGGAAGGAACAGAGAAATGCAGACGCATTAACAGGGTAGGCGAATCGATATTACCATGAATCAAATTATGAAGGAAAGTAATACCTAAGATTGTCCTACGATTCATTAATGACGGCAGATCAATAAGAAGAAGCCTACTATGATAGGAAGGCAAACGTAAATTATTGTTCCAATTTAGATCCCTTAAGGCAAAAAGTAGAAACTGTTTTTGGACCGATTCTATGCGATCCTGATACAGTTTATGTTGCGGAGACCAAATAACAGAACCATACTCCAAGATAGGGCGAACAAGTGAAATATATAAATGCTTGGTAATAAAAGGATCGTTAAATTCCTTAGACCAACGTTTAATAAAACCAAGAACACATTTTGCTTCATTTGTGATGGCAGAAATATGCGGATTAAAATTAAGTTTAGTGTCAAAGAGAACGCCAAGGTCTTTGACAGTGAAGATACGTTGTAAGGATATATTATTTAATTTATAGTCGAGTAAGTGGGAAACAGTACGACAGAAGGTCATTGTCATACATTTGGAACAATTTAAATGTAATTGATTAGTCTCACACCAACCTTGAAATGAATTAAGGTCATCTTGAAGATGTACATGCTCAGCTGAGTTAGAATATGAAAAGCACAGTTTTACATCATCTGCATACATAAGTATCTTTGAATGAGAAATACAACTAGGGAGGTCGTTAATAAAAAGGGAAAAGAGTAATGGGCCTAAATGACTACCCTGGGGAACACCTGACGTAACAAAGATATGTTTTGAAATTGAATTTCTCAGCAAAACTCTCTGAGTTCTGCCCTTTAAGTAGGATGATACCCACAATAAAAGTTTAGGGGAGAATCCTAAGCGAACTAGCTTTAAAATTAGCAAATGGTGGTGAACTGAGTCAAATGCTTTACTGAAGTCTGTATAAATAACATCTGTTTGCATTTTATTCGAAAAACTGTCATTAACTAGGGAAGTGAATTCTAATAAATTCGTAGTGGTTGATCGATTTTGAAAAAACCCATGCTGCGTGGATGATTTGATTTACAAATGTTACGTTATTATTTTTTCAAATAACTTCGATTACAGTTTCCATCCTCTATAATTGGAAATATCAGATTTTCCACCTTTTTTATATAACGGAATAATAAATGATTCTTTCCAACTTGAAGGAAAAACCGAAGTATCCAAGGATAAGTTAAACAACTTTAGTAATGGTGACAGAAGAGAAGCACTACACTCTTTAATCACGCAACTTGGAATATTATCAGCTCCTGGAGAAAAGGATGATTTCAATGTCCTAATAGCTGCAGCCAATGAATCAACAGACACCCTTGGAACATCAATTGAAAAAGTTTCAGAGAAGGAAAATGGGTATGAGTTATTGAAGCAGTCAACGGAAGAATAAGTTGATTGGAAGAATTTTGCAAATAGATCAGAAGAGACCTGATCTTCACAAGATTTTTCCATACCAAAGAAAAAGGAGGTTGGCAAACCAGAAGATTTACGCTTCGAATTTACAAAAGTGTAAAATTGCTTAGGATTACTAGTAAACTGGCGCTTAACGCGAATAAGATAATTCTCATAACAGCGAGAATTTAAGAGATTAAAATTTGACTTGGCTATAGAATACTTCACCCAGTCAACAGCCGAACAAGACCTTTTAAATTTCTTAAAATACCTTGATTTAATATTTCTCAAATTTAAAAGAGTCTTAGAAAACCAGGGCGGCTTATTCGAAACCGGCGAAATACTACATAGTGGTACACATACATCAAGAATAGTGTCTAAAGTTGAGTAAAAAAGTGATGATGCCTCATTAACATCAACCGACTCATATAAATGTGACCAGTCAGCTGAACTAATCAGTTCGTTTAGCAAAACAAAATCACATTTACGATAGCAACGTCTTCGATTTGAAGGTAATTGTGATACAGTTGAGGGATTATTAATAGACAACGAAATCTCTAAAGTTGGATGATAACTATCCTCAGGTAAACAAAAAGGGGTTGATCTCAATACATTTATAATGGAATCATCATTTATGAATACAAGATCAAGCGACCGATTCAAATGATTGGAAATAGAGTTCATTTGAAACATAGAAAGGTTAAACAATTCATCAAAGAGATAGTGATCAATTGTCGGAATAAGGTAATTTACATTACAAGAAAAGGACCAAGAAGTGTTTGGAATATTAAAGTCGCCTAACACAAGAAACAAATCATTATCATTGGCATGTCCATAAATTTCTTTGATACAAGATATGTGTTGGGCATAAACTTGTATATCAGAAGAAGGTGGAATATATGAGCATGTTATAAATAATGAACACGATGGGAGAGTAATCTTAACACATATAATCTCCACATCATGAAGAAAGGAAAATGAAAACTGTTCAGAGAGGATACTGGACTTAACAGCAATAAAAACTCCACCTCCTCTACGATTTAAGCGATCAAGTCTATAAATAATGAAATTACTTGACATAATTTCACTATTATGAACACTTTGAGTTAACCACGTTTCAGTTAAAACAATGATGTCATATGCTAAACTGAAACTATTCAAAAATATAGCATTAAGCTTGGAGTTTATGCCCCGTACATTTTGATATATCAGGGACATCCGAGTAGATAATTGATTATTTATCAGTTTTTTGGAGCAATTTTCGTTGAAGATTGCACCGAAGGAGTATTTAGCGAGACAGGTGCTGATCTGTTCCGATTCTTCGGTTTAAATTCATGTACAACTATATGTGGTGGCCAAAAGTTAGTGTCACATATAGTTGAAAAATATTCAACCGGTACATTTATCTTAAACGAAGAAATTTCACGGGGAGTCGAAAAATTAAACTTCGTTATAGAAACATTAGTAGAAACTTTAGAAGAAATAAATGCAGAAATTGCTTCACATGTTGTGTCAGACGAAAGCCTAGATAAAAAAACTTGCTTTCGAGGAGCGACAACACATAAAGTTGGGACAGTATTTGAAGAATTAGTTAACGTATTGGTATTCTCTGTATGAACAGCAATTGGAGGAGAAACCAATTTTTGATCAGGGACAAGAGATTCAATAGCAACTTCATCGGATACGGACATAGCGACAGGGCAGGGCGATGGAACACGAAGCGATTTAGGAGATGAAGACAAAACAGAGACACAAGGTGACGGAGGAGCAAGGGAGTTGGGGGATAATGTTAGCACAGGAGGAGGTACTAACAACGAGGGAATCTCAGATTGAGATTGAGAGCTGTCAAAATTATACTTATTCAATATTTCTTCAGCAGCTAACAAGTCACTTGATAATTGCTTAGAAACATTACTCAATTTATAAAATTGAACCCTCACCGCATTGTACATCTTGGAAAAATTAAATTGTTTTTCCAAGCAAGTTGGACAAGACCAACGTAAGCCACCACAACCAATTTTGGCAGTGGACATGACCTTATCGTAGTCACGCCCGGTAAGACCAGCACATTTGACATGCATAATGTTCTCACACAGCCAGCAATCTATAAATTGGACCTGTGCAGAGTCAGCTGCCTGTCTATAAGTGCATACCTTCTTGCAGCAGCTCATATTGGCAATTGGGGTTTTTAAGAAATAAATGAAGACAAACAAACTGAAAATGTTGCGAGAGCGATTCACAACAACAAACACCAGCTAAAGCGCAAAAACGAAAAAAAATAGCACCGTAAGAGAGAGCACAACTTACCCAAGTAAGCGAGAGTAAACTATGCAAACACTTACACAGACAAAAGTAAACGATTCAGAGAGCGCAAAAAGCAAATGTGAAGATCAAAAACAGAGATGCAAAAAAACGAACTTTTTCAACTAAACAAAACTGCAAAGCAGTATAAAACAACTCACAGTAAACCACGGATTAAAACTTGATGAAGATCACAAACAAAGATCTTCACTGCTGATAATTGACCGCAATTTAATGCAAATCGAGACAACATAAATATTAAAAACAGTGAAAAAAAAGTAAATGATCGCGAAGCACAAAAAAAACACGTCAATCACTCTCAACTGAGATCTCTTCTGAGAAGTGCCTTAGTTGGCACACACAATTCCTCTAAAGTGGACCGACGCACTAAGTCAGCATTAATGTCGTCCAACTCTTGTTGTGTCTTAAAGGCCTTTTCTAAATAGCGGTTCAGTATCTCAAGTCTACATTCTATTTCGAATGGCTCTACTGGTCTAGCGAAATCTTTTAATGATTTGTTTATGCGGGTTATGTCATTTGTGACGTTCTTATAGACGGCCAAGAGAGCTTCGACACGCTCTGATGATGACTCGTCCATAGACCGATTCTTTCCTCGCTTGCCAGTCATAATGCAATAAGTAAAGCTCAGTTGAAACGAAATTCAATAAAACAAAAGAAAAGCTCACTTATGTATGACAACAAGCGAAGAACAACTCAAAGAAGTTAAAGAATGCGCGCGATCTTTATAAATATCAATATATTACGCTGGCAGTGTTTAACTATACTTGAGTGACTGTAACAGACAGTTGTTAGCGATATAGCGAAGACAACAACCAGAGTGGCTGAGTGACTTATTTTGAGTAATCTATACTGAATGTGTAGAGCGATTGAGTGCAATGCATGCACACTTGCTACTGCGCAAAGTGAGAGCGTGAGTACCAACGAGCGAAATTGCTAAGCGACCGATTAAGCAATTGAGTGCAATGCATTCCCACTTACACATGCACAAGCGAGAGCGCGCCGATATGTGCAAATGTAAACACAACAATAGTGCAAGCTAGAATGCAAGATATTAGTGCAAACGATCGCATACGATGAGAGCGAAAGTGCAAGTTTCGAGCGACAATTAATGCATGCAAGTGACGAGCGCAAGTGATGAGCGCAAGTGATGAGCGCAAGTGATGAGCGCAAGCGATGAGCGCAAATGATGAGCGCAAATGATGAGCGCAACGCTAGAGCACTACTATATGTGCAAGCGATGTGCAAACGATATTGCAAGCGAACATACAATTGATGAGTGTAAAGCGAGCGCAGGTGATGAGCGCAAAGCGAGAGCGAAACTATAAGTGCAAGCGAGAGCGCAAAACGAGAGCACAAAGCAAAATGCGAGACGAACAATGAGCACGAATTGCAACACGGTAAAGGCGCCAAAGACAATTTGGATTATGCGAATTACCAGAGATTGAACAGGGCAAAGGTCAATTATAATATGCACCTTATTTTATTTATTTATTTTATTTTTTTAAAATAAATTCAACATAATTCACATAGTATGTAGGCATAGATAGGTTTGTACATACAATAATATTCTGTTTGTCTCAAGTAATGCATTTATTTATTTGCTCTTGCATTACTTGGTGATATACATGCACTATGTTTATCTGGTACTTCCCTGATTATTGATAAAATCCATCAACAAGCCTTCCAATCCTGAAGAGTCCACCCGGGGGCGCCAAAAATGTCCTACAATAAGGGGTCTGCCTGGTCCGTCGATTGGTCCAGGATAAATGCAACTTGCGGCCTCTCCAGAATAAGCAGTCTTTAAGCACCAGTGTTTCAATTAATACTATTTTATTGTTTTCACAGCAAGCGCAGCTTGCACATTAGAGCGCATCTAAGTGCGAGCAGAGGGAGAGCGAAACTCCTATGCTCGCTCTCAATTGCTCTGCACAGTGGTTTTAATCTTATTTATTAAACAAAAAAAGCCATGTCTTCAAATGCCTTAACAGTAAAATTCATAATTTCACAATTCCGATATAGAATCACGTAATCACTCTTGTGAGCTTTCAACTTTGAGCTTTAATGAGGGAAGCTTTAACATAAACATTAGCTGACTTGCAGCATAAGATCAATTTTGTACTTAAGTTCGAATTTTGAGTTTAATAAATTAACACTAAGTTCACTAAAATAAAATATTTTTTTATTAACTTGCAAAGGCAAGTTGATTAATTTGCATGTGTAAACAGCTATTTGTAACACATCCAAGTGTTTATAAATATTTCAAGAATTGCGATATATTGTTTTGTGTCGTCACAAGCTGTTGATCAGTTGATCAGCTCATCAGCTGTGAATTTATTTAGTTTTAGCACTAGTTTTAACACATAGACTGGACAACTGGAACAACCTTTTTTCACGAAGCAGATTATGATTTCCCGCCCTAGTCATTTTCGTATTTGCTCGGCTCTTTAATTTACTGTTCGGGCAGCGAAAATATAGCAGTTGATATTCAGTTCGCTGCCAGCGCTCGAACGAAATGATTCTATTCTCATATGAAGCACCGCTGTGTGCTATTCTTTCTTTACTCTCTCTCTCTCACTCACTCTCTCTATGCCTCTCATTTATACATATATGTATGTACGTATGTGTGTGTATGCGGGCACAAGCCAGCAGCGCACAAAAATTGAAATTTGTCCGCGAGTCGCGATTCGCGACGATCACATCTTCGCTTCTGAATAAGAATATGCCGAACTCTTAAAAAGGTTTGCCATGCTCTTGCAAAATTTTAGTGTTTTCGTGATTATTTTTTTAAAGGGTATGAAAGCGTGATGTACATAAGCATTCCTATTTCGCGATGAGCATGTACACACACACATTTACCGTGTCTTGCTTCATGTATGAGCATTTATGTGACTGTGTGCGTAACTACTCTTGCTACCTGCGCGACTCAGTAGTTTGTCTACTTTGTATGGCTGGAATTGTAGAGTGACTGTCAAATGAGCCTTTACGGCTTGCAGCAGTCATTTTGGCAATAATGAGTACATGTTGTATTCTGACATTTGTCAATAAAGATGAATATAATCCGCAACACAATATATTCGATATTTGTTAATGCGAAACTATGATTTAGCGGTTCAAAAATGTTACTAAATTAATTATAGCCTTTTCATTTATAAAACATCTATAAGAATAAATGCATATGTTTGCATAACATACATAAAACATACATACCATATATGTACATGGGGGAAATGTATTTGAAAGTCTACATGATCGAGCAATTGCAAGACCGTTCATACAATTCTAAGTCCAAGGCCCTACAATTGCTTACAATTCTTCTGCATATCTCCAAGTCTTCTGCATATATATACATAGATACTAATTTAACACAATTTCGGTTTTTGTCAGATTTTGGATTCCGGCACCCAATCCGCCCCACCACCCCCAAATGTGAAAAAAATTCATTTCAAATACTAGAGACATACAGTTTGGTTTGGCATATATGTAGATATGAATAACATAATCTTAATCTGAACATATTAATGTGATTCTCCATCTAGAATTATTAGTCTATAAAGTTTTCTCATCAAAACAAGCAAGGCAGCGACACAGCAAGACGCATTGCATACATTTCTGCATGTAAAGCTAATTGTAAAAGAGTTATGATTTCTAACAAAAACTAAAATGTTAAATAGAATATGTAGATCATATGCTGAACTCTCATTACATTCCATTATATATTTTTAAAATTTTAAAACAATTAAAATAACAATGGAAATGCAAGCAACGTGGAGCAATGTAAATCAATTTTCGTATGCGTGTGCACATATGCACACAAAAAATCTTGGGTCGTTTTCTATGTTGCTATGCGTGTATATTCTAAGAATCATAATTGTTTTTGAATTGCGTTAGAATTGTCTTTGAATTGTATTTGTATTTTCAGCCACTGTTTTAGTGTTTCTTTCATATATGGCGAATTTCATTCGTTTTCGCTACTCTGCCGTTTAAGTGAGCCGTGGTGTAGATGGCTAGACAGATGCAACGAATGTTAGAATGTCGAAGGTTCTAGCCTCGCCTAAGCGTTCAAAGTATAGCCCAAGCCACCCCCAAGCCACGACAGCAACTGCGCGGTTAGCACAGCGCGTGCTTATACGTGCGTAAAGAAGAAGAGTATCACTTTTTTGCAGGGTTCAGGGTATCGTAGTCGAGCCGTCTCGACTAGAACCTTAATTGTTTTTTTTTTTTTTGCAGATATGAATTACGCCGTCATAGCAAGTGTTTTTATATTTTTATACCCTGAGCCCATTGAAAATGGGAAATCAGGGTATAATAGTTTTGTTAAAAGTATGTAACAGGCAGAAGGAGGCGTGGCAGACCCCATAAAGTATATATATTCTTGATCAGCGTGATGAGAAAAGTTGATATAGCCATGTCCGTCTGTCCGTCCGTCCGTCCGTCCGTCCGTATGTATGAACGCGTCGATTTCCGAAGATACAAAAGCTAGAGAGTTCATTCTTTTTGTGTTAGGTCCGTATATTGCACGCGCAGTACGAGTTTGTTTCAGAAATTCGATAACTTGTATATTTGGAAAGTTATCGATAAACGAATTTATCGGGAACCAGTTATAAAATTCTAGCTAATTCATCTTTAGAGTTAGAGTCTCCAAGTCTTCTGCATATATATAGATACTAATTTAATACAGTTTCGGTTTTTGTCAGATTTTGGATTCCGGCCCCCACTTCGCCCCACCACCCCCAAATATGAAAAAAAATCCATTTCAAATACTAGAGACATGCAGTTTGGTTTAGCATATAGATATTAATATCATAATTATAATCTGAAGATATCAATACGATTGTCCATCTAGAAACAGAATTATTCATCATCAAAGTTTTCTCATCAAAACCCATGCGGCGCAGCAGCAAAGGCAGAGAGAGACAGCAAGACGCTTGCAGTGCTTACACACATGCATACACACATACATGCATACAAGCGTATTTCAGCGTCTATGTGTGCGCGTGGTTTTGCATACGTGCAGAAACGAATCGAATAATTTTTGGAATATTATTCGTTCGAAGAAGGGCTCAGGTGATTTCGTAGTCGAGCAGTCTCGACTACAGCTTTTTTACTTGTTATAGTTAGCTTTTTTAAAGATTTTTATTTTCAATTTTTAGGTTATTCTAGTTTAGATTTTCCTTTAATCTAGCTTATGGTGACTCTAAAAATCTGACTGCACTGTATATCACACAACTTCGCATTTGCTCGGACTCTTACTTTTAGGTTCGCTTCGAGCGCTCGACTGTGACGGTCGATATTCCAACAAAGGCTTGACATGTGCCGCTTTTTCCCTTGCTCTTTCTCTCTTTCTGCCCTATGGGTTTTACTCTCTGCTCACAAATATATATGTATGCATATGTATGCTGGCGCAAGCAGCAAGCAGCTCAACAAATTTGAAATTTCTTCGCGACGCGATCATCATGGGTTCCCTTCTGAGTGAAGAGTATCATTATTTGTGGAAAGGCTATGAAAGTGACACACATACATTATTTGCCGATTTGTACACATTTTGCCGAAATGCTACACATATATAGCATTTCGGCAAAATGTGTACAAATCGGCAAATAATGTATTATTTATTAGATAACTTATAATATTTTGTAGGCTGACAATCTGTTTTTCTATAAACTTGTCTAGTTAATTAGAAAAAGTGGCTATTTTTTAATGGTAATGTTTATTTTCCAGGTTGCTCAGAAAACGACTTCCCAATCAATATAATGAATATTTTTGAAAAAGTTATACCAATTTATGTTTATTTTTTCTTTAAGGATGTGGCATTCATCAATCCAGCAAATGTTGTATTTGTATACATGTTAGTACGTGAGCTTGTAAACGGAGAAGAAACAAAGGAATCAGATCTTCAAGCATCTGTGCTCACCTGTTTGTATTTATCATATTCATATATGGGGAATGAAATTAGCTATCCACTCAAACCATTTCTTGTTGAGGATTCCAAAGAAAGTTTTTGGGACAGGTAAGCTTAAAGCTTATTTAAAAATTGTTTTCTACATATGCATCGAAGCACCAACTGTGGAGTATAATAATTTAAACCATATATATAATATATATATATATATATATATATATATATATAATAATTTAAACCATAATAATTGATGGATTTCATAGTGTTGTTTAATGTTAATTTAAAATTATAAAAATAGTATAAAAAGTCGAGTTACTTTAAAGTAAATGAAAATTTTTGAAACAATTATTTCTTTTGTTAAAGCAGAGTGCTACGCCACATTTTTCGCACATTGTCTGTGAAAAACCAGTGCAGTTTGGATATTTGCATCTTGTTCTATTGTCAGTCCACGTTGGCCAATGCCCAATCTGATCCTGACGCACCATCTGATTCGGTACATGTTGACTTGGACCCCTCTGCTTTTTTTTCTGCAATTCATTTTCAACAGAATAACTTCGCTTTCCAGTTTTAGTTTTTGTGTCTACTTTTCTCAAAACTTCAGCGATGTCTAGCCGAAACTCTGATGAGCTTAAACGTTTTTTTGTCGATGCAGATAAAGAAACTGCATCGACAAAAAACGTTTATACAACAACCAAGCGTTGCTGACTGTCAAGTCCAGCAGGTGATAAAAAACACGAACTTGCCAGCGTCTGCTTCTTATCCAAATTTTATACCTTCCAATTATGCTATCTATGAGATCAACGCCACCCATATAGATATTATATTGTGCTATTGCAAATGGACGGTCAATATGAATATAATCCTTTTGGACTTTGTTGTAACGTCGGGCTTTGTCTTTGGGACTTATTCCAGCGTAATTGGATGCCAAAGTAACAATTTTGTTATCCACCCATGAAGTTAGCGAAATGTCCACTCCACCGTAGTCGGCAACATGTTCCACTGATGTACCTCGTGATTTTTTTTAAGTTTATCTGGTCAATGGAATTATGATTTGGAATTCGGTTTTTTCTTATTGTTCCCAAAGGTAGAATTCCTCCTTCCGCCAAGGAAGGGGTAAGGAGTTAAAATAATTATCAAAGTATAATCGCTAATTCCGATGCATGGGCATATCTGTAGCCAATCTGACGATGCAGTTTGATGCCGCACCCAAATCTGGCTCGTTAGGCCGTACTTTATTTTCATTTCCACTATCTATTTCGAATTTGTAGCAGAAGCCTAAATTACCTCTAAGTACAAAAATCTTATAGCCCCATTTATGAGGCTTGTTGGGATTGTACCTTTTCATGTGGTTCTTAGCCTTTGTTGAACATATCTGTTCATCAACACACAAAAATTGTTCCATAGGAACTTTTTTGAAATTTTTGTTCAGTTCATCGATTATTGGCCTGATTTTGAATAGCCGATCGTGACAGGACTGTGACAAAGGCAGGGCTTTATCATTGTTGTTAAAGTGAATGTGACACCTAATCATCTCAAATGTTTTTTGCGACATAATATTCTGTATCGCTGGTACTCCAATTATTGTTGACCAATATTGAGTAATCCTTGGAAGACGCGAAATGGACATGTATAATATTATTCCAACAAACTGTCGAATATCTAAGGACGTAAAATTGACATGTGCGTTAGGGTTTTTTTTTTGCGAATATAAAGATTTGTTTCGATTGTAATTTTGGAAAAAGATACCAAAAAAATTGTATTGGCTCTGATAGTTCCATTAGTTCCGGAGGCAACATAGTACTCCCGAGAAACTGCAGTTGATTTTCTCAATATTAAACTGCGTTGTCTCCATAGCAAGTTTCTTTTCAGATCAGGGTTATTAGTGGAAACATTTGGCTCAGAATCATCCATGAGATTTGAGTTTGAAACGTCTAAGGCATTACTCGGTGGATTTTGGTCATCGATGTCATCTTCATCCGTACTACTTGCATCTTTCTCATCTGGATAAAAATCGCTTTCCTCGTCAGCAGAAAAGTCAAGTTCATCCTCGCTATCTAAACTGTTGAAATAATGTTCAACCTGTGAAGCTGTTGAACCTTTTCCTGGCATATATCCTGCGTAAGAAGTACTATTTGTATATATGTATGTAATCTCATAAAATACATACGACAAACCCAAGACAATTTCTATGACACATAACAACATACATGTATAACCATATGTATAAACTCATAACAACATATAATATAACCACAAATACTCTATGTTGCATATATACAACAAAATAAATTCTGTAAAATATAACTTCGAATAGTTGTTTGATGCATATCTGCAACATACCGATTTTTCAAATCTACACACAATACACAACAAGAAACATCAAAACTTGATAGCACATGCATTTCAAATATATTTACCTTTGGTTTTTTCAAGTTTTTCGTATAGAAATATCTATAATTTTAATAAAATTTTGCAGCACAATATTTTTAGCGCACACAACTTGTGCTTCTCACAAAATTGGCGGGAAAGTGAACATATGTTTCACAAAACATCTAGAAGTATGCCCGAACCAAAATATATATAAAATACGTATGTTTCAGATGTACAACAAATAGCCACATTCGTTCGATTTGCATTGCGAAAAAATACATTTTAAGCGGTATGTTGCAGATATACAACACTGCCATATAAAGGGTTAATATATTACTTAGCCACAAGGCGGTAATTACGTAGTTTAATAGCTACGCACCCTGATCTTCTGTTTGAAACACAGCTTACAACAGCTGGCATAATCCAGCGGACCGCTATAACAGATCAGCACGGGACACTGCACTGGCGCCCAACGTGAAGTTAACGGAACTGTCTAGGAACGTCTCAAAACATGTACGTTCATTGAGTCATTAACTTCAAGCCAGTGAAATTGTTAAAAGAAAAGAAAAATAATTTGGAATAAATAATAAAAATCCGCCTTTTACGGCAAGAACTAGAGGTGGTGATGTAGGGCCACTTAAGCCTTGTGAGCTATTTGAGAAGTCAAACGAAAGCTAACGTTGGTGACAAACATAATTACATGCTTTAATTTCGGGTTTGAAGAAGAATATAAGTATTCCCAGTGCAGCCAAAAAACTAGGCGTCTACTTTGGCATAGGCCCAAGAAGCCGAGGTTAGCATTGAGTGGAGCGCTTTCATACGCTAGTTAGTACCAATCGATTGCAATCGTACAAAAATCAAGGAAAAGGAAATAGGGATGATAAGGGTCAGGAAAAGAACCCTCATTTCTTTAAAAAATAGCAGACCTATCAGGAGAACAGAAAGAAAGACAGGAAGAACATCCCGTGCCGATGGATGTCTTTGTGCGCTGCAGCGCACGGAATTTGGCAACAATCCGAACTTATGCAGAGCGTTTTATAGACGCCAGATGACAACGTGTCGACAATATAGCCCAAGGCGGAGGATCAACATGATCAAAGTGAGTCCATTGACCGCAATAACTCGGTGCAATTTATAGAACGCTCCCGGTGATAGCAGTCTGTTAAAAACTACTGGCTGGTCAGTTATCAACTATATTAGGGCCGTAAAGGAGTTAAAAGTAGTGACACCAGCCGAAAATGCCTTCTCTGTGAGCTCTATTCACTCCAGCACAATAAATAACTACACATTTGCTTGTAAAAATGTTTGGACAGACATCTCCTTTCTTCCTGTTAAACACGCTCACCTCGGTCGACGCATTTATAGGCTTCGACCTGCTACGCAGGCAGGAGGTACGTTAAGCCTTCGGGATAGTAAGCTAAAATACTCGTTTTCCGAGAAAACAATTATGTTGTCACATATACGTAACATGTTATCCCTATTTGTTCCCTTAGGACTTCATCTATGGCCTTTTGAAAAATTCTTGTTTTTTAAGCCGAAAGGGAAACAACAAAATTCGTACTTGCCGCCATTTATTGAGAACGATGTTTTTTCGCGGTCTTTTTCCGCGAGTAAAATCTGGTGGTAGACTGGCTTTAAGTACAAGGTTGTACAAAATTTAACATTATCAAGTTATGTAGGAATCTAATACCTAAAATTGTCCTACGATTGACTAATGATGGCAGGTCAATAAGTAGAAGGCTACTATGATAGGAAGGTAAACGTAAAATGCTGTCCCAATTTAGATCCCTTAAGGCAAAGAGTAGAAACAGTTTCAGGACCGATTCAATGCAATCCTGATACAGTTTATATTAAGCAGACAAAATTCTAAGACACAAGCACAAGTGAAATAAACAACAGCTTAGTAATACATTGATCTTTAAATTCCTTAGACCATCGTTTAATAAAATTCAGATTGAAATTAAGTTTAGTGTCAAAGAAAACGCCAAGTTCTTTGAAGGTAAAAATGCGTTTTAAGGAAATATTATTAATATTATAGTCAATAATGTGTGGAATACTTCGACATAAGGTCATAGTCAGACATTTTGAGCAATTTAAGTGCCATTGATTAACCTAACAATAACATTGAAATGCATTAAGGTCATCTTCAAGGTGTGCATTAAGGTCATCTTCAAGGTTAGTGTCAAAGAGAACGCCAAGATCTTTGACGGTAAAAATGCGTTTTAAGGAAATATTATTAATATTATAGTCAATAATGTGTGAAATAGTTCGACATAAGGTCATAGTCATACATTTAGAGCAATTTAAGTGCAATTGATTAACATCACACTAACATTGAAATGCATTAAGGTCATCTTCAAGGAGAAAAGAGTAATGGTCCTAAATGACTACCCTGAGGAACATCCGACGTCACAAAGATTAGTTTAGTAATTAGTGATCTCAGCAAAACTCTCTGAGTTCTACCCTTTAAGTATCCACGATAAAAGTTTAGGGGAAAATCCAAAGCGATCCAGCTTTAAAATTAACAAATGATGGTGAACTGTAGTCAGTATAAATAACATTCAATTCGAAAAACTGTCATAGACTAGGGAAGTGAATTCTAATAATATCGTAGCGGCTAATCGATTTTGAAAAAATATGGATAAATATTCGATTTACAAAAGTGTTTTAAGGATGTTATTAATTTTTAGGGTTGCCGAATTTTTTGAAAATATCGTATCGATGATATTTTAAGTTTTGAGAAAATATCAAAATGATATTAAACTTTGAAAATATCGATATTTTTATATTTTACAAACTTTATTCACACAAATTTAAAATCCGACTCAAAAAAAAAAACTATAATAAGAATAAGTACTTTTTTATGAAATATACCAATATTCGGTAGTTAGAGATTTCATAAAAAAAGTTCTGCAATGTGAAAACCCGTCATACGACTTCGGGAGTCGCAAACAACGCATTAGGTTGCCGAAGCAAGTCTCTCTGAAGGCACTGAGCTGCCAGGAGTGGTTAGGCATCGTAATACTATCTTTGAAAGTACTGGCATAGTCCCCTTTTCCTATTCCTATTCCAAAAAATTATTGGATTGCTTTCCCAAGAGGTTTGTGGCAAGTTGCGGTACATTTCAAGTTCGCTCTTTTCCGCACCGTGTACTTTCGAAATTTACCTATTGTGGTTGTTTTCGAAACTATTACCTTGGTCATCTAAATTTTTTTCCTCTGGAATCTGTACAAAGTGCTTGTTTTTAATATGCGATGTGTTACCACTTGTTTTTATTATTTTAAGGCATAAATTGCATTTGGGTGTTCCATTTTTAAAACCAGAATAATGCGTTTTCACCATTATGAGACAATTAATATCAAATGCAAATATATCAAATATATCTCAAAAAATATTCGATATTTAGGCAAAAATATATCCCGATATAAATATATTTTTTATACAGAAAAATATCGATATATCGATATTTTGATATATTTTCAACAACCCTATTAATTTTCCAAATAACTTCGGACACTAACTATACAGCACATAGACTGGAAAACTGGAACAAACTTTTTTCACGAAGCAGATTATGATTTCCCGTCCTAATCATCTTCGTATTTGCTCGGCTCGTTAATTTACTGTTCGGGCAGCGAAAATATAGCAGTTGATATTCAGTTCGCTACCAGCGCTCGAACGAAATGATTCTACACTGTCTCACTCACTCTCTATACCTCTCATATATATATATGTATTGTGTGGAGCACAATACGTTGGGCGCCAGTTGTAACGAACCTTCGGTTATGCCCGAGTCTAAGCCGGGCCAGTTTCAGCCAACTATGAGTTCGTTTCAACAAATTTTATTTGTTGAAGCCCTTGCGATATTGAATAATAACACTTGTGAGTTTGCTTTGAACTTGGTATATTCTCGTTATAATGCTTATTATTAATTCGTGGTACAACATACTTGTATAATCGTCGAGTGTTTTTATGTTTGTTCACGCACTCCGGCTGGGCGAGCAATTGTGGCTCAGTGGCACCAGGATTCGCACAAGCGCTCCAGCTCACGCCAGGATTTGCACTGTCTACTCCGGCGGTTCGCTCGGCTATACAGGCTACTCCTACTACTGGACTCGCTCTTGGCACACCTAGGTTCTTATGCGCACAATTGCTACCTATTCGCACGGCTGCGGGAACTTACACAATTCTGTGACAAGACTTCTGAACAGACTACGAGTTGCAGCTGCCCTGTATCAACTCTCTAGCTGATGGCCACTGCTGCTTCTGCGTGTCTGTGGTCCTTATTAGGCGTCTGAAGTATCCTCCAAGGATACTTTGGATGCTCCCACGATGTCTGCTTCGAGTCCTGGATATCGGTGTTCTGCGTCGATATCGTAGTCCTTCGATGTCTTGTGTCCCCACTCGCGTTGACTTGTACTTGTTCTTTCACTTGAATCTCACTCTCGATCTTCACTCTTGTTTCTTTCTTGTTTCTCTATCTCGATCTGACGCCGTCGATGCCCTTTTATAGGGTCGCCGCAGGCCCTGTTCGGCTCTGGAGCGGGGCCTGCCTGCCAAACCAAACAAAACAAAACCATTATACCCTGAATTCCCATTTTCAATGGGTTCAGGGTATAAAAATGTTTGTCGACTCACATTTATTTGTTTATACGTATATCAATACATTTTCAGTAATAATATTATTATAAAATTGAAATTAATTTTATTATTAACTTTATTTGTTAATATGTGTATGTTGTTATTTCAGATGTTTATTCATTGTAAACAAACTAAGTAATAAGATGCTAAAAATTAATGCAGAACCAGCATTCTTCACGGAAGTATTTACAGAGCTGAAGTCATGTGGACAATTTCAACCTAATTCAATCAAAAGTTCACCTTGCGGAGGCACCTGACGGACTCATGAGCAATACATTTTAGAACGAGTTTCATTATCTAATTGTCAGCTAAATTTTTGAAACAAAGTACGGGGTAACAGTGGATAACTAAATAAACCTTTGGTAATATACTATACCTAATTACTTTGTCACCATCACATTTGAAAAA
Source organism: Drosophila buzzatii (assembly GCA_035045845.1). Taxonomy (NCBI): domain Eukaryota; kingdom Metazoa; phylum Arthropoda; class Insecta; order Diptera; family Drosophilidae; genus Drosophila; species Drosophila buzzatii. The sequence goes on along the minus strand of JAWNOS010000412.1, from coordinate 292,418 downwards.
TAAAATTGAAATAACATCGCTTGCAAGACTTATTTTACATTATAAAAATATATCATTTTAAATTGATTTGGTAAGTCATAAATAATTAAAGTTGCCCGAATATTGAGGACTGTGCTAGGAAATGGATTAAAACCTGCTGTAACGTCGATTGTACTCAGAGCTAATCAAAGAATTCTCTAATAAAACTCGTGGAGATGCAAATGGCATTAGAAACAAATAATACATCAGAAAACATAAGTCAACACGCGCGTAGCGAACAGAGCTGATAACATACTTCGGGCGGATGATATTCCAACAAAGTTGCAGAAGATGTTTGACTCGATCACGCTAAAGCGGGCTGAACGCTTGCATAAAACGCCCATTTTTCGGGTTTGCCTGCCAGCATCGGCGTCTCCAAGACAATATTTAAGTTACTTTAAGTTTTTAGTTTTAAGCTTCTTCTCAATCGATTATAAATAAACAAAAATTGAGCTTATAGGCGCCCAACGGACCAAAGAGCCAATTTTGCTGTCGTGCGCGCTCATTAATCGATTTTCTATGCATACATATAAAAGTCTGCATTCTAGCATATTCTAAGAATTGCGATTGAATAATGCATTCTTCGATCGTTAGTTTAGTTTAGTCCTGCTCCTCAGGAATATTAAGTTGCTCATTTTGTAACGTATGAAATAGAAATTCTTTCTTTGCCTCCTACATCAAAGTAAATTATTTTATAGTTTGCATCTGCAAACACCATTAGCACAACGCTATGCGTGCCTTTTTAGTTAAAGTATGTACTACCACTGTTAGCTGTTTTTGGCAGACTTTGATCTTCTCACATTGCACCAACTCTAGATTTTTGTGCCGACATAATATAAACACGTCGAAATATTCATGCAAAAGTTTGCATACAAAACAAAAATTGATTGAAGCAAGTAATGCAATAATTGCATTGGTGTGAACATTTGTGCAAACTTTTGCTGCAAATTAGTTTTTACTTGCTTGAAAATCGTTTGCATCGTGTGTACCTAAAATCTTACGAATATTAACTGTGTAAGATTCAGTAAAGGAATATGTGTTTAAGTAATTAAAGGAATCAACGGAAGAATAAGTTGATTGGAAAAATTTTGCAAAAAGATCAGAAGAGTCTTGATCTACACATGATTTTTCCAAACCAAAGAAAAGTGAGGTTGGCAAGCCAGTAGATTTACGCTTACAATTTACAAAAGTGTAAAATTGTTTCGGATCACGAGAAAACTGGCGTTTGACATGTATAAGATAATTCTCATAACAGCGAGAATTTAAAATATTAGATTTAGATTTGGCTAAAGAATATTTAGCCCAATCAACAGCCGAACCAGACTTTATTAAATTTTTTTTTAATATTTTGAATTTATAATTCTTAAATTAGAAAGCGTCTTAGAAAACCAGGGCGGCTAATTCAAAACAGGCGAAATGCTACTGAGGGGGACACATACATCTAGAATCGAATCAAGAGTTGAGTAAAAAAGGGATATTGCGAAATTAACATCAACCGACGCATATAAACTTGACCAGTCAACTGAACTAATCAGCTCGTTTAGCAAGACAAAATTGCATTTGCTATAACAACGTCTAAGACTTGAAGGTACTTGTGATACAGGTGAAGGATTCCTAAAAGATAAAGAAACCTCTAAAGTGGGATGATAAATATCCTCTGGTAAACAAAAAGGATTTGATCTCGATACATTAATGATGGAATCATTATTTGTGAGCACATGATCAAGCGAGCGATTCTAGAAATAGAGTTCATCTGAAACAAGAACAGGTTGAAAAATTTATAAAAAAAATAGTGATCAAGTGTCGGAATAAGGAAGTTTCCATTAATATTGGGAATATTAAAATCACTCAACACATGAAACAAGTCATTATCATTGGTATGTCCATAAATTTCTTTAATACAAGTTATGTGATGCTCATAAACTTGTAAATCAGAAGAAGGAGGAATATATGAACATGTAATAAATAATTAACACGATGGGAGAGTTATTTTAACACTTATAATCTCATCATCATGATGGGAGGAAAATGTAAACAATTCCGAGAGGATATTGGATTTAACAGCGATTAAAGCACCACCTCCTCTACGATTTAAGCGATCAAGTCTATAAATAATTTCACTTGACAGAATTTCACTATTATGAATACTATGACTTAACCACGTTTCTGTTAACGCAATGAGATCATATGAAGAACTGAAACTATTAAGGATATTCCTTTTAAGCTTAGAATTTATGTCCGAACATTTTGGTAGATTAGGGACAATTGAAAAAAGTATTGTTTATTCCTTAGGTTTTTGGAGCTGATCATTTACGATTCCTCGGTTTTAATTCATGCACAACTACATGTGGTGGCCAAAATTTGTGATCACATATATTTGTAAATATTCAACCGGTACATTTAACTTTATCGAAGAAATTTCGCGAGGAGTCGATATAGAAACAGAAACATTCACATAGATCTTAGAACAAATGTATGGAGATATTGCTTTACCGAAAGCCGAAAGCCTATAAAGAAAAATTGTTTTCAAGGAGCTACAACACATAAGTGGGGACAATAATTCCAGAATTGGTTAACGTATTACCATTCTCTGTTTGAACAACAATTGGAGGAGAATCCGCTTTTTGAACAGGGACAAGAGATTCGGTAACACCATCAACTGTTAAGGCAGTAGCTTCCGGGCAAGGCGAGGGAACACAAAGCGAGTTAGGGGATGAAGGCAGTACAGAAGCACAAGGTGAGGGAGGAGCAAGCGAATTGGGAGACGATGTTAGTATAGGAGGAGGTACTAACAAAGAAGCGGTCTTGAGATTGAGGGGCATCAAAATTATAATTTTATAATAAACCTTCAGCAGCTACCAAGTCACTGGATAGTTGCTTAGAAATTTTATTCATTTAAAAAATTTAACCCTAACAGCATTATACATCTTGGAAAAATTAATTAGTTTTTCATGCATATCGGACAAGACCAACGTAACCCACCACTACTAATTTTAGCAGTGGACATAATTTTATCGTAGTCCCGCCCAGTAAAGTTAGCACATTTGGTGTGTATAAGATTTGGCTTGTGCAGAGTCCACTGCTTGCATAAAAGTGCATGCTTTTTTGTAGCAACTCATATTCGCAATTCGGATTTAAAGAAATTGAGTGGAAAGAAACAATGAACAATTATTGATAATGTTGGGACAACTAGTACCAAAAAAATCAAAGGCTAATGTTGAGCTATCGAGATCTTTGATATAGCTTTAAATTAAAAACACAATTTGATTAGCAAGTCTTAATTGTTTATTAGATGCGAACAGCGACTTTGGACGTCGTGCTGTCCGCAAGTATGCATATGTATGTATGTTACAGAAAACGTTTCTTGTTAACAAGCGAAAGTAAATATGCACACATTCGATCTACGCGAGCCGGCTGATCAGCCGGCTCGTTAAATCGAATTAACTGCATATTTCACCCTCGCTTAGTGCAGACATTAGCTCAGATTGTTCTAGTTGACTATTACTTACATATATACTTACATAAAGTCGCTTGCTCGCGTCTAGTAAACAACTCTGTGAAACCAACAAAGAATAATAAACTCATCTCATAGTGTCAATAAAATTGTGTTTTAAATCTAAAGCTATTCGAAAAATCTCGATAGCTCAACATTTGGTGACCCCGACGTGATTCTCTCTTTGCATATATGTATGTACATGTACTTACAGGCACATAAATACCTACACATATAGCAAAGAAGTGTAAATGTGTATGTGTATATGTGTGTGTATGCAAGCTCACATCGCTACCCAACCGAACGAACATCAACTGCTGGGGTTCTAATAGTGCTCTACAGGCGGCAGCAAGAATATTGCACACAGGCACATAAATGCCTACACATATAGCGAGGAAGTGTAAATGTGTGTGCGTATGCAAGCTCACATCGCTACCCAACCGAACGAACATCAACTGCTGGGGTTCTAATAGTGCTACAGGCAGCAAGAATATTGCACACAAGCACATAATTGCCTACACATATAGCGAGGAAGTGTAAATGTGTGTGTGTATGGTCATCGGGAAATAATATTCGTTATGCACATCAACACTTTCATACCCTTTCCACAAATAATCATGAAAACGCTAACATTTTGCATGAGCCTGGCAAAGCCGTTTAAAAATTCGATATACTCTTAGCTCAGATCGCGTCGAGAAGAAATTTCAATTTTTGTGAGCTGCTTGCTGTTTGTGCCAGCATACATATATTTTTGTTAGAAGAGAGCAGAGAGTAAAAAACATGGGGCAGAAAGAGAAAGAGAGCAAGGGAAAGAGCGGCACATGTCAGGCCTTTTTGGAAAATCGACCGTCACCGTCTAGCGCTCGAAGCGGAATGATTGTGCCATCAGCAATTTTTCTCTCCCGACCCGAAAAGTAATAACCCGAGCAAATACGAAGTTGATGGGGTTCTAATGTCAAAAAATAAGTGTGCACATTAATTTGTTCCAGTTGTCCAGTCTACATATGTGTTGTATGGTTAGTGCTTTTATGTAGCAATTGCCTTTCTACCGCTACTTCTTGCAAAATCACCAGACACTCTTTCGTTTCGTTTTGCAATACAGTGGTGTCCGTAAAAATTTATTTCTACAGACATACATACATACATATGTATGTGCTCATCAGTTGTAACTTATCGGTGTACATGCAAGTAACAAGTGACAAGTTAATAAACAATTAATAACAACTAATTTCGGAACTGTGAGTTTTCTTCGCACTCATACGTCAATTATGCGTGCATAATTTCAGTGCAGATACATGCTTGCCGTTAATTCTGTTGTTGTCATTGCACTCATTCGGTTCGGCTGCAATACTATCGCGTCCATAATAACCTTGCCTGTTCGCACTAATTCATACGCATGCAATAATTGGGTGAAATAATAGTGGCATATAATTGCCAATTAAATAAACTCATTGCTGTGTTCAGTAAAATAACTCAGAATCTGAGTTTTGCGCCCGTGCAATCTCCGCATATCAGCAACTGTGAACTCTATCGGTAATTTTCGTGTGTTTTACTCATCATGGCGATTGTCCTTACTCAAGTTTCCGCTCCCAAGGTACATTCCACACCTGCACTGCCGCCTTTAAAGCTGCCTACGTGTATGTTGGCTCACAAGCTAAATAGGAAGAGAAATTGGAGGACTCAGAGATGGCGTCCCATATACCTGCATATGAAGAAGTGGCCTCTTTCCTTGAGCTTCGCTGTCGAACTTTGGAATCAATGGAATTTTCTCTAAATAACTATTCATCCAGTAAGCCGGTGAATACTAGCAGTAAATTGACCCACAGCCGGTTCACATTTCTTGTAACAGACCACAGTGCGCACAGTTACGTTTTTTGTAATGATCCTGAGCATACAATCTATAAATGCTCAAGATTCAAGCATATCGCCTACTCTTCGCCTGAATGAAGTCAAAAAGGCTGGGCTATGCTTATATAGTTTGAAGGACGGCCATCAGTCGCGACAATGTGGCTCGCGTATTTGTCGGGTCTGTGGAGTCAAGCATCACTTTTGTAAATCAATTGTTCATCCATCGCAGCATGGGTTTTTTTCGAAATCGATCAACCACTACGAATTTATTAGAATTCACTTCCCTAGTTAATGACAGTTTTTCGAATAGAATGCAAACTGATGTTATTTATACGGACTTCAGTAAAGCATTTGACTCAGTTCACCACCATTTGCTAATTTTAAAGCTTGATCGCTTAGGATTTTCCCCAAAATTTTTATTGTGGATATCATCCTACTTAAAGGGCAGAACTCAGAGAGTTTTGCTGAGAAATTCAATTTCAAAACTGATCTTTGTTACGTCAGGCGTTCCCCAGGGTAGTCGTTTAGACCCATTACTCTTTTCCCTTTTTATTAATGACCTTCCTAGTTAAATTTCTCACTCAAAGATACTTATGTATGCAGATGATGTAAAACTGTGCTTTTCATATTCTAACTCAATTGAGCATGTACATCTTCAAGATGACCTCAATGCATTTCAAGGTTGGTGTGAGGCTAATCAATTACATTTAAATTGCTCCAAGTGTATGACAATGACCTTCTGTCGTACTGTTCCCCACTTGCTCGACTATAAAATAAATAATATATCCTTACAACGTATCTTCACTGTCAAAGACCTTGGTGTTCTCTTTGACACTCAACTTAATTTTAATCTGCATATTTCTGCCATCACAAATGAAGCCAAATGTTTGCTTGGTTTTATTATACGTTGGTCTAAGGAATTTAATGATTTGTTACCAAGCATTTATATATTTCACTTGTTCGCCCTATCTTGGAGTATTGTTCTGTTATTTGGTCTCCGCAACATAAACTGTATCAGGATCGCATTGAATCGGTCCAAAAACAGTTTCTACTCTTTGCCTTAAGGGATCTAAATTGGAACAGCAACTTACGTTTGCCTTCCTATCATAGTAGGCTTCTTCTTATTGATCTGCCATCATTAAGGAATCGTAGGACAATCTTAGGTATTACATTTCTTCATAATTTGATTCATGGTAATATCGATTCGCCCACCCTGTTAATGCGGCTGCATTTCTCTGTTCCTTCCTGAACTACTAGAAACTATCGTCCGTTACATTTACCACATTGCACCACAGATTATTCTTTAAATTCAGCTTTCCATGTTTTATGTCTTAACTATAATAAATATTATCACGTATTCTTCTTAGAGTTCTCTCTTCCGCTAATAAAATCATTGCTTTTAGCTTATCTTAGGGAACTTCATCCAAATGCCCTGATGTGAACATAGTTTTTGTTCTTGCTCTCTATTTTATTTCTCTCTCTTCATCTCACTCTGAATTTTGTCTTTTTAATATTTCCTTTAGTCTAAGTATCTATTTTCAAATTGTTAGTTCATAATTAGTCCTAAGAACTTTTAATACTTAATTTTAAGTCTAACACTATTTTGTCATACTCTCATTAGTATCATTGACCACTTATGGCTGTGAATCGGGGCATAGCTGGCCGGTCTGGCAAATAAAACACCCCCATCGGGTTGGTGATACTAATGATTATTTAAATGTTTCTGTACTTGTTTTTTTAGGCTTTATTAATTTAAAATTATATTTGTCTTAAGCTCGACTCTAGTTTTGTCAACACATTAATTAAAATAAAAAAAAAAAAAAATTAAAAAAAAGCAATTGGAGCATACTGTAAAATATAGTCTTGGCAGGTCCAGCTTTCGATAGGCAACAGCGAATAGATTTGCTTATCGGAGTCAGCCTTTTCTATGACTTGCTCTGTGTGGGTCAAATCAAGTAAACATTAGCAAGGAGGAAGCAGATTGCGAAGCGCATTTTGTGAGGCATTACAAACGATTGCCCAGTGGCCAATATTCAGTACGCTTGCCTGTTAAGGTTTAATTAATCCCAATATTCAACGTTCTTGGATGAGTATTCTGAGCTGGGTCACATGTCACGCGTTTCTCGCAGCTCATTTCATCAATGCAGATATTTTATTCCTCATCACTGCGTTTTGAAAGAAGATAGCTCAACTACCAAACTTCGAGTCGTGTTTGATGGATCAGCAGCTACATCAACAGGTTATTCGATGAACGACATTCTAATGTCAGGTAATGTCATTCAACCGAAAATGATCGACATATTGCTGCGTTTCCGGTCCTATCCAGTTGCACTCACCGGTGATATTTCCAAAATGTATCGTTGCGTGAAGGTGCCGGAGCCAGACAGCTATCTGCAATGCATTGTATGGATGAATTTACCAGATTATGAATTAGAAGTGTTCAAGCTTGATACGGTCACATATGGAACAAAACCAGCGTCAAACTCTTCTGTACGTGCCATGCACCAGCTCGCCATAGATGAAAAGGATACTTTCCTAGTCGGTTTCGAGGCATTACTTCGCGATTTCTATGTCGAGGATTTGATCTCTGGAGGAAACTCAGTTGAAGAGGCAAGACGCGTCATGCAAGAAACAGCTGGAATATTGGCATGTGGCCAGTTCAAGTTGCGAAAGTGGTGTTCAAGCCATCCCATGGTGCTGGACGGCGTAACAAAGTGCGACAAGGCATTGGTACCAGGAGAAAAGGTTGGTTACGGAGCCTGCATCTATATTGTATCCAAAGGGCAGCATAGCACCCGCAAGTTACTTTGTTCAAAGTCTCGAGTTTCTCCCTTGAAAACGCTCACGATTCCCAAGTTGGAACTATGTGGGGTAGAGTTACTTGCACGTTTAATGGATGAAGTGGCTCGTTTAGGAATTTTCAAAGGGGAATTTCACTGTTGGTCCGACTCTACTGTAGAGCTATCTTGGATTAACGACGAGCCCGGGCGATTTAACGTTTTTGTTTCAAATCGCATCGCCACGATACAGGAACTCACTTCAACAATGGAATGGCACTACTATGTTATCTCGGGGTTCATTGCCCGCTGAGTTGAACACATCATTAGTTTGGTTCAGCGGTCCTAATTTCATTTGTAACCCCACCTCTCAATGGCCAGTCCTATCGCTTCCAGAAAGAACTTCACTTGAGCGTAGAAAGACCGTTCTACTTGTGAAAGGCCCAGTCCGTGACACCTCCATGGACTGCAAGTATGCGAATTCGTTTAGTCGATTGCAGCGTATTTTTGCATACTCTACGCTTAACTTTGATAGTCGCCATCCAATTATATTGCCCAGAAGGCATCCAGTAACTCGTCCCATCATCATGCATTACAATCAGCGAAACTTACACGCTGGGCCCCGAGCGGTACTAGCTCTGGTTCGTTCCCAATATTGGCCAATTTGGGTTGAAAAACTGTAGCCAATGCGATACAGAGATGCGTTCGTGCAAAACCTCGACTCTTTGAGCACATAATGGCAGATCTACGTCAGATCGCGTCAAAGGCTGCCGAGTATTTGAAGTGACTGGAGTCGATTTTTGCGGGTCGTTCTTTTATAAGCCTGAGGTACGAAATAAGGCTCCTGTGAAATGCTACGTCTCTGTATTCGTTTGTTTTGCTACGAAGGCTATTTGGTTGGAACTCGATAAGGATTTAACTACCACGGCATTTTTGCATGCCCTCCAAAGGTTTATATGCACTATAGGAAAACCAAGTCAAATTTGGTCTGACAATGCCACAAATCAATCGAATGGCATTTCATCCCTCCACGATCTCCTCACTTTGGAGGCTGCAGTGAAGACGGCGAAGCATCATTTCTACCGATCTGTTGGCCCTTCTGTCCTAACTTATGATGAGCTTCGCACACTAGTCTGCAACATTGCTGCTGTCATTAATTAACGACCTTTAGTTTCAATTTCAGAGCACCCAGCAGACTTGGACGTACTGACGCCTGCGCATTTCCTGAACGGTGGTCCTCCTTCAGCGAGCCTTACCTCACGAGGCTCAATTTTAATCGCTTGGATGCCTGGCAGCGCGTAAGCTATGTCCAGCAGGTATTCTGGACACGTTGGCGACACGAATACCTGAACTTACTACACCAGCGGGCTAAATGGAGAACTTCTAAGTCTGGTTTGGCGGTTGGCGACGTAGTTGTCGTAAAGGATGAGAATCTTCCGCCGCTTAAGTGGCCACTGGCCAGAATAATTGAACTTATCCCTGGAGGTGGCGCGTTGCACTGGTGGCCGTGCTCAAAACTGATGCTGGCGAGACAAGAAGAGCTACAAACAAACTGTGCTTGCTGCTCCTTAAAGATTCTGTTTAAGACTAAGTCTTCAACGGGGGGGAGGATGTTGGGCCCAGCAATCAGCGCTTAATAACAATTAAGAGCGTATTTGGCCGAACGTATTGGCATATAAGAGAATTTGTAAAGAGATTGCTCTCTCCTTTTTAGCGTTCATTCGTTCTCCCACGCACCGGCTCAGCTTTGATCAGCCGGCTCGCTTACATCGAATTAAGTACATATTTCACCCTCGCTTAGTGCAGACATTAGCTCAGATTGTTCTAGTTGACTATTACTTATATACTTACATACGTATAGCAGCAGACAGCACGACATCGAAAGTCGAAAAATCTCGATAGCTCAACAGCTAAAGGGAAAAAATGAAAATAAACCGTATGAGAGAACAACAGCTTAAATTTGAGAGCAAAACTTTCCCAAGTAAGTGAGAGCAATTATTTTTAATGTAGGTGCCACAAAAATGTTTATTTAATAAAACTTAAAATAATTATATGTATCGAGTACAAGTACCGCGAAGTCACAAAATCAACTGACCGAGCCGACACATTAATAACTGACCTCGCACAACTGTCTGACTTGCAATACAACTGTTCACAACAGACTCAACTGACAACAGACTCTATAACAACTGAACCGACTGAATGTGCAGCATGCCCTTTTAGACTCTGTTTCCTAAAAGGGAAAAAAAGAGTCTATTGGGTTTGTGCAATGTCCGTCCGTCTGTCCGTATGAACACAATATTTTTCGGCGCTATTAGAGAACAAATTTTCCCGATCCGCCCACTAGGGGCGTGGCAAATCGGAAAACTCTTCCGCCCATAGGCCAGAAATCAAACTAGATGATAAACTAGAAAGTTGCAATTTGGAATGTATACTCTCGGTGACAACCCAAGTTCAAAAAGCTATGGCGGATATATATACGCCAATTGGGGGCGTGGCATAGCGGGAAAAACGTATTAATCATTATCATTATCATTAATGCTAAGATATATCTACGCCCATTGGAGGTGCGGCAAATGGTAGATATATCTACGCCCATTGGGGGCGTGGCAAACCGCAAAATTTTATATCTCCTACAGTTTTAGAGCTTGAAGCTTAAAAATTGGATGGTTCAATTACTAATGTCCTCCTCTATCGATGACCTAAAAATAATTTTTCAGCCTTTTTGGGGGCGTGGCATATCGAAAAATACCCTGTAATTTACGTACGGATAATTATTCATCCCATTTTTTATCAGTTAGACATAGTCTTTGCATGAACAGTTTCCCTATTATGGTTACTGGTGATAACCACCCTAAAGAATCATATATTTATGCAAGTGTCGATAAGACCATTGTTTTTGTTATTATTATTCGAAAAAGAGTCGCGTATGATACGATATGACACGAAAATGACTCGAATTTGATTATAAAATTGGGTCATAAGCAACGCATCAAGAATATTCGCGTATGATACGAATATGACTCAATTTGATTCTATAAATAAGTCATAAACAACGGATCTAGAAGAGTCGCGGCTAAGGTATTTTTTTCTCGCGACGGATGAGTCATTTATGGAAAATAAGCTCATTCATGATTATTTTAATCGGAAAGAGGACTCAAAAAAGACTCGAATATGATCGCAAATGTTTGGTGGGAAGAAGGGCACAGTGGATTTCGTAGTCGAGCAGTCTCGACTACAGCTTTCATACATGTTTTAAATATATACATGTCTAACTAAAGATCAATAAAATTCGATTTTGATAGTTGTTTAAGAAAAAAAAAAAAATACTGTAACGCCAAATTTTATTTTTGTTTTTGTTTTTCTTGTTTTTTTTTCCATAATTTCTATAGTTCTGCTTATTTTATTTGTATTATGTTGACAATTCGTGAGTCAAATAAATAAAATTAAAATTTGCTAGACCGGCCAGCTATGTAATAGTGATAGTAAGTAGATACTAAGAACAAGTAAGAAGGCTCTAGTCGAGACGGCTCGACTACGAGATACCCTGAACCCAAAAAAGGTGACACTCTTCTTCTTTACGCACGTATAGGCGCGCAGTTGCTGCCATGGCTTGGCGGTGGGTTGGGCTGAACTTAGAGCGCTTATAACTCCATTTCTAGATGCACGATCTTTATGAAATTTTCAGACTAGATTAAGAGTATCTAAATGTATCTAAGTGCTAAATTTCAAGTCTCAAGTATTTGAAATGCGTTTTTTCCAAATTGTGGGCGAAGGGGGCGTGTCATCCAAAATCTGAATTATTATTAATACATAATCTGCGTATTCATAATATCTATCTAAATATACAAATTTGAAGTCTTTAGCTAAAACGGTGTAGAAGTTATGCTCAAAAAACATAAAAAATTGAAACGAATTTTCGATTTTTTATCGATAATTTGGAAATGGGATGAGTTATCGAAAAAAACAAAATAAACTCGTACTGCCTAGCTAGCATACGAGTGTTCATGTGAAAGCTCTCTAGCTTTTGTAGTTTCCGAAATCTCGACGTTCATACGGACGGACGGATGGACGGACGGACAGACGAACAGGGCTCAATCAACTTATTTTTTTATGCTGATCAAGAATATATATACTTTATGGGGTCTGCGACGTCTCCTTCTACCTGTTACATACATTTTCACAAAACCATTATACCCTGAATTGCCATTTTCAATGGGTTCAGGGTATAAAAATAGAATGTGTTAATTGAAAACTTAAATTAGAATTATAGGTTCTATGGTATGATATTAACCTAACAATTTATAATAATTTTTAAAATAAAAAATATTAGTGAGAAAAAGGAAAATTAAAAAAAATACAAAATTAGAGATGAAAAGGAAAATAAAGATAGGAATAGAAAATATAAAAGTCAGCAGCATCCAAACTCAACTCAGGGCATTTCGAGTAACTACAGTAAGATGAGCTGAAAGCAATGATTTTATTAGAGGAAGAGAGAGCTCTGAGGAAACTACGTGATAATATTTATTATAATTAACACATAAGACTTGAAAAGCATAATGTAATGAATAATCCGTGGTGCACTGTGGTAATTGTAAGGGGCGATAGTTCCTGGTAATTCGGCAAGAAACAGAAAAATGGAGCCGCATTAACAAGCTGGGCGAGTTAATGTTACCAATGATTAAGTTGTGTAGGAATGTAATACCTAAAATTGTCCTACGATTAACTAATGATGGCAGGTCAATAAGTAGAAGCCTACTATAATAGGAAGGTAAACGCAAATTGTTGTCCCAATCAAGATCCCTTAAAGCAAAGAGTAGAAACTGTTTCTGGACCGATTCAATGCGATCCTGATACAGTTTATTTTGCGGAGACCAAATAACTGAACAATATTCTAAGATAGGGCGCACAAGTGAAATAAATAACTGCTTCGTAATAAAAGGATCTTTAAATTCCTTAGACTATCGTTTAATAAAGTCAAGCACACATTTAGCCATCACAAATGGCGGAAATATGCAGATTGAAATTAAGTTTAGTGTCAAAGAGAAAGCCAAGATCTTTGATGGTAAAAGTGCGTTTTAAGGAAATATTAATATTATAGTCGACAATGTGTGGAATAGTTCGACAGAAGGTCATAGACATACACTTAGAGTAATTTAAGTGCAATTGATTAACCTCACACCAACATTGAAATGCATTAAGGTCATCTTGAAGATGTGCATACTCAAGTAGACTATAATATGAGAGGCAAAGTTTTACATCGTCTGCATACATAAATATAGTTGAATGAGAAATAAAACTTGGCAGGTCATTTATAAAAAGATAATAGAGCAAAGGTCCTAAATGACTACCCTGAGGAACACCCGACGTAACAAAGATTAGTTTAGAAATTGATAATCTCACCAAAACTCTCTGAGTTCTATCCTTTAAGTAGGATGAAATCCACGATAAAAGTTTAGGGGAAAATCCTAAGCGATCCAGCTTTAAAATTAACAAGTGATGGTGAACTGAATCAAATGCTTTACTGAAGTCAGTATAAATAACATCAGTTTGCATTCTATTCGAAAAACTGTCGTTTACTAGGGAAGTAAATTCTAATAGATTCGTAGCGGTAGATCGATTTTGAAAAAACTCATGTTGCGATGGGTGAATAATCGATACAAAAGTGTTGTAAGGATGAGGTTATTATTTTTTCAAATAACTTCGGAATATAAGATAATTTCGCAATACTTCTATAATTGGAAATGTCAGATCTTCCGCCTTTTTTATGTAACGGAATGATAAAAGACTCTTTCCAACATAAAGGGAAAACCGAGGTCTCCAAAGACAAATTAAACAATTTTAATAATGGTGACAGAGGAGCAACACTACACTCTTTAATCACACAACTTGGAATATTATCAGGAGAGAACGATGATTTCAGTGTCCTAATGGCTGCAACCAAGCAATCTGCTGAGATATTAGGAATATTATCTGAATAAGATTCAGAAAAGGAATATGTGTTTGAGTAATTAATTGAATCAACGGAAGAATAAGTTGATTGAAAAAATTTTGCAAAAAGATCAGAAGACTTTTGATCATCACAAGATTTTTCCAAACCAAAGAAAAATGGGGTTGGCAAACCAGAAGATTTACGCTTAGAATTTACAAAAGTGTAAAATTGTTTCGGATCCCGATAAAACTGGCGTTTGACACGTATAAGATTATTCTCATAACAGTGAGAATTAGACTTGGCTATAGAATATTTAGCCCAATCAACAGCCGAACCAGACTTTTTAAAATTTTTTAAATATTTTGATTTAATATTTCTTAAATTAGAAAGCGTCTTAAAAAACCAGGGCGGCTTATTCCGAACAGGCGAATTACTACTGAGGGAAACACATACATCTATAATAGAATCTAGAGTTGAGTAAAAAAGGGATGTTGCTAGATTAACATCAACCGACTCATATAAACTTGACCAGTCAGCTGAACTAATCAATTTGTTTAGCAAGACAAAGTTGCATATGCGAAAGCAACGTCTACGATTTGAAGGTGCTTCTGATACAGGTAATGAATTCCTAACAGATAAAGAAACCTCTAAGGTGGGATGATAAGTATCCTCTGGTAAACAAAAAGGGTTTGATCTCGATGCATTAATGATGGAATCATTATTTGTGAACACAAGATCAAGCGAGCGATTCTGATAATTAGAAATTCATTTGAATTGTGTTCATTTGAAGCAAAGAAAGGTTGAACAATTCAAAAAAAAAAATTGTGATCAACTGTCGGAATAAGGTAGTTTACATTACAAGGTAAAGACCAAGAAGTATTGGGAATATTAAAATCACCCAACACAAAAAACAAGTCATTGTCATTGGTATGTCCATAAATTTCTTTAATACAAGTTATGTGATTCTCATAAACTTGTAAATCAGAAGAAGGAGGAATATATGAACATGTAATAAATAATGAGCACGATGGGAGAGTTAATTTCACATCTATAATCTCCACATCATGAAGGGAGGAAAATGTAAACAATTCCGAGAGGATACTGGACTTAACAGCGATTAAAACTCCACCTCCTCTACGGTCAAGTCTATAAATAGTGTAATTACTTGACAGAATTTCACTATTATGAATACTATGTCTTAACCACGTTTCTGTTAACGCAATGAGATCAAATGAAGAACTGAAACTATTTAGGAATATGCTTTTAAGCTTAGAGTTTATACCCTGAACATTTTGGTAGATTAGGGACAATTGAGAAAAGTCTAATTTATTTCTTAGTTTTTTGGTGCAGTTTTTTATGAAGATTGCACCGAAGGTATATTCAACGCTACAGGAGTTGATCTATTACGATTCTTCGGTTTAAATTCATGCAGAACTATATGTGGAGGCCAAAATTTGGGATCACATATAGTTGTGAAATATTCAACCGGTACATTTAACTTAAACGAAGAAATTTCACGAGGAGTCGAGAAATTAAACTTCGATATGGAAACAGAAACACTCACAGAGGTCTTAGAGCAAATGTATGAAGATACTGCTTCACATGTTGTATCCGCCGAAAGCCTAGATAAAAAAACTTGCTTTCAAGGAGCAGTAATATTCGAATTGGTTACCGTATTACCATTCTCTGTATGAACAACAATTGGAGGAGGATCCAATTTTTGAACAGGGTCAAGAGATTCAGTAACACCATCAACTGTTAAGGCAGTAGCCTCCGGACCAAGCGAGGGAACACAAATCGAGCGAGGGGATGAAGACAGAACAGAAACACAAGGTGAGGGAGGAGCAAGCGAGTTGGGAGACGATGTTAGTACAGGAGGAGGTACTAACAAAGAGGGATACTCAGCTTCAGATTGAGGGTCATCAAACTTAAAATTGACTAATAAATCTTCAGCAGCTACCAGGTCACTATATAACTACTTAGACATTTTATTCAATTTAAAAAATTGAACCATCACAGCATTATACATCTTTGAAAAATTAATTTGTTTTTCCAAGCATGTCGGACAAGACCAACGTTAGCCACCACTACCAATTTTAACAGTGCAAGCTTTTTTGCAGCAGCTCATATTCGCAATTGGGATTCAAAAGAAATCAGTTGGAAAAAAACAAAAAGTGATAATGTTGCGAGAGCTAGTCATAACAACAAACAATAGCTAAAGCGCAAAGGCAAAAACAAAAATAAACCGTACGAAAGAGCAACAGTTTAAATTTGAGAGCAAAACTTACCAAAGTAAGTGAGAGAGTAAGAGCACACAGTCAAGTGTAAAAATAGGAAGAGATGGGGAGCGCGAAAAACAACAAGAGACGCTAAAGCAAAAATGAAATTACTTCACTGCACCAAACTGCAATTCAGTAACAAAACGAAACACTGTGATCAAACTATACAAAGAAACAAAGAACTTTGCAATATAAAAACAGACCGCAACTGTGTGAAATTTAAATAAAATAAGTAATCAAATACAAAAACAAAAAAGTGATCACGGAGCGCAAAAAAAAACACGTCTAACTCATTCAACTGAGAACTCTCTCTGAAAACATAATACCATTATGTATACCTCTCTCAAAACGTAAAGCCCATTGAAAATGGGAAATAAGGGTATAATAGTTTTGTTAAGAGTATGTAACAGGCAGAAGGAGGCGTGGCAGACCCCATAAAGTACATATATTCTTGATCAGGGTGACGAGAAAAGTTGATATAGCCATGTCCGTCTTCTAGCTAATTCATCTTTAGAGTTAGAGTCTCCAAGTGTTCTGTATATATATGTATATACTAATTTAATACAATTTCGGTTTTTGTCAGACTTTTGATTCCGGTCCCCACTTCGTCCCACCACCCTCAAATATGAAAAAAAAAAAATGCATTTCAAATACTAGAGACATGCAGTTTGGTTTAGCATATAGATATGAATATCGTAATCATAATCGTAAGATATCAATACGATTGTCCATCTAGAAACAGAATTATTAATCATCAAAGTTTTCTCATCAAAATCCATGCGGCGCAGCAGCAAAGCAGCGAGACAGCAAGACGCTTGCAATGCTTACACACATGCATACACATATACATGCATACAAGCCTAGATCAGCATCTATGTGTGCGCGTGGTTTTGCATGCGTGCAGAAACGAATCGAATAATTCTTGCAATATTATTCGTTCGAAGAAGGGCTTTATGTTTCTTTTGCGTTTGAAGTTGAAAAATAAAAACGAATGTTGATGTGATGCACTGTATTTTTTCAATGCTTACACACATACAGGCCTACAAGCATAGATCAGAGTGTGTGTGTGCTCGTGTTTTTGCATGTATAGTTTCTTACGCGTGGAGAATCGAAATGAGGCATTTTTGGAATATGATTCGTTCGAAGAAGGGCTCAGGGTATTTCGTAGTCTAGCAGTATCGACTACAGCTTTCTCACTTGTTATAATAAGTAGGTACTGTCCTAGTATTAATTTTAATTTTTATTATACCCTGAACCCATTGTTTTTTATTTTATTTTTTTATCGCAAGTCATGGGATTCCCGTTAAGTTAACTGAGATATTTTCCAGAAGGAAAACATACCAGTGTAATATAACAAATCATTATTCTTGCGTCTCATGAATTGAATAAAGCTTCACATACCCGATTTTTGGGTGTGTGTGTAATGTTTTAATAAACTTACTTTTACTTACTTGTAGATAAAATTAGTAAAATTTTTCACAGAGTTGTAAAGTGTACATTTTTTATTTTTATATAATAATTCTTGCTCTTTTGGTTATTATTATTATCATTATTATTATTATTATTATTATTATTATTATTATTATTATTATTATTATTATTATTATTATTATTATTATTGTTATTATAATTATTATTATTATTTTATTTTTTTTTATAATTTTGGCTGAGATAGATATGCTTTATGCACCGTCAGTCAGGACGTCACTCTGCTGGTGTGTCGGACTGCATGATTACTTACCAACTAAAAAAACCTGCTCTTCTAGGGCTAAATTCCACCTTGGAACCGGGAACTCCCGCATTAACCTTCAAGGTGGTGCCCTCGAATATGCTCTATCTGAGTGTTACCCTGTCTGTGCCTGCGTCCAGGTCATACTTCTTCCGCCGCAGAACATTTTTGGCAAAGTCCCAGATTTTTTTCCAGGCATCTATGCTGCTGCACGTTTTCTGTACTATTATACCTACTTTGACTTCGCCGACCAAGCCTGCCAAGGCGGTTCTTTCTTCTGACCATCTTTCGCAGTCAAAGAAAGTGTGTTCTGCGTCGTCCATTGTATTTTCGCAGTAAATACAGCTGGATTCGTCAGTTTTCCCCATCTTTTTTAGGTACTTTCGAAAGTATAAAAGACGTTTCACCGTGCTTTCTATTTATCCACTGCACTAGATCGGAAATTATTCTTGCATTCCATCTTCCATATCTTTCGGATGACCATATCGCCTGCCAGGAGGCTATAGTTTGCTGCCGTATGATCTTTGCTGTCTGTTCAAAGAATTCTCCGCTCTGCCGGATGTGCCAAACCATCCGCATATGCTACCGATGTTTCGGTACAATTGTACGGTACCAGATCGAAATGGCGGAGGCATCTGTATTAGATGTGGGGAAGCAGGCCACAACATGAAAGACTGCAGAAAACCCCCAAAATGTTGCATATGCACTGACGCAGGGCGTAGCTCTGTTGCCCACATGCCAGGATCGCAGAAATACCCAGGCACTCGTATAGCACCATGATAAAGATACTCCAAGGTAACCTACACCGGAACAAAACTTCAGATGCACTTTTGACACAGATCGTAGCGGAATACGCTATCGATATTGTGATCATTAGTGAGCAATATAAGCAGAAAGCAAACGGAGTTTGGCTAGAGGACGAAACCAAGACTACGGCCATATGGATTCCCAGTGCCAGTGGACAGCTGCTACAAGAGAGCAAGCTATGAAATTGTTACGTCTACGCACGGTTCAGGGATGTCGTAGTAGTTAGCTGCTACCTGACACCTAGCGTCGACATAAACACTTTCCAAATTAAGCTAGACGCAATCGAGGACCTGCTCATGGATCGAAGGAAGCCTTTCATTGTGGCAGGCGATGTCAACGCACGAGCAGTAGATTGGGGTATGCCCTCTAGTAACTCTAGAGGACGTAAAATCATGGATATGGCCGCTGGAACTGAACTTGATGTAGCAAACCGCGGTAACAGACCTACCTTCCACAGGCCTTCCACAGAATGCGAAGGCACTATTCCGGACATAACACTTGCATCTGAGCATATTATAGATCGGATCAAGGACTGGAAAGTATTGGACGATTTCACTGGTAGTGATCATGAGTATATCTCATTCACCTACCAGAATAATAAACGACAATTACCCCCCGCGCGTCTTATAAAAAAACCGTGCGGAAGGGACATAAATAAAATTAATACGGGAAAGTTACTCACTTCGGTGACAGAAGTGAGCGACAATTCAATGGGGCATTGAGTACGAACCAAATTTTCGAAAGAAGCCTTACAGCCATGGTAAAAGCGGAAGAGTAGAGAATGAAAGGAGCTGTCGATTGCTATGCAAAGATATAAACAGAGATCCCTGGGGACTTGGCTACAAAGTAGTCATGAAAAAATTGAGAAACTCTGGAGCAACTCCAAACGTGGATGATGAAACGATGGATCACATAGTGGATACACTATTCCCAACACGCATTCACGAAACGAATGCGTGGGCAGCTGAAGAAACTCATAGCTCAAATCCCAATTTTACAGAGGAAGAGCTCAAGATTGCTGCACTCTCCCTGAAAAATAAAAAATCCCGGGACCAGACAATATACCGGCAGAGATGTATAACGCATGTCTAAAAGAAAGATTATTCCCAGAAGTATGGAAAGAGCAGAAACTTGTGTTCATCAGCAAAAGCAAAGGCGATCCCAACACACCATCGGCATACCGCCCATTGTGTATGCTAAATACAGCTGGCAAGCTGTTAGAAAAACTCCTGAAACTAAGGCTACTAGCTGCAATAGATGCCGCTGGAGGACTTAGCCCCAGACAGCATGGTTTCAGGGTCGGAAAATCCACAATGGGAGCTATTGATGAAGTTGTTCAGGCAGCAAGAGTAACGGAAAGAGGAAATGCATACTCGCGCCCAGTGGTTCTATTAGTAACGCTCGACGCCAAAAATGCTTTCAATAGGGTCAGATGGAGCGATATGCTTGCTTCCCTAGAGCAACGTTTTCGAATACCGGAGTACCTAGTGCATATGATGAGGAGCTACTTGCAGGATCGAGTACTCCTGTATGACACACAGACTGGTACAAAACGCTATAGAGTGACTAGAGGGGCTGCACAGGGGTTGATCCTAGGAATATCAGCTACGACGACATTCTAAGACTGGAAATGCCTGAAGAAACATTTCTAATCGGATACGCTGACGACATCGCGGCCGTTATCACTGTCAGAAACACCACAGAAGCCCAAAAAAGACTTACCCAAGTCATGATCCGCACGCATATGTGGCTGAGCTGTCGAGGTCTGGAACCTGCTAACCAGAAAACAGAGCTACTTCTGTTTACAGGAAAGCAGATTCCAACCGAAATAGAGATGCGAGTAAGCGGAAATCAAATAAGGACCCAGAGGACAGTGAACTATCTAGGCGTTAGACTAGATAGCAAACTCACTTTCGGGGAACAGCTGAACCACGCCACGCGAAAAGCAGATGCATTAACGGGCTCGCTGAGTAGACTGATGGCAAAAGTTGAGAGTCCGATGGAAGGGAAACGAAGACTTCTTATAGAAACGACGAACGCTACACTTGTCTATGGTAGCGAAGTATGGGCGGATAATCTACAAGCAGCTGTGAGACGCAAACCGATGTTATCCGTGCAGAGAAGAGCAGCCTTGCGGATAACATCGGTGTATCTGGAGCTGCAGTAGTCGTGATAGCTGCAGTCATACCGGTGGACCTACTTGCTCAAGAACGCAAAAAAATATGGCAACTCCGGCAGGGAGGAGAATCCTCTGAACAGGCAGCAAAGATCATACAAACCATAGCCTCCTGACAGGCGCGATGGTCATCCAAAAGATATGGAAGATGGACTGCAAAAATAATCCCCGATCTTGAGCAGTGGATAAATAGAAAGCACAGTGAAACGTCTTTTTACCGTACACAAATTCTTTCCGGTTATGGATATTTTCGAAAGTACCTAAAAATTATGGGGAAACTGACGAATCCAGCTGTATTTACTGCGAAAATACAATGGACGACGCAGAACACACTTTCTTTGACTGCGAAAGATGGTCAGAAGAAAGAACCGCCTTGGCAGGTTTAGTCGGCGAAGCCAAAGTAGGTACAATAGTACAGAAAATATGCAGCAGCATATATGCCAGGAAAAAAGTCTCTGACTTCGCCAAAAATGTTCTGCGGCGGAAGAAGTATGACCTGGACGCAGGCACAGAGAGGGTAACGCTCAGATAGAGCATATTCGAGGGCACCACCTTGAAGGTTAATGCGGGAGTTCCCGGTTCCAAGGTGGAATTTAGCCCTAGAAGAGCAGGTTTTTTTAGTCGGTAAGCAATCATGCAGTCCGACACACCAGAAGAGTGACGTCCTGGCTGACGGTGCATAAAGCATTTTTACCTACTTCAGACAAAAAAAAAAAATTAATAATAATAATAATAGTTATTATTATTATTATGATTATTATTACTAAATTATTAATATATTATATTATTGTTTGACTTTTTGTATACCCTATTGGTTTTGTTAAAAGTATGTAACAGGCAGAAGGAGGCGTGGGAGGACCTATAAAGTATATATATTCTTGATCAGGGTGACGAACTGTAAATTATCCAACGGAGTTTTTGAACTCTCTGGAGTTACCAGGATTTCCAGCACATAACTTGCAACTCAAAGTTGGTTCAGTTATTATGATATTGCGTAATTTGACCGCGACTATGCAACGGTACTCGGCTTGCGATGAAAAGACTTATGACGAATTTGATTGAGGCAAACATTATTAACGGAAAGTACGCAGTTGAAAATGTATGTATTCCTCGAATTCCAAAGATTCCGAGTGATCTTCAGTTTGACTTCAAACGTTTGCAATTTCCGATTCACCTTCATTGTTTTTCACATGGGCAGTTATACGTTGCGTGTTGGGAACCATCCGCTTGTTTGTGGTTTACCAAAGAGGACTGCAATGAAAGGGATAATTTGAGGACACGCTTCATTACTGTTGTGAAATTAAATAAAATTTTTCCTTTTCAAATATAAACAAGTAAGAACGTTGCAGTTAGGCGGAACTAACTGCGAAATACTTTGTTCCCATAGGTGCATCTTATTTATTTAATAAACATTTAATTAAAAAAATTTCGTGCATGGGTCTCGAATATTGGCCGTGTGCCTACCTCAACTTTGAATTAAGAAAACGATCAACAGGTAATTAAAAATATTTGACCTCTCGTGCAATTTGAACCCAAAATCGTTAACTTAATTCAAAGTTGAGGTAGGCACACGCCCAATATTCGAGACCCATGCACGAAACTTGCAAATTAGAATTGCTACATGCAGCAAGTGTATCGCACACAGGCACATAAATGCCTACACATATAGCGAGGAAGTGTAAATGTGTGTGCGTATGCAAGCTCACATCGCTACCCAACCGAACGAACATCAACTGCTGGGGTTCTAATAGTGCTACAGGCAGCAAGAATATTGCATACAAGCACATAAATGCCTACACATATAGCGAGGAAGTGTAAATGTGTGTGTGTATGGTCATCGGGAAATAATATTCGTTATGCACATCAACACTTTCATACCCTTTCCACAAATAATCATGAAAACGCTAACATTTTGTATGAGCATGGCAAAGCCGCTTAAGAATTCGATATACTCTTCGCTCACAAGAGAACTAATGGGATCGCGTCGAGAAGAAATTTCAATTTTTGTGAGCTGCTTGCTGTTTGTGCCAGCATACATATATTTTTGTGAGAAGAGAGCAGAGAGTAAAAAGCATGGGGCAGAAAGAGAAAGAGAGCAAGGGAAAGAGCGGCACATGTCAGACTTTTTAGGAAAATCGACCGTCACCGTCGAGCGCTCGAAGCGGAATGATTTTGCCATCAGCAATTTTTCTCTCCCGACCCGAAAAGTAAAAACCCGAGCAAATACGAAGTTGATGGGGTTCTAATGTCAAAAAATAAGTGTGCACATTAATTTGTTCCAGTTGTCCACTCTATGTGTTGTATGGTTAGTGCTGCTGATGATTTGTGATTTGTTTTGGGTTTAGCTAATGATTTCATGTTATTTTAAATGACCTGGGTTCGAGTCCTGCTGGAAACTTTTTGTTTATTAATCGAAAACTTATAAATTTTATTTTTTAAATTCATTAATATTATTATATTGATGTTAAAATGCTTTCTGCCATCTTAGCAATTAATACTGAGCTATTATAAGCATGTATTATGCAGTTGGCCACAACAAACTTCTTTGCCGATTTGCCACGCCCCCAGTGGGCATAGACGCATAATTTTTGGCCAGTTCTTAGAAAGGGCCGAGGCTAACATGACTGCAAAATTTGGTTGCTTACATTCCAAAAATGCGAAAATTACAGGGTATTTTTCGATATGCCACGCCCCCAAAGAGGCTGAAAAATTATTTTTGGGTCATATATTGCTTGCTCATATATTTTATTTATTTTAATTAATGTGTTGACAAAACAAGAGTCAAGCTTAAGACAAATATAATTTTAAATTAATAAAGCCTAAAAAAACAAGTAAGAAAGCTGTAGTCGAGACTGCTCGACTACGAAATCCCCTAAGCCCTTCTTCGAACGAATAATATTGCAAGAATTATTCGATTCGTTTCTGCACGCATGCAAAACCACGCGCACACATAGATGCTGATCTACGCTTGTATGCATGTATGTGTGTATACATGTGTGTAAGCATTGCAAGCGTCTTGCTGTCCCTCTCTGCCTTTGTTGCTGCGCCGCATGGATTTTGATGACAATCGTATTGATATCTTTAGATTATGATTATGATATTAATATCTATATACTAAACCAAACTGCATGTCTCTAGTATTTGAAATGCATTTTTTTCATATTTGGGGGTGGTGCGTCGAAGGGGCGACCGTCATCCAAAATCTGACAAAAATCGAAATAGTATTAAATTAGTATCTATATATATGCAGAAGACTTGGAGACTCTAACTCTAAAGATGAATTAGCTAGAATTTTATAATTAGTTCCCGATAAATTCCTTTATCGATAACTTTGCAAATGTACAAGTTATCGGATTTCTGAAATAAACTCGTACTGCGCGTGCAATATACGGACCTAACACAAAAAGAATGAACTCTCTAGCTTTTGTATCTTTGGAAATCGACGCGTTCATACATACGGTCGGACGGACGGACGGACGGACAGACTGACATGGCAATATCAACTTTTCTCGTCACCCTGATCAAGAATATATATACTTTGTGGGGTCTGCCATGCCTGCTTCTGCCTGTTACATACTTTTAACAAAACCATTATTCCCTGATTTCCCATTTTCAATGGGCTCAGGGTATAACAAGTACAGAAACATTTAAATAATCATTAGTATCACCAACCCGATGGGGTGTTTTAATTGCCAGACCGGCCAGCTATGCCCCGATTCACAGCCATAAGTGGTCAATGATACTAATGAAAGTATGACAAAATAGTGTTATTTGAAGACTTAAAATTAAGTATTAAAAGTTCTTAGGACTAATTATGAACTAACAATTTGAAAATAGATACATAGACTAAAGATTAGCAAATAAAAGGAAATATTAAAAAGACAAAATTCAGAGTGAGATGAAGAGAGAGAAATAAAATAGAGAGCAAGAACAAAAACTATGTTCACATCAGGGCATTTGGATGAAGTTCCCTAAGATAAGCTAAAAGCAATGATTTTATTAGCGGAAGAGAGAACTCTAAGAAGAATACGTGATAATATTTATTATAGTTAAGACATAAAATATGGAAAGCTGAATTTAAAGAATAATCCGTGGTGCAATGTGGTAAATATAACGGACAATAGTTTCTAGTAGTTCGTGAAGGAACAGAGAAATGCAGCCGCATTAACAGGGTGGGCGAATCGATATCCAGTCTGTGTTATATGGTTAGTGGTTATAATAAATCAAAAGCCAAAATCAATCTATGTAAGTTAATTATTCCAGTTACAGTAAGAATAACTGCCGCAGGTCCAAGTAAAACAAGTAAGAAGGCTCTAGTCGAGACGGCTCGACTACGAGATACCCTGAGCCCTGAAAAAAAAGTGATACTCTTCTTCTTTACGAACGTATAAACTAGTAATCTGCTAACCGAGCAGTTGCTGCCGTGGCTTGGGGGTGGGCTGGGCTATACTTTGAACGCTTATATCTCCATTTCTAGATGGATGATCTTCATGAAATTTTCAGTGTAGATTGAGAGTATCTAAATGTATCTACATATGTTCCAAATTTCAAGTCTCTAGTATTTGAAATGTTTTTTTTTTTTTTTTTTTTTAATTGGGGGCGAAGGGGGCGTGGCATCAAAAATCTGAAAATTACATAATCTGCATATTCATAATATCTATCTAAATATACAAATATACATTTTCACAAAATCATTATACCCTCAATTGCCATTTTCAATGGGTTCAGGGTATAAAAATATATATAAATATAAAACCATTGTGAGGAGCAATATAGGTATGCACGTATGCAGTGTATATAAACACATGTATTTGCTATGTGTTTATATGCACATACGTGCATGCATGTATTGCTCCACACAGCGACGCGAGCACTATAGGAGCGACCCTCGCGACTGGAAAGGGTCAGAGAGCGGACTATAGTCCGTCTCTGTCGCTCCTATAGTGTCAGCAATTAGCTCGCGTCGCTCACCCGCGGGTCATAGGGCACCGTTAGCCGAGGTACCACTGCAAGTAATGGATGCTCTCTCTTTGCATAGCAACAGCGGTACTTCGAAAAGCGGCCGCAACATTTGGCGGGCTGCTGGCGTCACCCAGATCACGCGATTGTGCCGTTATTTGGGCACGAGCGGCAGGCAGGCCCCGCTCCAGAGCCGAACAGGGCCTGCGGCGGCCCTATAAAAAGGCACCGGCGGCCTCAGAGAAGTTTAATCAAGAATCAAGAGTGGATCAAGAATCGAGAGTGAAATTAATGTGGATCAAGAATCAAGAGTGAATCAAGAATCGAGAGTGGAGTTTATGTGAATCCAGAATCAAGAGCGAAGTGAGATCAGTGCAGATCCTAGCGTGAGCTGGAGCGCTTGGGCGAATCCTGGTGCCACTGAGCCGCAATTGCTCGCCCAGCCGGAGTGCGTGAACAAACATAAAACACTCGACGACTATACAAATGTGTTGTACCACGAATTAAAAATAAGCATTATAACGAGAATATACCAAGTTCAAAGCAAACTCACGAGTGTTATTATTCAATATCGCAAGGGCTTCAACAAATAAATTTGTTGAAACGAATCCACAGTCGGCTGAAACTGGCCCGGCTTAGACTCGGGTATAACAGAAGGTTCGTTACACCAATATAATAATAACACAATATATTTTTAAACTATAAACAATTTATATAGAATCATGATAAGCATTTAAGTTTATTTCTAAGATTATTTATTTATTAAGTTTTTGGAATGTAGTTTTATCTCCATTTTCTGTTGACAATATTTTTATCGCTTCATGTCGTTGAACGCTAATTGGACGTCGGATATTCCAAGATTGTATTTCCGCTGTTCCAAAGCACTGATAAAATATGTATGTTAATATCGAAATAAGTCCAGACACTTCAAAAGCTTTTCTCCATTGATCTATGGAATCCTAAAAATAAAAATAAATGGAAGTTCATTAATTTAATTAAACGTTGCCTATATACATAAATTTGTTAATGTAGAAGTTGATAGAGTTGACATTTGGAATGCATGCATGTATACTTGCTTTGACAACACTAGTTCAAACAAGTAGTCGACACTGCTCGACTACGAGATCCCTAGAACCCTTCTTCGAACGAATATTCCAAGAATTATTCGATTCGTTCTGCACGCGTAGCAATATATACATGCACACACACGCACGCAGCCACACGATGATATACGCTTGTATGTGTACACGCATTTCAGGCGTCATGCTGTCTCGCTTGCTCTGTCACGTGGCAAACCAAACTGTGACTCTAGTATTTTGGACGGGAATCCAAAATCTGACAAAAATCGATATTTTATTAAAATTCTATCGATATATATGCAGAAAACTTGGAGACTATAACCACTAACCATACAACACATAGACTGGACAACTAGAACAAACTTTTTTCACGAAGCAGATTATGATTTCCCGTCCTAGTCATCTTCGTATTTGCTCGGCTCTTTAATTTACTGTTCGGGCAGCGAAAATATAGCAGTTGATATTCAGTTCGCTGCCAGCGCTCGAACGAAATGATTCTATTCTCATATGAAGCACCGCTGTGTGCTATTCTTTCTTTACTCACTCTCTCACTCACTCTCTCTACGCTTCAGTAGTTTGTCTATTTTGTATGGCTGGAATTGTAGAGTGACTGTCAAATGAGCCTTTACGGCTTGCAGCAGTCATTTTGGCAATAATGAGTATATGGTGTATTCTGACATTTGTCAATAAAGATGAATTTCTTGATCCACTTAAATAGTATATAATCCGCAACAATATATTCGAAATTTGTTAATGCGTAACTATGATTTAGCGGTTCAAAAATGTTACTAAATTAATTATAGCCTTTTCATTTATAAAATATCTGTAAGAATAAATGCATATGTTTGCATAACATACATAAAACATACATACCATATACATATGTATGTACATGGGGGAAATGTATTTGAAAGTCTACAAGATCGAGCGATGGCAAGACCGTTCATACAATTCTAAATCCAAGGCCCTACAATTGCTACATGCAGCAAAGCTGTCGCACACAATCACATAAATGCTCATACATGTAGCAAGACATTGTAAATGTGTTTGTGCATGCTCATCGCGAAAAAGGTATTCTTATGTACATGACGCTTTCATACCCTTCAAAAAAATAATCACGAAAACACTAAAATTTTGCATGAGCATGGCAAACCTTTTCAAGAGTTCGGCATACTCTTATTCAGAAGCGAAGATGTGATCGTCGCGAATCGCGACTCGCGGACAAATTTCAATTTTTGTGAGCTGCTGGCTTGTGCCTGCATACACACACATACGTACATACATATATGTATATATGAGAGGCATAGAGAGAGTGAGTGACAGAGTGAGTGAGAGAGTGAGTAAAGAAAGAATAGCACACAGCGGTGCTTCATATGAGAATAGAATCATTTCATTCGAGCGCTGGCAGCGAATATCAACTGCTATATATTCGCTGCCCGAACAGTAAATTAAAGAGCCGAGCAAATACGAAGATGACTAGGACGGGAAATCATAATCTGCTTCGTGAAAAAAGTTTGTTCTAGTTGTCCAGTCTATGTGTTGTATGGTTAGTGATATAACTCTAAAGATGAACGAGATCTAATTTTATAGCTGATTCTCGATACATGTTTTTATCGATAACTCTGCAAATATAAAAGTTATAGAGTTTCTGAAACAAACTCGTACTGCGCTTGCAATATACGAACCTAACAGTGAGTAAACAAGTAAGAACGTTGTATTTAGGCGCAACAAACTGCGAGATACGAAATACTTCGGCAATTAGCAAACAACAAACATTTTTCCTATACACAGTATACTGATTGCTATTGTATTCTAAGAATTGCGATTGGATTGTGAGTTTGTAGCAGTGAGCTTATTCAACTGTGAACTTATTAAGGTATATTTCAAAATGACCTTGGTTCAAATCCCACTGGATATTTTTTGTTTATTAATGGAAAACTTTTAAATTTTATTTTGTTAATTCATTGAAATGTTTATATTTATGTTAAAATGTATTCTGCCATCTTAGCAATTACTACTAAGTTATTATAAGTATGAATTATGTAGTTGTCCACAACAAAATTATTTACCGATTTGACACGCCGCCAGTGGGTGTAGACAATTAATTTTTGGCCAGTTCTTAGAAAGAGCCTAGGGTAACATAACTGAAACAATTGGATGCTTACACTCCACAAATGCGAATATGGCAGGGTATTTTTCGATATGCCTCGCCCCCAAAGCGGCTGAAAAATTATTTTCGAATCATCGATAGATGAGGTCATTAGTAACTGAACCATCCAATTTTAAAGCTTCTAGCTCTAAAACTAAAACTTTTGCGGTTTGCCATGCCCCCTGTGGGCGTAGATATATCTACCATATATATATATATCTACCATATATATATATATATCTACCATCTATCTTTCTATCCATATCTTTTATTCTTCTTCTTATTATTATTCTTTGGTTGTCAAGCCTAGTATACGTGCCAAATTTCAAGTCTCTGGTGTCAATAGTGTTCAAAATATATCACAATTTGAAAGATCACAATATATTCTCGTCCGATTTGTAACGCCCCCAACATATAACTTTTTGATCGATCTTAATAGAATCATAACATTAACTCATATGCCAAATTTCAACGGTCTAGCTTTAATGCTGTAGAAGATACGTTTTTCCCGATTTGCCACTCCCCCAATGGGCCTAGACAAATCCGCCATAGCTTTTTGAACTTGGGTTATCAGCGCGAATATACATTCCAAATTTCAACTCTCTAGCTCATCAACTAGTATGATTACTTGCATACGAGTGCAAGAATTTTCTGATTTGCCACGCCCCTAGTGGAAGGATCGAAAAAAATGTTTACACTTTCTAATTCGGTAGCGTATATGAGTATACGTTCCAATTTTAAGTCTCTAGCTTTAATAGTGCCGAACAATACTGCATTCATACGAATAGACGGACGGACGGACACACACACCCAAAAATCGGGTAAGTGAAGCTTATTCAATTCATGTTTTCCTTTTGGAAAATTCTCAGTTAACTTAACGGGAATCCCATGACTTGTGATTAAAAAAAAATAAATTAATTAAAATTAAAATTAATACTAGGACAGTACCTACTTATTATAACAAGTAACGAAATCCCCTGATGGGATCAAATCAAATATATAATTTTAGAATTAATTCTTGATATATTTGTTTATCGATAACTCTGGAAATATAAAATTTATCTTATTTCTGAAACAAACTCATACTGCGCGTGCAATATACGGACCTAACACAAAAAGAATGAACTCTCTAGCTTTTGTATCTTCGGAAATCGACGCTTTCAAACATACGGGCAGACGGGCAGACAGACATGGCTATATCAACATTTCTCGTCACCCTGATCAAGAGTAAATATACTTTACGGGGTCTGCCACGCCTCCTTCTGCCTGTTACATACATTTAACAAAACTATTATACCCTGATTTCCCATTTTCAATGGGCTCAGGGTATAAAAATGGTTATTAAGTCATTATCAGAAACAATGCTAAGAGCAAACCATCTGAGCACCAAGCCCTCAAGCACCCTTCTAATCTCCTACGTAGAAGTGCCTATCAATGTTTTCCGAAATCACCTAATACTTTACCAAAATATTATAGCTATGAAATACTGCAAATAGGATATCATCGACATATAAATCCCATAAGCGAACACTATAAATGGTCAATTTCAAAGGTCATCCAAATTAATTATTAATAAATTCATTAGGCTCGTTAATCTCTCGTATCTATTTGCAGGTAACATCTGCTATCAACGTATTCATATTCACAGATGGAGGAGCGATTGATCAAAAAATACATAGTTTATGCACTTGCTTCTGTCTGTTAATAATATTTTTACAAAACCATTATACTCACAATGACTTATATTTAAATTAAAATTTTATAATTTGCCATTGAATATTTTATTGATGAGGACGATAGAACTTTAATGTTTTCGTGGTTAATAAAATTTACCTCTTGAGCTACTAAGAATCCAACAGTCAATGGAGAGAGAAATGATGCTGACATATGAATCGTTTGGCAGAATGCTAATACTGCTCCTGAGTGTCCATAGTTAGGTGAGATATCTATAATATTGGCCATAGCTCCAGCGTACGATGCCGTAATAAAAATAACAGATGTAAACCAGATTGTCAACAGAAACGTTATATTATCTATATATCCTAAACAACATATAAGTAATCCAGGGACAACTTGTGATAAGGCTGTGAATAATTTTCTTACCCTAGTAAGACTCAACAAATTTTTCAATAATAGTTTATCTGCAATATAACAGAAAAATACTGACGAGATATATGAGCAAAGAAACGGCATTCCTGACAAAATTCCATTTGTTCCAAATTCGAACTTAAGAATATGATTCATAAAAGCCGGCCCATTAACTATAAAAATATAATGTACGAAAATTCTACCAAATGTTGTAACTGCAATAGCCCAAACTGGTAATGATTTAAATATATGACCCCATGGAACTTTTACTGAAAATGATTTTCGTATATCTTCTCCAATATGAAGCTCTATATAATTTAATTCCTCATTAGTTATTCGGGGGTGTTCTTGTGGTGTGTCAAACGCTAAAATATACCATAAAGTACACCATACAATTCCCAAAAGACCAGTCGTATAAAAAACAATTGGCCAACCGAACGTTGTTATAATAAATCCACAGAGTGGATACGTTAGACCAATGCCAATACTAAATCCTTGAAAGCTGGACATAAAACGCGATCGCTCCATCACAGGTATCCAGTAGCCAACCATTGCGTACATTGCAGGCCAAGTTAACCCAGATGCAAATCCCTGAACTGAGCGTAAGAATATAACAACAGCGTAATGAAATTCTGCTGCTAATGGCATAAGTAGACTGCATAAAGCAGTTGCCAATTGTGACCATCCAAATACACATTTTGTTCCAAATGCTTGAGTTGCAACTCCACCAACTACTTGAGACAACACATAACACCAATAAAACGAGCTTATAATCACAGATTTCACAATTGATATATGATCTTCAGTGCCACTACCCTGAAATAGAATAAGATTTAAAGTTTCAAATGAATCTTCATATGAATTCATAAATATATTACCATATTCAATGAATAAAAAACATTTTCTTTCTGTGTCTCATTGACATTGGATATCATGGCCACCAGAGCAAAATTCATATCATTACGCATCATGAATGATACCAGAAAACCAGACCAAGAAAGAAAATATAAGACAAGTCTGGCAGGAACTTTATCTGTAATTGCATTTTTATTAGAAAAATAATTTTGTGAAACGCGAGAAAAGACATAACTTCGGGGACCAAATATACGTACATATATGTACGTAACACACCGGCACATACATATGTATGAAGTTTTGCATTTATGGTTCCATGACTATAAGCATACACCATACAACACTTAACTGAACAACTAGAACAAACGATTTTGCACCATTGTTTTTCGCTATTAACTACCAGACTACATCGTATTTGCTCGGGCCCTTTACGCTTCGGATAACGAAAATGTAGGATTGCAAAATCATTTCGCTTCGAGCGCTCGACTATGACAATCTGCTGTTTGCTCTCTCAAATATATGTATATGTATACTGGCACGAGCACAATTGAAATTTCTTCGCGACACGATCCCATTGGCCCCCCTCTGAGTGAAGACTATACCGATTTTTTAAACGGCTTTGCCGTGTTCATGCAAAATGTTAGCGTTTTCGTGAATTTTTGTGGTAAGGGTAGAAAGTGTTGATGGGCATAAAGAATTTTATTTCCCGATGACCACACATACATTTACACTTCCTCGCTACTACTCTTGCTGCCTGTATTAATTCTAACTTCCAGCATTTCCTGTTAAGTAAATATTGTGAGTACACAAACACAAAGTACACATACATAGGTATACGTATTTGATTTTTTTTATTTTTTGTGCCTGTGGCACTGTGAATTGAGTGAAAGATTTTAAAGATAAAATTGCAGGATATTTCAATTAATTATATAATAACATGTATAATGGTTTTGTTAAAAGTATATAACAGGCAGAAGGAGGCGTGGCAGACCCCATAAAGTATATATATTCTTGATCAGGGTGACGAGAAAAGTTGATATAGCCCCGTCCGTCCGTCCGTCCGTCCGTATGTATGAACGCGTCGATTTCCGAAGATACAAAAGCTAGAGAGCTCATTCTTTTTGTGTTAGGTCCGTATATTGCACGCGCAGTACGAGTTTGTTTCAGAAATTCGATAACTTGTATATTTGCAAAGTTATCGATAAAGGAATTTATCGGGAACCAGTTATAAAATTCTAGCTAATTCATCTTTAGAGTTAGAGTCTCCAAGTCTTCTGCATATATATAGATACTAATTTAATACTATTTCGATTTTTGTCAGATTTTGGATGACGGTCCCCACTTCGACCCACCACCCCCAAATATGAAAAAAATGCATTTCAAATACTAGAGACATGCAGTTTGGTTTAGCATATAGATATGAATATCATAATCGTAATCTGAAGATATCAATTCGATTGTCCATCTAGAAACAGAATTATTAATCATCAAAATTTTCTCATCAAAACCCATGCGACGCAGCAACAAAGGCAGAGAGAGACAGCAAGACGCTTGCAATGCTTACACACATGCATAAACACATACATGCAAACAAGCGTAGATTAGCGTCTATGTGTGCGCGTGATTTTGCATGCGTGCAGAAACGAATCGAATAATTCTTGGAATATTATTCGCTCGATGAAGGGCTCAGGGGATTTCGTAGTCGAGCAGTCTCGAGACTACAGCTTTCTTACTTGTTTTATTTTATATTTTATTGAATTTATTTAAAATTTCCTTTTTGTGAATAATATTTTGTTTTGTTTTTCAAAAATTATCATTAACCAAGCAACTGGTGATGAGCATGCACAAAAACATTTACAATGTCTTGCTATGTATGAGCATTTAAAGATGTGCGTGCAGGCGCGAAAAAATCGTTTATCTACATCAGCGCTTTCAAACCCTTACAAATAATAATCTTGTAAACCAAAATTGATCACGAAAACACTAAAATTGTGCATGAGCTAGGCAAACCCTTTTTAGAGTTTGGTATACTCTTATTCAGAAGGGAAGAAATGGGATCGTGGCCACCCACATCTTGCGAACAAATTTCAATTTTTGTGCGCTTCGTAAGTAACATAGCCGCCAATCGCTAAATCATAGATATAGTATCATAGTAACTAGTATCAAATACATCGTATGGTGGCTTATACAAATTTTAGTGAAATAGTACAGATTTCGATAAATTTCATAAATAATAATAAAAAGTTTAAAAAATTTCTTACCGCTAACATTCGAATAATCCCAAACTCTCTTACGTACGCTCCGTGATATCGAACACATGATTTCTGTATGTCCTTATAATACACAAAAGTTTCTAAAAAAAAAAAGTATGGAAAACATTGTTAATCAGAAATAATGCTTCAGTCAACACTATTCGACTTCGAGATCTTCTGGACCCTTCTAAGAATTTATATTGCAAGAATTTATTTATTTTCTTAAAATACTCACAAAAAACATCAATGTACACATATACTGCGCAGTTGGAGCACGACCGCACTTTGACTGCAAATTTGACTATGTGACGGTACCGCTTATAGATTTGGGGTCAGTAACTAAAATATATCAAAAATATAAAAATTTTGTAACATTAAATTGAATCAGGATATATTATTTTTTTATACTAATAACTATAAAATACGTAGACTGGTACTAAATATTTTAGAAAAATTTATAATAGTAAATAATCGTCAATGACCAAAAACAGGTAATAATAAGTAAGAACGTTACAGTCGAACGACGCATAATAGTGCTTTTGCCG
Organism: Drosophila buzzatii; assembly: GCA_035045845.1. Lineage (NCBI taxonomy): Eukaryota > Metazoa > Arthropoda > Insecta > Diptera > Drosophilidae > Drosophila > Drosophila buzzatii. The sequence goes on along the minus strand of JAWNOS010000412.1, from coordinate 257,432 downwards.
GCGTTGCGTAGTGCCGCTAAGTGAAACTTAGTGAGTGCCGAAAGTCAACGCGAGTGAATACCATATAAAAGGACCGCGAAGGACTGCAATACCGGTATCAAGGACTTCAGGCGGACAAGATTTTGTGGGAAAATCCAAAAATATCCTCGGCAGATATTTTGGACGTCTATTCAGGACCAGGAGTACCTCAGGCAGGCATAATGTATAGCGAGCAGTGAATTGTACTTTGTAGGAAATAAGAGAATATAGCGATCTCAAATCCCGAGAACACAAAAGTAAAGGCTCTGGAGTGTCGCAACAAGGCATTGGAGTTCTTCTTGCAACAGTATGCCTTGCGCACGCCTATACGCCCACACTGCCAGCAGAATTCCAGTGGCCCTGGCAGGATTCTAGATGTATCCTTTGTCCTTGGCGCAGAGCGAAAACCCACATCCTGTGCTTCTCTTCGCAAGAACTCTGCAGCATCGCAGCATAATGGCCATACCATCATCCATGGCCATGAAACACGTTCGGACTGGCCGCTGCAGCCTTCGAAACCTCTCGCGGTCTCTTTCCAGCTCCTCGAAGACATCTGCTAGCTACATCAACTCCATCAGACTTTGGAACTGATACGGGCGGACGTAGGCGCGCAGATCGGGAAGGCAGTTGTTGTAGATCAGCTTCATCGATCGACTCCATAACGCAGAACCCGCATGACCTTGAAAGGCTCATCTACCATCTGCCCCCGACGCTAGACATCGTCCTTGAGGACGAGGGCTGCGGGCTGCGGCCCAGTTATTAAAAGGCGATTTAGCCACAACAACGCAACCATCTCTTGCTCAGTTTTTGGCTCAATTCAAGATGTTACCGAATCTGATGACAGCGATCTCAACTGCATCATTGAGGATGACGCCGTGCCCACTCTTTGGAAGGCGGATTCACTTGCTAAGGCGCCCGGTCTTGCCGGCAACCATCTCTTGCTCAGTTTTTGAAGTCAAGTATGCCAACAAAGAAGACATCTTGTGCCAGCCACTAGTGAAAAGAATGTAAAGCAAACAGCCACTAAGGGCACCAGCCCGCAAGCGAATAAAAAAGGCTCAGTTCAAGATGTTACCGAATCTTATGACAGCGATCTTAACTGCATCATTGAGGATGACGCCGTGCCCACTCTTTGGAAGGCGGATTCACCTGCTAAGGCGCCCGGTCTTGCCAACGCCAATAACGCCATTTGACTGGCAATGCGCCTCCTGCCGCAACTGCAACTAAAGATGCGCATCTCAGTGTGAAGCCTACGCCTCTGTTCTTGGCCAAAGTGACAGACATTATGCCATTGCTTGCCTGTCGGGATGAAGCTATCGGACAGGACAACTACACAACCAGGCCCTCTGCGGATCATGGTCTACGAGTCCAGTGTAAAGATATTACATCTTACAGGAGTCTGGTAAAGTACCTAGAGGTTAATAAAGTTGAGAACTACACCTTTCAATAAAAAAGTGAGCGCGGCTATAGAGTCGTATTTCGTCATTCGCACCATTCGACTCCGGACCAGTGGATCCGTGAGCAACTACTTAAACTGGGGCATACTGTCCGATTTCTCCGGGGCATTAGATCCCGCTTTTCAAAGGAGCCACTTGATTTATTCGAAGTGGAGTTAGCTGCCAGTCCAAATAATAGCGAATTGCTGCAAATTACTGCCCTTGGCAACCAACGGGTAAAAGTAGAAAATCCACTCAAGTTTAACGAGGTTGCCCAATGCCATAGATGCCAAAATTTCGGGCATACGAAAAACTATTGTCGTCGCCCGTATGCTTGTGAAGTGCGGTGGCAGCCACCCATCCACCACTTGCACCAAGCAAAATGCGACCAAACGCCTGCCAAATGTGCAAACTGCACTGGCCCGCATGCGGCAAGCTATCGAGGCTGCCCGGCTTACAAGGAAGACTGCAAGAGGAAGGAGGAGGCGCGCTGCAGATCAGTAATACAATTATTGATCTTGCAAAAGCAGCCCCTATTTCAGCATCTGCAAACAGCAGACCAAACTTGCCAATACATAGGCAGCAAGTTGTCCAGCAGCAGCGCCCACAGCTTAATAGCAACACGCGCAGTTTCGCCAGCGCTGTACGAGCCGGCCTGGTAAATTTAAACCAGCCTGCCGCACAGGCAGTCAAGCAGAGCCAGCAGCGCCAATCAAGGCCTAAAGTTGCGAAAGGCGCACAGCAGCCAATGGCTGCGCCAATACAAGTCCGGAGCCGCAGCCTTAGTACTCGCCGTAGGCGCCCAGTTTCCACGGGCCGTAATCAAACCATAGTCTGGTCAAAGAAAGCTATGGTCCATGACCAACAGCAAGCTACCAGCGCGCCAAGTGCGCAAATTCAGGCAATTGCTAGCCTCGAGGCCAAAATTGTTAAACTTATCGAAATGCTAGCCACCTTAACAACTTGCCTTCTTCGCAGAGTAAGTTCTAATGATTTGAATAATGCCCAATAAGTTCACAATCTGTATATGTAATGCTGATGGAGTTAACAAAAAGCGATTGCGCCGCTGCCGATCATGATGAACCCAGAGCATCCCCAAGATGTTGATCCAAATACGCTGCCTACCGATCATGAGCGTTTCGATTAATATCGGCCTGTACATGACTTTTATTAACATAAGGCGCCATGTAATTAAAAAAAGATGCTAAAGAAAAGTATCATATGAATAAAGTCTCATCTCTATGCTCTCTCTATCCTCTTCTTATAGCTGCTGACCAGCGATAACGAATTTTTTTATTTATTTTATTTATTTTTATTTTAAAAATATTGACAAAACGAGAGTCAAAATAGCCTACAAAAAATACAATTATTACAATAGAATCACTAACCCGATGGGGGTGTTTTATTTGCCAGTCCGGCCAGCTATGCCCCAATTCACAGCCAAATATGGTCAGTGATAACTATTGAAACTATGCAAAGAAAGTGTTAAAAGAAAATATTACATATACATTATAAGAGGCTAAATATAATTAATATAATTACAATTTAATAATTCTTAAAATTAAAATTTAAAAAAAATAAATAAATAAATAACAAATAAAAAAATAAAAATAAAAATAAAAAAATGAACAAAAATAAAAATTAAAATTAAAAATAAATAAAATAAAAATAGGTAAAGAAACAAGGAAGATATTAACAATATTGAAAGATAAATTAAAAGAAGAGCTATAATATAGAATACTTAATAGGATTGAGAAATCACTGCAAGCAACAATAGCAACATAATGTAGCTTATGCCTGTGCATTGCGAGTGATTTCCCTAAAGTGTGCTAAAAGCAACGATTTAATTTTAGGAAGAGAGAGCTCTAAGGAAAATACGTGATAATATTTATTAAAATTAACACACAGAACATGAAACGCACTATGCAAAGAATAATCCGTAGTGCATATAGGTAAATGAAGCGGACGATAATGTCTAGTTGTTCGGGACGGAACCGAGAAATTAAGAAAAGGACGAATCAATATTACCGTTAATTACTTTGTGCAAAAAATCAATTTCTAAAATTGTTCTGCGATTCATTAACGATGGAAGATCAATGAGCTGAAGCCTACTATGGTAAGACGGTAATCGTAAATTACTGTCCCAGTTAAGATCCCTTAGGGCAAAAAGAAGAAACTGTTTTTGGACTGATTCTATACGATCTTGATACAGTTTATGTTGCGGAGACCCACAACTGAGCAATACTCTAAGATAGGACGTACAAGTGAAATAAATAATTGTTTGGTAATAAATGGATCGTTAAATTCCTTAGACCAACGTTTAATAAAGCCAAGCACGCTTTTAGCTTCATTTATGATGGTAGAAATATGAAGACTGAAATTAAGTTTACTGTCAAAGAGAACACCAAGATCTTTGACTGTAAAGATGCGTTGTAAGGAAATGTTACTAATTTTATAGTCAACAATATGAGGAATAGAACGACTGAAAGTCATAGTCATACACTTTGAGCAATTTAGGTGCAACTGGTTCACCACACACCAAGATTGAAATGCATTAAGGTCATCTTGAAGTTGTAGATGTCCATTTGCACTGGAGTATGGAAGGCAAAGTTTTACATCATCCGCATACATAAATATGGTAGAATAAGAGATGCAACTAGGAAGGTCATTTATAAAAAGCGAAAAGAGTAATGGTCCTAAATGGCTACCTTGAGGAACACCAGACGAAACAAAGATAAATTTAGAAGTAGCTGTTCTCAACAAGACTCTTTGGGTTCTACCGTTCAAATAGGATGAAATCCAGAACACAAGTTTAGGAGAAAATCCTAAACGTTCAAGCTTCAGAGTTAGTAACTGATGATTAACTCTGTCAAATGCTTTACTGAAATCAGTATAAATAACATCAATTTGAGGAAGGAAAGCATAGAGATCATTAATGTGTGCTCTTTTAAGGCATACAAACAGAAAATTGAGGTGCTCCATTTAATCTCTTGGAAGATTCGCACGTAAATTTCAAACGCCTTACAAGCCATACCAATAACCAGTTCTGGTATCGCCCTCAGGATCATGCCCAGACCAAGGCCATATGTATCTTCCGACCACTCCACCTGCTTTAGGAACTCCAAAGGCTTTGAGGTGCTATCAAAAAGGAAGTTCTTGCGGTGTGGATGTGGCTCTCCATGCTCCTTACTCCATCTACTGCAGCCGCGCGGCAGCTCTGGTGAATCACAGAGATAGCCGCACCACATTCAGCCACATTCCTCGTTTCCCATGACGACAGTTGGTGCGTCATCCCTAAGCAAGGAACGACGTCTATCTAGACATGCCAGATCGGCGAGTCTGAGGGAATATGGAATCCTTCCCTCATTCACCTTGGCCCACACGCCGATTCCAAATTCATCGATGTACCGCAGCACATCATCCTCCTTTAGGTGATATACCCAAGGTCGCACCATTTTCACATACCTATATAATACTATATACACCAGCTGTAACGATCCTTCGGTTTGACCCAAGTCCAAGCCGGGCCCGTTTCAGTCGAATGTGTTCGTGCCGACAAATTTATTTATTAAAAGATATGCGATAATTAAATAGTCACTTTGTGTTTGTGGGTTTAAAGTTCGATAAATTCTCTTGATCTTTCACAAATCACAATTCGCTTGCGTTACTGCCAGAGGAACTCCTGCTATATTCAAGGACTTGCCTCCTAAATGCACACCTGTACGCAAGATCGTGGAGTATAGGTTCAGTGCACTCCGACTGGACGAGCGATAATGGCTGAGTGACACTAGGATTCGCTCGAGCCCTCCAGTGTATGCCAGGGTTCGCTCTGTATATTCCGAACGTTCTCTCGGATAACTTCCTAAGTCCTTGATACCGGTTTCCTGTGCCGATATCGCAGTCCTTCGGATGTTTTCCCTTCGCGTGGGCTTTCGGCAATTTCACTGTTCTCACTTCACTAACGTTGATGCTGCGTATCTTCACTACTTTTCACTTTCTTTCTCTATTTGCTTTTTATATGAAGCCGTTGGTGCCATTTTATAGGGCGGCCACAGACCCTGGTTCGCGCCGTCACGGGGTCTGCTCGGCTCTGGTGTGGGGCCTGTCTGTTGCAACATGTAACGGCAACATCGCGTGATCTAAGGTGACGCCAAAATCCCGCAAAATGTGGTAGCCTCTTATTGGCCGAAGTACCGCTACTCCTATGCGACAGAAATCATCCAATACAAAAGCATACAATATGCTGTTCTATTTGGCATGAGACCTTTTATAATTTTAATGCATTTTTCAAGCATCCCAGCGTCTGCTGGAAGATTGTTGCTTGACAATATGTATATGAGAGATAAAGCAAACACCTCCATATTTCACGAATTCTAAATCTGAACTGTTTATTTCCTTACTGAACTCTTTGAATCTGTTTAATTCCTTAAAATATATATTTTTATGTATATACTTATATACCTTAAAACTACAATAACTTCCACTTTATTTTGCGTCAGATAACGAGCAGGTTATTGAGTATTATATCCGATAACGTGCAGGTTATCCAGTTATGTTTTATTATTAAAATATATTTGGTATGTTCATGCCTCAGCAATACGTCTAGAAGCTGTGAACGCTGAAACTCACATTTAATTTAGTTTTATAATACACGACCAACCTCATAAATGTTTTTCTCTGTTTATATGTTATATTCCGGGAAATACGATCTTTTTTTTTTTTATACCCCGAACCCATTGAAAATTGGGAAAAAATTAATGTCAGTTACATTACATTACAGAAGGAGTCATCGCAGGCCCCACACAGTATATATATTCTTGACTTTACTTTTATTTACGTTTTTTGAACATAAATTCTACACCGTTTGAGCTTGAGACTTTGAATTTGAATTTTGGATGCCACTCCCTTTTGCCCTCAATTTGAAAAAAAAAAACTAAACAGAGAAAAACTAAACAGAGAACAGCTCCGTATGTTGTGTTCTCTCATGTCTGATAGGAGAATACAGCCTACTACGTATCCTTAACTCCTCCCGTTGAAAAATCTGCGTCCCGCAGATCAAAGTACATTTGTTCAGAAAGCGAGCTTCTTGAATATAAGCCGGCATCAAGATTCCCTAGTTTGGTCCAATACTTATTGCGGCGGCGTCTACGTTTATTCAAACACATGAATCTACAATATGCTCGATAGCCAAGGATCTCCTTAAGATTGTAGCACGCATATGCTGTAGATTATGTGTTGTTTTGCTAGATTATTTTAGGTTAGGGTGTAATTATGAAAAAATATTCTTCCTTAGCAAGCGATTTGAAGATAAACTGGAGAGCACTGTGCATCATTGCCATAGATTCATAGTCAGAACCACTGGCGGAATTCGAAGACTGTTTTTTTGGGCTGAGGTAGGTAAAAATGCTTTATGCATCGTCAGTAAGGTCGTCACTCTAGCTGATGTGTCAGACTGCGTGACCGCTTACCGACTAAAAAACCTCCTTCTAGGTCTCAAAATCCAACTTGGAACCGGGAACTTTTCCACATTAACCTTCAAGGTGGTGCACTCGAATATGCTCTATCCGAGCGTTACCCTCTCTGTGCCTGCGTCCAGGTCATACTTCTTCCGCCGCATAACATTTTTGGCGAAGACACAAACTTTTTTCCAAGCTTCAGTAGTCTCTACTTCGTAAACGGTTTCAGGACCTTCTTGCTGAACAGTTTCAGCTTTGCGTGATAGTTCGTGATAGTTTTTATTTCCACATGCAAAAGTCAATGGGATAGTCTACATACACCTTAATTAACCTTGCTCCATATAAATAAGATCGCAAATTATCTAATGTCCATAGATTTCTTTCGTTTGTCGCATAACCCTCCTCAGTTTTATTTAGTGACCGATAAATGTACGCGATGGGCCTATCCTTTTCGTTACCATCGGCATAATGCAAATTTAAAACTCGCTTTATTTGACCAGTCATCACCCGGTACATTATATGATGACGGCGATTAATTGTATTTATATAAATGTCCAAGATAATGAATTTCTCTCCAATGATATAACGTAATCCGTTATCAAGCATAGTCGTTTCCTTATAAATCACATGGAGTTGTTGCATGGAGTAACATAATGAGAAAAATCGATTCAAAGTTGATTCGCATCATTCATCCTTTATATCACAATTCCATTTTCAAGTTAATTAAAACAATCCGATTCCATGGGTTCGTCCAATAAATCTCTTTGTGTCAACTTTCATCCAAGCGCACAATGATGGCAAGGATCTTCTGACCATTACACCACGTGTAACCAAACGCTTTGTTGCTGTTAATCGTTGGATAAGGGCGTATTTTGTGTAAACTTGTTATTAAAATATTTTTTGTATTGAATGCTTTTTTATTTTTATTCGTAGTAGAAATGTAATTTTAGAAGAAAAGATTTCTTATGCTTTAGTTACTTAGTACAAAAGTGAGCTGAGCAAACCAAATTTTTAATAGCCAGATATCGTTCCATTCGATGTCAAGGCTCACTTAATTCAGAGTATAAAAAAGCATACAATTTTCTGATTAATATATTTCACGCCAGCCATAGACGCACCCTACACTACACTACACCCCCAACTTTAAACCCACAAATTTCTCAAGAACGAACTAACTCAAACTGTCAAACTCAAGATAAAAAGCGGTAATCGATGGTTCCAACAGTTAAACATAAACCTAACACACACATCAAGCTATTTAACAAATATAAATCAAACAAGATCGTTGCAGTTATGCGCAACTAAATGCGAGATACTCTGTTCCCGTAGGTGCCGTTTATTTATTTAAGAAACATTTAATAAACGAAGTATTTCGGCAATTAGCAAACGTACATGGCAATCAACAATCGATTTCTATGCTTGCATACAAAAAGCTAAATGCTATAGTATTCCATGCGAATTAAATTGTGAGTTTGTAGCAGTGAACTTATTTGGGTTTATCTAACAATTACATGTTATTTTTAAATGACCTGGATTCGAATCCCGCTGAAATATATTTGTTTATTATTCGAAAACTTATAAATTTTATTTTTTTAATTCATTAATATAATTATATTTATGTTAAAATGCCTTCTGCCATCTTAGCAATTACTAATAAGCTCTTATAAGTATGAATTATGCAGTGGCCAACAAACTTCTTTTCCTATTTGCCACGCCCCCAGTAGGCGTAGACGCATAGAAAGAGCAGAAGCTAACATAACTGCAAATTAGGTTGCTTACATCCCAAATATGCGAAAATTACAGGAAATTTTCCGATATGCTACGCCCCAAAAGAAGCAGAAAAATTATTTTTGGGTCATCGATAGAGGATGACATTAGTAACTCAACCATACAACAACATACAAATTTGGCACGCCCCCTGGGTGCGTTGATATATCTACCGTAGCTTATTGATCTTGGGTTGTTAATCCAAGTATACATGCCAAATTTCAAGTCTCTAGTATCAATAGTGTTCAAAATATAGCACAATTTGAAAAACCCCTATATATTCAGGTCCGATTTGCCACTCCCCCAATGGGCGTAGACACATAAGTTTTTGATTGATCTTCATAGAATCATAACATTAACTCACATGCCAAATTTCAACGTTCTAGCTCTAAAGCTGTAGAAGATACGTTTTCCCGATTTACCACGCCCCCAATGGGCGTAGATATATCCGCCATAGTTTTTTTAACTTGGGTTGTCACCGCGAGTTACATTCCAAATTGCAACTCTCTAGCTCATCATCAAGTATGATTACTGGCCTATGCGCGCAAAAGTTTTCCGATTTGCCACGCCACTAGTGGGCGGATCGGTAAAATTTATACACATTATAATTCGAGAGCATATATGAGTATATGTTCCAAATTTCAGTCTCTAGCTCTCATAGCGCCATAAATATTGCGTTCATACGGACATTGTAAAAACCCAATATACTCTTTTTCCCTTTGGGAACAGAGTATAAACACATTATCTGCGACTGCCCCGCAATTTCTCACCTCAATACTCAAATATTCCAGAACACCTGCCCCTTATCAATACTCGCAAATTCAACCGGACGCGTTCAAACACACGGACATACAGACATGGCTATATCGACATAGCTCGTCCCCCTGATCAGAAATATAAATACTTTATGGGGTCAGTCATGCCTCCTTCTGCGAGCGTGCGTGTCTCTGTAAATATTGTATGTTATGCATACAGAAACGAATAGTGGAATTATTGGAATATCAGTTTTTCGGAGGGTCCAGGAGATCTCGTAGTAGAGCTGTCGCGACTAGAGCTTTCTTACTTGTTTAATTAACTTTTTTATAATTAAAATTGTATAGTTTGATTGGCATAGATTGCGATATTTCGAAATTCTTATCGTTGACATTACCCGATGGTCAATTATATTCACAGATGCACTATAAAAGGTTTTACGTGACACAGAAAACTCTGCGAATTTGCACAATGTGTGGTTATAATAAATTAATTGGATCACATTTTGATCTCACTCCAGGCTTCTAAAAAATGCCTATTAACTTTTAGAAGCTTACTCCGCTAAAATTTGACAGAGACATTTAACAAGTAAGAACGTTGTAGTTGGGTGCAATGACTAACCATATGAGCATATTCTATACGCTATTTTTGCTTACTCTCCCTCTCTCTTTTTCACTCTCTCTCTCTCTCTCTCACACACATACACACACTCAATGCACGCACAAGCCAACAGCCCACAAAAATTGAAATTTGTGCGCGAGTGGCGATTCGCGACGATCCCATCTGCCCTTCTAAGTAAGAGTATGCCGAACTCTTAAACGACTTTGCCATGCTCATGCAACATTTTAGTGCTTTCATGATCAATTCTGAAAGCGCTGATGTGCATAAGAATTACGTTTTCTCGTTGAGCATGCACACACACATTTACAGTGCCCCATGTATGAGTTTTTATGTGACTGTGTGCGAAACTATTGTTGCCTGTACTAATTGTAGGGATCAACCTTTTTTCCTATACAAACAATATACACACTGCGTGCGCGAAAATTAAGTGATTTTCTATACATACATACTGTCCTACAATAAGGGGTCTGCCTGGTCCGTCAATTGGTTCAGGATAAAATGCAACTTGCGGCCTCTGCAGAATAATTAATCTTTAGGCACCAGTGTTTCAAATTATACTACTTTATTGTCTCAGCAAGCGCAGCTTGCACATAAGGGAGCGCATCTAAGTGCGAGCAGAGGGAGAGCGAAACTCCTATGCTCGCTCTTACAGCAATCTCAATTGCTCTGCACACTGGTTACAATCTTATTTTATTTTTTTTTTTAAAGTCATGTCTTCAAATACCTTAACATCGGCATACAACATACAATATTCATTTTTCAGGTTAACTTATCAATTAAGTGGAAGCGGGGCAATGCGATGGATTGCCCTCTTGTAGGTGCCGGATTTGGTCTTTATGATGACCTCTCGTACCCTACCATCTCCGTCGGCTATGGCTTCGGTCACCACACCTAGCATCCATTGTTGAGGAGGAGCGTTGTCCTCTCCCACGAGGACGACTGTTCCGCAGCGCGAGCGTTGTCCCTATTAGGAAGTGCGCTGGCGTGAGCACTTCGCCATCGTTGAGGTTGTTGCTGGGAGCGACCATTGGCGGCGAATGGAGAACGGCCTCGACCTCGCCCAGCACGGTAGCCAACTCGTCTTGCCGTAAGACTGCGCTGCCCATGGCCTTGAGTAGCAGCCCCTTGGCAGACTTCACTGCCGCTTCCCAGGGACCGCCGAAATGCGGCGCTCGAGGAGGAATGAAAACAAATTCCATTCCGCGATCCGCAGCAAACGTTTCCATGTCCGCTGTTTAGTATTGGACCACAAAAGTCCACTCCGCTGATCTCAAATAGTCTATTTCCATGTAAGCGGTCAGCAGGCAGATTACCCATTATTTGGGATAGAAGTTTCGGCTTATAGCGAAAGCAATGTACGCACTTTCGAACTACTGCACTGCAAGCTTCTCGAGCATTGACCAGCCAGCTCAGCTGACAAAGCAGACCCATTAATACCAGTGGATGGGCGTGGCAATGAGAGCGATGCAAGTGCTCCAAATAAATCGTTACGAATCTACATTTTTGTGGAAGTAATAGGGGGAATTTAGCATTATGTGCTAGTAGCGTCTTCAATAAACGACCTCCTACTCGTAGCAACCTCAACACACGCCTGTCATGCTGATGTGGATGCAAAACCGGTGTCAGTTTTTGCAATGCCGGTTGCAAATCGATTGATTTCTTTAGCTTCTTTATTTCATCGATGAATTCAATGTGTTGAATTACGGATATGACTGCAAGAAAGGCAAAACTTAACTCAGAAGCTGTAGGAATCAGTGAAGTATGACTTTCTTGTTTTCCATTGATAAAGCGGAACATATATGCAACTCATCTGTTTGCATTCTTACATATAAACAACAACCGTAAGCTCTCGTTGAGTCGTCGGCAAATCCATGGATTTGGCATCCTTTCGACTTGAGTGTACCAACATAACGAGGTATATACAACGAGTCTAAATTTGATTAGCAGCTAGTTATTGCCTCAAATTCTTGTCTCATTTGGACAGGTAATTGGTCATCCCACCCAAGTTTGTGCAACCACATTTCTTGTAAAAGGACCTTCGCACGAGTTACGATCGGACTTAACAAACCTAAGGGGTCGTATAATCGTGCCACAAAAGACAGAACGGACCGTTTGGTTGGTTGTACCTCTGTTAAGCAGTTCATGGAGTATCAAAAAATGACATCCATAGGATTCCAAATTAATCCTAATGTTTTTGTGTCCTCTTGATGACCAATGATAATATCATTTCTTGCTGGCTGTGCTGCAAGTTGCTTACTGTTGGACGACCATTTTGTGAGAGGAAATCCAAATGCTTGAAAAATTATTATCAAGTCTCGATGCAACAAACATAATTCCTCAATGCTATCTGCTCCTGTTAACAAATGTTATTCAAATGAAAGATTTGTAACGGATCAGTGGGCGATTCCCTCCACACAACAAGTTGAAAGTTGCGATGGGACTCATCAAGTTCAATTTGACAGTACATTTTAGCGATATCTGCTGTAGCAGCCCAATAACGAAGTCGAAATCTTAGCAAAGTCTCCCATAACTGAGGACCTACCATGAGTAAATCATTCAGCGACAATTGAGATGAGGACTTGCTAGAAGCATCAAACACTACCCGTAGTTTAGTGGATGCGCTGTGCGGTATTAGCACGCATTGATAAGGGATGAAATAATGCGGCTCTCTCGGAAGTTGATTATCGGTTGGGCTCATATGACCCAAAGCCAAGTACTCTTTCATGAAGTCAATATACATTGGCCGAAAGTCATCTTGTTTGCTAATTCTTCTTTCCAAAGCCAGAAAACGTCGCCTGGCTGTGTAATATGACATACCAAGACTGTGAGGGCTTGATTTGAATGGCAATGACATTCTGAACCGACTGAGGTGGTTTGGCAAATAGTCTCTACAAAGGACTTCTCGCACAGTTGTTGTTCTGGGGTATACAAATTCGAAGCAGCTGTATTTGGGTTTTCTTCCAACTCCCAGAATTTACGAACTATCGAATCTATATCTATGTCCTTTACGACACTAACGAAAGTCGAATTATTAGCTGCATTAGCTGCTCGGCAGCGACCAGACACAATCCAACCAAAGGCAGTCAATTGCAATGTTGGACTGTTATCAGGTCCCTCTATTTTGCCCTCTCTTAATATATCAAAAAATAAATACACCGTTGTGGCTTGTGGAACTGAGGATCAGCTAATTGTACATTATCAGGTACCTTGATCTCTTCAGTATGCTTCTCTGGTTGATACGTCGATATAGAACGTAACACACCAAAGTCTGTTCTAATTTCTGTATCGTCCATTCGAGATGCTATGGCGATTTGAACGCTGTGCCGAACAGAAGACTGACAGTTAGCAATGCCCAACAACTGATTCCCAAATTGTTGCCTTTTCAACTTTAGCTGTTTGGCAAGTTCTTCAGTCATGAAGTTAACTTGCGAGCCGGAATCTAACAAGGCCCTAGCTAAATGGTAAGATCCAGATTGATCTTTTATCTTAACAACTACGGTTGCTAGGAGAACTTGATCTGAGGCTATCCGTGCGTGATTTACAGATGAAGTCTGTGAAGAACTAATTCGAGGCACTGCCGATACAACTGCTGAGCTACCTTGAGTCGCCTCAGAGCTATATCTATGCAGTATGGTATGGTGCGGCTTAGAGCACACACGACAGTGGGCTGATTTATAAGCAGCCACTGAATGACCTGTTCGCAAACAATTTATGCATAGCGGATAGGTCTTTGATAATGCAAACCGTTTTTGACATGGGATTGCTGCGAACGACAAACACGAATGGACGAAGTGATCATTCTTTTTACAAAACACGCATTTAGGGTCTTGTGGCTGACTTGGCAGAGCGACAGCTAGTGAATTTTTCCCGATTATTTTCCTATTGTCCTGAATTGCCTTACGACTTGAACCAGATGATTCTTCAGCACTTAAGTGTTGATATCGTCTGTTTAAGGCAGCTTCCCAATCTTACCACAGTGAAAGTTTGTTGTAGTCAAGATTCTCTTCCCACCTAGAGCGCGTGCCAGCATCTGCTTTCATCATTACTAAATGGATGAGGATGACATTACCCGATGGTCGATTATCTTCACAGATGCACTATAAAAGGTTTTACGTGAAACAGAAAACTCTGCGAATTTGCACAATGTGTGGTTATAATAAATTAATTGGATCACATCAAAACTTAATCTCACTCCAGGCTCCTAAAAAATGCCTATTAACTTTTAGAAGCTTACTCCGCTAAAATTTGACAGAGACATTTAACAAGTAAGAACGTTGTAGTTGGGTGCAATGACTAACCATATGAGCATATTTTATACGCTATTTTTGTTTACTCTCCCTCTCTCTTTTTCACTCTCTCTCTCTCTCTCTCTCTCTCTCACACACACACATACACACACTCAATGCACGCACAAGCCAACAGCCCACAAAAATTGAAATTTGTTCGCGAGTGGCGATTCGCGACGATCCCATCTGCCCTTCTAAGTAAGAGTATGCCGAACTCTTAAACGACTTTGCCATGCTCATGCAGAATTTAAGTGTTTTCATGATCAATTCTGGGAAGAGTATGAAAGCGCTGATGTGCATAAGAATTATGTTTTCTCGTTGAGCATGCACACACACATTTACAGTGTCTTGCCTCATGTATGAGCTTTTATGTGACTGTGTGCGAAACTATTGTAGCCTGTACTAATTGTAGGGATCAACCTTTGCAGTTCGTTGTCTTGAGGGCCTTGGCCCTGCGAGTTACTCTGTTCCCGAAGGTGAATTTTATTTATTTAATAAACATCTAATAAACGACATATTTCGGCAATTAGCAAACATACATGCCAAGCAACAAATGTTTTTCTTATACAAACAATACGAATACACACTGCGTGCGCGAAAATTAAGCGATTTTCTATACATACATACAAAGGCTGCATGCTATAGTATTCTATGAAATGCGATTCAAATGTGAGTTTGTAGCGGTAACTTTTTTAGGTTTTGCTAACGATTACATGTTATTTTGAAATGATCTGGGTTCAAATCCCGCTGGAAACTAATTGTTTATTAATCGAAAACTTATACATTTTATTTTTTAAACTCATTAATATTTATACCCTGAACCCATTGAAAATTGGAATTCAGGGTATAATGGTTTTGTGAAAATGTATGTAACAGGCAGAAGGAGACGTCGCAGACCCCATAAAGTATATATATTCTTGATCAGCATAAAAAAAATAAGTTGATTGAGCCCTGTCCGTCTGTCTGTCCGTCCGTCCGTCCGTATGAACGTCGAGATTCCAGAAACTACAAAAGCTAGAAAGCTGAAATCACATGAACACTCGTATGTTAGTTACGCAGTACGAGTTTATTTTCTTTTTTCGATAGCTCATCCCATTTCCAAATTATCGATAAAAAATTATGGAGTCTGACACGCCTCCTTCTGCCTGTTACATACTTTTAACAAAACTATTATACCCTGATTTCCCATTTTCCCCTTGCAAATTGTTTACACAACAGTAATCTAAAGTTCTAAACAAAGGAGACCCCACACACTACTCCACCCATAACACTTTCACACACGTTGACCTAGTCTTTTGTTCAGCACCACTTAACCTTAATGCCACCTGGGCTATATATGAAAATCTATATGAAAGCGAACACTACCCAATACACATATAAATCTTTCCCACAGCAAATATAAAAACATTTATTAAAACACAGATAAAAACTTTACTCTGCGAACTGGGAATTGTTCCAGGAAAATATAGACGCACTAACACAAAGACTAACTATAACACACAATACTAATCAAGCAGCCGCCAAATTCCTCAAAATCGTCAAGGCATCTGCTAACAAATCAATACCCACATCCAATCCCAACAGAAAGAAAAATAATCACATATACTGGTGGAACACAGAACTTGAAAAATTAAAAAAAGAAAAAATTAAATATTTAAATAATTTAGAAAAACACCTAAGCACAGAAAACATGTTAGCCTACAAAAAAGCGAACGCAAAGTTTAAATATACAGCAAAAACAGCCCAAAGAATACGCTTTGCTAAATTTACAGAAGATATAAGCCCTAGCAACTAAAGCACTCTGGGACAAAATTCACAGGCTCTCGGGAATTTAGAAAATCACACACATTCACTAAACAACAACAAATAACAGAAGCATTTTTCAAAACCTGGTCCAATTATTCAAATGACTCAAATTTCTCACACACTTTCATAAATAACAAAAAAAAACAGCACATAGTCGAAACATCCATCACATACACTCCAAGAAATATAGCTAAAATCACCGAAAAACCCATAACACTTCGCCCTCAATTTGAAAGAGAGAGTTCTCAGTTGAGAGTGATTGACGTGTTTTGTTGCGCTCCGTGATCATTTACTTGTTTTCACTGTTTTTAATATTTATTTTATCTCGATTTACAATAAATTGCGGTTAATTATTAGCGGCAAAGATCTTTGTTTGTGATCTTTATCAAGTTTTAATCCGTGGTTTACTGTGAGTTGTTTTATACTGCGTTGCAGTTTTGCTTAGTGGAAAAAGTTCTTTTTTGCATCTCTGTTTTGATCTTTCTATTTGCTTTTTGCGCTCTCTGAATCGTTTACATTTGCCTGTGTAAGTGTTTGCATAGTTTACTCTCGCTTACTTGGGTAAGTTGCGTTCTCTCTTACGGTGCTATTTTATTTTTCGTTTTTGCGCTTTAGCTGCTGTTTGTTGTTGTGAATCGCTCTCGCAACAATTTCAGTTTGTTTCTCTATCCATTTATTTCTTAGAAACCCCAATTGCCAATATGAGCTGCTGCAAGAAGGTATGCACTTATAGACAGGCAGCTGACTTTGCACAGGTCCAATTTATAGATTGCTGGCTGTGTGAGAACCTTATGCATGTTAAATGTGCTGGTCTTACCGGGCGCGACTACGATAAGGTCATGTCCACTGCCAAAATTGGTTGTGGTGGCTTACGTTGGTCTTGTCCAACTTGCTTGGAAAAACAATTTGATTTTTCCAAGATGTATAATGCGGTGAGGGTTCAATTTTATAAATTGAGTAATGTTTCTAAGCAATTATCAAGTGACTTGTTAGCTGCTGAAGAATTATTGAACAAATATAATTTTGACAGCTCTCAATCTCAACCTGAGATTCCCTTGTTGTTGGTACCTCCTCCTGTACTAACATTGTCTCCCAACTCCCTTGCTCCTCCGTCACCTTGTGTCTCTGTTTTGACTTCACCTCCTAAATCGCTTCGTATTCCATCGCCGTGCCCTGTGGCTACGTCCTTATCGGATGAAGTTGCTATTGAATCTCTTGTCCCTGATCAAAAATTGGTTTCTCCTCCAATTGTTGTTCAAAGAGAGAATATCAATACGTCAACTAATTCTTCCAATACCCAACTTTATGTGTTGTCGCTCCTCGAAAGCAAGTTTTTTTGTCTAGGCTTTCGTCGGATACAATATGTGAAGCAATATCTGCATTTATTTCTTCTAAACTTTCTACGAATGTTTCTATAACGAAGTTTAATTTTTCGACTCCCCGTGAAATTTCTTCATTTAAGATAAATGTACCAGTTGAATATTTTTCAACTATATGTGACACTAAATTTTGGCCACCACATATAGTTGTGCATGAATTTAAACCGAAGAATCGGAACAGATCAGCACCTGTCTCGCTTAATACTCCTTCGGTGCAATCTTCATCGAAAATTGTTCCAAAAAACTAATAAATAATACATTTTCTCCTCGGATGTCTCTGATATATAAAAAGGTACGGGGCATAAACTCTATGCTTAATACTATATTTATGAATAGCTTCAGTTTAGTATATGACATCATTGTTTTAACTGAAACGTGGTTAACTCAGAGTGTTCAAAATAGTGAAATTATGTCAAGTAATTTCATTATTTATAGACTTGATGGCTTAAATCGTAGAGGAGGTGGAGTTTTAATTACTGTTAAATCCAGTATCCTCCCTGAACAGTTTTCATTTTCCTTTCTTCATGATGTGGAGATTATAAAATTAAAATTACTCTCCCATCGTGTTCATTATTTATAACATGCTCATATATCCCCTTCTGATATACAAGTTTATGCCCAACACATAACTTGTATCAAAGAAATTTATGGACATGCCAATAATAATGATTTGTTTCTTGTGTTAGGTGACTTTAATATTCCAAACACTTCTTGGTCCTTTTCTTGTAATGTAAATTGCCTTATTCCGACAATTGATCACTATCTTTTTGATGAATTGTTTAACCTTTCTATGTTTCAAATGAACTTAATTTCCAATCATTTGAATCGGTCGCTTGATCTTGTATTCATAAATGATGATTCCATCATAAATGTATTGAGATCAACCCCTTTTTGTTTACCTGAGGATAGTTATCATCCAACTTTAGAGATTTCATTGTCTATTAATAATCCCTCAACTGTATCACGATTACCTTCAAATCGAAGACGTTGCTATCGTAAATGTCATTTTGTTTTGCTAAACGAACTGATTAGTTCAGCTGACTGGTCCCATTTATATGAGTCGGTTGATGTTAATGAGGCATCATTACTTTTTTACTCAACTTTAGACACTATTCTTGATGTATGTGTACCACTCTGTAGTATTCTGTCGGTTTCGAATAAGTCGCCCTGGTTTTCTAAGACTCTTTTAAATTTAAGAAATATTAAATCAAGGTATTTTAAGAAATTTAAAAGGTCTTGTTCGGCTGTTGACTGGGTGAAATATTCTATTGCCAAGTCAAATTTTAATCTCTTAAATTCTCGCTGTTATGAGAATTATCTTATTCGCGTTAAGCGCCACTTTACTAGTGATCCTAAGCAATTTTACACTTTTGTAAATTCGAAGCGTAAATCTTCTGGTTTGCCAACCTCCTTTTTCTTTGGTATGGAAAAATCTTGTGAAGATCAGGTCTCTTCTGATCTATTTGCAAAATTCTTCCAATCAACTTATTCTTCCGTTGACTGCTTCAATAACTCATACTCATTTTCCTTCTCTGAAATTTTTTCAATTGATGTTCCAAGGGTGTCTATAGATTCATTGGCTGCAGCTATTAGGACATTGAAATCATCCTTTTCTCCAGGAGCTGATAATATTCCAAGTTGTGTGATTAAAGAGTGTAGTGCTTCTCTTCTGTCAACATTACTAAAGTTGTTTAACTTATCCTTAGATACTTCGGTTTTTCCTTCAAGTTGGAAAGAATCTTTTATTATTCCGTTACATAAAAAAGGCAGAAAATCTGATATTTCCAATTATAGAGGCATTGCGAAACTTTCTGTAATTCCGAAGTTATTTGAAAAAATAGTAACTTCGTCAGTGCAACACTTTTGGAAATCAATTGTTCATCCATCGCAGCATGGGTTTTTTCAAAATCGATCAACCACTACGAATTTATTAGAATTCACTTCCCTAGTTAATGACAGTTTTTCGAATAGAATGCAAACTGATGTTATTTATACGGACTTCAGTAAAGCATTTGACTCAGTTCACCACCATTTGCTAATTTTAAAGCTTGATCGCTTAGGATTTTCCCCTAAACTTTTACTGTGGATATCATCCTACTTAAAGGGCAGAACTCAGAGAGTTTTGCTGAGAAATTCAATTTCCAAACTGATCTTTGTTACGTCAGGCGTTCCCCAGGGTAGTCATTTAGACCCATTACTCTTTTCCCTTTTTATTAATGACCTTCCTAGTTGTATTTCTCATTCAAAGATACTTATGTATGCAGATGATGTAAAACTGTGCTTTTCATATTCTAACTCAATTGAGCATGTACATCTTCAAGATGACCTTAATGCATTTCAATGTTGGTGTGAGGCTAATAAATTACATTTAAATTGCTCCAAGTGTATGAGAATGACCTTCTGTCGTACTGTTCCCCACTTGCTCGACTATAAAATAAATAATATATCCTTACAACGTATCTTCACTGTCAAAGACCTTGGCGTTCTCTTTGACACTAAACTTAATTTTAATCTGCATATTTCTGCCATCACAAATGAAGCCAAATGTTTGCTTGGTTTTATTAAACGTTGGTCTAAGGAATTTAATGATCCTTTTGTTACAAAGCATTTATATATTTCACTTGTTCGCCCTATCTTGGAGTATTGTTCTGTTATTTGGTCTCCGCAACATAAACTGTATCAGGATCGCATTGAATCGGTCCAAAAACAGTTTCTACTCTTTGCCTAAAGGGATCTAAATTGGAACGTTTGCCTTCCTATCATAGTAGGCTTCTTCTTATTGATCTGCCATCATTAATGAATCGTAGGACAATCTTAGGTATCACTTTCCTTCATAATTCACGGTAATATCGATTCGCCCACCCTGTTAATGCGGCTGCATTTCTCTGTTCCTTCCCGAACTACTAGAAACTATCGTCCGTTATATTTACCACATTCCACCACGGATTATTCTTTAAATTCAGCTTTCCATGTTTTATGTCTTAACTATAATAAATATTATCACGTATTCTTCTTAGAGTTCTCTCTTCCGCTAATAAAATCATTGCTTTCAGCTTATCTTAGGGAACTTCATCCAAATGCCCGGATGTGAACATAGTTTTTGTTCTTGCTATCTATTTATTTCACTCTCTTCATCTCACTCTGAATTTTGTCTTTTTAATATTTCCTTTTATTTGCTAATCTTTAGTCTAAATATCTATTTTCAAATTGTTAGTTCATAATTAGTCCTAAGAACTTTTAATACTTAATTTTAAGTCTTCAAATAACACTATTTTGTCATACTTTCATTAGTATCATTGACCACTTATGGCTGTGAATCGGGGCATAGCTGGCCGGTCTGGCAAATAAAACACCCCCATCGGGTTGGTGATACTAATGATTATTTAAATGTTTCTGTACTTGTTTTTTTAGGCTTTATTAATTTAAAATTATATTTGCCTTAAGCTTGACTCTAGTTTTGTCAACACATTAATTAAAATAAAAAATAAAAAGCATTTCAAATACTAGAGACTTGTAATTTGGCACATAGGTACATTTACATCTACTCTGAAAATTTCATGAAGATCATCCACCTAGAAATGGAGTTATAAGCGTTCAAAGTATAGCCCAACCCACCCCCTAAGCCACGGCAGCAACTGCACGGTTAGCAGAGTGGGTCACACGTTCGTAAAGAAGAAGAGTATTTTTTGCTCAATTAATTTAAGTTGATCTTCCGATTTTCCCATTGAAAATGGGAATTCAGGGTATAATGGTTTTGTGAAAATGTATGTAACAGGCAGAAGTAGACGTCGCAGACCCCATAAAGTATATATATTCTTAATCAGCAGAAAAAAATAAGATTGAGCCCTGTCCGTCCGTCCGTATGAACGTCGAGATTTCGGAAACTACAAGAGCTAGAGAGCTGAAATTTCACATGAACACTCATATGTTAGCTACGCAGTACGAGTTTATTTTGTTTTTTTCGATAACTCATCCCATTTCCAAATTATCGATAAAAAATCGAAAATTCGTTTCAATTTTTTATGTTTTTTGAGCATAACTTCTACACAGTTTTAGCTAAAGACTTTAAATTTGTATATTTAGATAGATATTATGAATACGCAGATTATGTAATTTTTGGATTTTGGATGCCACGCCCCCTTCGCCCACAATTTGCAAAAAACGCATTTCAAATACTAGAGACTTGAAATTTGGCACATAGATACATTTCGATATTCTTAATTTCATTAAGATCCTCCATCTAGAAATGGAGTTATAGGCGTTCAAAGTATAGCCCAACCCACCCCCAAGCCACGGCAGCAACTGCGCGGTTAGCAGAGCTCGCGCTCATGCGATCGTTAAGAAGAAGTGTATCACTTTTTTTGCAGGGTTCAGGGGATCTCGTAGTCGAACCGTCTCGACTAGAGCCTTCTTACTTGTTTGTATTATTTTTGATACGCAACTCGTATTTAAAACGGCCAATTACCGTTTGGATGGTTGACTTGGCTCTAGACATTAGCAACTGCAAGGTTATCTCGCGTTCATCCAGAGTTAGTTACGCTAAGAAGCATGAATTTTGAAGATTTGGCACATTTATTTCAAAAATCACCGTCGTGTTTCAGAAGAAATGTTGCACCTGACAGTGCAGCACAAGTCAGAGTATGATGAATTTTGTAAGCGCAAATATGTACATACATACATACATACATATGTATGTACATACATTGTATGTGAATATTTTAGTTTTTTAGTTACAATACTAACATAAAATGTTACTATTATTTAAACGATACTGTGTAGTTAAAATATCATGTTATCAATTAGCATAAAAACTTTCTTTCGTTATTAAAATTTAACGAAGTTACAGCGTGTTTCGTAAAAATGTACCAGGGGTACGGTTACTTTAGTTGCACACTGTATTTATGTATGTATGTATGTACATACATATGTACATACTTATTGTTTGGCAAACATGCTATTTGAGTGTGCCAGTTAGAGTTAACTTGTAAATTATATACAATATAAATTATATAAAAGACCAAAGCAGATGTTGACACTTATTATTGAGTGTATTCTTTTTTGTTAATTTTTTTGTTACATATGAATATTTTGTTTTCTATTTTTAAATATAAATTAAAGAAATAATATTAAACAGATTCCCATTTTAATAAAAATTGTTTTTCGTTTTCATTATTGTCTTACATACATACATATGTAGATATTTGCATCTAAAGTCAAAAAATCAAATTTTTTCCCAGTGTGCCAACTCATTCTTGACAGACATGTACATACATATGTATGTATGTATATTTACTTATATGTACATACATATGTATGTATCTGAGAACATGCAAACAAACATCTGTGTATGTACATACATATTTTTATTCATTCAAACTTACCATTTAAAATATAAGAAAGTATTGTCAAAACTAGTTTTTGTTAAATTATCAAATTATCAAATTAACAAATGAACAAATGCAATATGCGGCAACCAAGACTAATCGGTAATTTTACTCATCTGAATACATCTACATACATACATACATATGTATGTATATTTACATGAGCGCATATTTGTATACATACATACAGTGGACCAAAAAAGTATTGGCACACCAAGAATCATAAACTTTAGGCAACTTTAACATGTGTTTCATTGGGATTAAAAGAATATGTATATGTATGCATTTACAGTCGCATACAACATATGTACATATATATAGATATATGAAAATATTTAATTTGTTTCTTATATATATTTATATATGTATATATAGAAGACTTGGAGCACTAACTATACAACACATAGACTGGACAACTGGAACAAATTAATGTGCACACTAATTTTTTTACATTAGAACCCCATCAACTTGGTATTTGCTCGGGTTTTTATTTTTAGGGTCGGGAGAGAAAAATTGCTAATGGCAAAATCATTCCGCTTCGAGCGCTCGACGGTGACGGTTGATATTCCAAAAAGGCCTGATATGTGCCGCTCTTTTCCTTGACCTCTTTCTCTTTCTGACCCATGCTTTTTACTCTCTGCTCTCTTCTCACAAAAATATATGTATGCTGGCACAAACAGCAAGCAGCTCACAAAAACTGAAATTTCTTCTCGACGCGATCCCATTGGTTTCCTTCTGAGCGAAGAGTATATTGAATTCTTAAACGGATTTGCCATGCTCATGCAAAATGTTAGCGTTTTCATGATTATTTGTGGAAAGGGTATGAAAGCGTTGATGTGCATAAAGAATACTATTTCCCGATGACTATACACACACATTTAAACTACCTGCCCATATGGGTAAGCATTTATGTGCATGTGTGCAATATTCTTGCTGCTTGTAGCACTATTAGAACCCCAGCAGTTGACGATCGTTCAGTTGGGTAGCTCATTTGAGCTTGCATAAACACACACATTTACACTTCCTCGCTATATGTGTAGGCATTTATGTGCATGTGTGCAATATTCTTGCTGCCGCCTGTAGAGCACTATTAGAACCCCAGCAGTTGATGTTCGTTCGGTTGGGTAGCGATGTGAGCTTGCTTACACCACTAACCATACAACACATAGACTGGACAACTGGAACAAATTAATGTGCACACTTATTTTTTGACATTAGAACCCCATCAACTTCGTATTTGCTCGGGTTTTTACTTTTCGGGTCGGGAGAGAAAAATTGCTGATGACAAAATCATTCCGCTTCGAGCGCTCGACGGTGACGGTCGATTTTCCAAAAAATCCTGACATGTGCCGCTCTTTCCCTTGCTCTCTTTCTCTTTCTGCCCCATGCTTTTTACTCTCTGCTCTCTTCTCACAAAAATATATGTATGCTGGCACAACCAGCAAGCAGCTCACAAAAATTGAAATTTCTTCTCGACGCGATCCCATTGGTTCCCTTCTGAGCGAAGAGTATACCGAATTCTTAAACAGCTTTGCCATGCTCATGCAAAATGTTAGCGTTTTCATGATTATTTGTGGAAAGGGTATGAAAGTGTTGATGTGCATACAGAATATTTTTTCTCGCTGACCATACACACACACATTTACACTTCCTCGCTATATGTGTAGGCATTTATGTGCCTGTGTGCAATATGCTTGCTGCCTGTAGCACATTAGAACCCCAGCAGTTGATGTTCGTTTGGTTGGGTAGCGATGTGAGCTTGCATACACACACACATTTACACTTCTTCGCTATATGTGTAGGCATTTATGTGCCTGTGTGCAATATTCTTGCTGCCGCCTGTAGAGCACTATTAGAACCCCAGCAGTTGATCGTTCTGTACACATACACATTTACACTTCCTTGCCATATGTGTAGGCATTTATGTGCCTGTGTGCGATACACTTGCTGCATGTAGCAATTCTAATTTCCGAGCGATTGCTGTTGGCTAGCCAATGTCAGCATGCATACGCACACACATACATACATATGTGTACGTCTGTGATGTGATAATCACAATCGCCGAGTATCACTTGTATAGGCACTTGAATGAATGCTCTGCCTGGGGCATTTGCATGTTTCGTGCATGGGTCTCGAATATTGGGCGTGTGCCTACCTACTTTGAATTAAGTAAACGATTTTGGGTTCAAATTGCACGAGAGGTCAATTATTTTGTATTACCTGTTGATCGGTTATCATTTGTTCTTTAATATTTAGTACCTGATTTGACCCTATAGGCAAAAATG
Organism: Drosophila buzzatii; assembly: GCA_035045845.1. Taxonomy (NCBI): domain Eukaryota; kingdom Metazoa; phylum Arthropoda; class Insecta; order Diptera; family Drosophilidae; genus Drosophila; species Drosophila buzzatii. The sequence goes on along the minus strand of JAWNOS010000412.1, from coordinate 232,241 downwards.
ATACATGTTATTCAAATGCTTGCGCAAATTCAGGTCACATATAACCCTTTTTAATAAATGCCTACATATACAGGTAAAATTTACCCTTTTATGCAAAAAATATGCATCCGTTATGTAGACATATTTTTCACTAAATAAATGTGTACAGAACGATCAACTGCTGGGGTTCTAATAGTGCTCTACAGGCGGCAGCAAGAATATTGCACACAGGCACATAAATGCCTACACATATAGCGAAGAAGTGTAAATGTGTGTGTGTATGCAAGCTCACATCGCTACCCAACCAAACGAACATCAACTGCTGGGGTTCTAATGTGCTACAGGCAGCAAGCATATTGCACACAGGCACATAAATGCCTACACATATAGCGAGGAAGTGTAAATGTGTGTGTGTATGGTCAGCGAGAAAAAATATTCTGTATGCACATCAACACTTTCATACCCTTTCCACAAATAATCATGAAAACGCTAACATTTTGCATGAGCATGGCAAAGCTGTTTAAGAATTCGGTATACTCTTCGCTCAGAAGGGAACCAATGGGATCGCGTCGAGAAGAAATTTCAATTTTTGTGAGCTGCTTGCTGGTTGTGCCAGCATACATATATTTTTGTGAGAAGAGAGCAGAGAGTAAAAAGCATGGGGCAGAAAGAGAAAGAGAGCAAGGGAAAGAGCGGCACATGTCAGGATTTTTTGGAAAATCGACCGTCACCGTCGAGCGCTCGAAGCGGAATGATTTTGTCATCAGCAATTTTTCTCTCCCGACCCGAAAAGTAAAAACCCGAGCAAATACGAAGTTGATGGGGTTCTAATGTCAAAAAATAAGTGTGCACATTAATTTGTTCCAGTTGTCCAGTCTATGTGTTGTATGGTTAGTGCTTACACACACATATACACATACACATTTACACTTCCTTGATATATGTGTAGGCATTTATGTGCCTGTGTGCGATACACGTGCTGCATGTAGCAATTCTAATTTTCCAGCGATTGCTGTGGGTAAGTGATGTGAGTCTACACACACACACATACATAAGTGTACGTCTGTAATGTGATAATCACAATCGCCGAGTATCACTTGTATAGGCACTTGAATGAATGCTCTGCCTGAGACATTTGCATGTTTCGTGCATGAGTCTCGAATATTGCGTGTGCCTACCTACTTTGAATTAAGTAAACGATTTTGGGTAATTTAAGTAAAAGATTTAAGTAAAAGAATTTAAATTAAATAAAACATTAAACATAATACACGTATATTTTTGTTATTAAGTGGAAAATATGTCTACATAACGGATGCATATTTTTTGCATAAAATGGTCATTTTACCTGTATATCTAGGCATTTCTTTAAAATGGTTATGTATATGTGACCTGAATTTGCGCGAGCATTTGAACAACTTGTTCCATTTTTTCCTATAGGGTCAAATCAGGTACTAAATATTAAAGAACAAATGATAGCCGATAACAGGTAATTAAAAATAATTGACCTCTCGTGCAATTTGAACCCAAAATCGTTTACTTAATTTAAAGTTGAGGTAGGCACACGCCCAATATTCGAGACCCATGCAAGAAACATGCAAATGCCCAAGTGATACTCGATGATTATCGCATCACATATGTATGTATGTATACGTGGGCGTATGCAAGCTGACATTAGCTGCCAAACAGCAATCGCTGGGAAATTAGAATTGCTACATGCATCAAGTGTATCGCACACAGGCACATAAATGCCTACACATATATTGAGGAAGTGTAAATGTGTATGTGTATGTGTGTGCGTATGCAAGTTCACATTGGCTACCCAACCCAAGATCAACTGCTGGTGTTAGTGTTGCAGACAGCAAGAATATCGCACACAAGCACATAAATGCCTACACATATAGCGAGGTAGTGTAAATGTGTGTGTGTATGGTCATCGGGAAATAGTATTCTTTATGCACATCAACGCTTTCATACCCTTTCCACAAATAATCATGAAAACGCTAACATTTTGCATGAGCATGGCAAAGCCGGCAAAGCTAATACGAAGTTGAGTGGGAGCCAATGTCGAAAAAAAAGTGTGCACAGGCGGTTGTTCCAGTTGTCCAGTCTATATCTATATCTAGTCTAACCAGTCTATATCACTAACCATACAACACATAGACTAGACAACTGGAACAAATTAATGTGCACACTTATTTTTTGACATTAGAACCCCATCAACTTCGTATTTGCTCGGGTTTTTACTTTTCGGGTCGGGAGAGAAAAATTGCTAATGGCAAAATCATTCCGCTTCGAGCCCTCGACGGTGACGGTCGATATTCCAAAAAGGCCTGACATGTACCGCTCTTTCCCTTGCTCTCTTTCTCTTTCTGCCCCATGCTTTTTACTCTCTGCTCTCTTCTCACAAAAATATATGTATGCTAGCACAAACAGCAAGCAGCTCACAAAAATTGAAATTTCTTCTCGACGCGATCCCATTGGTTCCCTTCTGAGCGAAGGGTATACCGAATTCTTAAACGGCTTTGCCATGCTCATGCAAAATGTTAGCGTTTTCATGATTATTTGTGGAAAGGGTATGAAAGTGTTGATGTACATAAACAATACTATTTCCCGATGACCATACACACACACATTTACACTTCCTCGCTATATGTGTAGGCATTTATGTGCTTGTGTGCAATATTCTTGCTGCCTGTAGCACTATTAGAACCCCAGCAGTTGACGCTCGTTCGGTTGGGTAGCGATGTGAGCTTGCATACACACACACATTTACACTTCCTCGCTATATGTATAGGCATTTATGTGTATGTGTGCAATATTCTTGCTGCCTGTAGCACTATTAGAATCCCAGCAGTTGATGTTCGTTCGGTTGGGTAGCGATGTGAGCTTGCATACACACACACATTTACACTTCCTCGCTATATGTATAGGCATTTATGTGCATGTGTGCGATACACTTGCTGCATGTAGCAATTCTAATTTCCGAGCGATTGCTGTTGGGTAGCTGATGTGAGTCTACACACACACACATACATATGTAAGTGTACGTCTGTGATGTGATAATCACAATCGCCGAGTATCACTTGTATAGGCACTTGAATGAATGCTCTGCCTGGGGTGTGCCTACCTCAACTTTGAATTAAGTAAACGATTTTCGGTTCAAATTGCACGAGAGGTCAAATATTTTTAATTACCTGTTGATCGGTTATCATTTGTTCTTTAATATTTAGTACCTAATTTGACCCTATAGACAAAAATGGAACAAGTTGTTTATGCAAAAAATTTGCATCCGTTATGTAGACATATTTTCCACTAAATAATTAAAATATACATGTATTATGTTTTATGTTTTATTTATTTTAAAAAATCTTATCCACGAATCATTTTCAGGTTTCTTTTTACTAAAATTACCCAAAATCGTTTACTTAATTCAAAGTTGAGGCAGGCACATGCCCAATATTCGAGACCCATGCACGAAACATGCAAATTAGATTTGCTACATGCAGCAAGTGTATCGCACACATGCACATAAATGCCTATACATATAGCGAGGAAGTGTAAATGTGTGTGTGTATGCAAGCTCACATCGCTACCCAACCGAACGATCGTCAACTGCTGGGGTTCTAATAGTGCTACAGGCAGCAAGAATATTGCACACATGCACATAAATGCCTACACATATAGCGAGGAAGTGTAAATGTGTGTGTGTATGGTCATCGGGAAATAGTATTGTTTATGTACATCAACACTTTCATACCCTTTCCACAAATAATCATGAAAGCGCTAACATTTTGCATGAGCATGGCAAAGCCGTTTAAGAATTCGGTATACCCTTCGCTCAGAAGGGTACCAATGGGATCGCGTCGAGAAGAAATTTCAATTTTTGTGAGCTGCTTGCTGTTTGTGCTAGCATACATATATTTTTGTGAGAAGAGAGCAGAGAGTAAAAAGCATAGGGCAGAAAGAGAAAGAGAGCAAGGGAAAGAGCGGTACATGTCAGGCCTTTTTGGAATATCGATCGTCACCGTCGAGCGCTCGAAGCGGAATGATTTTGCCATCAGCAATTTTACTCTCCCGACCCGAAAAGTAAAAACCCGAGCAAATACGAAGTTGATGGGGTTCTAATGTCAAAAAATAAGTGTGCACATTAATTTGTTCCAGTTGTCCAGTCTACGTGTTGTATGGTTAGTGGTTGTATGGTTAGTGGCCAAAGTGAGCCAGTGAGCCAAAGTGAGTCATATTGAAGGAACAAACTCAGTGGCTCAGTTCAGTGAACCATTCATTTTAGCTCACTCACTCATGAGCTGCCGAAGTCGACTTTATAATCAAATTATTTTTTATTAACATCATACTTGTAAGTTTTAGATTTCGTTGTCAACATCAAATGTTCATTGTATCTATTTAAACTAAATTATATTTATATATAGCCAATATGAATTCGGAACTAATGGCAATACTATTTGTGGCGATCTCATTGAGGTCTATCATATCAATGAACTCCTACTCCGGATTTAATAAGCCGCCGATGTTCGGTGATTATGAAGCTCAGCGACACTGGCAGGAAATTACATTTAATTTAGATGTAAAGCAGTGGTATACTAACAGTACACTTAATGACCTACAATATTGGGGCTTAGATTATCCACCCTTTACAGCGTATCACAGTTACTTACTTGGCTGTGTAGCTGAGCGACTTAATCACAGTTATGTTGAATTATACAAAAGTAGAGGGTTTGAATCAAAGGACCACAAAACTTATATGCGTTTTACAGTTTTAACAGCTGACGCATTCATTTTTATTCCTTCTGTATTGGCTCTGTCTATTAGTATGGATCGCATCTTTAAAAAAAACTTGAAGAAACAATTGCAACTACTCTTTGCAATTTATCCAGGGCAAGTTCTAATCGACAATGGACACTTTCAGTACAACAACATGTCCCTTGGCCTCGCAGCTCTGGCCATCGCTGCATTGATATGTGACTGGAACTGCGTTGCCGCTTTCATATTTACTTTGGCTTTAAATTATAAACAAATGGAATTATACCATGCCTTGCCGTTCTTCGCGTACCTCCTAAATACATCTTTAACAAACAAAAGGTATATCATGTGAATTTAAATAATTATACTTTGCTCCCAAAGGGAAAAAAGTATATTGGGCTTGTGCAATGTCCGTTCGTCTGTCCGTCCGTCCGCCTGTCCGTCCGTCCGTCTGTCCGTATGAACGCAATATTTTTCGGCACTATTAGAGCTAGAGACTTGAAATTTTAAACATATATTCATATATGCTCCCGAATTATAAAGTGTAAAAATTTTCCCGATCCGCCCACTAGGTGCGTGGCAAATCGGCAAACTCTTCCGCCCATAGGCAAGTTATCATACTAGATGATAAGCTAGAGTGTTGCAATTTGGTATGTATATTCGGAGTGACAACCCAAGTTCAAAAAGCTATGGCGGATATATCTACGCCCATTGGAGGCGTGCCAAATCGGGGAAAAACGTATCTTCTACACCGTTAAAGCCAGAAAGCTAAAATTTTGCATACGAGGTTATGTTATGATTCTAAGAAGATCGATCAAAAAGTTATATGTCTACGCCTATTGGGGGCGTGGAAAATCGGACCTGAATATATAGTGATTTTTCAAATTGTGCTATATTTTGAACACTATTGACACTAGAGACTAGCAATTTGGCATGTATACTCGGGTTGACAACCCAAGACCAATAAGCTGTGGTAGATATAGCTACGCCCCCAGGGGGCGTGGCAAACCGCAAAAGTTTATATCTCCTACAGTTTTATAGCTAGAAGCTTGAAAATTGGATGGTTGAGTTACTAATGTCATCCTCTATCGATGACCCAAAATAATTTTCTAATAAATATACAAATATAAAAAAAAAATTAAAAAAAAAATATAATTATTGAAAAAACGTTTTCTGCGGGCTTCGGATCTACGTACCTAAGTGTAGCTTGCATAGCGCTTACCACCAGGGCCACTGCCCTGATATGGGCTTTGCTAACTAAAACCAAATAAGGCATTGGTAGAGCGCATTTTGACAAAACTAAAGTAACGATCGAAAAATTCACAATTCAGTCACAATTCTTAGAATATTCTGGCATGCAAACTTTTGTATGCATACATAGAATATTGTGTGTATACTCGTATAGTGTATATGTATGTATCTGTATGTATGTATAGGAAAAACGTTTGTTGCTTGCCATGTACGTTTTCTAATTGCCGAAATATTTCGTTAATTAAATGTTTATTAAATAAATAAGATGCACCTTTGGGAACAAAGTATTTCGCAGTTAGTTGCGCCTAACTGCAACGTTCTTGTTTTTAATTGAGACTGCTCAATTTTCAGAACCAATTAGTGGTCAATTTATTTTTGGGTTCAGTTGTATCTATAATGTTCTACATCGCAAAAAGATATCGCCGAGATCTCGCGAACTACTAAAAGCTAGAAATTTGAAATTCTACATGTATAATAGTAGTAGATAATTTAACTTATTTTTATCGTTTTGAGCTAATAATCGAGAATTTGTCTTCGTTTTTTTAGACGTTTAAACTAGATATTTTTATACCCTGAACCCATTAAAATGGGAAATCAGAGTACAATGGTTTTGTGAAATGTATGTAACAGACAGAAGGCGGCGTGGCAGACCCCATAAAGTATATATATTCTTGATCAGAGTGACGAGAAAAGTTGATATAGCCACGTCCTTCTGTCTGTCCGTATGTTTGAACGCGTCGATTTCCGAAGATACAAAAGCTAGAGAGTTCATTCTTTTTGTGTTAGGTCCGTATATTGCACGCGCAGTACGAGTATGTTTCAGAAATTCGACAACTTCTATATTTCCAGAGTTATCGATAAACGAATATATCGATAATCAGTTATAAAAATATATTTAATTCATCTTTAGAGTTAGAGTCACAAGTCTTCTGCATATATAGATACTAATTTAATACAATATCGTTTTTTTTCAGAATTTGGATTTCTGTCCCCAATTCACCCCCAAATGTGTAAAAAATTCATTTCAAATACTAGAGACATACAGTTTGGTTTGGCATATAGATATAAATATCATAATCATAATATAAACACATCAATACGATTGTCGGTCTAGAATTAGACTTATTAATCAAAGAAGTTATGGCAGTAAAACCCATGCGGTCCAGCAAGAGAGGCAGCGAGACAGCACGATTCTTGGAATGCTTACACAAATACAGGCGTACAAGCATACATAGATCAGTGTGTGAGTGTGCTCGTGGTTTGCCCAAGCGCCCTTGCCCCAAAATTAAAAAAAAAAAAAAACTTTTTCAAGAACTTGAGACTTGCAATTTAGCAAATAGACACATTTGCATCTTATTGTTGCGTTTTGAAAGGTTTGCTGCGAGAACTTATTTGATAAATAATTCTGTTTTTAGACTTGACAATCGTAATCAAACTTTAAGATTATGAGCACGGCATTCATATCTATAGTATGTCCATTAATTGTTTGCAAAATGAAAAAAGTCATACAACTTTGACATCATATTTTAGGGTTCTATTTTCTGTATTCTTAAACTAAACTAAACAAAAACAAGTAAGAAGGCTCTAGTCGAGACTTCTCGACTACGAGATACCCTGAACCCTGCAAAAAAGTGATACTCTTCTTCCTTACGCACGTATAAGCACGCGCTCTGCTAACCGCGCAGTTGCTCTTGTATCTTCGAAAATCAAATACAAAAGAATAAATAATAATAAAAAAGAAAGAAATAATAAAAAAATAAAAATAATAAATTATGAAGGGCTTAGGCGAGGCTAGAACCTTCGACACCCTAACATTCGTTGCATCTACATATCTATCCATCTACACCACGGCTCACTTAAGCGGCAGAGTAGCGAAAACGAATGAAATTCGCCATATACGAAAGAAACACTAAAGCAGTGGCTGAAAATACAAATACAATTCAAAGACAATTCTAACGCAATTCAAAAACAATTGTGATTCTTAGAATATACACGCATAGCAACATAGAAAACAGCCCAAGACTTTTTGTGTGTATACATACATACATACATACATACATACATACATACAATGTAATGAGAGTTCATGATCTACATATTCTATTTAACATTTTAGGTTTTTTTTTAGAAATCATAACTCTTTTACAATTAGCTTTACATGCACAAATATGTACATATGTATGTATGTACGATTGCAGCCGCACGCTGATCTACGCTTGCACACATATACATACATACATATGTATGTATGTATGTATGTATGTATGTATGTATGTGCGCCCGCAATGCGTCTTGCTGTGTCGCTGCCTTGCTTGCTGCGCCACATGGGTTTTGATGAGAAAACTTTATGGACTAATAATTCTGTTTCTAGATGGACAATCATATTGATATGTTCAGATTAAGATTATATTATTCATATCTATATGCCAAACCAAACTGTATGTCTCTAGTATTCGAAATGCATTTTTTACACATTTGGGAGTGGTGGGGCTAATTGGGGACCGGAATCCAAAATCTGACAAAAACCTATATTGTATTAAATTAGTATCTATATATATGCAGAAGACTTGGAGACTCTAACTCTAAAGATGAATTAGCTACAATTTTAAAACTGGTTCCCGATAAATTCGTTTATCGATAACTTGGCAAATATACAAGTTATCGTATTTCTGAAACAAACTCGTACTGCGCGTGCAATATACGAACCTAACACAAAAAGAATGAACTCTCTAGCTTTTGCATCGTCGGAAATCGACGCATTCATACATACGGACGGACGGACGGACATGGCTATATCAACTTTTTTCGTCACCCTGATCAAGAATATATATACTTTGTGGGGTCTGCCATGCCTCCTTCTGCCTGTTACATACTTTTAACAATTTCCGAGTAGATTAAGAGTATCTTAATGTATCTATGTGCCAAATTTCAAGTCTCTAGTATTTGAATTGCGTTTTTTTTTTTTCAAATTGTGGGCGAAGGGGGCGTGGCAGCCAAAATCTGAAAATTACATACTGAAAATTACATAATCTGCATAGTATCTATCTAAATATACAATCTTGAAGTCTTTAGCTAAAACGGTGTAGAACTTATGCCCAAAAAACGTACAAAATGGAAACGAATTTTCTATATTTTATCGATAATTTGGAAATGGGATGAGTTATCGAGTGTTCATGTAAAATTTCAGCTCTCTAGCTTTTGTAGTTTCCGAAATCTCGACGTTCATACGGACAGATGGACAGGGCTCAATCAACTTATTTTTTTATGCTGATCAAGAATATATACTTTGTGGGGTGTGCGACGTCTCCTTCTGCATGTTACATACATTTTCACTAAACCATTCCTATTTTCAATGGGTTCAGGGTATAAAAATAAGAATAGCAACAGAAACCTGAAAAATAATTTAAAATACAAAAATACAGCAAATATTGGCTGACTATTAATTCTTTGGAAAATGCAAATATTAATTCAAGGAAGATGGGAACGGGACATCCAAATCAAAAACGGATGGTCGCGTCTTTTTTGTCGTCTTCTGTGATTCGTTAATTATAACAAAGGAAAGACTGAAATGGCTGAAATGTTCAATATTCAGCTTTGAACTGAATTAAACAACTCTAAAGGCAGACAAGCAAAGCTCACTCGGCGGGATTGTTCAAAAATTCTAAAGACCCCAACAATCCCCAAACAAGCCTCAGAAAGTTGGTTACTAAAATTCAAATAAATCTTTAGAAGACTGTATGCCCTGAAACTGACAAAAGTACTTAATTTCCACAGATACTCATCACGTGAGGAAGAAGCCGTTCTTGCCTGCTAAAAATATTGAAAGACGAATTTTCAACGATACCATGACAGAAGAGTATTATTTAGACATTTTAACGAAAAATTGACAGAAAGTGCGCGCAATTTCGACTTCGTTGATCCAGAAAACACCAGTAAACACCAGTAAACTCAGATACATGCTGTATCAGGGCAATGATCCGAAGCACAAGTCGCTGCAGTGTCGCACTTGGCTGCTTTATAACTGCAGTAAAGTTATTGACACCCCACCTCAGAGCCCTCATCTAAACCCTATTGAGAATTTGTGGGCATTACTTAAGAAAAAAGTGGCCAAACGAAGTCCAATTTTAAAAGTTGACTTGATTTGTTGCATAAACGAGGAGTGGCGTAAAATACCCCAATGCTACGACATAAATGCATAATGTTGATGTCGCAACGCCTCTGAGGTGTAATCAATTCCCTATTGATCTTCAAAAGATACAGATGTTACAATATTAATGTTTGCATTTTGCAAATAATTATAGCCAATATTTCCCGTATTTTTGTTTTGAATTATTTTTCGCTATTCTCCTTATTTTTTTGTTAGTTAGTTAAGAATACATAAAAAAGAACCCTATAAAAAACAAGTAAGAACGTTGCAGTTAGGGTCAACTAACTGCGAGAGACCCTGTTCCTGTATGTGCCGTTTATTTATTTAATAAACATTTAATAAACGAAATAGCATTTCGGCGATTGAATTGTGAATTTTTCAATCGTTACTTTAGTTTTGTCAAAAGGCGCTCTAGCAGTGCCTTTTCTGGTTTTAGTTAAGGTAGCCCAGATCAAGGTAGTGGCGCTGGTGGTAACCGCGTGGGTTCGAATGAATGAACTTTTTTCCAAAAATTTATATATATATATTTTTTTTTTATTTGTGTATTTTATATTATTATATTTATAATAAAATGCTTGTTGCCAGCGCCAATTGATAATAAGATATTTATAAACATACGCATATGAATTGTGCTTTTCCGATTTGCCACGCTGCGTGGCAAGCAGTTTTTCTATGTATGCATGTGTAAACAGGTGTTTGTAAGTGTATACACATCCAAGTGTGTATACATTGTTTTGTTTCGTCACAAGCTGCTGATCAGCTGGTGAGCTCATCAGCTGTGAATTTATTTAGGTTAAGCTGACGATTACATGTTAATTTAATTGACGTGGGTTCGAGTCCCGCTGGAAACTTTTTGTTTATTAATCGAAAACTTATACATTTTATTTTTTAAATTCATTAATAATTTTATATTTATGTTAAAATGCTTTCTGCCATCTTAGCAATTACTATTAAGGTATTATAAGCATGTATTATGCAGTTGGCCACAACAAACTTCTTTGCCGATTTGCCACGAAAATTACAGGGTATTTTTCGATATGCCACGCCCCCAAAGAGGCTGAAAAATTATTTTTGGGTCATCGATAGAGGATGACATTAGTAACTCAACCATCCAAGCTTCTAGCTCTAAAACTGTAGGAAATATCAACTTTTGCGGTTTGCCAGGCCCCCTGGTGGCGGATATATATCTACCATAGCTTATTGGTCTTGGGTTTTCAACCCGAGTATACATGCCAAATTCAAGTCTCTAGTGTTAATAGTGTTCAAAATATAGCACAATTTGAAAAATCACTATATATTCAGGTCCGATTTGCCACGCCCCCAATAGGCGTAGACATATAACTTTTTGATCGATCTCCTTAGAATCATAACATTAACTCGCATGCAAAAATTTAGCTTTCTAGCTTTAACGGTGTAGAAGATACGTTTTTCCCGATTTGCCACACCCCCAATGGGCGTAGATATATCCGCCATAGCTTATTGATCTTGGGTTGTCACCGCGAGTATACAATTGCAATTTTCTAGCTCATCATCTAGTATGATTTCTGGCCTATGGGCGGAAGAGTTATATATATACGAGCATATACGAGTATATGTTCCAAATTTCAAATCTCTAGCTCTAATAGTACCGAAAAATATTGCGTTCATACGGACGGACGGACAGCAAGACGGACATTGAAAAAAACAATATACTCTTTTTCCCTTTTAGTCTAAAAATTATGAAAGAATGCGCTTTTCCTCGTAAAATATTATGTCAAAGTTGCATTTGTATGACTTTTTCATTTTGCAAAATCTGACACAAATCGAAATTGTATTAAATTAGTACCTATATATATTCAGAAGACTTTTTTTTTTTTTTTTTTTTTTTGTGCTGAGGTAGGTAAAAATGCTTTATGCACCGTCAGTCAGGTCGTCACTCGGCTGGTGTGTCGGACTGCATGACTGCTTACCGACTAAAAAAACCTCCTCTTCTAGGGCTAAATTCCACCTTGAAACCGAGAACTATCTCGCATTAACCTTCAAGGTGGCGCCCTCTAATATGCTCAATCTGAGCGTTACCCTCTCTGTGCCTGCGTCCAGGTCATACTTCTTCCGCCGCAGAACATTTTTGGCGAAGTCACACACTTTTTTCCAGGCATCTATGCTGCTGCACATTTTCTGTACTATTGTGTCTACTTTGACTTCGCCGACAGAGCCTGCCAAGGCGGTTCTCTCTTCTGACCACCTTTCGCAGTCAATGAAAGTGTGTTCTGCGTCGTCCATTGTATTTTTGCAGTAAATGCAGCTGGATTCATCCGTTTTCCCCATCTTATATAGGTACTTTCGAAAGTATCCATGACCGGAGAGCATTTGTGTAAGATAGAAGGACGTTTAACCGTGTTTTCTACTTATCCACTGCTCTAGATCGGGGATTACTTTTGCAGTCCATCTTCCATATCTTTCGGACGACCATCTCGCATCTCGAGGCTATGGTTTGCTGCCGTATGATATTTGCTGCCTGTTTAGAGAATTCTCCGCTCTGCCGGAGTTGCCATATTTTCTTGCGTTCTTGAGCAAGTAGGTCCACCGGTATGACTGCTGCTATCACGACGACTGCAGCTCCAGATACTGTGCGATACGCCGATGTTATCCGCAAGGCTGCTCTTCTCTGCACGGATAACATCGGTTTTCGCCTTACAGCTGCCTGTAGAGTATCCGCCCATACTTCGCTACCCTAGAGTAGTGTAGCGTTCGTCGTTTCCATAAGAAGTCTCCGTTTCCCTTCCGTCGGGCCGTCAACGTTTGCCATCAGTCTACTGAGGGAGCCCGTTATTGCGTCTGCTTTCCGCGTGGCGTGCCTCAGCTGTTCCCCGAAAGTGAGTTTGCTATCCAGTCTAACGCCTAGATAGTTCACTGTCCTCTGGGTCCTTATTTGATTTCCGCTTACTCGCATCTCTATTTCGGTTGGAATCTGCTTTCCTGTAAACAGAAGTAACTCTGTTTTATGGGTGGCAAGTTCCAATCCTCGAGAGCTAAGCCATGTCTGCGTGCGGATCATGACTTGGGTCAGTCTCTTTTGCGCTTCTGTGGTGTTTCTGGCAGTGATAACGGCCGCGATGTCGTCAGCGTATCCGATTAGAAATGTTTCTTCAGGCATTTCCAGTCTTAGAATGTTGTCGTAGCTGATATTCCACAGGTCTGGTCCTAGGATCGACCCCTGTGCAGCCCCTCCAGTGACTCTATAGCCTTTTGTACCAGTCTGTGTGTCATACTGGAGTACTCGATCCTGCAGGTAGCTTCTCATCATATGCACTAGGTACTCCGGTATTCGAAAATGTTGCTCCAGGGAAGCAAGCATATCGCTCCATCTAACACTATTGAAAGCATTTTTAACGTTGAGCGTTACTAAAAGAACCACTGGGCGCGAGTATGCATTTCCTCTTTTCGTTGCTCTGGCTGCCTGTACAACTTCATCAATAGCTCCCATTGTGGATTTTCCGGACTTGAAACCATGCTGTCTGGGGCTGAGCCCTCCAGCGGCATATATTGCAGCTAGTAGCCTTGGTTTCAGGAGCTTTTCTAACAGCTTACCAGCTGTGTTTAGCATACACAATGGACGGTATGCCGATGGGGTGTTGGGATCGCCTTTGCCTTTGCTGATGAGCACAAGTCTCTGCTCTTTCCATACTTCTGGGAATAATCTTTCTTTTAGACATGCGTTCTACATTCTAAGGAGAAAAGTTGGTCGTCCTGTTGCTATCATCTTCAGTATCTCTGCCGGTATATTGTCTGGTCCCGGGGATTTTTTATTTTTCAGGGAAAGTGCCGCAATCTTGAGCTCTTCCTCCGTAAAATTAGGAGCTGAGCTATGAGTTTCTTCGGCTGCCCGCGCATTCGATTCGTGAATGTGTGTTGGGAATAGTGTTTCCACTATGTGGTCCATCGTTTTATCATCCACGTTTGGCGTTGCTCCAGAGTTCCTCAATTTTTTCATGACTACTTTGTAGCCAAGTCCCCAGGGATCTCTGTTTACATCTTGGCAGAGCTCCTTCCACTTGTCTTGTTTGCTGCGAGCGATAGCAATCGACAGCTCCCTTCTCGCATTCTTCGCTGCAACCGCTTCAAGAATAAAATTTCCAGTGCGTCGTGCTCTTGTCAGTTTTCTTCTGCACTGTATACATACTTGTCTTTTTTCTGCGATATCGTGGTTCCACCAGTATGCCTGCCGCCATGCCATGTTTGCCGTGCGTTCTTGGCATCGAAACGTTACACGCTTTTACTATGGCCGTAAGACTTCTTTCGACAATTTGGTTCGTACTCAATGCCCCATCGAATTGTCGCTCACTTCTGTCTAGTTCGGGGAGTAATTTTCCCGTATCAATTTTATTTATGTCCCATCTGCGCGGTTTTTTTATAGGATGCGCGTGGGGTACTTGTCGTCTATTATTCTGGTAGGTGTATGAGATATACTCATGATCACTACCAGTGAAGTCGTCCAATACTTTCCAGTCCTTGATCCGATCTATGATATGCTCCGATGCAAGGGTTATGTCCGGAATAGTGCCTTCGCATCCTGGCCTGTGGAAGGTGGGTCTGTTACCGCGGTTTGCTACATCAAGTCCAGTCCTGGCTGCCATATCCATGATTTTACGTCCTCTAGAGTTAGTCGAGGGCATACCCCAATATTCAGAAGACTTGGCGACTGTAACTCTTAAGATGAACGAGGTACAGGCGTACAAGGTAGATCAAGTTGTGTGTGTGCTCGTGTTTTTGCATGTATAGTTTCTTACGCGTGAAGAATTGAAACGAAGCATTCTTGGAATATGATTCGTTCAAAGAAGGGCTCAGGGGATTTCGTAGTCGAGCAGTTCCGACTACAGCTTTCTACTTGTTTTTAATTAGAAAATATATTTTTGACAATTGGATTTTAACTACCGAAGACCAAAAAGATACATATGTCGATATGGCATCGCAAATTGGAAAATGAAAATGAGGGTTGGGTGTTAACCGTGAATAGTTACTTTTTTGGCGTCCGACTTGTATTAATTTTTCAATTGACACACATGTACTTATTTATTGAATTATTATCTTAAATATTTAACACTAAATTATTTTTTTTTTTTAAGTGTAAAGTCGGCTGTTAAAGAGCTTACTTTAATAGCTACCATTGTGCTAGCAACTTTTATGATTTTATGGCATCCTTGGTTAAGTACAATTGACACAACTTCAGATGTATTACACCGTCTTTTTCCTCTTGGACGTGGTGTATTTGAAGACAAAGTTGCTAATTTTTGGTGCGGTATTAACATTGTTTATAAATTAAGGTACTGCTATAAATATTTATTTAATAAATGAATATGTGTAACATCTTAATATTCCAATTTTATTTTAAAGAAAACATATTAGTAATCACAAAATGGCATTAATCTGCTTTGGAACCACACTATTAGCAGCTCTACCCATTAATGTACATCTCCTTTTCCGACGAAGTAAATACATATTCATATTAACTTTATTTAATACTGCAGCTGCATTTTTCTTGTTTTCTTTTCAAGTACGTATAAGATGTATTATATATCAAATCAAATTTACAATTTTATTTGTATTTTTTCAGGTTCATGAAAAGTCAATTTTACTTGTAGCCCTTCCGTCGATTTGCTTATTTTACTGGTGGCCAAAGGAAATGCTATGGTTTCTTAAAGTCTCGGTTTTTAGTATGATTCCGCTTTTAAGAAAAGATAATTTGTTGGTCCCAACCGTAGCTCTAATGATTATTTTTCATTTCACTTTTAAAATCAGCGGTTTAACAACTGATGACATTATATCTACAAAATATTTTAAAATATCAATAAGACAAGTCTCAGAAATTTTAATGATTATTACCTTATTAGCATATTTATTAATAGAACCACCATCTAGCTTTCCGGACACTTGGCCATTAATAATTTCTATACTAAGTTGCGGTCACATTTCAGTTTTTTTATTTTGGGGGTATTCCAAACAGTTCATTTAAATATTATTATAAAACAATTCCATCTATTTCCATTTAAATCACGCTCAATAAAATATACTAGTACTGTAATAAATGAAGATAAATTTCTTTATTTTTAGAGAGAGAGAGAGAGTGTGTGTGTGTGTTGGATGCCAGATGGTCATAAGCAGGGTTCGCCATAAATATGACTATGCTCTGGCTACCGCTCTCGTTTATGACGGCAGCCGAAGCAGAGACATAGTCGAACGAAAATATGTTTAAGCTCTGCTATGCTCTCGGAGTTTGTTGTGTTAAAATCTGTAGCGATATCAATAGCACAAATCGAAACGAATTACTGCGCTTTGTCAGAGAACCGAAAAACGAGAGCGAGATGAGAGCAGAGCAAACTCAATCGATAGTTTTGCTACGGGACTTTGTGACGTTATTTTTACTGCAATTCGGCGAACGCTTGTTATTACTGGTTTATAATTACGGATTATTATTTTCTAAAATTGAACAACACCCACAAACCCTCTCACTTCCAATTCAGAAAAATTTATTAAAATGGTAAAATTAAAATGTTTACATGTATATACGTGCTTATATATATTTATTATTTATATATATATTATTTTATTATTATTATTATTATTATTATTATTATTATTTATTATTTAAATATTTAATATAATTACTGGAATGATCATAAAAGCTTCGGACTATCAGATTTCTGAAAGTAAGTTCAAAGAAAGAATAGATAAGCTTTAGTGTTGCCAAATCAGTTTTTTTCCGGTCAAATCAAGGTTTTGAAAATTAAATTGCAGGAAAAATTCCAAAACAGCGGGAATTCTGGTTATTTAAAAAAATATTTTTCTTTTTTCGCTTTTTTTACTTACCAATTCAACATATTTTGTATGTATGTAGAATATAGAGAATAGTTCAGTATAAACAAAAATGCCAGGATGTGAAACTTAACAACCAAGAATTCAAATGCTGGCTGCGAAAAGACTTAAATGATAAGACAAGAATAGATAAATTGTAGTCAATGCAAATGTGGTATAGCTGTTAATTGACCACATAACCAATTTTTGTTTGAAATATTTTAGTAATAGCTTTGGGAGTTCTGTGAAGATTCAGAAAAGAAAGTGTTCAATTATTATAGGTTAATAGAAACGTTTTTTTGTATAACCTTGCTTTCAATAATGATGATACAAAATATACCATTTTGATTGTCACCACGTGGTCACCACGAGTTGCCAAAAAAAAAAAAAAAAAAATAATAATAATATTAAAATATGATTGGCACTATAGAATAATGTGATAAGGGTAATAATTTTTACGAAAAAAATAATCCTTCAAATAAGGCAAAAGACTTCTGCTTTTTTGTCAGATTTTTTCACCATAATTTCAGCTTTTTAAACAAATAAGAAAGCTGTAGTCGAGACTGCTCAACTATGAAATCCCCTGAGCCCTTCTTCGAACGAATAATATTGCAAGAATTATTCGATTCGTTTCTGCACGCATGCCTAACCACGCGCACACATAGACGCTGATCTACGCTTGTATGCATGTATGTGTGTATACATGTGTGTAAGCATTGCAAGCGGCTTGCTATCTCGCTGCTTTGCTGCTGCGCCGCATGGATTTTGATGAGAAAACTTTGATGATTAATAATTCTGTTTCTAGATGGACAATCGAATTGATATCTTCAGATTATGGTGATGATATTCATATCTATATGCTAAACCAAACTGCATGTCTCTAGTATTTGAAAAGAATTTTTTTCATATTTGGGGGTGGTGGGGCTAATTGGGGACCGGAACCCAAAATCTGACAAAAACCTAAATTGTATTAAATTAGTATCTATATATATGCAGAAGACTTGGAGACTCTAACTCTAAAGATGAATTAGCTAGAATTTTATAATTGGTTCCCGATAAATTCGTTTTTCGATAACTTTGCAAATATACAAGTTATCGTATATTATTTAACAATTTCCGAGTAGATTAAGAGTATCTTAATGTATCTATGTGCCAAATTTCAAGTCTCTAGTATTTGAATTGCGTTTTTTTTTTCAAATTGTGGGCGAAGGGGGCGTGGCAGCCAAAATCTGAAAATTACATACTGAAAATTACATAATCTGCATAGTATCTATCTAAATATACAATCTTGAAGTCTTTAGCTAAAACGGTGTAGAACTTATGCCCAAAAAACGTAAAAAATGGAAACGAATTTTCTATATTTTATCGATAATTTGGAAATGGGATGAGTTATCGAGTGTTCATGTAAAATTTCAGCTCTCTAGCTTTTGTAGTTTCCGAAATCTCGACGTTCATACGGACAGATGGACAGGGCTCAATCAACTTATTTTTTTATGCTGATCAAGAATATATACTTTGTGGGGTGTGCGACGTCTCCTTCTGCATGTTACATACATTTTCACTAAACCATTCCTATTTTCAATGGGTTCAGGGTATAAAAATAAGAATAGCAACAGAAACCTGAAAAATAATTTAAAATACAAAAATACAGCAAATATTGGCTGACTATTAATTCTTTGGAAAATGCAAATATTAATTCAAGGAAGATGGGAACGGGACATCCAAATCAAAAACGGATGGTCGCGTCTTTTTTGTCGTCTTCTGTGATTCGTTAATTATAACAAAGGAAAGACTGAAATGGCTGAAATATTCACTATTCAGCTTTGAACTGAATTAAACAACTCTAAAGGCAGACAAGCAAAGCTCACTCGGCGGGATTGTTCAAAAGTACTTAATTTCCACAGATACTCATCACGCGAGGAAGAAGCCGTTCTTGCCTGCTAAAAATATTGAAAGACGAATTTTCAACGATACCATGACAGAAGAGTATTATTTAGACATTTTAACGAAAAATTGACAGAAAGTGCGCGCGATTTCGACTTCGTTGATCCAGAAAACACCAGTAAACTCAGATACATGCTGTATCAGGGCAATGATCCGAAGCACAAGTCGCTGCTGTGTCGCACTTGGCTGCTTTATAACTGCAGTAAAGTTATTGACACCCCACCTCAGAGCCCTCATCTAAACCCTATTGAGAATTTGTGGGCATTACTTAAGAAAAGAGTGGCCAAACGAAGTCCAATTTTAAAAGTTGACTTGATTTGTTGCATAAACGAGGAGTGGCGTAAAATACCCCAATGCTACGACATAAATGCATAATGTTGATGTCGCAACGCCTCTGAGGTGTAATCAATTCCCTATTGATCTTCAAAAGATACAGATGTTACAATATTAATGTTTGCATTTTGCAAATAATTATAGCCAATATTTCCTGTATTTTTGTTTTGAATTATTTTTCGCTATTCTCCTTATTTTTTTGTTAGTTAGTTAAGAATACATAAAAAAGAACCCTATAAAAAACAAGTAAGAACGTTGCAGTTAGGGTCAACTAACTGCGAGAGACCCTGTTCCTGTATGTGCCGTTTATTTATTTAATAAACATTTAATAAACGAAATAGCATTTCGGCGATTGAATTGTGAATTTTTCAATCGTTACTTTAGTTTTGTCAAAAGGCGCTCTAGCAGTGCCTTTTCTGGTTTTAGTTAAGGTAGCCCAGATCAAGGTAGTGGCGCTGGTGGTAACCGCGTGGGTTCGAATGAATGAACTTTTTTCCAAAAATTTATATATATATATATTTTTTTTATTTGTGTATTTTATATTATTATATTTATAATAAAATGCTTGTTGCCAGCGCCAATTGATAATAAGATATTTATAAACATACGCATATGAATTGTGCTTTTCCGATTTGCCACGCTGCGTGGCAAGCAGTTTTTCTATGTATGCATGTGTAAACAGGTGTTTGTAAGTGTATACACATCCAAGTGTGTATACATTGTTTTGTTTCGTCACAAGCTGCTGATCAGCTGGCGAGCTCATCAGCTGTGAATTTATTTAGGTTAAGCTGACGATTACATGTTAATTTAATTGACGTGGGTTCGAGTCCCGCTGGAAACTTTTTGTTTATTAATCGAAAACTTATACATTTTTATACCCTGAGCCCATTGAAAATGGGAAATCAGGGTATAATGGTTTTGTTAAAAGTATGTAACAGGCAGAAGGAGGCGTGGCGGACCCCATAAAGTATATATATTCTTGATCAGCATAAAAAAATAAGTCGATTGAGCCCTGTGCGCCTGTCCGTCCGTCCGTATGTATGAACGCGTCGATTTCCGAAGATACAAAAGCTAGAGAGTTCATTCTTTTTGTGTTAGGTCCGTATATTGCACGCGCAGTACGAGTTTATTTCAGAAATCCGATAACTTGTACATTTGCAAAGTTATCGATAAAGGAATTTATCGGGAACTAATTATAAAATTCTAGCTAATTCATCTTTAGAGTTAGAGTCTCCAAGTCTTCTGCATATATATAGATACTAATTTAATACAATTTCGGTTTTTGTCAGATTTTGGGTTCCGGTCCCCACTTTGCCCCACCCCAAATGTCAAAAAAATTCATTTCAAATACTAGAGACATGCAGTTTGGTTTAGCATATACTGTGTGTAACATTAATATTCGGTTTTTTGTTTTTTCAACTTTAAACGCAAGTAAAACATAAACTATTTATTAAAACATAAAAGTGTAAATGGTAAGTTTTAGATTGAAATATTACCTTTTCAGAGAGGTATAAATGAAGGTATTATAATTAATATAACTAATAGAAATTATACATAAACAAGAAAAACACCAAATTTGGCGTTACATTAATATTCGGTTTTTTCTTACACAACTATCAAAATTCGAGTTTTACTGAAAAATTTATCATATGTAATACTTGATATGGTTTCCATTATTTTATATAAGGTCCTTAAGAAATTTTGACATATTATAAATTTTGTTTTTTTTTGTCCTTAGAGCCGATTCCTTAGAGCTCTTCCTGCAGCCGTGTCTTTTGGGCAGATATTGTTGATGGCATTCTTTGAGCTTTACAGTCCAACTTGATCCACAAATTCTCTATAGGATTGAGATCTGGGGATTTAACTATGTTTCCAAGAGTTTTGGGCAGTTGTAAAGCAACCAGGACATGACTTTATAGGCTTTATAGTTAGGGTCATTGTCCTGGTACAGCTTAAATGTTTCTAAAATACCCATTTTTTCAGTGAATTGCTTAAAATTTTCTTTCAAAATGTTTAGAATAGTAATCTCGGGTCGTCATGACATCTATAAAACCCAAATTTCCTGCTCCCTTGGTGGAAATGAATCCCCAAATCATGATGAAACCTTGGCCGTACTTTACGGATTTTCTTAAAAAAATTTTTTTAAGCTTCATATGCACTTTATACCACACCATGGTCTTCCCATAACTTCCAAACAAATTAAATTAGCTTTCGTCAAGGAACATTATGTCAGCCGACCAGGTCTGCTCCACTTTGGAGTAGTCTGAGGCTAATAATATCCTTTTTTTCCTCATACAGTCAGAAAAGACTAGATTTTTCATAGCAATTAAGCTATTTTACCCATGTGTTATTTCTGGCGTACCAAATTTATCAAGCTGAATCGAGTTCTCTATAATCGGCAATGAGTTCAGCTTTTAATTCAGGAGCATTTGGTCAAGGATTGTCTTTTACTTTCCTTACAATCTCGGTATATCCTCGGTGATTAAGTTTTTTAGGTTGAGAAGTTTGCTTAATTGAGACGATCCTTCACTCATTTCTGAAACTTCGGAGGATGACTTATTATTATTTAGCTTATTTTTCAGAATTCAAGCAATTTTAGCTAAACTTTGCCCTCCAACTGCACCTGGAGCCCAAGTTTTCGCTGCTCCAACGATGAATTTGGTCCTTTTTGGCCTGTTGTGTATTTCAGCTAAGGAATTCAGTTTTGCACTAATTTTTTTTGTTTAATATTGTGAGTTATATATTGCTTTTTCGTTAAAAAAACCATTAAATGTGCCATTTGTGGCTTTTCAGAGTTGCCGTGGTGCTTTGATTTACAATTTTGCTAAAAAACCGAATATTAATGTAACGCCAAATTTGGTGTTTTTCTTGTTTATGTATAATTTCTATTAGTTATATTAATTATAATACCTTCATGTATACCTCTCTGAAAAGGTAATATTTCAATCTAAAACTTACCATTTACACTTTTATGTTTTAATAAATAGTTTATGTTTTACTTGCGTTTAAAGTTGAAAAAAACAAAAAACCGAATATTAATGTTACACACTGTAGATATGAATATCATAATCATAATTTGAAGATATCAATACGATTGTCCATCTAGAAACCGAATTATTAATCATCAAAGTTTTCTCATCAAAACCCTTGCGGCGCAGCCACAAAGCAGCGAGACAGCAAGACGCTTGCAATGCTTACACACATGCATACACACATACATGCCTAAAAGCGTAGATCAAAGTCTATATGTGCGCGTGGTTTTGCATGCGTGCAGAAACGAATTGAATAATTCTTGGAATATTATTCGTTCGAAGAAGGGCTCAGGGTATCTCGTAGTCGAGCCGTCTCGACTAGAGCCTTCTTACTTGTATTTTTTAAATTCGTTAATAATTTTATATTTATGTTAAAATGCTTTCTGCCATCTTAGCAATTACTATTAAGGTATTATAAGCATGTATTATGCAGTTGGCCACAACAAACTTCTTTGCCGATTTGCAACGAAAATTACAGGGTATTTTTCGATATGCCACGCCCCCAAAGAGGCTGAAAAATTATTTTTGGGTCATCGATAGAGGAGGACATTAGTAACTGGACCCTCCAATTTTGTGTTAATAGTGTTCAAAATATAGCCCAATTTGAATAAATCCCTTTATATTCAGGTCCGATTTGCCACGCCCCCAATGGGCGTAGACATGAAACTTTTTGATCGATCTTCTTAGAATCATAGCATTAACTTACATTCAGCATTCTAGCTTTAGCGCCGAAAAATATTGCGTTCATACGGACAGACGGACAGACAGCAAGACGGACATTGCACAAACCCAATAGACTCTATTTCCCTTTTAGGGAACAGAGTTTAAAAAGTCGGGGTTTCCTCTTTGGCGCTATAACTCCAGAACGCACGAACCGATTTCCACGGTTTTGCATTTGTTGGAAAGGTCTCGGGTAAGGTTTATAGCAAAGAAAAATATAAAAATTAGTCTTTCCTGACGCTAGAAAAACCAAACTATATCAAACAGTAAATTTTATGCTTTTTTATACTCTGAATTGACATCGAAATACGCGATATTTGGCTGTTCAAAATTTGGTTTGCTTAGTTCGCTTTTGTACTAAAAATCTTTGGCGAAAAAAATCTTTTCTTCTAAATTAAATTTCTACGAATAAAAAAAAACAAGTAAGAAGTCTCTGGTCGAGACGGCTCGACTTCGAGATACCCTGAACCCAGCAAAAAAGAAACTAATACTTTTCTTCTTTACGATCGCATGAGCGCGCGCTCTGCTAACCGCGCAGTTGCTGCCGTGGCTTGGGGGTGGGTTGGGCTGAACTTTGGACGCTCGTAACTCTATTTCTGGATGGACGATCTTCATGAAATTTGCAGAGTAGGTTAAGAGTAGCTAGATGTATCTATTTGCCAAATTCCAAGTCTCTAGTATTTGAAATGCGTTTTTTTTTTCAAATTGTGGGCGAAGGGGGCGTGGCATCCAAAATCTGAATCTGTAAAAAATGGAAACGAATTTTTATCGATAATTTCGAAATGGGATAAGTTATCGAAAAAACAAAATAAAGTCGTACTGCGTAACTAACATACGAGTGTTCATGTGAAATTTCAGCTCTCTAGCTTTTGTAGTTTCCGAAATCTCGACGTTCATACGGACAGGTCTCAATCAACTTATTTTTTTTTTGTGCTGATCAAGAATATATATACTTGATGTGGTCTGCGACGTCTACTTCTGCCTGTTACATACTTTTTCACAAAACCATTATTCCCATTTCAATAGGTTCAGGGTATAACAATCAAAAAGAAAGATAAACAAAGTACTTTTACATTAATTTTCTGCGACGAATAAAAAAAAAAAAAAAAAAAACACTTATGTTGTGCAAATTTTTATTCAACTTCAACAGCAGGCATTTGTTCTTAAGGTGGTAAGTTAATCTGTGTAAATTATGTGGGCCGTGCATTCGAGGTTAAATTCCCCAGTCATAGTCCAAAATGCCGAGAGCACGACGTGCAAACATCAGCCGCCGCAC
Source organism: Drosophila buzzatii (assembly GCA_035045845.1). NCBI lineage: Eukaryota > Metazoa > Arthropoda > Insecta > Diptera > Drosophilidae > Drosophila > Drosophila buzzatii. Next base: position 207,970 of record JAWNOS010000412.1, on the reverse strand, counting down.
TAGACATGCAAGACAGCAACAAGTGTATTTACAGAATTCAAGCGAAGAAGGACTAAATAAACTCATCGTTTGTACGATGCATTACAATATCCAATCATTTATTGGAAAGGGCAGGACAGATACGACATCACGTTGAAGATGGTCGATGCGATTACAGGTACAATATTAACACTAATTATTGGTTTCTATTAACAATCTATTTAATTTTGAATTTTCAGGCATATCAACGAACCAAAATCTAAGTGCAATGATTTACTATGCGTATCGTATGATGATTCGTATGCATGCGGAGAATGTCATTCTGAAGTGCCGTCGGCCATTCCAGCAATTCGCTGTCGACATGTATGTCAAAGTCGAGACCGAAGTCTTGGTCACTTTCCCACTAGCTGGAAACTTGCGCTGGTGAAGATGATATTAAAGCCTGGTAAGCAAACGCAGCATGTTGCCTCATACAGACCAATAAGCCTTTTATCGGGCCTCTCAAAAATCTTTGAGCAAGTTATTCTCACTCGTATGTATGACCAAGAGAGTCTTATTAGAGCCATACCAGACCATCAATTTGGGTTTCGCAAGGCGCACTCTGCTGAACAGCAATTTGGCCGTGTCACACAGTTCATCCTGCAACAATACGATAGATAATTACTGTTCTGCTATTTATATGGACATTAAAGAGGCATTTGATAGAGTTTGACACTCTGGTCTGAGATAAAGCATAAAAGGCTATTACCTGGTGTTTTATATAAAATCATTAGCAGCTATATATCTGGGCGCTCTTTCCTAGTCGAATATTGCTTTGTCTCACCAGCAAGCATATATAGAAAGCTTGGCTATATGGGCGAAAAAATTCACTTTCTGACGAAACGAATAAGAGACAAAGATGAATAGAAGAAAGAGTGCATGCAGTGACGCCGAAGCAGTTTGTCGACGTCATAATTTGCTGGTACGCAGGCGGATCAGCTGGTGTAATAGTCGAGAATTAGAACATACGAGCTTCTGCTCTTTTTGGTTGTAAGATTCATAATGATTCTTTATTTCGAAAAATATATAGTCTTAGGCTAAGTACATTATTTGTATATAAAAAGAGTTCTGCCGCTGAGCACAGCGACAGAGCGGGAGAGCGTAGTATGCTTATATATGTATATATGTATGTATATGCATAGGTCATATACATACGGCATGTACCATGAGCATGTGGCAAAAATGCAGACGCGGCATATCTCGCGCTGCCGGTCAGTCACCTAAGTGGCTGATCATATTTCAATTATTATGCTCGATATGTATATTTATGTATAGCGACAAAGTGTCACTATGTGTGCATGTAGTATACACTACCATGCACTGAGCATATGACGCATTTATATGTAGTATACTCTACATTGCGTCGGTTATTATTATTACGTTATTAAACATACTACACCTTCCCTTTTTAAAGAAATGACGTAATAATATATGTAGTCATTTTATTTTAGTATTAGTTTTAAAGAAGTTAATATTAATTTTTGTTTCTTATTGTAATTAAAATTTTTTTTTTAATTTATGTTATATTTGTAATTTAACTTTATTTGTAGAATGTATTATTAAAAAAAATTATTTTGTGTGTTTTTATTTTAGTGTTAATTGTATTGTTTTATGTTAGTTAACAAAAGAAATTAAAAGGAATATTTTGCATTATTATTGGTAATTTTCTTTTTGGTGTGAGTCGACTTGTTTAATGAATCATTCAAAATATCAGATCAAAATATCAAAGAAAAATGTTGTTTTTACTTGGAAAAAGGGTGATCAGTCCTATTTCAAGTATTCTGTTGGGCAATGGGATTTTTTTCAACCTATTTTTATGGACTGTCTGTTTCTTAGTTTTATTATTCTTAATTATTATATTATCTCTGTCTTCTATCTTTACTACAGTATATGGGCCCACATATACTGGATCTAACTTATGACCTGTTTCGTTATTTAATAAAACTTTATCTCCTATTTTAAAATCTATATTATTTGTTGTTTTATCATATTCTAGTTTTCTCCTAGCTTTAGCTTTTTCCAACATAACTCTAGTTCTTTCATATGCTAATTCAAGTCTAAATTTTATTTCCTTAGCGTAGTCGTCTATATTATATAAAGGATCTACCTTATCTATTTTGTTAAAATCTATGAACTGTCTCGGTAGTCTATCAAATGCTAGTTCGTATGGACAATATTCATGCGTTGCTGATGGTGTAGTGTTGAAACAATAAGTGAAATATTGTATCCAAACATCCTAATCAGTTTTGTCCGCTGAAATGTATGAACGAACGTATTCATTGAATGTTCGATGACTTCGTTCTATTGTCCCTAAATTTTGGTAATGATGCGCTGTAGACGTTATGTTGTCTATTTTCAGATATTTGCACAAATCACTTATAATTGAGTTTTTATATTCTGTTCCCATGTCCGTAATGAATATCTTCATTGGACAGTACTTCAGAATACAATTTTCCAATATTGCCTTGGCAACTGTTGTTGCACTTTTATTCGGAATTGGAATGGATACTAAGTATTTTGTTAAGTCACATATTAACGTAACTGCGTATTCATTTACATTTTCCGATCGAGGTAGTGGACCTATAGTATCTACTATCACTCTATCAAAGGCATGTATTGGCGTTTCTGTCATTGTCATTGGGGTCTTTATTGTTGTTACTTTTGATTTTTGACATTTCTTAATGTACTCTTTGATATGACGTGTCATATTTTTCCAATAATAATGTCTTTTTACTTTGGCCAAAGTTTTTGTAATGCCTGTATGACCTCCTTGAATTGGATCGTCATGGTATGTAGACAATATTGCTTCTTTTTATACCCTGAGCCCATTGAAAATGCGAAATCAGGGTATAATGGTTTTGTTAAAAGTATGTAACAGGCAGAAGGAGGCGTGGCAGACCCCATAAAGTATATATATTCTTGATCAGGGTGACGAGAAAAGTTGATATAGCCATGTCCGTCTGTCTGTCCGTCCGTCTGTCCGTCTGTCCGTATGTTTGAACGCGTCGATTTCCGAAGATAGGTTCGTATATTGCACGCGCAGTACGAGTTTGTTTCAGAAATTCGATAACTTGTATATTTGCCAAGTTATCGATAAACGAATTTATCGGGAACCAGTTTTAAAATTCTAGCTAATTCATCTTTAGAGTTAGAGTATCCAAGTCTTCTGCATATATACAGATACTAATTTAATACAATTTCGGTTTTTTTGGATTTTGGATTCCGGTCCCCAATTAGCCCCACCGCCCCCAAATGTGTAAAAAATGCATTTCAAATACTAGAGACATACAGTTTGGTTTGGCCTATAGATATGAATATCATAATCTTAATCTGAACATATCAATATGATTGTCCATCTAGAAACAGAATTATTAGTCCATAAAGTTTTCTATTCAAAACCCATGTGGCGCAGCAAGCAAGGCAGCGATACAGCAAGACGCATTGCGGGCGCACATACATACATACATACATACATACATACATACATACCTATGTATGTATGTATGTATGTATGTGTGTGCAAGCGTAGATCAGGGTGTGGCTGCAATCATACATACATATGTACATATTTGTGCATGTAAAGCTAATTGTAAAAGAGTTATGATTTCTAAAAAAACCTAAAATGTTAAATAGAATATGTAGATCATATGCTGAACTCTCATTACATTCCATTATATATTTAAAAAATTTTAAAACAATTAAAATAACAATGGAAATGCAAGCAACGTTGAGCAATGCAAATCAATTTTCGTATGGGTGTGCACATATGTATGTATGTATGTATACACACAAAAAGTCTTGGGCTGTTTTCTATGTTGCTATGCGTGTATATTCTAAGAATCACAATTGTTTTTCGTTTTTATTATTATTTATTCTTTTGTATTTGATTTTCGAAGATACAAGAGCAACTGCGCGGTTAACAGAGCGCGTGCTTATACGTGCGTAAAGAAGAAGAGTATCACTTTTTTGCAGGGTTCAGGGTATCTCGTAGTCGAGCCGTCTCGACTAGAGCCTTCTTACTTGTTATACCCTGAACCCATTGAAAATGGGAATTCAGGGTATAATGGTTTTGTGAAAATGTATGTAACATGCAGAAGGAGACGTCGCAGACTCCAGTATATATATATATATTCTTGATCAGCATAAAAAAATAAGTTGATTGAGCCCTGTCCGTCCGTCCGTCCGTCCGTATGAACGTCGAGATTTCGGAAACTACAAAAGCTAGAGAGCTGAAATTTCACATGAACACACGTATGTTAGCTACGCAGTACGAGTTTATTTTGTTTTTTTCGATAACTCATCCCATTTACAAATTATCGATAAAAAATCGAAAATTCGTTTCCATTTTTTATGTTTTTTGAGCATAGCTTCTACACCGTTTTAGCTAAAGACTTCAAATTTGTATATTTAGATAGATATTATGAATACGCAGATTATGTAATTTTCGGATTTTAGATGCCACGCCCCCTTCGCCACTAATTTGGACAAAACGCATTTCAAATACTAGGGACTTGAAATTTGGCACATAGATACATATAGATTCTCTTAATATACTCGCAAATTTCATTAAGATCGTTCATCTAGAAATGGAGTTATAAGCGCTCAAAGTTCAGCCCAACCCACCTTCAAGCCACAGCAACAACTGCGCGGTTAGCACAGCGCGTGCTTATACGTGCGTAAAGAAGAAGAGTATCACTTTTTTGCAGGGTTCAGGGTATCGTAGTCGAGCCGTCTCGACTAGAGCCTTCTTACTTGTTCTTTTTATACTTTGTTCCCAAAGCGAAAAAAATATATTGGGGTTGTGCAATGTCCGTCTATGAATGAACGTATGTACGCAATATTTTTCGGCGCTATTAGAGCTAGAGACTCGAAATTTGGAACATATACTCATATATGCTCCCGAATTATAAAGTGTTAAAAATTTCCCGATCCGCCCCCTAGGGGCGTGGCAAATCGGAAAAGTCTTCCGCCCATAGGCAAGTTATTATACTAGATGATGAGTTAGAGAGCTGCAATTTGGAATGTATACTCGGGGTGACAACCCAAGTTCAAAAAGCTATGGCGGATATATCTACGGCGTGGCAAATCGGGAAATACGTATCTTCTACACCGTTGAAGCTAGAGCGCTGAAATTGTAAGTTAATGTTATGATTCTAAGAAGATCGATCAAAAAGTTATATGTCTACGCCCATTGGGGGCGTGGCAAATCGGGCTTGAATATTTAGTGATTTTACAAATTGTGCTATATTTTGAACACTATTGACACTAGAGACTTGCAATTTGGAATGTATACTCGGGTTGAGAACCCTAGACCAATAAGCTATGGTAGATATAGCTCGCATACAGGGGGCGTGGCAAACCGCAAAAGTTTATATCTCCTACAGTTTTAGAGCTAGAAGCTTGAAAATTGGATGGTTGAGTTACTAATGTCATCCTCTATCGATGACCCAAAAATAATTTTTCACCCTCTTTGGGGGCGTGGCATATCGAAAAATAAAAATGTAATTTTCGCATTTTTGGAATGTTTTTTTATTTTTTTTTTGTTGGGCTGAGGTAGGTAAAAATGCTTTATGCACCGTCAGACAGGTCGTCACTCTGCTGGTGTGTCGGACTGCATGCCTGCTTACCGACTAAAAAAACCTCCTCTTCTAGGGCTAAATTCCACCTTGGAACCGGGAACTATCTCGCATTAACCTTCAAGGTGGCGCCCTCAAATATGCTCTATCTGAGCGTTACCCTCTCTGTGCCTGCGTCCAGGTCATACTTCTTCCGCCGCAGAACATTTTTGGCGAAGTCACACACTTTTTTCCAGGCATCTATGCTGCTGCACATTTTCTGTACTATTGTGTCTACTGTTACTTCGCCGACAGAGCCTGCCAAGGCGGTTCTCTCTTCTGACCACCTTTCGCAGTCAAAGAAAGTGTGTTCTGCGTCGTCCATTGTATTTTTGCAGTAAATACAGCTGGATTCATCCGTTTTTCCCATCTTATATAGGTACTTTCGAAAGTATCCATGACCGGAGAGCATTTGTGTAAGATAGAAAGACGTTTCACCGTGTTTTCTACTTATCCACTGCTCAAGATCGGGGATTACTTTTGCAGTCCATCTTCCATATCTTTCGGACGACCATCTCGCCTGCCAGGAGGCTATGGTTTGCTGCCGTATGGTATTTGCTGCCTGTTTAGAGAATTCTCCGCTCTGCCGGAGTTGCCATATTTTCTTGCGTTCTTGAGCAAGTAGGTCCACCGGTATGACTGCTGCTATCACGACTACTGCAGCTCCAGATACTGTGCGATACGCCGATGTTATCCGCAAGGCTGCTCTTCTCTGCACGGATAACATCGGTTTTCGCCTTACAGCTGCCTGTAGAGTATCCGCCCATACTTCGCTACCATAGAGTAGTGTAGCGTTCGTCGTTTCCATGAGAAGTCTCCGTTTCCATTCCGTCGGACCGTCAACGTTTGCCATCAGTCTACTGAGGGAGCCCGTTATTGCGGCTGCTTTTCGCGTGGCGTGCCTCAGCTGTTCCCCGAAAGTGAGTTTGCTATCCAGTCTAACGCCTAGATAGTTCACTGTCCTCTGGGTCCTTATTTGATTTCCGCTTACTCGCATCTCTATTTCGGTTGGAATCTGCTTTCCTGTAAACAGAAGTAACTCTGTTTTATGGGTGGCAAGTTCCAATCCTCGAGAGCTAAGCCATGTCTGCGTGCGGATCATGACTTGGGTCAGTCTCTTTTGCGCTTCTGCGGTGTTTCTGGCAGTGATAACGGCCGCGATGTCGTCAGCGTATCCGATTAAAAATGTCTCTTCAGGCATCTCCAGTCTTAGAATGTTGTCGTAGCTGATATTCCACAGGTCTGGTCCTAGGATCGACCCCTGTGCAGCCCCTCCAGTGACTCTATAACGTTTTGTACCAGTCTGTGTGTCATACAGGAGTACTCGATCCTGCAGGTAGCTTCTCATCATATGCACTAGGTACTCCGGTATTCGAAAATGTTGCTCCAGGGAAGCAAGCATATCGCTCCATCTAACACTATTGAATGCATTTTTGACGTCGAGCGTTACTAAAAGAACCACTGGGCGCGAGTATGCATTTCCTCTTTTCGTTGCTCTGGCTGCCTGTACAACTTCATCAATAGCTCCCATTGTGGATTTTCCGGACCTGAAACCATGCTGTCTGGGGCTGAGTCCTCCAGCGGCATCTATTGCAGCTAGTAGCCTTGGTTTCAGGAGCTTTTCTAACAGCTTACCAGCTGTGTTTAGCATACACAATGGACGGTATGCCGATGGGGTGTTGGGATCGCCTTTGCCTTTGCTGATGAGCACAAGTCTCTGCTCTTTCCATACTTCTGGGAATATTCTTTCTTTTAGACATGCGTTGTACATTCTAAGGAGAAAAGTTGGTCGTCCTGTTGCTATCATCTTCAGTATCTCTGCCGGTATATTGTCTGGTCCCGGGGATTTTTTATTTTTCAGGGAAAGTGCCGCAATCTTGAGCTCTTCCTCCGTAAAATTAGGAGCTGAGCTATGAGTTTCTTCGGCTGCCCGCGCATTCGTTTCGTGAAAGTGTGTTGGGAATAGTGTTTCCACTATGTTGTCCATCGTTTTATCATCCACGTTTGGCGTTGCTCCAGAGTTCCTCAATTTTTTCATGACTACTTTGTAGCCAAGGCCCCAGGGATCTCTGTTTACATCTTGGCAGAGCTCCTTCCATTTGTCTTGTTTGCTGCGAGCGATAGCAATCGACAGCTCCTTTTTCGCATTCTTCGCTGCAACCGCTTCAAGAATAAAATTTCCAGTGCGTCGTGCTCTTGTCAGTTTTCTTCTGCACTGTATACATACTCGTCTTTTTTCTGCGATATCGTGGTTCCACCAGTATGCCTGCCGCCTACTGCCATGTTTGCCGTGCGTTCTTGGCATCGAAGCGTTACACGCTTTTACTATGGCCGTAAGACTTCTTTCGACAATTTGGTTCGTACTCAATGCCCCATCGAATTGTCGCTCACTTCTATCCAGTTCGGGGAGTAATTTTCCCGTATCGATTTTATTTATGTCCCATCTGCGCGGTTTTTTTATAGGACGCGCGTGGGGTACTTGTCGTCTATTATTCTGGTAGGTGTATGAGATATACTCATGATCACTACCAGTGAAGTCGTCCAATACTTTCCAGTCCTTGATCCGATCTATGATATGCTCCGATGCAAGGGTTATATCCGGAATAGTGCCTTCGCATCCTGGCCTGTGGAAGGTGGGTCTGTTACCGCGGTTTGCTACATCAAGTCCAGTCCTGGCTGCCATATCCATGATTTTACGTCCTCTAGAGTTAGTCGAGGGCATACCCCAATCTACTGCTCGTGCGTTGAGATCGCCTGCCACAATGAAAGGCTTCCTTCGATCCATGAGCAGGTCCTCGATTGCGTCTAGCTTAATTTGGAAAGTGTTTATGTCGTCGCTAGGTGTCAGGTAGCAGCTAACTACTACGACATCCCTGAACCGTGCGTAGACGTAACAATTTCCTAGCTTGCTCTCTTGTAGCAGCTGTCCACTGGCACTGGGAATCCATATGGCCGCAGTCTTGGTTTCGTCCTCTAACCAAACTCCGTTTGCTTTCTGCTTGTATTGCTCACTAATGATCACAATGTCGATAGCGTATTCCGCTACGATCTGTGTCAAAAGTGCATCTGCAGTTTTGCTCCGGTGTAGGTTACCTTGGAGTATCTTTATCATGGTGCTATACGAGTGCCTGGGCATTTCTGCGATCCTGGCATGTGGGCAACAGAGCTACGCCCTGCGTCAGTGCAGATGCAGCATTTTGGGGGTTTTTTGCAGTCTTTCATTTTGTGACCTGCTTCCCCGCATCTAATGCAGATGCCTCCGCCATTTCGGTCTGGTCCCGTGCAATTGGTCTGTAGGTGACCGACCCCGAAACATCGATAGCATCTGCGGATGGTGTGGCACATCCTGGGCCTGACACTGACAAAACCTATTTTAAGTTGTAGGTTGAGCAGCGTCTCCGCTAATTGGCTTTCCAGTGTTACGAAAGCTCTTACCTGTTCTCGGCTGTTCGGAGCAGTGACTTTTATTCGCAAGTCAACTGTTGTGTTGGCGAGTGCTTTATGTACTGCCTCAGCCACTTCGGATTCTACAGTGAGTGAGTCAAGATCTCTGATCTCTACTGTCGCTGTAGGCTTCAGCTCGGCTACCGTGGCTGTTTCCTTGACGGTAGCCTTTAGTTTGTTTACCAACTCCGGTTGTAGTTTTTCCCCTTTACCGAGTTCGACAAGGAGTGCCCCGGATCGGGTTTTCCTTATAGCTCTCACGTTTGCCTTTTCGTCCTGTTGAATTGTGCTGCGTATGTTTCTAAGAACATCTACGTAGCTTTGTCCACCTTCAGGTTTTATAAGGACTGCTTCTGTTCGGAGGGGCTTCTTTTTCTCTTTTTTTGGCGTTTTCGCTGCTACTTTTGGCTTCTCTCCTGCTGCCGAAGTAGATTTTCCCACTTTTTGGTGCGAGGCACCTTTTTTGGTAACTTTTTGCCAAAGATTTTGTGGTCTTTCGCAGAGTTTTTTACCAGACTCTGACTCTAAGGGGCTAGAGGCCTGTCTCTTTTGTATGGTGGGTGTTCCCACTGGTTCAGAGCTCTTTGCCTCTCTGTCTATTAATGGCTGTTGCTTCTGCTTATTGGCTTCAGCCTCAATCTTCTTCCAGGAGCTCCTGCAGTGTCCTAAGACATCGAGCAGTTCGTCCAGGTCCGATACCCCGCTTCGTACGTCCAGGCTAATGTTTTTTTGTTTAGCCACAGCGGTTTTTATACGCCGCAATGCCTGGCGGCATTTCAGGATGGCATCCTCCTCCTCGGCACGGAGTTTCATCATGTACTCCTGCCTTGGTGACATCACCAGCCCTGCATTTGAGCTTGGGGCGCCTGCTTCCGTCGCGGTTGTTTTTGGAGTTTCCTCCACGCTTTTTGGTGCAGATGCTACCGGGCTTCGCTGTATTTTTGAGCTTTTACCAAAGCCCAACTTTGGGTCAGTGAAGCGAGAGTCACTTTCCATTCGTGGTGTTTCGTCAGTCTTCTTCTTGTTGTTGTTGTTGTTTTGGTTGTTATTCATTTTTTTGTTTTTTGGGTCCCAACTCCAAGCCGCTATCTCAGCTCGGATGTACAGTCACTCAGACGATCCTCATGGTTGTCTATGCAGAGCAGGGAGGCCATGCGAGGGTTGACGCTGGACCTTATGGGAGCCAGCGTTCAGAGCCAAGATCTTGTGCAGATTAAGGATATATATCAACTTAAACCTGTACCACCAAAAATTAGATTGGCGACGAGCTTCGAACGTACTTGGAGGCCTGCCACGGTTTTAACGGGACGGAGGCAGCAGCAGCATTATCCTAGAAGCCATTTCTGCAAGATGTCACTCTTGCTTACTGAGGTCCTAGAATGCTACTCCTGTCAGCCCAGGTGCAAACATTTCCAAAATCGTGTATTTTTTCATAGTCCGTGGTCGGTCGAAGATTTCACTTTAGTAAGTTCAATCTTTCTTTTTTTTTTTTTTTTTTTTGAAGTCGCTGCGCCCATAGTTAACGATTGGTCAGCTGACCAATCGCAATCCAGTGGGCCGATCTTCAAAAAGCGCCGTGTGGTAGGTTAGTCGCCTTGTACGACAAGCTTCTCTACCAACTGAGGGAGTATTCTACTACCCGCTTCCCCCGCGGGGAATGTAAGCAACCAAATTTTGCAGTAATGTTAGACTCGGCTCTTTCTAAGAACTGGCCAAAAATTGTGCGCCTACGCCTACTGGGGGCGTGGCAAATCGGCAAAGAAGTTTGTTGTGGCCAACTGCATAATACATGCTTATAATAGCTCAGTATTAATTGCTAAGATGGCAGCAAAACATTTTAACATAAATATACAAATATTAATGAATTTAAAAAATAAAATTTATAAGTTTTCGATTAATAAACAAAATGTTTCCAGCGGGACTCGAACCCAGGTCATTTAAAATAACATGTAATCGTTAGCTAAACATAAATAAAGTCACAGCTGATGAGCTCATCAGCTGATCAGCAGCTTGGTGCGAAACAAAACAATGTATACACATTTGGATGTGTATACACTTACAAACAGCTGTTTACATATGCGTACATATATATGTACATATGCATGCATAGAAAAACTTCTTGCCACGCAGCGTGGCAAATCGGAAAAGTTGTTTTAGTTTTTGTTTAAATGCACCATTCATATGCGTATGTTTATAAATTATTATCAATTGGCAGCATGCATTTTATAATAAATATACAAATATAAAAAAAATAAAAATAAAAATAATAATTTTTGAAAAAATGTGTTTTGCGGGATTCGAACACACACACCCAAGTATAGCTTGCATAGTGCTTACCACCATCGCCACTGCACTTATGTGGGCTTTATTAACTAAAACCAAATAAGCCATTGCTAGAGCGCATTTTGACAAAACGAAAGTAACGATCGAAAAATTCACAATTCTTAGAATATTCTGGCATGCAAACTTTTGTATGCATACATAGAAAATTGTGTGTGTACTCGTATAGTCTGTACATGTGTAAATCAGTATGTACATATGTATAGGAAAAACGTTTGTCGCTTGCCATGTACGTTTTCTAATTGCCGAAATATTTCGTTAATTAAATGTTTATTAAATAAATAAGATGCACCTATGGGAACAAAGTATTTCGCAGTTAGTTGCCATAACTGCAACGTTCTTACTTGTTCATTATTTATTTGGGTCACCGGCTTGAGTAGCGCTACTCTTAAATTCTTTAATATTTTATTCCCCATATTTTTAAAAGATTTTATTGAATTTAATTCAAATATCTTTTCGCACGGTGCCACTTTGAGTTGGCTGATTTTGAGTATACCGGTTGCCTTTCAAGCCTTTGGAAAAACTGACCTAAGTCGAGAATTCCATTGGTATACAAATCGCTAACTTCAATCAAACTATACAACACATAGACTGGACAACTCGAACAAACTTTTTTCACGAACCTGATTTTGATTTCCCGTCCTAGTCATCTTCGTATTTGCTCGGCTCTTTAATTTACTGTTCGGGCAGCGAAAATATAGCAGTTGATATTCAGTTCGCTGCCAGCGCTCGAACGAAATGATTCTATTCTCATATGAAGCACCGTTGTGTGCTATTTTTCCTTTACTCACTCTCTCTATGCCTCTCATATATACATATATGTATGTACGTATGTGTGTGTATGCAGGCACAAGCCAGCAGCTCACAAAAATTGAAATTTGTCCGCGAGTCGCGATTCGCGACGATCACATCTTCGATTCTGAATAAGAGTATGCCGAACTCTTAAAAAGGTTTGCCATGCTCATGCAAAATTTTAGTGTTTTCGTGATTATTTTTTTGAAGGGTATGAAAGCGTGATGTACATAAGCATTCCTTTTTCGCGATGAGCATGCACACACACATTTACAATGTCTTGCTACATGTATGAGCATTTATGTGACTGTGTGCGAAACTATTGCTGCCTGTGGCAATTGTAGGGGCCAACATTTGCAGTTCGTTTTCTTGCTATCTGCTCGATCCAGTAGTTTATCTATTGTGTATGGTTTGAATTGTAGAGTGACTGTCAAATGAGCCTTTACGGTCTGCAGCAGTCATTTTGGCAATCATGAGTACATGGTGTATTCTGACATTTGTCAATACATATGAATTTCCAGATCCACTTAAATTGTTTTTAGCCCGTTCAAAAATATTTTCGTGGCTATGTTAATAAATTAATTATACCCATTTTTATTTATTAAACATTTATAAGAATAAATGCATATGTATGAATATAAACAGTAATGCCATATGAATGGGGGAAGTAGATTTGACAGTCTACAAGGTCGAACAAATCTAAGACCGTTCCCACAATTCTAAGCCGATGTCCACAAGAAAAACAAACTGCAAATATTGGGCCCTACAATTGCTACAAGCAGCAATAGTTTCTCACACAGCTACATAAATGCTCATACATGTAGCAAGACATTGTAAATGTGTTTGTGCATGCTCATCGCGAAAAATGAATGCTTATGTACATCACGCTTTCATACCCTTCAAAAAAATAATCACGAAAACACTAAAATTTTGCATGAGCATGGCAAACCTTATTAAGAGTTCGGCATACTCTTATTCAGAATCGAAGATATGATCGTCGCGAATCGCGACTCGCGGACAAATTTCAATTTTTGTGAGCTGCTGGCTTGTGCCTGCATACACACACATACGTACATACATATACATATGTATATATGAGAGGCATAGAGAGAGTGAGTGAGAGAGTGAGTGAGAGAGTGAGTAAAGAAAGAATAGCACACAGCGGTGCTTCACTGTTAAAAGACTCAGTAGGTTACGCAAAGAGCAGTTCCGTTACTTTTGATGTTAACTAACAGACCCCCTGTGACGTCACAGGGTCCTAAGTGTGCGCTGTTGTTCAATTGGATACTCCGCGGGCACTGATGCAGAGATCCTCCTAGTGCTCATAAGCAGCCGAAATAAGTTGTTTTGCAACGAATTCGAATAGTAAGAACCATAATAATGATCAATACTTACTTTTATATACTTAAAATACAAAAACTTATTAGTTAATGAAAGAAAGTGTGAGGCCCTCTGGCAGCAGTAACAGCAGTTCCTAAATGGGTACTACGTCCAAAAAAACGATCCGAAGGCATGATTCTTTTAATTTTCGTCATTAGTATTGTTTATAAATGCCAATATATTTAAATATTCAAATAGAGTACATGTTGAAGTCACATCAAGCAAGCTGCTGCTCACGCCTGCTTCCATGTCGAAAAAAAGCCCAAAGACCGAAATAAAATTTATGTATTAATTAAAAAACCCAAAAAGGACTGAGAGTATAAGTAGTCAAACATAAAGAAACAGATAACCAGCCATCAGATATCTTGGTAGAAGCTAACAATGCCGCACCCAATCTTTGGCCAACAGATTTCTAATATGATGAATGAATATGATAGATATAATGATGTGGATTGATGGGAAATGATTAGTATATGTTATTACTAGTTACTTCTGTAAAATAAAGTCGTTTAAAATAAAGTTTAAGTTATATAAGATGAAGGTATTGGCGGTTGATCGCATTATCTTCAGCAATAACTGCCTAGAAAGAGGCTTAGAGTACAAAATTTTCAAAAACCCTTAAATTGTCAGATTCGTGAATCTATATAGAACTTAAAATTGGCAACTTGAATCGCCTTAATTAAGTCTACTAGTTTTAAGATAGTTAACAGTGCCAAAATTTCCTAATTTTCATACAAACTTAAGCGCGCCAGACCCCCTGTGACGTTTCACTGTTAACTTAACAGACCGCTTTGCATAACCTAGTGTTACTCAATCGTGGCGGTGCTTCATATGAGAATAGAATCATTTCGTTCGAGCGCTGGCAGCGAACTGAATATCAACTGCTATATTTTCGCTGCCCGAACAGTAAATTAAAGAGCCGAGCAAATACGAAGATGACTAGGACGGGAAATCAACATCAGGTTCGTGAAAAAAGTTTGTTCGAGTTATCCAGTCTATGTGTTGTATGGTTAGTGCTTCAATTCTTGCTACAACATTTTTCCCATGTTTCAATAAACATATGGAATCTGTTATTCGCAAGGTCACTACTTTTCGTACTTCGTTATGTGTGATGACTTCGTATACTTTGGGCTTAGAAGCTTTTTCAAGACTTTGCCTTGGCAATAGTTCTTGTTTATTTTCTGCGCAGAAATTGTTTTGTCTACTTTGTTGCCTGGTAGTGACTTTCAGGACCTTTTTGTTCATGTCAATTAAGTCGCACAAAATTATCTTTTCCTTTCAGATACTCAACAGTAAAGTCGTATTCTTCTAATTCAAGCCTCATTCTTGTTAGTTTTGAACTGGGGTTTGTCATTGAAAACAAACAGACCATTGGAAATTGACATTCTTTTTACATAATCTAGTTATGTGTCGTGAATATTCGGCGAAGTTTTTAATGAAACGTCTATAATGATAGCAGAATGCAATGAATCTTCTCGCGCTATCAGCGTCCGTTGGAACTGGGTATTTTTCTATGACATCATATTTTTTGTCATCTGGTAAAATACCATTATCAGTACATTTATAACCTAGGAAAGTCACTTCATGCATGAAGAACGAGCATTTTTTTGGATGTAATTTAAGGTTGTGTTTTCTGCACAGGTCAAAAACATCTTTTAAGTTTTTGATCATGTGTTTTTCAGAACAACCGATGACAATTAAGTCATCCATGTACAAGAAAGCTTGTGAAGGATTTAATCCAGAGAAAGCTATTGTCATCATTCTTTGAATAGAATTTGGCGCTATTTTTAAACCGTAAGGTAATCGTGTAAAACGATATGAACCATTGCTGGTCGAAAAAGACGTTATATTTCTAGAGTGTTTTTCTAACTCTATTTGATGAAATCCAGACATTAAGTCTAGGCATGAATAATATTTTGCTCTTCCAAGCTGATCTAGAATATCGTCGATTCTTGGGAGCGGAAATTTATCAGATAATAGCTTTTTATTAATTTGACGATAGTCTATTACTAATCGCCATCGCTTTTTATCTTAGCCTGGTAAACTTTTCTTAGGTACCAGTAATATTGGACTATTGTATTCGGAAATTGATGG
This sequence comes from Drosophila buzzatii, assembly GCA_035045845.1. Lineage (NCBI taxonomy): Eukaryota > Metazoa > Arthropoda > Insecta > Diptera > Drosophilidae > Drosophila > Drosophila buzzatii. The sequence goes on along the minus strand of JAWNOS010000412.1, from coordinate 192,287 downwards.
TTCTATTATTCCATCAAGAATGAGCTTATCGACTTGCCTGTTTACCTCCTCCTTGTGGGCATGAGGTATTCTATAATTTTTTATATATACTGGTTCATTATCTTTTAATCTCAGCTTTTGTCTATAAAAATTATTTGTAGATATTGATTCGGTTTCTAGTCCGAATATATTTGGTGCATAAATTTGTTAGTATTGGTTTGTATAAAGGTGGGAAATTCTGTGTTAGTTTTTTCATGACAGTATGTTGTCTGTTTTCGCTAATTTCTTGGACCATCTCGTAGTCACTTAGCGTTTCTGTTTTTATCTTATTAAGATTTATTATTTTGATGGAGTCAGTTGTGTTTAGTATTCGGACAAATGTGGAGATAGAGTTTCCAATAAAAATTCCTTCTTCAATTTCCTGGTTTGGAATTAGAACATTATGTTCTTTTGAAACTATATTAATTTGACGGACTACTTCAGCACGAGTTTGAAGTATTGTGGCATTATTATCACATGTTGGATAATTGGTATATGTATTGGATAATTTAAATTGTTTGGCAGAAGTATTAGAGAATCACTTGATTGTGTGAAATCTAATTGGCCGTTATATTTTTTAATGACGTCTATACCAATAATCCCATCGCTTGGGATTGGGAAGTCTTTATCGACTAAATAAAAATTATGTGGGATTACATATCTGCCTGTAGATAATTCTACGAATGCCAAACCTTTACCAATACCTGATATTTGAGTTGAAATATTGTTGTTAACATTATTAAATATATCAATATTTTCTTTTAAAATTGATATATCTGCACCAGTATCTACTAACAGGGTATATATTCTACCTGTACTTACTTTCATTATTAATTTTTATAAAGATACTAAAACTGAGATTTAGTGTATATATTTTATTGTTTAGATGTTCTGAGTATCTGAAGGGGCTTGTCCGTTTCCCGAATTGCTTTGGGTTACTCGGATATTGCCACTATTATTTTAGTTCTGGTTTCGGTTGTTGCCTCGGTTGGAATTATTCCTTCCTCGGTTGTAACCTCTACCTCTACTATTGTTTTCATTGTTATTGTTGTTTCCTCGGTTATTATTATTGTAGTAGTTATTTCTACCACGAACTTTGTAGATTTTCAGACTTTCCATCAAACTCTGGTACCAGAGATGTGGCTAGTCTGATAAATTCTACTTCCGTTTGGGCCATGTTTTTTGGATTAGCAGATTTCTTGTTTTCGCTATCTGATTCTTTAACTGAGTCGATTTGCTTTAAAACTGACTCATCAAAACTAACCGGCGTGTTAAGTGCACTCTGGAGAAATAATTCTAGGTTATGCCTCTCCGATATGTATTTAAGGTTTTCTCTGAACCTACGTAACACGTCAGTTGATTGGGTCAGATGTAATTCGGTTAATCGTTCTTTATTTTTGTTGACTTAATCGCGTATGATATTATACGATCTAATCATATATTGAACGTGTTTTGACTTTGTCGAGTTTGAAATCGGAGCTGCTTTATTTAAGCACTTAAACGATTTATCAAACTCGGTACGTTCATGTCTAATAACGGAAACTATATCGTTCCATTCCATTAAACATATCTAATTGATCTCATATAAGGTAAGTAAATTAATGGGTCGTTTTTTTATACTTTGTTCCCAAAGGGAAAAAAGTATATTGGGTTTGTGCAATGTCCGTCTTGCTGTCCGTCCGTCTGTCCGTATGAACGCAATATTTTTCGGCGCTATTAGAGCTAGAGACTTGAAATTTGGAACATATACTCATATATGCTCCCGAATTATAGTTTTAAAAGTTTAAAAATTTCCCCGATCCGCCCACTAGGGGCGTGGAAAATCGGAAAAGTCTTCCGCCCATAGGCAAGTTATCATACTAGATGATGAACTAGAGAGTTGCAATTTGGAATGCATACTCGGGATAACAACCCAAGTTCAAAAAGCTATGGCGGATATATCTACGCACATTGGGAGCGTGGCAAATCGGAAAATACGTATCTTCTACACCGTTGAAGCTAGAACGCTGAAATTTGGCATGTAAATTAATGTTATGATTCTAAGAAGATCGATCAAAAAGTTAAATGTCTACGACCATTGGGGGCGTGGCTAATCGGACTTGAATATAAAGTGATTTTTCAAATTGTGCTATATTTTGAACACTATTGACACTAGAGACTTGCAATTTGGCGTGTATACTCGGGTTGACAAATCAAGACCAATAAGCTATGGTAGATATAGCTACGCCCCCAGGGGGCGTGGCAAACCGCAAAAGTTTATATCTCCTACAGTTTTAGAGAATCGGATGGTTGAGTTACTAATATCATCCTCTATCGATGACCCAAAAATAATTTTTCAGCCTCTTTGGGGGCGTGGCATATCGAAAAATAAAAATGTAATTTTCGCATTTTTGGAATGTAAGCAACCAAATTTTGCAGTTATGTTAGCCTCGGCTCTTTCTAAGAACTGGCCACTGGGGGCGTGGCAAATCGGCAAAGAAGTTTGTTGTGGCCAACTGCATATCATGCATACAAATAGCTCAGTAGTAATTGCTAAGATGGCAGAAAGCATTTTAACATAAATATACAAATATTAATGAATTTTAAAAATAAAATTGATAAGTTTTCGATTAATAAACAAAAATATTCCAGCGGGACTCGAACCCAGGTCATTTAAAATAACATGTAATCGTTAGCTAAACATAAATAAAGTCACAGCTGATGAGCTCATCAGCTGATCAGCAGCTTGGTGCGGGATTCGAACCCACGCACCTAAGTATAGCTTGCATAGTGCTTACCTCCAGCGCCACTGCCCTGATGTGGGCTTTGTTAACTAAAACCAAATAAGCCATTGCTAGAGCGCATTTTGACAAAACTAAAGTAACGATCGAAAAATTCACAATTCTTAGAATATTCTGGCATGCAAACTTTTGTATGCATACATATGTAAATCAGTATGTACATATGTATAGGAAAAATATTTGTCGCTTGCCATGTACGTTTTCTAATTGCCGAAATATTTCGTTGATTAAATGTTTATTAAATAAATAAGATGTACCTATGGGAACAAAGTATTTCGCAGTTAGTTGTGCCTAACTGCAACGTTCTTACTTACCGAGGCTAACATGACTGCAAAATTTGATTGCTTACATTCAAAAAATGCGAAAGTTACAGGGTATTTTTCGATATGCCACGCCCCCAAAGAGGCTGAAAAATTATTTTTGGGTCATCGATAGAGGATGACATTAGTAACTCAACCATCCAATTTTCAAGTTTCTAGCTCTAAAACTGTAGGAGATATAAACTTTTGCGGTTTGCCACGCCCCCTGGGGGCGTAGATATATCTACCATAGCTTATTGGTCTTGATTTGTCAACCCGAGTATACACGCCAAATTGCAAGTCTCTAGTGTCAATAGTGTTCAAAATATAGCACAATTTGAAAAATCACTTTATATTCAAGTCCGATTAGCCACGCCCCCAATGGTCGTAGACATATAACTTTTTGATCGTCTTCTTAGAATCATAACATTAACTTACATACCAAATTTCAGCGTTCTAGCTTCAACGGTGTAGAAGATACGTATTTTCCGATTTGCCACGCTCCCAATGTGCGTAGATATATCCGCCATAGCTTTTTGAACTTGGGTTGTTATCCCGAGTATGCATTCCAAATTGCAACTCTCTAGTTCATCATCTAGTATGATAACTTGCCTATGGGCGGAAGACTTTTCCGATTTTCCACGCCCCTAGTGGGCGGATCGGGGAAATTTTTAAACTTTTAAAACTATAATTCGGGAGCATATATGAGTATATGTTCCAAATTTCAAGTCTCTAGCTCTAATAGCGCCGAAAAATATTGCGTTCATACGGACAGACGGACGGACAGCAAGACGGACATTGCACAAACCCAATATACTTTTTTCCCTTTGGGAACAAAGTATAAAAAAAGGTTTTTTTTTTATATATATATATATTTTTTTTTCCTGATTCATTAAAGTCATTTAATATTTTAATTAATTAATTTTAGTTTTTTTTTTTTTTAATGCATTTATCTCCTTTTAATTTTTTTTATATATATATGGTGTTCTTAATTTTAATTTTTGTTTGTAATTTTAATACCCTATTCGATAGTGATCTTCCTGGCTAATAGATGTATGGCTTTACGGGCCATACGCTAGACCGGGCAACGCAATTATCGCTCAGTTTCACAATTTTGACTTATTAATAAGTTATGCATCGCAGTGCATTTTTAAGAATAATATAGTTTCTTATTAGTATGTTGTGCGTTCTTGGAAACGCTGCCGGATCCACGTTGCGTGCTCAATGTAGCACTGTCGGGTCCTTGGCACAGCTTGTTGCGCTGCACTGTGGACGGAAAGCCCGATTTTTTGGCATAAAGTCGAAAAAGTCATGGAACGATATGGTGCCGATTGTTATTTATTTAGAAACTAGACACTCTAAGCACTATATATTGATAAACTATAACTTAATTGTTGCAGCCCTGCATGAGAACCAGGGCCTCAAAGTCAAACATGTGCTCAGAGTTTTGTTTACATTTTCAAGCTTTACAAATTTGCTCATGTTTGAGGTGACTTTTTTCAGAGAAAGAAAACATTAATAACTTAATGAAATATGGAAAATATAGAGATAGGTATGCTTAATATAAATTCCAATTTGGAATTGTGCAGTATGTGTTCAAAGTTCTACATGTGTCGTATGTTGCAGTGTATGTTTTTCTTGAAAACTAGACCCGAGTCCTCGTGAATTATGGAGTAGAACTAATAAACGGCCACTTCCGGCCAAAAAGTAAATATGTCAAATTATAAATAAAAGTACGTAGCTTTTTAAGGTACTAATCCTTTTTGCTTCTTCTTGCATCCCTCTTTGCACATAACACATATTGCAGCCACTTTTGAATGCAGCAATGCACAGTTGTTTGATGTATGGCGCAGCAACACAAATAAAAAAGAATCAATTTATGATTGGATTGTTGATCATATTGGCAGCAACAATATAGACGAATAACAAAGTGATTCTAATACTATAACTAGAACAACTAATACTCTTCTTCTTTACGCACTTGTAAACGCGCGCTCAGCTAACCACGCAGTTGCTGCCATGGCTTGGGGGTGGGTTGGGCTATACTTTGATCGCTTATAACTCCATTTCTATATGCACGATCTTCATGAAATTTTCAGAGTAGATTAAGAGTATCTAAATGTATGTGCCAAATTTCAAGTCTCTAGTAGTTCATTCGCAAGATTACTTCTATGGGCGGTCTGAGTGGCCGTGGTCGGATCCGTTTCAAATTTTACACGCTTTCTATGTATAACATTAGTGTCACCTGTACCAAGTTTCAACTCTCTATATTCAAAATTGGAATTTATGCCAAAAAATCGGGCTTTCCGTCCACAGTGCGCTGGCGGGGCCGGTACTGGTCGCACAGGCTGTTGGGGCGCCGGTGCTGGTCCTTTCCATACAGGTGTACTCACAGTGCGGTGAGTATACTGGCCCCAGGCAGTCCGCTGGGCACTGTTTCTTCGCTGTTGTTTTTAACTGCTTCTTTGCTTCTGGAACATGGGAGACATGTGAGTTAGTTATTGTAATTTTTCTTTGTATTTTAGAAGTAGAGGCTGAGCTCTTTTGCCTAAGTTTCTGCTGAATCAACTCGATGTTATCGAGTTCAGCTTGTAACTTATTGACTTTCTCCCAACTTATATTTATGTTGGTGGTAAATAGCTGCTTAAGGAGTTCGGCTTTTCTTTCTTTTAGCCTTCTATTTACTCCGCTGCGCTTGTTTTTTTTTTTTTTTTTTTTTTTGGCATTGCTCTATACCTCTACTTACTCAGTCTACTCCATGTTCCTTGTGCTTCTCTTGCTGATTTGATGATGTTACAGCTATAATAATGTTGTTGTCGCTTTTGCTTTGTGGTTGTTTCAAATGCTTGCGGAGGATTTTGTTGTCATTCACAACGCGAACCTGGGTTACACTATGGGAATCACGAAGGATGATACCGATTTTCGATGGTGTCAGACCTTTCGTGCCGAGCTTCTTGATCTGCTCCTTAACATCTTCTGCGTTCAGCTTCAGCTATGATGGTACTGTGTAACATTATGGTGTACGTGCTGCTTGCGTACAGTGGATCCCTCGGGCACGACGAGTTTTTGATTAATTAATTTTTTTTTCACTCTACATGTTCGTGCCATGTAATAGTCGAGAATTAGAACATACGAGCTTCTGCTCGGTTTGGTTGTAAGATTCATAATGATTCTTTATTTCGAAAAATATATGGTCTTAGGCTAAGTACATTATTTGTATATAAAAAGAGTTCTGCCGCTGAGCACAGCGACAGAGCGGGAGAGCGTAGTATGCTTATATATGTATATATGTATGTATATGCATAGGTCATATACATACGGCATGTACCATGGGCATGTGGCAAAAATGCAGACGCGGCATATCTCGCGCTGCCGGTCAGTCACCTAAGTGGCTGATCATATTTCAATTATTATGCTCGATATGTATATTTATGTATAGCGACAAAGTGTCACTATGTGTGCATGTAGTATACACTACCATGCACTGAGCATATGACGCATTTATATGTAGTATATTCTACATTGCGTCGGTTATTATTATTACGTTATTAAACATACTACACTGGTGCGTAAAGAAACGCAATTGATCTGGATCGCAAGTAAAGTGACTGTGCGGTGAGATCAAGTTTGTGCTGAGATTCGTGGTTGGAATCGCAGTTGATCAGGATAGCAAGCAAAGTGGCTGTGCGGTGAGATCAAGTTTATGCTGAGATTCGTCGTTGGAATCGCAATTGATCAGGGTAGCAAGCAAAGTGGCTGTGTGGTGAGATCAAGTTTGTGCTGAGATTCGTCGTTTAAATCGCAGTTGATCAGGATCGCAAGAAAGGTGGTTGTGCGCTGAAACGAAGTGTGTCGGGAGAATCTTTGGCAAGGACACGGAATTGGTGAGCAGTAATACAGCGGCGAGAGAAAAAATAGAAGAAGAAGCAAAATTGGCGTATGACGAAATTTGAACTTGTTGTTGCGCGGGAAAAATTTTGTATTTAGTAGCAACTTGTGTAACATAAGTAAAAAACTCGTTTCTTTTTTAGCAACGAGAGATTTTAAGCGAACAAAAACGATTGTTATCGGTGTTAATTAAAAGAATTTATATGTAAATTCACAGCTTGAGCTGGTGAATAATTTAACGAGTATAAGTTTAAGGAAGCTGATAACTAGTTATAAAATGGAGCGAAGTGAGATTTCAAGGCTCCTTGTTAACCAATTGAGAGAAAAATTAGAACAATTGCAACTGAGTACGGCTGGACGCAAAATAGAACTGCAGAACAGACTGTTAGAGCACTATGGTTTGGGAGTCGCAGAAGAAATTTCTGAAGATGAATCTGTGAATTCAGTTCCATTGGCGCGTAGTTTCGAGCATAGCAGGTTTACAGTCAAAGATGTAGAAGATAGTGTAAACAAATTTGATGATGATGAAATGAAAATTTTATTAACTGTCGAATTGCCGGTGTATCAACACCCGAGACGAATAGCTGACTGCGACCAGGATATTGTAAACAAACAAATAATAGAGCTAGAAATAGAGCTAGAAGCAGAGCTAAAAGCAGAGCTAGAAACAGAGCTAGGAACAGAGCTAGAAGCAGAGCTAGAAATAGAGCTAGAAATAGAGCTAGAAGCAGAGCTAAAAGCAGAGCTAGAAACAGAGCTAGAAACAGAGCAGAAGCAGAGCTATAAATAAAGCAAGAAGCAGAGCTAAAAGCAGAGCTAGAAGCAGAGCTAAAAGCGGAGTTAGAAGCAGAGTTAGATGCAGAGCTAGAAGCAGAGTTAAAAGCAGAGTTAAGTGCAGAGTTAGAAGCAAAGTTAAAAGCAGAACTGGAAGTAGGACAGATGGCCAGAGTCAGACGTAGAGGCAGGGTCAGAGGCAAAGGCTGAGCCTAAGTCCAACTCAGAAGATGTGAAATTCCTTCGGGTCGAAGGACTTGTCAGGAGGGCCGAATGTGGGATTTTAAAAAGTTCTGACATCCTTTGCCGAACTAGTTATCGAAAACAATAACGAGTGAGTCAGAAGAAGAAGAGTCAGACTGTAGCCGCCGTACTGAGCAGTTGCGTGATGTTAAAAGTCGTCAGAAGACAAATAAATATAAGTGTAGGAATTTTATTTTCCTAGTTATTATTTTATTATTTTATTTTATATTTATTTTAGTTACACTTATTATATATTAAATTATCTTATTGCGAAACATGATATGAATCATGCGTCACATTTGTTTTGCTACTTAAATTCTCGATAAGTTTGTAGAGTAATGCTGCACAGCTATGTTAATGATGCACTTACGCTTAATTCAACTGTTAAATAGTTATAAGTTATAAGTTTTGATTACTATCGGCCTGTATATTAATTTTATTAACATAGGGCGCCATGTAATTAAAATAAGATACTAAAGAATAGTATTACATTAATAAAGACACATCTCTATATTCTCTTCCCCTTTTCTTATAGCTGCTGGCCAGCTATATCGAATGAGGGGAAAGAAGATAGAGATCATTATTGTATGCTCTTCCTAGACATACAAACAGAAAATGATTTACTATGCGTATCGTATGATGATTCGTACGCATGAGGAGAATGTCATTCTGATGTGCCGTCGGCCATTCCAGCAATTCGCTGTCGACATGTCAAAGTCGATACCGAACGTTTAGCGTTCGTCCGATTCAATCAGGCAAAGCTACGATCTGAGGACCATATATACACGCGTGATGTTATTCCTTCAGATGGTAATGTTCAGGATATTGAGCGCCTGACGATTCTCCCATCATCTTATATCGGAAGCTCGGATGTACGCTATGACGTACGTGTGAAATTATGGAACTCCGAATTTATTTATTATGTTCACATGTTGGCCTCCCCAAAAACCGCTAGATCGCCATGACATAATCGCCAGAGTATTTAAGCAAAAAGCAAAGTTATGATTGCTGAAACAGTCACAGGGAAATATGGATATGTAATTTATCGTAGAAGAAGATAATGGTCGAACTATCAAAGTTAAAGTTAACAAGTAAGAACGTTGCAGTTATGGCAACTAACTGCGAAATACTTTGTTCCCATAGGTGCATCTTATTTATTTAATAAACATTTAATTAACGAAATATTTCGGCAATTAAAACGTACATGGCAAGCAACAAACGTTTTTCCTATACATACATACAGATTTACACATTATACGAGTATACACACAATTTTCTATGTACATATGCATACAAAAGTTTGCATGCTAGAATATTCTAAGAATTGTGAATTTTTCGATCGTTACTTTAGTTTTGTCAAAATGCGCTCTAGCAATGCCTTGCAGTGGCGCTAGTGGTAAGCGCTATGCAAGCTATACTTACATAGGTGCGTGGGTTCGAATCCCGCAGAAAACATTTTTTCAAAAATTATTTTTTTTTTTTATATTTGTATATTTATTATAAAATGCTTGCTGCCAATTGATATAAATTTATAAACATACATACAAAAACTAAAACAACTTTTCAGATTTGCCACGCTGCGTGGCAAGCAGTTTTTCTATGCATGCATATATAGTGACATAATCATACTGATTTCGTCCACAATATCAAGCTGTTCCCATAGCCAAATTATTAACATAAATATTACCAAGCTCAGTAATTATAAACAAAGAGCAGCCAAGACGGCGCTTCTCCCTCATCGATCGGCATCGATCGAATTATATTGAAGTAAACATTCCCAAGCTTGGTCATTGTAAACAAAGAGCGGCCAAACCGGCGATTCTCCCCCATCGATCGGCATCGATCGAAATAAAGCATAATCAGCATAAAATTGTCTCCAGCAACATGCATACTCATGAGTAAACATTTGTTGCCAGCAACATGCATCACCCGAATGTTGCAAACATTCTGATAGAGTTCACTTTATAATTCAATAGACATACAATTGTTAGTCTTAAGCTAATATTCAATAAAGCAAGTTGTCATAATTTCACTTTGACTTCGTCTTTTAATTTTTATTAGCGTTGCCGTTAGTATATGTCGCGGCATTAATTCGACTCAAAACATATTATCTAAGTATATATATGTACGCATGTGTAAACAGCTGTTTGTAAGTGTATACACATCCAAGTGTGCATTCATTATTTTGTTTCGAACCAAGCTGTTGATCAGCTGATGAGCTCATTAGCTGTGTCTTTATTTATGTTTAGCTAACGATTACATGTTATTTTAAATGACCTGGGTTCGAGTCCCGCTGGAAACTTTTTGTTTATTAATCGAAAACTTATTAATTTTATTTTTTAAATTCATTAATATTTGTATATTTATGTTAAAATGCTTTCTGCCATCTTAGCAATTACTACTGAGCTATTATAAGCATGTATTATGCAGTTGACCACAACGAACTTCTTTGCCGATTTGCCACGCCCCCAGTGGGCGTAGGCGCACAATTTTTGGCCAGTTCTTAGAAAGAGCCGAGGCTAACGCCCCCAATGGTCGTACACATATAATTTTTTAATCGTCTTCTTAGAATCATAACATTAACTTACATGCCAAATTTCAGAGTTCTAGCTTCAACGGTGTAGAAGATACGTATTTCCCGATTTGCCACGCCCCCAATAGGCGTAGATATATCCGCCATAGCTTTTTTAACTTGGGTTGTCACCCCGAGTATACATTCCAAATTGCAACTCTCTAGCTCATCATCTAGTATGATAACTTGCCTATGGGCGGAAGGGTTTTCCGATTTGCCACGGCCTAGTGGGCGGATCGGGAAAAGTTTTACACTTTATAATTCGGGAGCATATATGAGTATATGTTCCAAATTTCAAGTCTCTAGCTCTAATAGCGCCGAAAAATATTGCGTTATACGGACAGACGGACGGACAGCAAGACGGACATTGCACAAACCCAATATACTTTTTTCCCTTTGGGAACAAAGTATAAAAAAACGCATTTCAAATACTAGATACTTTTAATCTACTCTGCCAAGCCCAACATGTTTTGTGGCTTTTATGCATTGAAACACTTGGTATTCTAATGAAGATAGTCCATCTAGAAGTCGAGTTATAAGCGTTCAAAGTATAGCCACTAACCCTACAACACATAGACTGGACAACTCGAACAAACTTTTTTCACGAACCTGATTTTGATTTCCCGTCCTAGTCATCTTCGTATTTGCTCGGCTCTTTAATTTACTGTTCGGGCAGCGAAAATATAGCAGTTGATATTCAGTTCGCTGCCAGCGCTCGAACGAAATGATTCTATTCTTTCTTTACTCACTCTCTCTATGCCTCTCATATATACATATATGTATGTACGTATGTGTGTGTATGCAGGCACAAGCCAGCAGCTCACAAAAATTGAAATTTGTCCGCGAGTCGCGATTCGCGACGATCACATCTTCGATTCTCAATAAGAGTATGCCGAACTCTTAAAAAGGTTTGCCATGCTCATGCAAAATTTTAGTGTTTTCGTGATTATTTTTTTGAAGGGTATGAAAGCGTGATGTACATAAGCATTCCTTTTTCGCGATGAGCATGCACACACACATTTACAATGTCTTGCTACATGTCTGAGCATTTATGTGACTGTGTGCGAAACTATTGTTGCCTGTGGCAATTGTAGGGCCCAACATTTGCAGTTTGTTTTCTTGCTATCTGCTCGATCCAGTAATTTGTCTATTGTGTATGGTTTGATTTGTAGAGCGACTGTCAAATGAGCATTGCAGTGCATTTTTAAGAATAATATAGTTTCTTATTAGTATGTTGTGCGTTCTTGGAAACGCTGCCGGATCCACGTTGCGTGCTCAATGTAGCACTGTCGGGTCCTTGGCACAGCTTGTTGCGCTGCACTGTGGACGGAAAGCCCGATTTTTTGGCATAAAGTCGAAAAAGTCATGGAACGATATGGTGCCGATTGTTATTTATTTAGAAACTAGACACTCTAAGCACTATATATTGATAAACTATAACTTAATTGTTGCAGCCCTGCATGAGAACCAGGGCCTCAAAGTCAAACATGTGCTCAGAGTTTTGTTTACATTTTCAAGCTTTACAAATCTAATAAACTAATAAACGGCCACTTCCGGCCAAAAAGTAAATATGTCAAATTATAAATAAAAGTACGTAGCTTTTTAAGGTACTAATCCTTTTTGCTTCTTCTTGCATCCCTCTTTGCACATAACACATATTGCAGCCACTTTTGAATGCAGCAATGCACAGTTGTTTGATGTATGGCGCAGCAACACAAATAAAAAAGAATCAATTTATGATTGGATTGTTGATCATATTGGCAGCAACAATATAGACGAATAACAAAGTGATTCTAATACTATAACTAGAACAACTAATACTCTTCTTCTTTACGCACTTGTAAACGCGCGCTCAGCTAACCACGCAGTTGCTGCCATGGCTTGGGGGTGGGTTGGGCTATACTTTGATCGCTTATAACTCCATTTCTATATGCACGATCTTCATGAAATTTTCAGAGTAGATTAAGAGTATCTAAATGTATCTATGTGCCAAGTCTGTTTCAAGTCTCTAGTAGTTCATTCGCAAGATTACTTCTATGGGCGGTCTGAGTGGCCGTGGTCGGATCCGTTTCAAATTTTACACGCTTTCTATGTATAACATTAGTGTCACCTGTACCAAGTTTCAATTCTCTATATTCAAAATTCGAATTTATGCCAAAAAATCGGGCTTTCCGTCCACAGTGCGCTGGCGGGGCCGGTACTGGTCGCACAGGCTGTTGGGGCGCCGGTGCTGGTCCTTTCCATACAGGTGTACTCACAGTGCGGTGAGTATACTGGCCCCAGGCAGTCCGCTGGGCACTGTTTCTTCGCTGTTGTTTTTAACTGCTTCTTTGCTTCTGGAACATGGGAGACATGTGAGTTAGTTATTGTAATTTTTCTTTGTATTTTAGAAGTAGAGGCTGAGCTCTTTTGCCTAAGTTTCTGCTGAATCAACTCGATGTTATCGAGTTCAGCTTGTAACTTATTGACTTTCTCCCAACTTATATTTATGTTGGTGGTAAATAGCTGCTTAAGGAGTTCGGCTTTTCTTTCTTTTAGCCTTCTATTTACTCCGCTGCGCTTGTTTTTTTTTTTTTTTTTTTTTTTTTTGGCATTGCTCTATACCTCTACTTACTCAGTCTACTCCATGTTCCTTGTGCTTCTCTTGCTGATTTGATGATGTTACAGCTATAATAATGTTGTTGTCGCTTTTGCTTTGTGGTTGTTTCAAATGCTTGCGGAGGATTTTGTTGTCATTCACAACGCGAACCTGGGTTACACTATGGGAATCACGAAGGATGATACCGATTTTCGAGGGTGTCAGACCTTTCGTGCCGAGCTTCTTGATCTGCTCCTTAACATCTTCTGCGTTCAGCTTCAGCTATGATGGTACTGTGTAACATTATGGTGTACGTGCTGCTTGCGTACAGTGGATCCCTCGGGCACGACGAGTTTTTGATTAATTAATTTTTTTTTCACTCTACATGTTCGTGCCATGTAATAGTCGAGAATTAGAACATACGAGCTTCTGCTCGGTTTGGTTGTAAGATTCATAATGATTCTTTATTTCGAAAAATATATGGTCTTAGGCTAAGTACATTATTTGTATATAAAAAGAGTTCTGCCGCTGAGCACAGCGACAGAGCGGGAGAGCGTAGTATGCTTATATATGTATATATGTATGTATATGCATAGGTCATATACATACGGCATGTACCATGGGCATGTGGCAAAAATGCAGACGCGGCATATCTCGCGCTGCCGGTCAGTCACCTAAGTGGCTGATCATATTTTAATTATTATGCTCGATATGTATATTTATGTATAGCGACAAAGTGTCACTATGTGTGCATGTAGTATACACTACCATGCACTGAGCATATGACGCATTTATATGTAGTATATTCTACATTGCGTCGGTTATTATTATTACGTTATTAAACATACTACACTGGTGCGTAAAGAGACGCAATTGATCTGGATCGCAAGTAAAGTGACTGTGCGGTGAGATCAAGTTTGTGCTGAGATTCGTGGTTGGAATCGCAGTTGATCAGGATAGCAAGCAAAGTGGCTGTGCGGTGAGATCAAGTTTATGCTGAGATTCGTCGTTGGAATCGCAATTGATCAGGGTAGCAAGCAAAGTGGCTGTGTGGTGAGATCAAGTTTGTGCTGAGATTCGTCGTTTAAATCGCAGTTGATCAGGATCGCAAGCAAGGTGGTTGTGCGCTGAAACGAAGTGTGTCGGGAGAATCTTTGGCAAGGACACGGAATTGGTGAGCAGTAATACAGCGGCGAGAGAAAAAATAGAAGAAGAAGCAAAATTGGCGTATGACGAAATTTGAACTTGTTGTTGCGCGGGAAAAATTTTGTATTTAGTAGCAACTTGTGTAACATAAGTAAAAAACTCGTTTCTTTTTTAGCAACGAGAGATTTTAAGCGAACAAAAACGATTGTTATCGGTGTTAATTAAAAGAATTTATATGTAAATTCACAGCTTGAGCTGGTGAATAATTTAACGAGTATAAGTTTAAGGAAGCTGATAACTAGTTATAAAATGGAGCGAAGTGAGATTTCAAGGCTCCTTGTTAACCAATTGAGAGAAAAATTAGAACAATTGCAACTGAGTACGGCTGGACGCAAAATAGAACTGCAGAACAGACTGTTAGAGCACAATGGTTTGGGAGTCGCAGAAGAAATTTCTGAAGATGAATCTGTGAATTCAGTTCCATTGGCGCGTAGTTTCGAGCATAGCAGGTTTACAGTCAAAGATGTAGAAGATAGTGTAAACAAATTTGATGGTTCAAGTTTAATGGTTGTGGAACAGTTGATTCTATAAGTAGAAGAATGTGCAGCTACAGTACAGTGGACAGAATTACAGTTATTCGTGTATGCTAAGCAATTAGTTAACGGTCCTGTTAAGTTGTTTATTCACAGTCAGAGAGATATAAATAACTGGGAGAAACTGAAAGATGAATTGAGAAGCGAATTTGAGATTCGAATATCGTCGGCAGATATTCACAGACGGTTGAGGAAGCAGGACGGTGGAGGAGGCAGCTGAAAAAAGACGAGACTCTACAGGAATATTTGTACACGCTAATGGAGATAGCTAAAAATATTAATTTAGATGATGAGAGCTTGATTGATTATTTTATCGAGGGGATACCAGATTCGAAAATAAATAAGACGCTTTCGTATCAAGCTCGATCAATCAAACAGTTGAAAATTCAAATAGAAAGCTATCAGAGGTTACGTAATTTAGAGGCAGTCTCGAATGAGTCTGAGTTGAAAATTGTGAAAGAGAGCGCAGTCAGTAGAGATTTTTCAACTAGCAAAGAAACAAAATGCTTTAAATGCGGAGTTGGCTCGCATATTTTGAGAAATTGCCTTAAAAACCAGTCTGGCTGTTTTAAATGCTGTAAGCCTGAACATCGTGCAGCGCAGTGCAAGGGCGAAACGGAAAATTAACAGAAGAAATCAGGAAATGGTGCCAGTGGAGAAAAGTCTATTAATAAGCTATCGAGTACATTCACGCATTCTGGATTGGAATTGAAAGATATATAGCACAGTGATTTGCAAAGGCTTAGTTGATACCGGAGCGGACCTGTGTCTCATACAGAAATGTGTACATCGGATAAAGAAATTATCCAGTCTTAGTAAAACGTTAACGGCATAGGCAACAGTCAGATTATAACTTTGGAAGCTTTATAATAAAAGCAAAGATTGATAATATCGAAATGGATATTGAATTTCATGTAGTGCCAGATGAAGATATAGTTTTCGAGGCCATTATTGGCAGAACAATTCTAGACTTTGTTGATTTAGTAGTGACTAAAGGTGGAACGATATTGAAACCTAAAGCTGATAAGGTATATGCAGACACCATAATGAAAAATTATTCTTGTGTGGAAGTGTTAAATGAGTTTAGAGACATTTGTATGCTTAGTTTAGATCATGAAGAAGAGACAATAGATTTAGAGTTGCCACACTTGACTAAATTAAAACAACAATAAACTGTAAGGCAAATAGTAGACTCTTATCAGCCAGTAAAAAGTCCAACCTCCCCGATAGAAACGAAAATTTTATTAACTGGCGAATTGCCGGTGTATCAACACCCGAGACGAATAGCTGACTGCGACCAGGATATTGTAAACAAACAAATAATAGAGCTAGAAATAGAGCTAGAAGCAGAGCTAAAAGCAGAGCTAGAAACAGAGCTAGAAACAGAGCTAGGAACAGAGCTAGAAGCAGAGCTAGAAATAGAGCTAGAAATAGAGCTAGAAGCAGAGCTAAAAGCAGAGCTAGAAACAGAGTTAGAAACAGAGCAGAAGCAGAGCTATAAATAAAGCAAGAAGCAGAGCTAAAAGCAGAGCTAGAAGCAGAGCTAAAAGCGGAGTTAGAAGCAGAGTTAGATGCAGAGCTAGAAGCAGAGTTAAAAGCAGAGTTAGGTGCAGAGTTAGAAGCAAAGTTAAAAGCAGAACTGGAAGTAGGACAGATGGCCAGAGTCAGACGTAGAGGCAGGGTCAGAGGCAAAGGCTGAGCCTAAGTCCAACTCAGAAGATGTGAAATTCCTTCGGGTCGAAGGACTTGTCAGGAGGGCCGAATGTGGGATTTTAAAAAGTTCTGACATCCTTTGCCGAACTAGTTATCGAAAACAATAACGAGTGAGTCAGAAGAAGAAGAGTCAGACTGTAGCCGCCGTACTGAGCAGTTGCGTGATGTTAAAAGTCGTCAGAAGACAAATAAATATAAGTGTAGGAATTTTATTTTCCTAGTTATTATTTTATTATTTTATTTTATATTTATTTTAGTTACACTTATTATATATTAAATTATCTTATTGCGAAACATGATATGAATCATGCGTCACATTTGTTTTGCTACTTAAATTCTCGATAAGTTTGTAGAGTAATGCTGCACAGCTATGTTAATGATGCACTTACGCTTAATTCAACTGTTAAATAGTTATAAGTTATAAGTTTTGATTACTATCGGCCTGTATATTAATTTTATTAACATAGGGCGCCATGTAATTAAAATAAGATACTAAAGAATAGTATTACATTAATAAAGACACATCTCTATATTCTCTTCCCCTTTTCTTATAGCTGCTGGCCAGCTATATCGAATGAGGGGAAAGAAGATAGAGATCATTATTGTATGCTCTTCCTAGACATACAAACAGAAAATGATTTACTATGCGTATCGTATGATGATTCGTACGCATGAGGAGAATGTCATTCTGATGTGCCGTCGGCCATTCCAGCAATTCGCTGTCGACATGTCAAAGTCGATACCGAACGTTTAGCGTTCGTCCGATTCAATCAGGCAAAGCTACGATCTGAGGACCATATATACACGCGTGATGTTATTCCTTCAGATGGTAATGTTCAGGATATTGAGCGCCTGACGATTCTCCCATCATCTTATATCGGAAGCTCGGATGTACGCTATGACGTACGTGTGAAATTATGGAACTCCGAATTTATTTATTATGTTCACATGTTGGCCTCCCCAAAAACCGCTAGATCGCCATGACATAATCGCCAGAGTATTTAAGCAAAAAGCAAAGTTATGATTGCTGAAACAGTCACAGGGAAATATGGATATGTAATTTATCGTAGAAGAAGATAATGGTCGAACTATCAAAATTAAAGTTAATAAGTAAGAACGTTGCAGTTATGGCAACTAACTGCGAAATACTTTGTTCCCATAGGTGCATCTTATTTATTTAATAAACATTTAATTAACGAAATATTTCGGCAATTAAAACGTACATGGCAAGCAACAAACGTTTTTCCTATACATACATACAGATTTACACATTATACGAGTATACACACAATTTTCTATGTACATATGCATACAAAAGTTTGCATGCTAGAATATTCTAAGAATTGTGAATTTTTCGATCGTTACTTTAGTTTTGTTAAAATGCGCTCTAGCAATGCCTTGCAGTGGCGTTAGTGGTAAGCGCTATGCAAGCTATACTTACATAGGTGCGTGGGTTCGAATCCCGCAGAAAACATTTTTTCAAAAATTATTTTTTTTTTTTATATTTGTATATTTATTATAAAATGCTTGCTGCCAATTGATATAAATTTATAAACATACGCATATGAATTGTGCATTTAAACAAAAACTAAAACAACTTTTCAGATTTGCCACGCTGCGTGGCAAGCAGTTTTTCTATGCATGCATATATAGTGACATAATCATACTGATTTCGTCCACAATATCAAGCTGTTCCCATAGCCAAATTATTAACATAAATATTACCAAGCTCAGTAATTATAAACAAAGAGCAGCCAAGACGGCGCTTCTCCCTCATCGATCGGCATCGATCGAATTATATTGAAGTAAACATTCCCAAGCTTGGTCATTGTAAACAAAGAGCGGCCAAGCCGGCGATTCTCCCCCATCGATCGGCATCGATCGAAATAAAGCATAATCAGCATAAAATTGTCTCCAGCAACATGCATACTCATGAGTAAACATTTGTTGCCAGCAACATGCATCACCCGAATGTTGCAAACATTCTGATAGAGTTCACTTTATAATTCAATAGACATACAATTGTTAGTCTTAAGCTAATATTCAATAAAGCAAGTTGTCATAATTTCACTTTGACTTCGTCTTTTAATTTTTATTAGCGTTGCCGTTAGTATATGTCGCGGCATTAATTCGACTCAAAACATATTATCTAAGTATGTATATGTACGCATGTGTAAACAGCTGTTTGTAAGTGTATACACATCCAAGTGTGCATTCATTATTTTGTTTCGAACCAAGCTGTTGATCAACTGATGAGCTCATTAGCTGTGTCTTTATTTATGTTTAGCTAACGATTACATGTTATTTTAAATGACCTGGGTTCGAGTCCCGCTGGAAACTTTTTGTTTATTAATCGAAAACTTATAAATTTTATTTTTTTAAATTCATTAATATTTGTATATTTATGTTAAAATGCTTTCTGACATCTTAGCAATTACTACTGAGCTATTATAAGCATGTATTATGCAGTTGACCACAACGAACTTCTTTGCCGATTTGCCACGCCCCCAGTGGGCGTAGGCGCACAATTTTTGGCCAGTTCTTAGAAAGAGCCGAGGCTAACATAACTGAAAAATTTGGTTGCTTACATTCAAAAAATGTGAAAATTACAGGGTATTTTTCGATATGCCACGCCCCCAAAGAGGCTAAAAAATTATTTTTGGGTCATCGATAGAGGATGACATTAGTAACTCAACCATCCAATTTTAAAGCTTCTAGCTCTAAAACTGTAGGAGATATAAACTTTTTCGGTTTGCCACGCCCCCTGGGGGCGTAGCTATATCTACCATAGCTTATTGGTCTTGGGTTGTCAACCCAAGTATACATGCCAAATTGCAAGTCTCTAGTGTCAATAGTGTTCAAAATATAGCACAATTTGAAAAATCACTAAATATTCAAGCCCGATTTGCCACGCCCCCAATGGTCGTACACATATAATTTTTTGATCGTCTTCTTAGAATCATAACATTAACTTACATGCCAAATTTCAGAGTTCTAGTTTCAACGGTGTAGAAGATACGTATTTCCCGATTTGCCACGCCCCCAATAGGCGTAGATATATCCGCCATAGCTGCAAATGTTGGGCCCTACAATTGCCACAGGCAACAATAGTTTCGCACACAGTCACATAAATGCTCATACATGTAGCAAGACATTGTAAATGTGTGTGTGCATGCTCATCGCGAAAAAGGAATGCTTATGTACATCACGCTTTCATACCCTTCAAAAAAATAATCACGAAAACACTAAAATTTTGCATGAGCATGGCAAACCTTTTTAAGAGTTCGGCATACTCTTATTGAGAATCGAAGATGTGATCGTCGCGAATCGCGACTCGCGGACAAATTTCAATTTTTGTGAGCTGCTGGCTTGTGCCTGCATACACACACATACGTACATACATATATGTATATATGAGAGGCATAGAGAGAGTGAGTAAAGAAAGAATAGCACAAAGCGGTGCTTCATATGAGAATAGAATCATTTCGTTCGAGCGCTGGCAGCGAACTGAATATCAACTGCTATATTTTCGCTGCCCGAACAGTAAATTAAAGAGCCGAGCAAATACGAAGATGACTAGGACGGGAAATCAAAATCAGGTTCGTGAAAAAAGTTTGTTCGAGTTGTCCAGTCTATGTGTTGTATGGTTAGTGGTATAGCTCAACCCAGTTAGCAGTGCTCGCGCTCATACGTTCGTAAAGAAGAAGAGCATCACTTTTTGTAGAATTGTTGAAAATATATCAAAATATCGATATATCGATATATATTTTTATTTTAAATTTATTTATATCGGAATATTTTTTCCCCAAATATCGAATATTTTTGTGTTATTTTTTATATTTTTGATATATTTGCGTTGGCAATTGTCTCAGAATTATTTGTAAAAATCGAACAGCCAAATGTAATTTGTGCCTTAAAGTGGTAACACATCAAATATGGCATCGCATATAAAAAACAAGCATGATGATGCATTTAGATGACCACAGTGATAGCTTCGAAAACGACCACAATACGTCAATATTGAAAGTACATATTGCGGAAGAGGGAACTTGAGATGTAACCACTAACCATACAACACATAGAGTGGACAACTGGAACAAATTAATTAACATTCTGACATGTGCCGCTCTTTCCCTTGCTCTCTTTCTCTTTCTGTCCATGCTTTTTACTCTCTGCTCTCTTCTCACAAAAATATATGTATGCTGGCACAAACAGCAAGCAGCCCATTGGTTCCCTTCTGAGCGAAGGGTATACCGAATTCTTAAACGGCTTTGCCATGCTCATGCAAAATGTTAGCGTTTTCATGATTTTTTTTGGAAAGGGTATGAAAGTGTTGATGTGCATAAACAATACTATTTCCCGATGACCATACACACACATATTTACACATCCTCCACGTCTTATTCGAGTGTGGACGCTTCCAAGAGGAGAGGCGTTGTCTGGAGGAGGCTGTGGGCCGCTCCATTAGAGCGGACAATATAGTCAACGCCATGCTGTAATCGGAGGCAGCTTGGAATCTTACAAGCACCTTCGCGGCCACAATTATGACGGAACTCTGCAGAGTTGAGCGGATAAGGAGTCGGGGTGTCCCAGCCTAAGATAATGCAAAGCGCTTGCGAAGCAATGCTTTACGGCCGTCCCGCAAGCATCTTGCGCTATCTTTAGTCGCCTCACCTAAGAAATCTAATATTATATATAATTTTTTGTTAATAAACGAATACAAAAACATCCTCGCTATATGTGTAGGCATTTATGTGCTTGTGTGCAATATGCTTGCTGCCTGTAGCACTATTAGAACCCCAGCAGTTGATGTTCGTTCGGTTGGGTAGCGATGTGAGCTTGCATACACACACACATTTACACTTCCTCGCTATATGTGTAGGCATTTATGTGCTTGTGTGCAATATGCTTGCTGCCGCCTGTAGAGCACTATTAGAACCCCAGCAGGGGAGACCGTCTATTTCCTATCGGCGACTGGATTCTGCAACAAGACAATGCTCCATGCCACAAGGGATCAGTGCAACCAAGTTCTTAAAGGATATAAAAATGGCTGTTCTTCTCTGGCCTGCCCAGAGCCCTGACCTAAATGTTATTGAAAATGTTTGGTCATTCATCAAGGGTCAGAGAACAATCGATAGAACCCGGAAACGCGATGATACGATCAAGGAAGTCAAAGAAATTTGGGAGAAAATGGATATTGGCTATGCGCGACGCTTAGTTGAATCGATTCCAGCCAGATTACAGGCAGTTATTGATTCCAAAGGTGGAATCACGGAATATTAGTTATTAATAATCATTATTAGTTATTAATTAAAAAAAAAAATTGAAATTCCCCCACAAAATTCAAAGAAAATATTATAATAAAGTTTTGTGTAAATACTTTTGACGCATCAAAAATGTGTGTAAATACTTTTGCAAACACATGAGCATCAGTTCAAATGCCTCTATTTTTGGCATTTTACAGTTATTCTTGCTAATTCTTTTTTTGTTTGCTTCAGCATAGATCATAGAATACGAAAAACCCGTTACCTGTGAGTTTGAGTAGCAGAAACAACGAAAAAATGCTTTCAAAGTTGCAGAAGCTAAAAATAATGTATTGTGTAAATACTTTTGACCACCCCTGTAGATGTGAATGTCACAATCATAATCTGAAGATTCCAATACGATTGTCCATCCAGAAACAGAATTATTGAGTTTGAGTAGCAGAAACAACGAAAAAATGCTTTCAAAGTTGCAGAAGCTAAAAATAATGTATTGTGTAAATACTTTTGACCACCCCTGTAGATGTGAATATCACAATCATAATCTGAAGATTCCAATACGATTGTCCATCCAGAAACAGAATTATTAATCATCAAAGTTTTCTCATCAAAATCCATGTGGCGCAGCAACAAAGGCAACGACACAGCAAGACGCTTGCAATGCTTATACACATGCATATACACATACATGCATACAAGCGTAGATCAGCGTCTATGTGTGCGCGTGGTTTTGCATGCGTGCAGAAACGAATTGAATAATTCTTGGAATATTATTCGTTCGAAGAAGGGCTCAGGGGTTTCGTAGTCGAGCAGTCTCGACTACAGCTTTCTTACTTGTTTAATACTGTCTTGCATTTGTTTCCATTTAGCTTGAAGTTGCTTCCACATTTTTCTCCAATACCACGACATATGGAGTCAATCACATGAAATGGTACGCTTTCTTCAGTTACAAGACCAATATATGACCGAATTAATGTTTTTTTTATTGATTTGAACTTTAATTGGTGAATTTTTTATGCTATTCGATGCGACACTAACAGTGTTATTTCCTTCATTTTCCACTTGGATGTCATGCAATCGCAAATGCTTCCTTAAATTAAAAACTCGATCATTTTTTAATATGCGAAAACATTTTGTGCATTTAACATGCTCCTCATCACATTCAATAAAATATTTAAAAACGTTTATAGTTTTCTTTTGCTGCTTCATGTTTGCTCACGAATAAATTTTTGCACGTGCCAAAATTATTTTCTCATCAAACACATAACGGAACTTTACGAACTAGCAAAAACAATCGAAGGCCGAATTGCAATAAGAATGTCGGCGCAAAGAACAGTAGCAACAAAGTCAATTGCGTTTGCTCTGCTCTCATCTCGCTCTCGTTTTTCGGCTATCGCTCTGCCGGAGCGTAGTCGTTAATTTCGTTTCGTGCTATTGCTACCGCTACAGATTTGAGCACAACAAACTCCGAGAGCAGAGCAGAGCTCTCACAGTTTTTCGTTCGACTATGGCTCTGCTACGGCTCCCGTCATAAACGAGAGCGGTAGCCAGATCATAGTCATATTTTCATTGCTCTTGCTGCTACGGAGTAGTTTTTGCGAACACTGATTTGAAGTACAAAATCACAAAGTAAATTACGCTAAATTGTACGAAAGAATGTCAGCAGAAAAATCCGAAAAAATAGCGAAACTAAACGATAGTAGGGAAACTTACATGGAAAATAGAACAGAGGGATTTATTAAAAATTGTAAAATCCTAAGACACAAAGAAGAACCCAAATTCAGAAAAGCAAATTTACAAAACATCCATACAACAAACGTTACAAGACCTACCAAATTTTCAGGTAATCATAACAATCATCATCATGGTCCTGTTGCCAACGCTGTCGACAGCAATGATCAATATAACCCCAATCCTGGCTGAAAACGGTTTCGTATCATTAGGAGAGAGCACAGTGGAACTGGTCAACAAATCTAAAATGGTTCTACATATAATAAACACACAAGAAATATTAGAATTAACAAACATAATACATAACAATACAAAAATCTTAGTTAAGCAAAACAGACATAGGCTAGACGCAGAAATAGAAACCATAAGAATTAAAATAAGATCAATAACCCCAAACCCACTAGCAAGACAAAAACGCGGTCTCAACGCTATAGGAAAAACTCAGAAGTGGTTCACCGGCATCATGGACGATGACGATAGGGAAACTATTATGAATCATCTCCTTAACAATCAAGAAAACGAACATAATATAATAAAAAACATTAAGCAACAAGTAAAAATAAACAATGACCTTCAGAAATCCATTAACTCATTAAAAGAAGTAATACTAGACAGAGAAAAAATAACCAAAACTCTTAACAGCATAGAAACATTCAATAATATAATTAAAACAGACATAATGTATCACGATCAATTACTAAAACTGAAATTTTAGCATGATAAAGTCGACACCATTTTAGACATAATAGCTTCAGCTAAATACAACCTCTTTCATCCTTCGATACTAACAAACGAAGAATTCACACTCTACAACATAGACTTCTACAAAATTAAACTAGTACGCATGGGAGTCATGACCTACGAAAAATACCAACTAACATCATAACAACCACAATATTTCTGATAACCCCACTAACAAACCAGAAAAATAAAAGAATCGTTATGAGTCCCGAAAGAGTGTAAAAATCCAAAACAAAACTTACACATACGAAGAACACAAAACAATAAACGAGCTGAAATTGAGCTCTAACTGTATCATTAAGAAAAATCGTAGAATGATAGAAGACATAGAGTTTAAGACGAAATTAATAAATGAAGGCACATTACTAATAAGTAACGCAGAAAACAATGTAATTCAGTATAGTTGCAACGAATCCACCAATAGTGAAATATTAAAAGGTAATTTCCTCATAGAATTTACGAATTGTACAATCTTCATTGACCACACCTATAAAAATAATCAAGAAATATATATACAATCGTTCTCTGCTGATGAAGAAGAAGAAAATTCATTTAACTTAACAAAGAAACAAGCATTCAAAGAAATTATATATATATATATAGAAGAAATATATATATATAGAAGAAGAAATAACAAGTAAGAAGGCTCTAGTCGAGACGGCTCGACTACGAGATACCCTGAACTTGGGTGGGTTGGGCTGAACTTTGAGCGCTTATAACTCCATTTCTAGATGCAAAATCTTTATGAAATTTTCAGAGTAGATTAAGAGTATCTAAATGTATCTATGTGCCAAATTTCAAGTCTCTAGTATTTGAAATGCGATTTTTCCAGATTGTGGGCGAAGGGGGCGTGGCATCCAAAATCTGAAAATTACATAATCTGCGTATTTATAATATCTATCTAAATATACAAATTAAAGTCTTTAGCTATAACGGTGTAGAAGTTATGCTCAAAAAACATAAAAAATTGAAACGAATTTTCGATTTTTTATCGATAATTTGGAAATGGGATAAGTTATCGAAAAAACAAAACCATTATACCCTGAATTCCCATTTTCAATGGGTTCAGGGTATAAAAACACTAAACCCATAAAAGAAATCAGAGCACAAACAATAATTTCCAACAGCTTCGGCATAACATCAATTCCTCTTGTATTCCTCTTCATAGGAATATATACCTATAAAAAATGTAAAAGAGGAATCCAGCAGAATCCCTCATCAAAAAGGGGAGGAGTTATGCAACCAAATATGCTCATGCAAGTTGCACAACAAGTTGCACTTGTGCATGGGAATAATGATAACGACCATGTCAGCATAATCATGCAGAAATATTTTAAAAGAGATCAGATTACCAAAGTATGAACAACGTAAGCGTCGCCGCCGCTTCCGATGTAAATGCTTAGTCAGCAACAACAAATATAAGCAAAACAGGCATTTGCATATTCCAAAGAAAAGCAACAATAAATATAAGTAAAACAGGCATTTGCATATGCCAAAGAAAACTTTATAGTCAGTCTTAAGATTCATTCCAACGAGTACAGAAGGTTTTTTTATTCAATAAAGACAAGTTTTAATATCCAAAGATATTAAGTGTTTGTTCTTAATCATTATTTACATATATCAAAAAAAATTTTGTCAAAGTGATTTTACAGCCTTCATTTGTGTTTGTGTATCCGAAGATATACAAAATAAAAAAACATAATTCGCGCGCTCTGCTAACCGCGCAGTTGCTTCCGTGGCTTGGGGGCGGGTTGGGCTATATTTGTGTGCCGCTCTTTCCCTTGCTCTCTTTCTCTTTCTGCCCCATGCTTTTTACTCTCTGCTCTCTTCTCACAAAAATATATGTATGCTGGAACAAACAGCAAGCAGCTCACAAAAATTGAAATTTCTTCTCGACGCGATCCCATTGGTTCTCTTCTGAGCGAAGGGTATATCGAATTCTTAAACGGCTTTGCCATGCTATGTGCCAAATTTCAAGTCTCTAGTATTTGAAATGCGATTTTTCCAGATTGTGGGCGAAGGGGGCGTGGCATCCAAAATCTGAAAATTACATAATCTGCGTATTTATAATATCTATCTAAATATACAAATTAAAGTCTTTAGCTATAACGGTGTAGAAGTTATGCTCAAAAAACATAAAAAATTGAAACGAATTTTCGATTTTTTATCGATAATTTGGAAATGGGATAAGTTATCGAAAAAACAAAACCATTATACCCTGAATTCCCATTTTCAATGGGTTCAGGGTATAAAAACACTAAACCCATAAAAGAAATCAGAGCACAAACAATAATTTCCAACAGCTTCGGCATAACATCAATTCCTCTTGTATTCCTCTTCATAGGAATATATACCTATAAAAAATGTAAAAGAGGAATCCAGCAGAATCCCTCATCAAAAAGGGGAGGAGTTATGCAACCAAATATGCTCATGCAAGTTGCACAACAAGTTGCACTTGTGCATGGGAATAATGATAACGACCATGTCAGCATAATCATGCAGAAATATTTTAAAAGAGATCAGATTACCAAAGTATGAACAACGTAAGCGTCGCCGCCGCTTCCGATGTAAATGCTTAGTCAGCAACAACAAATATAAGCAAAACAGGCATTTGCATATTCCAAAGAAAAGCAACAATAAATATAAGTAAAACAGGCATTTGCATATGCCAAAGAAAACTTTATAGTCAGTCTTAAGATTCATTCCAACGAGTACAGAAGGTTTTTTTATTCAATAAAGACAAGTTTTAATATCCAAAGATATTAAGTGTTTGTTCTTAATCATTATTTACATATATCAAAAGATATTTTGTCAAAGTGATTTTACAGCCTTTATTTGTGTTTGTGTATCCGAAGATATACAAAATAAAAAAAACATAATTCGCGCGCTCTGCTAACCGCGCAGTTGCTTCCGTGGCTTGGGGGCGGGTTGGGCTATATTTGTGTGCCGCTCTTTCCCTTGCTTGTTTTTCTCTTACAGTCTGCTCTAGTAAATCTTGCGCAGCTATACAATGGTTTAAGTTAAGCTGAAGAAACCTTAACATTTCATTTTATGCGCAGCTTCACGGTAGGATGGGCACTTAAAGCTGCCTGCTGAATGGTCCGTCTGCTTTTCGCCTTTACGGACGCAGAGGCTACATTTGGACGGCTTGGTGCATGCTTTTGCACTGTGACCCATCTCGCCACACCTGAAACAGGCATCCTTCAGGTCACAGTCGCTAGCGCAGTTAGCGGCTATATGACCGTAATCGAGGCACTTGAAGCAGCGTTTAGGCTGGTCCACGGCTCGGATACGGCATACTACCCATCCTATCCTAATTTTGGACAGCTCGAGCAGAGTTTTCGCTTTCCCAACTGGGAGAGCAACTGTAACTCTTTGCTGTCCACCGTAAGCTGGCCGAAGCGATTTAATAGCCGCAATGGGGAGTGCGCTATCTTTCAACCCCACCCTAATTGCCCCTTTTATCTCCTCTTTGCTCGCTAGTTCATCAAGATCACGAATCTCAATGTGCGCCGTTTCGGTAAGTGTTTTAACCTCCGCTCTGTCGCCCAATGCCTTGCCTACAGCCTCGTGAAGAGCCTCTGCACTATGCTCCGGCTTCTTGCTTAGTTGCAACAGGAGGTCCCCCTTAGCGGTCTTCCTGATCCCCTGAACATCACCGCTCAGATGTTTCAAATTTGGATCATTCTTAACTACGCGAAGCATGTCCGCATAGCTGCACCCGCATACGCAAGAGATAGCAATTGCATCCGATCTGGGCCGCTTTTGTATGGGTTTGCGACCCTTGACGATCGTCCAGCTACTCTTGCTAATCTGTGGGTCTGCTTGATTTGCATTCCTAGCTGCAGCACCTATTGCTATTGGTTCTACCGTTACGCTTCTGTTGGGCCTCGACTTTTTTGATGGAGTTTTCCTCACTTCGGCGGCTACTTCCCTTGGGCGCTTGGGTGTATTGCCACCCGTTTGAGCACTAATGCTCGCTTTTGGAGCTTTCTCCATTGCTTTCTTGGGCGGCGTGGTCTGCACCTCGCAGTTTTTAACTGTGCGGTCGCAAAACTTTTCGGCCGCCTTGTGGAGATTGACCAGTTTGGTCAACTCCTCTCTCATTAGAGCATTTATATGCCGCTGACCACCAAATAGAGCAGACAAGCCCTCTAGGGTAACTCCTATTTGAGCTAATGCATCCTTTAAGGACTTCGGTGCCTGGCAAACAGCCACTGGCGACTGACTCGGTGCTACCGGCTGCGGCAACGCCCTCAGTTGCTGCTGCGGGGACCGCTGCAGCGAAGAGCGGCGCGCGAAAGCTTGCAGCTCATCCTCCATCATGGCATCCATTGCTCCGACTACCGCGGCGTGGAGCCTGTAGTGAGCAATGACTACTGAAGTTTGAAATTAGACCCTAATAATTTAAAACTCAGCTTAGTTACGAGACAATACGAGCCCGAAAATATGCACTACTTTAGGCAGCGTCTAAAAGTATGCAGTACTTTAGCTACTGCAACTTCGCCGCAGAAGCTAGGTTGCTGTCTTTGCTAAGACCAAGCTACTCAAAAAGGTAAGTGAGCTGAATGTCTGAATGTCCGCTGCGATTTCCAGCACTACTAACAGCTGTGGGAGTGAGTGCACCTGATTGTTATTATTTGTGCAAGTGACAAACAAGTGAAACACTTTCCCGCCCTCTATTAAAAAAGAGATGGAAAGCCAAAAAGTGACGCTACTGCCCCCCTCTCTTGCACCACACTCGGCCAAGCGAATACTCCGCGACGCCGCCACAAAGCGTTTAACACGTTTAAGCGTTTATCTCGCAGTCTTAGGGATAGCTGGGTAACTATAGTCCGCAGCATACACGTTGTCTTTAATTATTTCCACTTTCAGAGCGAAAACAAAATATCGGATACTGGATCACAAAAACACCGACCGTACTCCTCCTCGCTATATGTGTAGGCATTTATGTGCATGTGTGCAATATTCTTGCTGCCGCCTGTAGAGCACTATTAGAACCCCAGCAGTTGATGTTCGTTCGGTTGGGTTGCGATGTGAGCTTGCATACACACACATATACACATACACATTTACACTTCCTTGCTATATGTGTAGGCAATTATGTGCATGTGTGTGATACACTTGCTGCATGTAGCAATTTTAATTTCCCAGCGATTGCTGTGGGGGTGTGCCTACCTCAACTTTGAATTAAGTAAACGATTTTGGGTAATTTTAGTAAAAGAACACTGAAAATGATTCGTGGATAAGAAAGTTAAAACAAATAAAACATTTAATATAATACATGTAAATTTTTGTTATTTAGTGGAAAATATGTCTACATAACGGATGCATATTTTTTGCATAAAAGGGTAATTTTACCTGTATATCTAGGCATTTCTTTAAAAGGGGTTATATGTGACCTGAATTTGCGCAATCATTTGAACAACTTGTTCCATTTTTGCCTATAGGGTCAAATCAGGTACTAAATATTAAAGAACAAATGATAACTGATCAAAAGGTAATCAAAAATAATTGACCTCTCCTGCAATTCGAACCCAAAATCGTTTACTTAATTCAAAGTTGAGGTAGGCACACCCCAGGCAGAGCATTCATTCAAGTGCCTATACAAGTGATACTCGGCGATTCTGATTATCACATCACAGACGTACATTTACATATGTATGTGTGTGTGTGTAGACTCACATCAGCTACCCAACAGCAATCGCTCGGAAATTAGAATTGCTACATGCAGCAAGTGTATCGCACACAGGCACATAAATGCCTACACATATGGCAAGGAAGTGTAAATGTATATGTGTTGAGAATCATCAACTGCTGGGCGGCAGCAAGCATATTGCACACAAGCACATAAATGCCTACACATATAGCGAGGATGTTTTTGTATTCGTTTATTAACAAAAAATTATATATAATATTAGATTTCTTAGGTGAGGCGACTAAAGATAGCGCAAGATGCTTGCGGGACGGCCGTAAAGCATTGCTTCGCAAGCGCTTTGCACTATCTTAGGCTGGGACACACCGACTCCTTATCCGCTCGACTCTGCGGAGCTCCGTCATAATTGTGGTCGCGAAGGTGCTTGTAAGATTCCAAGCTGCCTCCGATTCCAGCTGGCGTTGACTATATTGTCCGCTCTAATGGAGCGGCCCACAGCCTCCTCCAGACATCGCCTCTCCTCTTGGAAGCGTCCGCACTCGAATAAGACGTGTTTGGCGTCTTCAACCAGTCCTCGCCCGCACCAGGGGCATTCGTCCGTGTCCTCGTGGCCAAAGCGCTTCAAGTAGCTCCGAAAGCATCCATGCCCCGAGAGAATCTGTGTGAGATAAAAATTAACCTCGCCGTGCTTGCGGTTTATCCATGGTGCAAGCTCAGGGATGAGCGTGGACGTCCATATCACTTTTGTTGAGCGATTCCACCTTCTTTGCCATCGTACAGTGCTATTTGCCCCGATAGCGTTGCGTCGTGCTGGCTCGTGTGTGTTCCGCTCCACGGCTTCGGCGACCAAGTCCTCCAGTGGTATCATTCCGGCAATGACGAGCGCTGCGTCATCGGACACTGTCCTGAAAGCGCAGCAGACTCTGATTGCGCTCAGTCAGTAAATGGCGCAAATGCCTCGGTTGTAACTCGGCGTTGCCATCGCTCTTGATCATATTGGTGCAGCATATAGGATGACGGACCTAGTGACGCTCATTAGGAGGAGACGTCGTTGTCGCCTTGGTTCCCGCGTGTTAAGCATAATTCTTGAGAGAGCTCTACAAGAATCAGCTGCCTTTTTATGCACATATTTTAAGTGCTCGCGGAAAGTTAATCTTGTGTCTAACATGACGCCAATATACTTTATCGCCCTCTTAGACGCGATGGTAACGCTGCCGATCTTTATATTGGCAGTTTCCACTCTTTTGCGACTGCTGACTAGGACAACTTCCGTTTTGTGCGCCGCTAGCTCTAGTCCAGCTTCCGCCAGCCAGCTTTGTATGCGCTTGATACTTGCGCTGCACATATCCTCAGTATCTTTAAGCTCCTTGCCTATGGAGACGACTGCCACATCATCAGCGAAGCCAATGGTGTGCGCGCCTGCTGGTAGTTCCAAGCGCAGTACGCCGTCGTACATGACATTCCATAGGAGAGGCCCCAGCACTGAACCTTGGGGGACTCCAGCTGACACTATATGAGTTTGGGGACCCTCACTCGTATTGTATATTAGTGTTCTTCCTCTAAAGTAGCTCTTCACAATCTCTTTAAGATATTTGGGGATATTGTATTGTGACATCGCATCCAGTATCATATCCCAGCTAGCTGTGTTGAAGGCATTCTTTACATCGAGAGTCGCAATGATGCAGTAGTGCTTAGTCCCGTGCTTCCATCTGGTGCCTTGGATGGCGGAAGCTGCCAGGCCGACAACTTTATCAAGCGCATCTGCTGTTGAAAGGGCCTTCCGGAAACCAAATTGGTTAGGTGAAAGGCCTCCGGCGCTAGCAATAGCACTCTCCAGCCTAGAGCAAATCAACTTCTCAAACACCTTTCCCATGGTGTCTAAGAGACAGATTGGTCTGTATGAAGATGGCTCATCCGGTGGTTTGCCAGCCTTAGGTAGCAATACCAAGTTCTGGATTTTCCAGATTGCGGGGAACGTCTCATGAATTATACATTCGTTGTATAATTCCGCGAACGCGATTGGGTGCAAGGCGAGAGCTAGCTTTAGCGCACGGTTTGGGATCCCGTCCGGGCCTGGAGCTGACTTAATTCTAAGACTTCTGAGACTTACTAGAATTTCTTCTTCCGAAACTAAGACAATTTGAGTGCTCGTTGAGCCCTGATCAGCAGCCATGGACTCAGGGGCGTGGATGGAGCTTAATCTTTCTGGAAAGAGCGTTTCCACAATCGATTTAAGCTCCAAACGATCCATAGGCTGCACCTGTTTACCTGCGTATAGTCTTTTAACTACTATCTTATACGCCCTGCCCCAAGGGTCATATTCGGCTGAGTCACACAACTCTAAGAAACATTCTTTTTTGCTTGCCCGAATGGCCTTCTTTAACTGTCTTCTAGCCACCTGGTACGCTAATTGCTTTTCCAAGTACGTGGGCCTACCGCGGGCGCGTTGGTAACTTCTTCTCGCTTGGATGCATTTGCGTCGAATGTCACCTATTTGAGCATTCCACCAATACATAGGCGTTTGTTGTCGCATGAACTGCTTGCGGCGTAGCATGCTACTATTGCAGGCATTCTGAATTTGGGCTACCATTTGGCATGCTCTGGCCTCAGCATTGCCAACTGTGCCCAGCGACTGAATGGCCTCTGAGAAGGCCAAGGGATTAAAAGTATCCAGTTGATACGATTCTCTCCACAAGTTTGGCACCCTGGCAGGTGGCTCACCAATTGTGAACAGAAGAGCCGTATGATCGCTGCCTGTATAGCTATCGCAATGACTCCATGTTGCTTCCCGAAAAAGGGATGAAGTGACAAAAGTAATGTCAATTACTGATCCGTATCCAGCCCTACTGAAGGTGTACTCTTGGCCAGTATTGAGCAGTGCTACATCTAATGTCGCGAGGATCTCCGGAAGGATACGGCCTCTGGTGTTAGTTATGTGGCTACCCCATTCTAACGCCCATGAATTGAAGTCGCCTGCTATAATGGCCTTCCGACCCCTAGCATCCACGGCAAGCTCATCGAGCGTCGCTGTGAAATCGCTGAGCTGCATGCTGGGGGCCAGGTAGCAACTGTATACCGTATCGGCCTCGTACGAATCCATTGAATGGCTTAACATCTTTTTTTTTTTTTTTTTTTTTTGGTAAAAAGGTTTATTTTATTTTATTTAAACATGCTTTCTACTACCTAGTTGGCAGCTTAACAAGTTGAACATAAAGGTACAATTATTTACAGTAGAACACTACAGATATTACAATAACAATTTACATAAACAACAATCACAATTTGGTTAACTAATCACACAATAATCACATTCACTTTTACATTAAACATTATTTTTTATAGGAACTTCGCAGGGAGGTCCTGTGGATGGCACTTCTTCAGTCTTCTTATTCTGGCTTCTTTGTTAAGTCTTCTCGCCAAAGGGTTTGGGTGGCCGTCGAGTCTTGCAAGGTATCTAGCAGATACCTCTTGCATTACGTCTCCAACTTTGGGGACCTTGAGATCTCTTTCAATGTCCCTGGTACGCATGTACCAGGGAGCATTGCAGATTTGCCGGAGGATTTTTGCTTGTGCAACTCTTATTTTATTTAGGTTTGATTTTGCCGCAATTCCATAGACTTGAAGCGCATATCTCCATATGGGGCTTAGTATTGCTTTATAAATTGTCACTTTACTGTACAGTGACAATTTATTGGCCGGCATAAGAAGCCATGACATCTTTGCGCTTTTGGTCATTACAGTCTTTTTGACCATCGTGGTGTGCATGTTAAATGTCAGCCTTCTGTCTAACACTACGCCCAGATATTTGTGGCTTCTTTTGTGCGGTAGTGTTGAACCCTGCATGCTAATGCGACCACAGTTTAAATGTCTTGTGGTAAACGTAACGTTTGCGCATTTGCTCCCGTTAATTCCTATGTTCCATTTGCGGGCCCAGTCTTCAAAGCTGCTCACAAACTGCTGCAATGACTCTGTAGCTTTATTGATGCAGGTACTACTTGTAAGTACGGCTGTATCGTCGGCATACGTGGCTATCAGTGCATTGTTTCGGTTTGCTCCTGTGATGTCGTTATGTGAGGGCATATCGGCTGTGAACAAAGTGTACAAGGTAGGGCCGAGAACGCTACCTTGAGGCACACCTGGTCTTTTTGACGATTTTATACCGTCAACGTCGACCCTGAAGCTTCTATCTCGCAGAAAGCTGCTGACAATCTGGTACAATTGTGGAGTGAGAACGCTTCTAAGTTTGAATAATAATCCGTCATGCCAGACTCTATCAAACGCTTGCTTTATGTCCATAAAAACAGCAACTGCATACTTCTTGTGTTCAAAAGCATCCAGGATAAAATTAACCACACGGTGTAGCTGCTCCGGAGTACCATGACCTCTCCTGAATCCAAATTGCCAGTTTGGGATTCTTTGCTTGACTGCTTCAAGTTGCAGAATCCGGTCAAGTATGACTCTTTCGGCCATCTTTCCTAAGGCAGGAAGAAGACTTATTGGCCTATACCCATCCACTTCACTAAAACTCTTTCCAGGCTTTGGAATCATTTTTATCTGCGCTGTCTTCCAGATGCTTGGGAAGTGTCCTAGCCTGAGCATACTGTTTAGAATCAGCACTATAAACAGGAGAGCTTTTTTGGGTAGGAGCTTGAGTGTTCTGTTATCCAGCCTATCCTCTCCAGGAGATTTTTTAACCTTCAGATTTTTAATAATCATTGTTACCTCTTCCAGTGTGACAGGCCGTACAGGCAGAGTCATCTGGAACGGGCTATCCAGCTGCAGTTCAACAGTTCTTCGCGTATCATCGTCAGTGTAGTTGAACGGCATGAAACGCTGTTGTAGGCTGTCTGCAAATGTATTAGCTTTTTGCTGGCTGGAATAGCACCATCTGCCTGCCGTATCCTTGATCGGTACTTTGGGAGCTGCAATTTTTTTAAAACGACTTGTGAGCTTCCAAAGGGAGTAGTTAGAAGACGCATCCGGGCCAGCATTTTCCAGCATTTGATCAATACTGCGTTGCTTGATTTCAGCGAGGACTTTTTGTACGCGATTGGAGATTCTTTTATAAATCTGGTGGACGCGTATATCTCCCGTTCTCACATACTCTTTCCTCAGCCTTCTCTTCATTCGCAGTAATGCAGCAGCATTTTGGGGCAGCATATCCTGGGGGTGCTGTCTTGTATGACGTAATTCTGGGGTCGCGTATGAAGCAGCCAAAGATATGTTGCGCATAAACATTGCAATAGCATCATCTACGTCAACCGCGCTATTTATTTGAGTGTTTAGATGAATTCTGCTCTCTAAG
Organism: Drosophila buzzatii; assembly: GCA_035045845.1. Taxonomy (NCBI): domain Eukaryota; kingdom Metazoa; phylum Arthropoda; class Insecta; order Diptera; family Drosophilidae; genus Drosophila; species Drosophila buzzatii. The sequence goes on along the minus strand of JAWNOS010000412.1, from coordinate 156,989 downwards.
TTTGTCCTAAATTCATTAATGCGAGCTCCGGGTGCAAGGATGTATTGTCTCATAGGTCTAAGCTGTGGTGATTGATGCAAAGATGCTACGACCGGTAAGTGATCCGACGAAAGATCATGGTGCAGCTGGACAGATAGCTTGTTAGCAGGGAAACCATTAAATATGAAAAAGTCGAGTGCAGAGGGAGTAAGCAGGGTGTTGCATGAATAAAAAGTTGGTTTTCCCGTTGCTAGGATTTGCCACGTACCACTTGCAATAGCCTCTTGCAGCCACTTTCCACGGTAACAACTCCGCGAATTACCCCACCATTGGTGTTTTGCATTAAAGTCTCCTCCTGCAATGAACCGGTTTCCCAGGGCCCGAAGAAGTACCTTAAAGTCATTTCCACTCCAGGGTTCGTTAGGAGGGAGATATATTGATGTTATTTTTACGCTTCCGATGTTTGTCATCACACTCAAACTAGCCGATTGAATATTATTATTTGAAATGGGTTCATTGGCGTCATGAACAATGTTAGATTTTATCAGCACAGCAGCTCCGCCTTTCGCAGTACCACTGGGGTGATTTGCGTAATATTTATCGTAGCCAGGTGTAAAAATTTTAAGGCCTGGGCGCATGTGTGTCTCTGTGACCAACATCACATCAATTGAATTAGCATCAAGGAAAAGTCTCAGCTCGTTACTGCTTTTAACCAATCCTCTTGCGTTCCACAATCCGATTTTTAGAATCGAGTTAATCACGAAAGGCTTTGTTTGATTCCATTGTTTCCTGGATAAGTTTGAACATTTGATCCATTCTTGCATTTAACTCTGCTATTGCCTTTTCTAAAATGTTAAATTTGCTGTCATATTCTCGGTCGTCGGCATTGTCGGAAGACCTGGACACTTGTGTTCTGGGAATATTTTGAGGATTTACTTTGGGCCTGAAATTATCCGCATAAGAAAAGCCTCTCTGGCTTAACATCTGAAAGCACATTCGTTGAACTGCCACATGCCCATAGCGCTGCTTTGCCAGTACTGTCTTTTGCCCACGTTCTGGGCAGCTGGTCTTACAGTGATGTGGTTCACTGAGAAAGGCTACGTCTATAAGTTTTCCTCTTACAGTCTGCTCTAGTAAATCTTGCGCAGCTATACAATGGTTTAAGTTAAGCTGAAGAAACCTTAACATTTCATTTTATGCGCAGCTTCACGGTAGGATGGGCACTTAAAGCTGCCTGCTGAATGGTCCGTTTGCTTTTCGCCTTTACGGACGCAGAGGCTACATTTGGGCGGCTTGGTGCATGCTTTTGCACTGTGACCCATCTCGCCACACCTGAAACAGGCACCCTTCAGGTCACAGTCGCTAGCGCAGTTAGCGGCTATATGACCGTAATCGAGGCACTTGAAGCAGCGTTTAGGCTGGTCCACGGCTCGGATACGGCATACTACCCATCCTATCCTAATTTTGGACAGCTCGAGCAGAGTTTTCGCTTTCCCAACTGGGAGAGCAACTGTAACTCTTTGCTGTCCACCGTAAGCTGGCCGAAGCGATTTAATAGCCGCAATGGGGAGTGCGCTATCTTTCAACCCCACCCTAATTGCCTCTTTTATCTCCTCTTTGCTCGCTAGTTCATCAAGATCACGAATCTCAATGTGCGCCGTTTCGGTAAGTGTTTTAACCTCCGCTCTGTCGCCCAATGCCTTGCCTACAGCCTCGTGAAGAGCCTCTGCACTATGCTCCGGCTTCTTGCTTAGTTGCAACAGGAGGTCCCCCTTAGCGGTCTTCCTGATCCCCTGAACATCACCGCTCAGATGTTTCAAATTTGGGTCATTCTTAACTACGCGAAGCATGTCCGCATAGCTGCACCCGCCTACGCAACAGATAGCAATTGCATCCGATCTGGGCCGCTTTTGTATGGGTTTGCGACCCTTGACGATCGTCCAGCTACTCTTGCTAATCTGTGGGTCTGCTTGATTTGCATTCCTAGCTGCAGCACCTATTGCTATTGGTTCTACCGTTACGCTTCTGTTGGGCCTCGACTTTTTTGAAGGAGTTTTCCTCACTTCGGCGGCTACTTCCCTTGGGCGCTTGGGTGTATTGCCACCCGTTTGAGCACTAATGCTCGCTTTTTGGACTTTCTCCACTGCTTGCTTGGGCGGCGTGGTCTGCACCTCGCAGTTTTTAACTGTGCGGTCGCAGAACTTTTCGGCTGCCTTGTGAAGATTGACCAGTTTGATCAACTCCTCTCTCATTAAGGCATTTATATGCCGCTGACCACCAAATAAAACGGACAAGCCCTCTAAGGTAACTCCTATTTGAGCTAACGCTTCCTTTATGGACTTCGGTGCCTGGCAAACGGCCACCGGAGACTGACTCAATGCTACCGGCTGCGGCAGTGCCCTCAGCTGTTGCTGCGGTGACCGCTGCAACGAAAAGCGGCGCGCGAAAGCTTGCAGCTCATCCTCCATCATGGCCTCCTGCTCCGACTACCGCGGCGTGGAGCCTGTAGTGGGCAATGGCTACTAAGATTTGAATTTAGTTTTTTTTTTTTTTTTATAAATTTTATTTAGTGTGGAAACGGTACAATCAAATTTGGTACTTTAACAACACATTTATGTATATTAGATTATAACCAAACCTCATTCAAAATTATGGGGATTTAGAATATATTAGTATATATATTATAAATAAATTATATTATTTGTATTTATATTATTAGTATATGTTTACTATATGCCCATTGTTTTGGCAAAGCCTTGCCGTTTAAGACGTCTTAGGGGTCTGGCAGGAGTTAGACCTCTTGCTAGTAGGCTTCGATGTCGTAGCAATCTTTCTGCGTATCTGCTTGTATGTCTGTTAATCTGTTCTTCGACGGTAGGCAGCTTGAGGTCTCTATGCAGTGTTGAGCCGCGTATGTACCAGGGAGAGTTTGTTATCTGCCGTAGAACTCTGTTCTGCAGAACCTGCACCCTTTTATAATTTGATTTTGCAGCGATCCCCCAGATTTGCACTCCATAGAGCCATATCGGGAGGATACACTGCACATAGACAGCTCTTTTGCATCTCAGCGGTAAGGTGCTCTTTTTATTGTTGAGCCATCTTAGTTGTTGCAGTCTGTGACGACATTTTTTTACCGTGGCTTTGAGGTGTGGCCCAAAGGTGAGACGCTTGTCCAGTGTGATGCCAAGATATTTCACCTGTGCAGGTTGCTGAAGATTTACTCCGGACATCTGGATTGGGGGGGTATGTATTGCCGACCTTTTTAGGGTGAAGCAGGGGTTTAGTGTTTTTACCGGGTTAACTTTTAGATTCCACCGCTTGCACCAACCAGCGAAAGTATCAAGGTATCTCTGTAGTCCAATACTTGATTCTGCAAGGTTTTTTGAGCTGTATATGATTGCTATGTCATCAGCATATGTGGCAATGACGGCTTTAGAGGGAGCATTCATATGTTGGGAGGACGGGCTAGGAATGTCCGATGTATACAAGGAGAACAGCAGCGGACCAAGAACACTGCCCTGCGGAACTCCTGCTCTCATAGGATATGTGGACGAGAGTGTATCCTTTACCTTGACTTTAAACTCACGGTCTTCTAGATAGGATTTTAAGAGGCTATAGTACGGAGCAGGCAGAAGGTTTTTTATTTTGCACAGTAATCCAACGTGCCACACCTTGTCAAACGCTTGCTGCAAGTCAATGAAGACAGCGTTGGAGTATTCTAAGTCATCAAAGGCCTGCAGGATGTGTTTTACCAATCTGTGCACTTGTTCCACTGTGCTGTATCCCGCCCGAAAACCGAATTGGTGATCCGGTAGGATATTGGATTGTGCTATTATTGCATTGATTCGGTTAGCGATGGTTCTCTCCCATAGTTTAGACAGGGAGGGCAGTAGGCTTATAGGCCGATATGAGTCTGGATCCTGTTCCGGTTTGCCCGGTTTATGAATCATCAAGATAGCCGCAAGTTTCCATTGCCTTGGGAACTTTTGGAGCCTGATGATGGCATTGAAGATTAGTGCAATGAAGAGCACCGCTTTTGTAGGCAAGGCCTTCAGCGTTGCATTGCAAATCTTGTCAATTCCAGGAGCTTTATTTTTCGGCAATATTTGGATCGCTTCAGTTATTTCATCAATCCGTATAGGCTGAATAGGCAGGGACATCTGCAATGGGGTCTGCAAACTTCTATATGTCTCCATGGTCTGCTCCGCTGTAGCGTAATTATGTGGAGTAAAACGATCCTCTAGATGGCTTCCGAATGCGTTAGCCTGTTCCAATTCGCTTTTAGCAAGTTCGCCACTAGGGCATCGAACAGGTACCTGTCTAAATGGTTGTCTTTTAAGCGATTTTGTGCATTTCCATAGTGAGTAGTTTGCATCTGTAGTGTAGTCCATGGAAGCCAGTTTTTGCTCGAAAAAGTCACCTCTGATTTCTCTTAAGAGATTGCGTAGCTGTCTTGCTGCACGGTTCCACAGAATTCGGTCCCAAGGATCTTGGGATCGAATTGCTCTTCTACGAAGGAACCTTTTTGTTCTGATAAGTTCTTTGGCTTCTCTTGTTAGAACAATGCCATAATTATTGGGGCGAAACGCGGTGTTTATCGGCGTTGTAGCAGCAGCAGCTCTATATATGTTCTCCGCGAGAAGATCAACCGCATTCTCGATATCTTCACCTGAGTTCAGACACGGATTTAATTGGATGGAGTCATCTAGCTGTTGTCTGAAAGCCGCAATGTCAGTACGGTTGGTTATTAGCCTTGGGCTTGGGCTGATATTAGAACCATCAATGTGCAACTCGGCAATGAGGGCTAGGTGGTCAGAATCCAAGTCCCAGTTTTGGTGTATATTTACTTGGTAATGCTGTATCCCATGGTATAATGCAAAATCAATGCAAGAGGGAGTGTGATTGGATATATACGGGTATCTAGTAGGAGATCCTGTAGCAAGAATATTAGCGCTTCTGGCTGTAATGGCTTCTGCAAGTTCTCTGCCCCTGGGAGAGTTGTATGAGTCTCCCCACAGCCAATGTCGCGCATTCCAGTCGCCACCAATAAAATACCTTTGGCCACAGGAAGCGAGTATGTCGCTGAATTGCCTTTCATCAATTCTGTTCCTTGGTGGGCAGTATATGGCGCAGAATTCAACGTCTCCCAATCCTGTGGCAACTTTAATTGCAGACATTTGTATATGTTGAGTTTCGATAACTCTTTGTGGGAAGTGGCGCAGAGAATTTCTCACGAATATAGCCGCTCCTCCCATACCATGGTTATGACTTGATGGTTTGTAAGCCGGATAGAAGGTATAGCCATAGATTTTGGCTGTATCTCCACGATTCAGTCTAATTTCATTTAAAAGTAGAATGTCGACGTTGTTGTTGTGCGCGAATAGCTCTACATCTCTGGCTTTTCCTGCAATGCCATTGGCATTCCAAATGAGAATCTTTAGTGAGCTCATTGTGAGGCTGAGGCGTTGTTAGGAAGCTGGCGAGTCATTGGGCCCCCAGTCCATTGCTTGAGCATGCTGGCCATTTCGTGGACCATTTTTTCGAGCCGTTCTAGTCGATCACTATTTCTCTTATTTTGTTGTTGTTGTTCGCGTTGTTGCGCCTGAAGCCATGAAAGAAATTGTTGCTGCTGCTGAACTTGCAGCTCTTTTTGCCATTTCAGAAATTGTTGTTGTTGTTGTTCCAATAGAGATTGGACATCAACTTGTTGCTGCTGCTGTGGCATATTTCCTATAGGTGTAGCTAGCTGGGCTTGCGCTTGGATATTGTGTATGCGACTCTGAGCAGATACGTATCCGTTTCTTGCTATTGCGGCATAGGATCGACCGACTCCAGATGTATTTGGTAACTGTTGTGGTTGCTGACGCATTTGTTGATGCTGTTGCTTACGTTGTAGCTGTTGCGGCCTTGCTTGGTTCTTCTTGATCGTAGAAGGACCAGTTGAACGTCGATAAAAGTCTTGGTACCACTGACAGCCTTTATAGCTTGCCATGTGGTTACCTCCACAGTGAATGCAGGTAGGCGGTTCATCTTGTGATCGTGTGCACAGAATTGTGGGATGGTCCTCGCCACACCGTGCACAGTTTGGATGGCGACGGCAGTATTTGGCTGAATGACCATATTCCTGGCATCGTGTGCATATAACAATTTCGGAAGCTTTACGCATCCTTTCTACTCTCACCATTTGCCGACAAAGAGTTTTTATACTGTAAATATCGTTAATTTTTTTGCAAGGTTTTATATTTACAAAGAATATATTTAATTTTTCCTCTCTGTTTGACCTTGATCTTGGGTTGTGCACTTGCAGAGCATCAAAGCCATATTTTTTAAAATTGGCAATTATTTCGTGATTCAGAGTACTATGGTGAAGCCCTTTTACTACGATTCTGTAAGGTTTTTCTTCCTTCATTTGGTATGTGTGAAACTCAATACCTATTGTATCAAAATGGCTTACTATAGCTCTGTAGGTGTCGCTATCTTTGGCAAATATTCTAGCCGTTACTCCTTGGTTGACTTTGACTGAAACGTTGTCAACGCTAGTGACCTCACTGATGATTTCAAATAGGTCATTAAGATCAGTGATGCTCACAACGATTTGCGGTGGCTTCTGTGGCTTTTTGTTGTTGTCGGGTTCTTGATTTAGGTGGTTGTTGCCTGTGTCAATTGCATCAGCAGCATTACTATGATCAGCAATCACATGATTATCAATAGCGTTCTCGACATCTTCGCCTTCACTGGTTACGTCCATGTCCATATCCAGTAAAGCAAAGGCATTACTTGATTTAGCCATATTAGTTGAAGCGGAGTGGGAGATCACTTCTCTGCTTGCTCTTTTATTATTTTTATAGGGAGATATAGGTTTCTTCCTTTTATTTTTAAGCATTTTTTGGGCTGCTGCCAGTTTTGAAGCCGCTTCTGTGATTTTTGCGGAGTCAGGTGGGAAACCGGCTGCATGGCTAACCCTGCTTCCGCTAGGAATCACGCTACTGATTGCAGTAGTGGCGGTGGTATAGACTGTGCTAGCAGTGCAGCTAACATTAGAGAATGTTAGGGTGCTCGTTGTAAAGGTGCTTGTGCTTGTTGCGACCAAGCCCACTTTACTTTTTGCCGCTTGTAATGTTGCTTTCAGTTGCTCTTCGGCCAGTCGGGTGCGCAGTTCAGAAGGTGACGCACCTGCTACTTTCTTCATAATCTCAAACCTGTCCTGCTTGATATTAAGCTGGGGTTGATTAGAAGATCCTCCATCCATTTTAGGCAAAATTCACAAATTTGGTCGGCCAAATTTGCGACTGCCCAAAAGTATGCAACACTGATTGTTACCCTTCCTTGGGCAGCAACCAGCCTTCCGTGGACTTCCGTGGACACCAACCAGTGATCAGCTGTTTTGACACGCTGTCGCTGGTAAGCGGAGCCCGGAGCCCGACTTACAAATTGTACTTTGACAATTAGATTGCGAAATGCACGTGTATTTTTATCTTCACCGTGTCTTTAAAAGACACTGTATAAGTTCTTTGCCACTAACGCGGCCTTAGTTGAATTTTTAATTCACAATTTAACAAAAATCACACAGCGAGCTTCCGAACACCTGTGTGCTTATCAGCAGTCGCGACGAGACTCTTTGAATTTAGTGACCCCACTAATTTAAAACACAGCTTAGCTACGAGACAATAGGAGCCCGAAAGTATGCTCTACTTTAGGCTGCGTCTAAAAGTATGCAGTACTTTAGCTACTGCAACTCGGCCGCAGAAGTTAGGTTGCTGTCTTTGCTAAAACCAAACTAATCAAAAAGGTAAGGTTACTCAAAAGGGTCCGCTGCGATTTCCAGTACTACTAACAGCTGTGCACTTGTTTGTTATTATTTGTGCAAGTGTGACAATTGTGACACACAAGCACAAGTACAACGCTTTCCCGCCCTGTGTCGAGGAAAAGAGATGGAAAGCCAAAAATGACGCTACCGCCCCCCCTCTCTTGCACCTCACTCGGCGAAGCGACTCCGCCACAAAGCGCTCAACACGTTTAATTGTTTGACTCTCAGTCTTTGGAACAGCTGGGTAAGTATAATACGCAGCATACACGTTGTCTTTAGTTATTTCCACTTTTACAGCGAAAACAAGATATCGAATACCGGACCGCGAAAACACCGACCGTACTCCGCAACAACGCCAACACCTCTCCTATAGCGAGGAAGTGTAAATGTGTGTGTGTATGCAAGCTCACATCGCTACCCAACCGAACGAACATCAACTGCTGGGGTTCTAATAGTGCTACAGGCAGCAAGAATATTGCACACAAGCACATAAATGCCTACACATATAGCGAGGATGTTTTTGTATTCGTTTATTAACAAAAAATTATATATAATATTAGATTTCTTAGGTGAGGCGACTAAAGATAGCGCAAGATGCTTGCGGGACGGCCGTAAAGCATTGCTTCGCAAGCGCTTTGCACTATCTTAGGCTGGGACACCCCGACTCCTTATCTTGTCAACTCTGCGGAGCTCCGTCATAATTGTGGCCGCGAAGGTGCTTGTAAGTTTCCAAGCTGCCTCCGATTCCAGCATGGCGTTGACTATATTGTCCGCTCTAATATAATATGGGACACCCCGACTCCTTATCCGGTCAACTCTGCGGAGCTCCGTCATAATTGTGGCCGCGAAGGTGCTTGTAAGTTTCCAAGCTGCCTCCGATTCCAGCATGGCGTTGACTATATTGTCCGCTCTAATGGAGCGGCCCACAGCCTCCTCCAGACAACGCCTCTCCTCTTGGAAGCGTCCGCACTCGAATTAGACGTGGAGGATGTGTAAATGTGTGTGTGTATGGTCATCAGGAAATAGTATTGTTTATGCACATCAACACTTTCATACCCTTTCCAAAAATAATCATGAAAACGCTAACATTTTGCATGAGCACGGCAAAGCCGTTTAAGAATACCCTTCGCTCAGAAGGGAACCAATGGGATCGCGTCGAGAAGAAATTTCAATTTTTGTGAGCTGCTTGCTGTTTGTGCCAGCATACATATATTTTTGTGAGAAGAGAGCAGAGAGTAAAAAGCATGGGGCAGAAAGAGAAAGAGCGCAAGGGAAAGAGCGGTACATGTCAGGCCTTTTTGGAATATCGACCGTCACCGTCGAGCGCTCGAAGCGGAATGATTTTGCCATCAGCAATTTTTCTCTCCCGACCCGAAAAGTAAAAACCCGAGCAAATACGAAGTTGATGGGGTTCTAATGTCAAAAAATAAGTGTGCACATTAATTTGTTCCAGTTGTCCAGTCTATGTGTTGTATGGTTAGTGGTTAAACTTATCATGCAAGCAGGCACATTTACAAACATGAATGATCCTGTATCCAAGTTTATGAACAGTTGCACGGAAATATCAGGTCAAGATAATATCGTAGTCCTTCGGTGTCCTCTTGCTTTTCACTCGCGTTGACTTGTAGCTGCTGCGTGCTATTTCCTTTCACTTAGATCCCACTGTTCACGTTGTTCCACTCTTTAACATTCTCCAACTCTATATTCTGACTTCACTGACTTCGTCGTGCTCTATATCCATATGACGCCGCCGGTGCCTTTTTATAACGGTAGAATCGCGTGATCTGGGTGACGCCAGAAGTACGCCAAATGTCGCGGCAGCTCCTCGTTGGCCGAAGTACCGCTGTTGCTATGCGGATAGAAAGCGTCCATTACTTGGAACGGTACCTCGGCTAACGGTCTCCAATGACAGAACAATTACTAACAATGTAGGAGCGAAAGAGACGGACTATAGCCCGATCTCTGACCCCTTCCAGTCGCGAGGGTTGCTTCTACAATTCTCGCCACGACAGTAAATACATGTGTTTATATACACTACATACGTGCATACCTATATTAGTCCTCACACTATGTTCAAAGTATAGGGATGTATATGAGTTAGAATCCGAATCCATAACAACTAATAATTTCTACAAACAGACCTTAAGACTAAAGGATGATGAACCTATTTACATTAAAAACTGCAGAAGTCCACATAGCCACTTAGAAGATATTAATAAGCAGGTAGGGTAACTAATAAATGATAAAATAGTAGATCCGTCTGTATCCGAATAGTTCTTGTTGTCATACCAGACTCAGAGGAAAGGAAATGGCGATTAGTAATCGACTATCGTTAAATCAATAAAAAATTCCTGGCCGACAGATTCCCTCTGCCCAGAATTGATGACATTTTAGATCAATTGGGTTGAGCAAAATACTTTTCTTGCCTTGTCTTAATGTCAGGTTTTCACCAATCGAGAGAGGTTTCTCAGTTGAAAGTGATTGACGTGTTTTTTTGCGCTTCGCCTCCATTTACTTGTTTTTATACCCTGAATCCATTGAAAATGGCAATTCAAGCTATAACGGTTTTGTGAAAATGTATGTAACGAGCAGAAGGAGACGTCGCAGACCCCATAACGTATCTCGATCAGCAAAAAAAAAAAGTTGATTGAGCCCTGTCCGTCTGTCCGTCCGTCCGTCCGTCTGTCCGTCCGTATGAACGTCGAGATTTCGGAAACTACAAAAGCTAGAGAGCTGAAATTTCACATGAACACTCGTATCTTAGTTACGCAGTTTATTTGTTGTTTTTTTTTTTTTTTTTGATAACTTATCCCATTTCCAAATTATCGTTATAAAAAATCGAAAATTCGTTTCCATTTTTTAAGCATAACTTCTACCACTAACCATATAACACATAGACTGGACAACTGGAACAAATTAATGTGCACACTTATTTTTTGACATTAGAACCCCATCAACTTCGTATTTGCTCGGGTTTTTACTTTTCGGGTCGGGAGAGAAAAATTGCTGATGGCAAAATCATTCCGCTTCGAGCGCTCGACGGTGACGGTCGATATTCCAAAAAGGAATGACATGTACCGCTCTTTCCCTTGCTCTCTTTCTCTTTCTGCCCCATGCTTTTTACTCTCTGCTCTCTTCTTACAAAAATATATGTATGCTGGCACAAACAGCAAGCAGCTCACAAAAATTGAAATATCTTCTCGACGCGATCCTATTGGTTCTCTTCTGAGCGAAGAGTATATCGAATTCTTAAACGGCTTTGCCATGTTCATGCAAAATGTTAGCGTTTTCATGATTATTTGTGGAAAGGGTATGAAAGTGTTGATGTGCATAAACAATACTATTTCCCGATGACCATACACACACACATTTACACTTCCTCGCTATATGTGTAGGCATTTATGTGCTTGTGTGCAATATGTTTGCTGCGTGTAGCACTATTAGAACCCCAGCAGTTGATGTTCGTTCGGTTGGGTAGCCATGTGAGCTTGCATACGCACACACATTTACACTTCCTCGCTATATGTGTAGGCATTTATGTGCATGTGTGCAATATTCTTGCTGCCGCCTGTAGAGCACTATAAGAACCCCAGCAGTTGATGTTCGTTCGGTTGGGTAGCTGCTGTGAGCTTGCATACACACACACATACACATACACATTTACACTTCCTTGCTATATGTGTTGGCATTTATGTGCCTGTGTGCGATACACTTGCTGCATGTAGCAATTCTAATTTCCCAGCGATTGCTGTGGGTAGCTGATGTAAGTCTACACACACACACATACTTCTGTGATGGGTTCAAATTGCACGAGAGGTCAATTATTTTTAACCTGTTGATCGATTATCATTTGTTCTTTAATATTTAGTACCTGATTTGACCCTATATGCAAAAATGGAAAAAGTTGTTGAAATGCTTGCGCAAATTCATGTCACATATAACCATTTTAAAGAATGGCTAGATATACAGGTAAAATGACCCTTTTATGCAAAAAATGTGCATCCGTTATGTAGACATATTTTCCACAAATTAACAAAAATATGCATGTATTATGTTTTATTTATTTTAAATTTCTTATCCACGAATCATTTTCAGTTTTCTTTTACTAAAATTACCCAAAATCGTTTACTTAATTCAAAGTAGGTAGGCACACGCCCAATATTCGAGACCCATTCACGAAACATGCAAATGCCCCAGGCAGAGCATTCATTCAAGTGCCTATACAAGTGATACTCAGCGATTGTGATTATCACATCACAGACGTACACTTATGTATGTGCGTGTGTGTGTAGACGCACATCAGCTACCCACAGCAATCGCTGGGGAAATTAGAATTGCTACATGTAGCAAGTGTATCACACACAGGCACATAAATGCCAACACATATAGCAAGGAAGTGTAAATGTGTATGTGTATGTGTGTGTGTATGCAAGCTCACATCAGCTACCCAACCGAACGAACAGAACGAACATCAACTGCTGGGGTTCTTATAGTGCTCTACAGACGGCAGCAAGAATATTGCACACATGCACATAAATGCCTACACATATAGCGAGGAAGTGTAAATGTGTGTGCGTATGCAAGCTCACATGGCTACCCAACCGAACGAACATCAACTGCTGGGGTTCTAATAGTGCTACACGCAGCAAACATACTGCACACTAGCACATAAATGCCTACACATATAGCGAGGTACTCTTCGCTCAGGAGAGAACCAATGAGATCGCGTCGAGAAGAAATTTCAATTTATGTGAGTTGCTTGCTGTTTGTGCCAGCATACATATATTTTTGTGAGAAGAGAGCAGAGAGTAGAAAGCATGGGGCAGAAAGAGAAAGAGAGCAAGGGAAAGAGCGGTACATGTCATTCCTTTTTGGAATATCGACCGTCACCGTCGAGCGCTCGAAGCGGAATGATTTTGCTATCAGCAATTTTTCTCTCCCGACCCGAAAAGTAAAAGCCCGAGCAAATACGAAGTTGATGGGGCTCTAATGTCAAAAAATAAGTGTGCACATTAATTTGTTCCAGTTGTCCAGTCTATGTGTTGTGTGGTTAGTGGTATTATGAATACGCAGATTATGTAATTTCCAGATTTACGATGCCACGCCCCTTCGCCCACAAAAAAAAAAAACGCATTTTAAATACTAGAGACTTGCAATTTGGCAACCCACCCCCAAGCCACGGAAGCAACGGCCCGGTGAGCAGAGCGCTGGTTTATACGTGCGTAAAGAAGAACAGTATCATTATTCCAGGGTTCAGGGTATCTCGTAGTCGAGCCGTCTCGACTAGAGCCTTCTTTCTTGTTTATAAGCAGTAAGAAAGAAAGCTGTAGTCGAGACTGCTCGACACGAAATCCCCTGAGCCCTTCTTCAAACGAATAATATTCCAAGAATTATTCGATTCGCTTCTGCACGCATGCAAAACACGCGCACAATGCAAAAGACGCTGATCTACGGTTATATGCATGTGTGTAAGCATTGCAAGCGTATTGCTTCTCGCTGCTTTGCTGCTGCGCCGCATGGGTTTTGATGAGAAAACTTTGATGATTAATAATTGTGTTTCTATATGGACAATCGTGTTGATATCTTCAGATTATGATTATGATATTCATATCTATATGCTAAACCAAACTGCATGTCTCTAGTATTTGAAATAAATTTTTTCACATTTGGGAGTGGTGGGGCGAAGTGTGGACCGGAATCCAAAATCTGACAAAAACCGAAATTGTATTAAATTAGTATCTATATATATGCAGAGGCATTTATGTGCTTGTGTGCAATATGTTTGCTGCGTGTAGCACTATTAGAACCCCAGCAGTTGATGTTCGTTCGGTTGGGTAGCCATGTGAGCTTGCATACGCACACACATTTACACTTCCTCGCTATATGTGTAGGCATTTATGTGCATGTGTGCAATATTCTTGCTGCCGCCTGTAGAGCACTATAAGAACCCCAGCAGTTGATGTTCGTTCGGTTGGGTAGCTGCTGTGAGCTTGCATACACACACACATACACATACACATTTACACTTCCTTGCTATATGTGTTGGCATTTATGTGCCTGTGTGCGATACACTTGCTGCATGTAGCAATTCTAATTTCCCAGCGATTGCTGTGGGTAGCTGATGTAAGTCTACACACACACACATACTTCTGTGATGGGTTCAAATTGCACGAGAGGTCAATTATTTTTAACCTGTTGATCGATTATCATTTGTTCTTTAATATTTAGTACCTGATTTGACCCTATATGCAAAAATGGAAAAAGTTGTTCAAATGCTTGCGCAAATTCATGTCACATATAACCATTTTAAAGAATGGCTAGATATACAGGTAAAATGACCCTTTTATGCAAAAAATGTGCATCCGTTATGTAGACATATTTTCCACAAATTAACAAAAATATGCATGTATTATGTTTTATTTATTTTAAATTTCTTATCCACGAATCATTTTCAGTTTTCTTTTACTAAAATTACCCAAAATCGTTTACTTAATTCAAAGTAGGTAGGCACACGCCCAATATTCGAGACCCATTCACGAAACATGCAAATGCCCCAGGCAGAGCATTCATTCAAGTGCCTATACAAGTGATACTCAGCGATTGTGATTATCACATCACAGACGTACACTTATGTATGTGCGTGTGTGTGTAGACTCACATCAGCTACCCACAGCAATCGCTGGGGAAATTAGAATTGCTACATGTAGCAAGTGTATCACACACAGGCACATAAATGCCAACACATATAGCAAGGAAGTGTAAATGTGTATGTGTATGTGTGTGTGTATGCAAGCTCACATCAGCTACCCAACCGAACGAACAGAACGAACATCAACTGCTGGGGTTCTAATAGTGCTACACGCAGCAAACATACTGCACACTAGCACATAAATGCCTACACATATAGCGAGGTACTCTTCGCTCAGGAGAGAACCAATGAGATCGCGTCGAGAAGAAATTTCAATTTATGTGAGTTGCTTGCTGTTTGTGCCAGCATACATATATTTTTGTGAGAAGAGAGCAGAGAGTAGAAAGCATGGGGCAGAAAGAGAAAGAGAGCAAGGGAAAGAGCGGTACATGTCATTCCTTTTTGGAATATCGACCGTCACCGTCGAGCGCTCGAAGCGGAATGATTTTGCTATCAGCAATTTTTCTCTCCCGACCCGAAAAGTAAAAGCCCGAGCAAATACGAAGTTGATGGGGCTCTAATGTCAAAAAATAAGTGTGCACATTAATTTGTTCCAGTTGTCCAGTCTATGTGTTGTGTGGTTAGTGGTATTATGAATACGCAGATTATGTAATTTCCAGATTTACGATGCCACGCCCCTTCGCCCACAAAAAAAAAAACGCATTTTAAATTCTAGAGACTTGCAATTTGGCAACCCACCCCCAAGCCACGGAAGCAACGGCCCGGTGAGCAGAGCGCTGGTTTATACGTGCGTAAAGAAGAACAGTATCATTATTCCAGGGTTCAGGGTATCTCGTAGTCGAGCCGTCTCGACTAGAGCCTTCTTTCTTGTTTATAAGCAGTAAGAAAGAAAGCTGTAGTCGAGACTGCTCGACACGAAATCCCCTGAGCCCTTCTTCAAACGAATAATATTCCAAGAATTATTCGATTCGCTTCTGCACGCATGCAAAACACGCGCACAATGCAAAAGACGCTGATCTACGGTTGTATGCATGTGTGTAAGCATTGCAAGCGTCTTGCTGTCTCGCTGCTTTGCTGCTGCGCCGCATGGGTTTTGATGAGAAAACTTTGATGATTAATAATTGTGTTTCTATATGGACAATCGTGTTGATATCTTCAGATTATGATTATGATATTCATATCTATATGCTAAACCAAACTGCATGTCTCTAGTATTTGAAATAAATTTTTTCACATTTGGGAGTGGTGGGGCGAAGTGTGGACCGGAATCCAAAATCTGACAAAAACCGAAATTGTATTAAATTAGTATCTATATATATGCAGAGGACTTGGAGACTCTAACTCTAAAGATGAATTAGCTAGAATTTTATAACTGGTTCCCGATAAATCGTTTATCGATAACTTTGCAAATATACAAGTTATCGAATTTCTGAAGCAAACTCGTACTGCGCGTGCAATATACGAACCTAACACAAAAAGAATGAACTCTCTAGCTTTTGTATCTTCGGAAATCGACGCGTTCAAACATACGGACAGGGGACAGGCGGACAGATAGACAGACGGACATGGCTATATCAACTTTTCTCGTCACCCTGATCAAGAATAAATATACTTTATGGGGTCTGCCACGCCTCCTTCTGCCTGTTACATACTTTTAACAAAACCATTATACCCTGATTTCCCATTTTCAGGGTATCAGGGCTCAGGGTATAATAACGCTATTTATTAAAATTATGTATTATAAATATATTAAAAATAAAAAAATAAAAAACTTTAATTTCAGCTTTGGTTCCTTTGAATTATACTAAAATATAAATATAGCCCACAAATTGACATAAAAGAAAGTATTGACAGGCAGTAATCAGTAACACTAACCATACAACACATAGACTGGACAACTAGAACAAAATTTTTTCACGCATGAAAATATGAGCGAATTGCCGCCCAACTTCGTATTTGTTCGGTTTGGGCAATTCGAGCTCGGGCAGTCAAAATTTGAAACGACGTGTTCATTACGCTGCCAGCGTTCGACCGGTACGGTCATATTTTCATATGAGCACATTCTATGTGCTATTTTTCTTTACTCTCCCTCTCTCTTTTTTTTCTCTCTCTCTCTCTCTCTCTATGCGAGCACAAGCCAGCAGCTCACAAAAATTGAAATTTGTTCGCGAGTGGCAATTCGCTACGATCCTATCTGCCCTTCTTAGTAAGAGAATGCCGAACTCTTAAACTGCTTTGCCATGCTCATGCAAAATTTTAGTGTTTTCGTGATCACTTTTGGGAAGGGTATGAAAGCGCTGATGTGCATCAGTATAATTTTTTTTGCGATGAGCATGCACACACACATTTACAATATCTTGCTACATGTATGAGCATTTATGTGACTGTGTGCGAAACTATTGCTGCCTGTGGCGATTGTAGGGCCCAACATTTGCAGTTTGTTTTTCTTGTGGACTACGGCCTTAGAATTGTGAGAACGGTCTTAGATTTGTTCGACCTTGTAGACTGAATATTGCACACATGCACATAAATGCCTACACATATAGCGAGGAAGTGTAAATGTGTGTGCGTATGCAAGCTCACATGGCTACCCAACCGAACGAACATCAACTGCTGGGGTTCTAATAGTGCTACACGCAGCAAACATATTGCACACAAGCACATAAATGCCTACACATATAGCGAGGAAGTGTAAATGTGTGTGTGTATGGTCATCGGGAAATAGTATTGTTTATGCACATCAACACTTTCATACCCTTTCCACAAATAATCATGAAAACGCTAACATTTTGCATGAACATGGCAAAGCCGTTTAAGAATTCGATATACTCTTCGCTCAGGAGAGAACCAATGAGATCGCGTCGAGAAGAAATTTCAATTTATGTGAGTTGCTTGCTGTTTGTGCCAGCATACATTTATTTTTGTAAGAAGAGAGCAGAGAGTAGAAAGCATGGGGCAGAAAGAGAAAGAGAGCAAGGGAAAGAGCGGTACATGTCATTCCTTTTTGGAATATCGACCGTCACCGTCGAGCGCTCGAAGCGGAATGATTTTGCTATCAGCAATTTTTCTCTCCCGACCCGAAAAGTAAAAGCCCGAGCAAATACGAAGTTGATGGGGCTCTAATGTCAAAAAATAAGTGTGCACATTAATTTGTTCCAGTTGTCCAGTCTATGTGTTGTGTGGTTAGTGGTATTATGAATACGCAGATTATGTAATTTCCAGATTTTGGATGCCACGCCCCTTCGCCCACAAAAAAAAAAACGCATTTTAAATACTAGAGACTTGCAATTTGGCAACCCACCCCCAAGCCACGGAAGCAACGGCCCGGTGAGCAGAGCGCTGGTTTATACGTGCGTAAAGAAGAACAGTATCATTATTCCAGGGTTCAGGGTATCTCGTAGTCGAGCCGTCTCGACTAGAGCCTTCTTTCTTGTTTATAAGCAGTAAGAAAGAAAGCTGTAGTCGAGACTGCTCGACACGAAATCCCCTGAGCCCTTCTTCAAACGAATAATATTCCAAGAATTATTCGATTCGCTTCTGCACGCATGCAAAACACGCGCACAATGCAAAAGACGCTGATCTACGGTTGTATGCATGTGTGTAAGCATTGCAAGCGTCTTGCTGTCTCGCTGCTTTGCTGCTGCGCCGCATGGGTTTTGATGAGAAAACTTTGATGATTAATAATTCTGTTTCTATATGGACAATCGTGTTGATATCTTCAGATTATGATTATGATATTCATATCTATATGCTAAACCAAACTGCATGTCTCTAGTATTTGAAATAAATTTTTTCACATTTGGGAGTGGTGGGGCGAAGTGTGGACCGGAATCCAAAATCTGACAAAAACCGAAAAGATGAATTAGCTAGAATTTTATAACTGGTTCCCGATAAATCGTTTATCGATAACTTTGCAAATATACAAGTTATCGAATTTCTGAAGCAAACTCGTACTGCGCGTGCAATATACGAACCTAACACAAAAAGAATGAACTCTCTAGCTTTTGTATCTTCGGAAATCGACGCGTTCAAACATACGGACAGGCGGACAGGCGGACAGATAGACAGACGGACATGGCTATATCAACTTTTCTCGTCACCCTGATCAAGAATAAATATACTTTATGGGGTCTGCCACGCCTCCTTCTGCCTGTTACATACTTTTAACAAAACCATTATACCCTGATTTCCCATTTTCAGGGTATCAGGGCTCAGGGTATAATAACGCTATTTATTAAAATTATGTATTATAAATATATTAAAAATAAAAAAATAAAAAACTTTAATTTCAGCTTTGGTTCCTTTGAATTATACTAAAATATAAATATAGCCCACAAATTGACATAAAAGAAAGTATTGACAGGCAGTAATCAGTAACACTAACCATACAACACATAGACTGGACAACTAGAACAAAATTTTTTCACGCATGAAAATATGAGCGAATTGCCGCCCAACTTCGTATTTGTTCGGTTTGGGCAATTCGAGCTCGGGCAGTCAAAATTTGAAACGACGTGTTCATTACGCTGCCAGCGTTCGACCGGTACGGTCATATTTTCATATGAGCACATTCTATGTGCTATTTTTCTTTACTCTCCCTCTCTCTTTTTTTTCTCTCTCTCTCTCTCTCTATGCGAGCACAAGCCAGCAGCTCACAAAAATTGAAATTTGTTCGCGAGTGGCAATTCGCTACGATCCTATCTGCCCTTCTTAGTAAGAGAATGCCGAACTCTTAAACTGCTTTGCCATGCTCATGCAAAATTTTAGTGTTTTCGTGATCACTTTTGGGAAGGGTATGAAAGCGCTGATGTGCATCAGTATAATTTTTTTTGCGATGAGCATGCACACACACATTTACAATATCTTGCTACATGTATGAGCATTTATGTGACTGTGTGCGAAACTATTGCTGCCTGTGGCGATTGTAGGGCCCAACATTTGCAGTTTGTTTTTCTTGTGGACTACGGCCTTAGAATTGTGAGAACGGTCTTAGATTTGTTCGACCTTGTAGACTGTCAAATCTACTTCTTCCATTCATATGGCATTAATGTTTATGTGCATACATATGCATTTACTCTTATACATGTTTAATAAATAACAAGTAAGAAGGCTCTAGTCGAGACGGCTCGACTACGAGATCCCCTGAACCCTGCAAAAAAAGTGAAACTCTTCTTCTTTACGCGCGTATAGGCGCGCGCTCTGCTAACCGCACAGTTGCTGCCGTGGCTTGGGGCATCCATTTCTAGATGCAGAGTAGATTAAGAATATCTAAATGTATCTATGTGCCAAATTTCAAGTCTCTAGTATTTGAAATGCGTTTTTTGCAAATTGTGGGCGAAGGGAGCGTGGCATCTAAAATGCAAAAATTACATAATCTGCGTATCCATAATATCTATCTAAATATACATTGAAGTTACAATTTGAAGTCTTTAGCTAAAACGGTGTAGAAGTTATGCTCAAAAAACGTAAAAAACGAATTTTCGATTTTTTATCGATAATTTGTAAATGGGATGAGTTATCGAAAAAAACAAAATAAACTCGTACTGCGTAGCTAACATACGAGTGTTCATGTGGAATTTCAGCTCTCTAGCTTTTGTAGTTTCCGAAATCTCGACGTTCATACGGACGGACGGACGGACGGACGGACGGACAGACGGGCAGGACTCAATCAACTTATTTTTTTATGCTGATCAAGAATATATATACTTTATGGGGTCTGCGACGTCTCCTTCTGCCTGTTATATACATTTTCACAAAACCATTATACCCTGAATTCCCATTTTCAATGGGTTCAGGGTATAAAAATGGCTATAATTAATTTAGTAACATAGCCACCAAAATAGTTTTGAACGGGCTATAAACGATTTAAGTAGATCTGGAAATTCATATGTATTGACAAATGTCAGAATACACCATGTACTCATGACTGCCAAAATGACTGCTGCAAGCCGTAAAGGCTCATTTGACAGTCACTCTACAATTCAAACCATACAAAATAGACAAACTACTGGATCGCGCAGATAGCAAGAAAACAAACTGCAAATGTTGGGCCCTACAATTGCCACAGGCAGCAATAGTTTCGCACACAGTCACATAAATGCTCATACATGCAGCTGGCTTGTGCTCGCATAGAGAGAGAGAGAGAGAGAAAAAAGAGAGAGGGAGAGGAAAGAAAAATAGCACATTGAATATGCTCATATGAAAATATGACCGTGCCGGTCGAACGCTGGCAGCGTAATGAACACGTCGTTTCAAATTTTGACTGCCCGAGCTCGAATTGCCCAAACCGAACAAATACGAAGTTGGGCGGCGATTCGCTCATATTTTAATGCGTGAAAAAATTTTGTTCAAGTTGTCCAGTCTATATATTGTATGGTTAGTGTCAGTAATCAGTAATCAGAATAACAGCCTGCAAACGTCTCTTCATGAGACGTGAGTGCTGATATTGGCCCATTCAGCGCGTAGAGCCTCTTTTAGAGCATCCTTTGAGCTTATGTGGTGAGATCGGGGCGGTTTATAACTGTTTGCAATGGTATATGAGCCACTCCTGCACAAGATAAAACGAATGTCTTGGGTCATTATCTTGCTGAAACTGCGAATCGGTGCTTGGACTTCTCTTTGAGAATGTCTGTATAAACATTTTTTTCCATTGTGTCATCAATAAAACCGAGATACCCAACACCAGAAGCAGCAAAACACCTCCAAACCATCACATTACCTCCGCCGTGTTTAACCGTTTTGAGCGTTATTTTTCTGAAGCTCTTTGTTAGGTTTCCGCCAGATTTTTTGCGCTCCATCAGATCAGATTCCAGCTTTTTTTTCCTTGTTCACCTTAGAAATAAAAGGCTTGCGCCTAGGAGCACGACCATGATACCCATACTTATACAGAGTTTGTGGGGTTAAATTACTGTTAAAAGATTCCTGTAGGTTCTCGCATAATTTCACAGCCGAAGTGTGTGGATTTTGGGCTACTGTGGACACCACAATCCGTTCCTGGTGTTCTGTTAATATTTTAGACCGACGTATTTTTCCCGTTTGTGTGTAATGCATAATATTTTTCACACTAGACCATGATCTGTCTGCAAGTTAGCCAATTTCACGATATGATTTATTCTCTAAATAGAATTTAATTATTAATTTCCGAATTTCCAAAGAAATTTCTGCACATCTACCCATTTTGCTCATGATCTCTTAAATTTCTGATTAGAAGTTATTGCGAACACATGCAAAAACCAAAACGAAGCAAGGCACAAACAAGGAATGAAAAATAACGGTAGTTTACGATTGTAACAACGAAAGCGTAAGCTAGAACCACTAACCGTATAGCACATAGACTGGACAAGTGGAACAAACGCTTGTGCACATTTATTTTTTGAGATTGGCTCCTTACTTTTAGGTTCGCGAGACGAAAATTGCTGATCGCAAACTCATTCCGCTTCGAGCGCTCGACGGTGATGGTCGATATTCAAAAAAAATCCTGACATGTGCCACTCTTTCCCATACCCTCTTTCTCTTTCTGCCCTATACTTTTTACTCTCTGCTCTCTTCTCAAAAAATATATGTATGCTGGCACAATTAGCAAGCAGCTCACAAAAATTGAAATTTCTTCTCGACGCGATCCCATTGGTTCCCTTCTGAGCGAAGAGTATACCGAATTCTTAAACGGCTTTGCCATGCTCGCAAATACGAAGTTGTATAGGTTCTGAATCGCTTTATCGCTTAATATCACTTTGGTTATACGTATGTAATTGTTGCGTGCTGAGCTTAAATAACTGTTAGTTTTTAGGTGAATTATGTTTTAGAAGTTTTAGAAATCATTATTCCAAAAGCACATTCAACGCACCTACGATCTCGAGAGAGTTGCCTATTGAAATACTCTCAGCATTAATAGAGCACATTGAGTATGATACTTAACAGAGTTTCCAATAGCGGATATGTTTTATCGCCTATAAGAACATACGGCATTTTTATACCTTGAGCCCATTGAAAATTGGAAATCAGGGTATAATGGTTTTGCTAGAGAGTTCATTTTTTTTTTTTGTTAGGTCCGTATATTGCACTTTTTTTTTTTTTTTTTTTTTTTTTTTTGAGAAATTCGATAACTTGTATATTTCCAGAGTTCGGTTTTTGTCAGATTTTGGATTCGTACGCACATGCATTTCAAATACTATCGTAATATAAATATTCATAATCTGAAGAGATGAATACGATTGTCCGTCTAGAAACAGAAGTATGAATCAATAAAGTTTTTGCAGAAAACCCCATGTGGCGCACCAAGCAAGGCAGCGAGACATCAAGCCGCCTGCAATCCTTACACACTTACAGGCGTACAAGCAGAGCGTGTGTGTGCTCGTGTTTTTGCATGTATAGTTTCTTACGCGTGGAGAATCGAAATAAAGCATTCTTGGAATATTATGCTTTCGGAGAAGGGCTCAGGGGATTTCGTAGTCAAGCAGTCTCGACTACACCTTTTTTACTTGCTATACTAGTTCCAAGCAAATGAGTATCTCAAGGCATAAACTGTCGAGATTTAAGATGTTGATAAAGCTGCGATGCTTAAAAACTGCTACCATTACTTTGTTTGCCATATCCTTCAACTTAATGTTTCTCTCTTTGCGGAAAGCTTTCACTGTGTCATCTCATCGCTTTGCAGATCACTGCGATAAATATCGCTTATAGCATCGCATCGCTTACCGCGGCTACTCTGACATCAGCATTAGAGCTTGAGTCCCGAATTTGATATAGATTATAATTTGATTTAATTTTAATCATCAAAGTTAAAATCAAGTAAGAACGATTCAGTAAGGCGCAACTAACTGCGAGATGCTCTGTTAAAAATATTTAATAAACGAAATATTTTGGCAATTAGCAAACGTACATGACAAGTTCGAGCAAAGGCGGCAGGCAATAATATTCTAAGGATTGCGATTGAAATGGGTGTTTGTAGCAGTGAACTTTTTTTTTTTTTTTGGGCTGAGGTAAGTAATATTGCTTTATGCACCGTCAGTCAGGTTGTCAATCTGGCTGGTGTGTCGAACTACGTGCTTGCTTACCGACTAAAATAACCTCCTCTTCTAAGGAACTATACCGCATTAACCTTCAAGATGGTGCCCTCGAATATGCTTTATCCGAGCGTTAACTCTCTGTGCCTGCGTCCAGGTCATACTTCTTCCGCCGTTTTTGGCGATGTCACAGACTTTGTTCTAAATTTTCTGTACTATTGCCTCTACTTTGACTTTGCCGACAGAGCCTGCCAAGGCGGTTCCCTCTTCTGACCATCTTTCGCAGTCAAAGAAAGTGTGAGAGTATCCGCCGCTTTTTTTTCTACCAAATGGAGGCCCGATGATAAATACGAAGCCGTGTTTGTAATTCCTTGACTTTATTTTTGGGTAAAAGCTGTGTCTTCTTAGTCGTATATTTTAGTGTAACACTCTTATGAAAAGAATGTAGAAAGAATAAAAACGAAAGTATGAAGAATGTCCTAATCGCCGATTGCGAACCAGTAGGAGAACTGAAGTGGGAGTTATGCTATACAGCGCACAATACTGTTAATAACATATTATCGATAATTAGGAAATGGGATGAGTTATCAAATACCAAATAAACTCATACCACTAACCATACAACACATAGACTGGACAACTAGAACAAACTTTTTTCACGAAGCAGATTATGATTTCCCGTCCTAGTCATCTTCGTATTTGCTCGGCTCTTTAATTTACTGTTCGGGCAGCGAAAATATAGCAGTTGATATTCAGTTCGCTGCCAGCGCTCGAACGAAATGATTCTATTCTCATATGAAGCACCGCTGTGTGCTATTCTTTCTTTACTCACTCTCTCACTCACTCTCTCTATGCCTCTCATATATACATATATGTATATACGTATGTGTGTGTATGCAGGCACAAGCCAGCAGCTCACAAAAATTGAAATTTGTCCGCGAGTCGCGATTCGCGACGATCACATCTTCGCTTCTGAATAAGAGTATGCCGAACTCTTAAAAAGGTTTACCATGCTCATGCAAAATTTTAGGGTTTTAGTGATTATTTTTTTGAAGGGTATGAAAGCGTGATGTACATAAGCATTCCTTTTTCGCGATGAGCATGCACAAACACATTTACAGTGTCTTGCTTCATGTGTGAGCATTTATGTGACTGTGTGCGTAACTACTCTTGCTACCTGCGCGCTTCAGTAGTTTGTCTATTTTGTATGGCTAGAATTGTAGAGTGACTGTCAACTGAGCCTTTACGGCTTGCATCAGTCATTTTGGCAATAATGAGTATAAGGTGTATTCTGACATTTGTCAATACAGATGAAATTCTTGATCCACTTAAATAGTTTATAATCCGCAACACAAAATATGCGATATATGTTAATGCGAAACTATGATTTAGCGGTACAAAAATGTTACTAAATTAATTATAGCCTTTTCATTTATAAAACATCTGTAAGATGTTTACATGGGGGAAATGTATTTGAAAGTCTACAAGATCGAGCAATTGCAAGACCGTTCATACAAGTATGAAGTATGATGAAGAACATTGAACAAGAACGAGTATTCTCTCACAGCTCTCCAGCTTAGTTTCCGAAATCTCGATAAATTTACGGACATAAGAATATGACGAAGAATATGTGGTTGGACACTTCTTCTTCTGCTTGTTAGATACATTCAAAAAAAGAAAGAACAGTATTCTTTGGATTTTGAATTTTCAATGGGTTCAGGGTAAAATATGTCTTCGGGGAGAATTGTCGACCGCGCCACTCACGATAGATGCGTACCATTGCCCTGACTTAGAACACATTAGCCAAACTGAAAGAAGTTCACTGCTATAGCGTCTCTGTTTATTGTGGGTAAGAGGATGGCTATAGCGTCTGTGTTTATTGGAGGTAAGAGGATGGCCCCCACAATCGATACTGGCGCCACACGCAGCTTCATGAAAGAGGACTGAGTGTGCAGACGTACGATTCGAGGGGAATTTCAGGATGTACAGTCGCGGATCAGGTTGGCCGATCCGCGCAAAGCGAGAGCACTGTATGTGCAACTGAGTGTGCAAACGATATTGCAGGAGAGCATGCAAATGATGAGTATAAAGCGAACGCGCACTATTATGTGCAAGCGAAAGCGAAACTATAACTGCAAGCGAGAGTGTGAAATCGAGAGCGCATTTTAGCACTGAAAACTGAGTTTCCGATGCACATATGTATGTATGTGTAAACAGATGTTTGTACGTGTATACACATCCAAGTGTGTACACATATTCTAAGAATTGCGAATGAATTGTGAGTCTTGTAAGAAGCCGCTATAGCTGTGAACTTATTTAGGTTTAGCAAGACATCTTTGGATCAGGGCAGTGGTGTTGGCGGTAAGTGCTAGGCAACTGGCCCGAGTGGCGAAAACATTTTTATACCCTGAGCCCATTGAAAATGGGAAATCAGGGTATAATGGTTTTGTTAAAAGTATGTAACAGGCAGAAGGAGGCGTGGCAGACCCCACAAAGTATATATATTCTTGATCAGGATGACGAGAAAAGTTGATATAGCCCTGCCCGTCTGTCCGTCCGTCCGTCCGTCCGTCCGTATGTATGAACGCGTCGATTTCCGAAGATACAAAAGCTAGAGAGTTCATTCTTTTTGTGTTATGTCCGTATATTGCCCGCGCAGTACGAGTTTGTTTCAGAAATTCGATAACTTGTATATTTGCAAAGTTATCGATAAACGAATTTATCGAGAACCAGTTATAAAATTCTAGCTAATTCATCTTTAGAGTTAGAGTCTCCAAAACTTCTGCATATATACAGATACTAATTTAATACAATTTCGGTTTTTGTCAGATTTTGAATTCCAGTCCCCACTTCGCCCCACCACCCCCATATGTGAAAAAATTCATTTCAAATACTAGAGACATGCAGTTTGGTTTAGCATATAGATATGAATATCATAATCATAATCTGAAGATATCAACACGATTGTCCATCTAGAAACAGAATTATTAATCATCAAAATCCATGCGGCGCAGCAGCAAAGCAGCGAGACAGCAAGACGCTTGCAATGCTTACACACATGCATACACACATACATACATACAAGCGTAGATCAGTGTCTATGTGTGCTCGTGGTTTTGAATGCGTGCAGAAACGAATCGAATAATTCTTGGTATATTATTCGTTCGAAGAAAGGCTCAGGGGATTTCGTAGTCGAGCAGTCTCGACTACAGCTTTCTTACTTGTTTTAATGCCATGGTGTGGTATAAAGTTAATATGAAGATGAAAAAAATATATAAAGTTAACCGTAAAGCTCGGCGGAGGTTCCGTCATGATTTAAGGCTTCATTTTCACCAATGAAAAAGGCTTAAATAGGTGACATTACGACACAAGATTACTACACAAAACATTTTGAAACAAGTAAGTAAGCTATAGTCGAGACTGCTGGCTTACGAAATCCCCTGAGCCCTTCTTCGAACGAATAATATTCCAAGAATGCATCATTTCGATTCTTCACGCCTAAGAAACAAGAAACAACGCTGATCTACGCTTGTACGCCTGTACGAGGATATTTATCATCCCACTTTAGAGATTTCTTTATCTGTTAGAAATCCCTCACCTGTAACACAAGTACCTTCAAATCGTAGACGTTGCGGTCAAGTTTATATGAGTCGTTTGAGGTTAATTTCTCAACATCCCTTTTTTACTTATCTCTAGATTCTATCGCTAACCATACAACACATAGACTGAACAACTAGAACAAACTTTTTTCATTTACCAGACTTAGCGTCCTAATCATCTTCGTATTTGCTCGCCTCTGCCATTTACTGCTCGGGAAATGAAAATATAGCAGTTGATATTCAGTTCGCTGCTAGCGCTCGAACGAAATGATTATATTCTCACTCGCACTCTACAATTCCAACCATACAAAATAGACATTCTTGATCAGCATAAAAAAATAAGTTGATTGACCCCTGTCCGTCCGTTCGTCCGACCGTATGAACGTCGAGATTTCGGAAACTACAAAAGCT
Source organism: Drosophila buzzatii (assembly GCA_035045845.1). NCBI lineage: Eukaryota > Metazoa > Arthropoda > Insecta > Diptera > Drosophilidae > Drosophila > Drosophila buzzatii. The sequence goes on along the minus strand of JAWNOS010000412.1, from coordinate 129,542 downwards.
AGAGAGCTGAAATTTCACATGAACACTCGTATGTTAGTTACGCAGTACGAGTTTATTTTGTTTTCCCATTTCCAAATTATCGATAAAAAATCGAAAATTCGTTTGCACCGTTTTAGCGAAAGACTAAAATTTTGTATATTTAGATAGATATTATAATTAGGCAGATTATGTGATGTAAGATTTTGGATGCCACGCCCCCTTCGCCCCCAATTTGAATAAAACGCATTTCAAATACTAGACTTAAAAATTGGCAAATAAATACATTTAGATAATCTTAATCTACTTTGAAAATTTAATAAAGATCATCCATCTAGAAATGGAGTTATAAGCGTCCAAAGAATAGCCCAACCCATCCCCAAGCCACGGCAGCAACTGCGCGGTTAGCAGAGCGCGCGCTCATGCGATCGTAAAGAAGAAGAGTGTTAGTTTCGTTTTTGCTGGGTTCAGGGTATCTCGTAGTCGAGTTGTCTCGACTAGTGCCTTCTTACTTGTTTGTTATTTTGATCATTTGTTTTATCTAAATTTCACACAGTTGAGGTCTGTTTAACATTGCAAATATCTTTGTTTCTGATCCTTGTATAGTTTTGATCCATTGTTCACTGTTTCGTCTTGTTACTGATTTGCAGTTTGATGCAGTGAACTTATTCCATTTATGCTTTAGCGTCTCTTGTTATTTTTCGCGCGCCTCGTCTCTTCTTGTCTTGGTTTTACACTTGTCAGTGTAAGTGTATGCATAATTGCTCTCACTTACTTAGGTAAGTTTTGCTTTCAAATTTAAGCTGTTGTTCTTTCTTACAGTTTATTTTCGTTTTTGCGCTTTAGCCTATGATTGTTGTTATGACTAGCTCTCGTAACATTATAAGTACTTTGTTTATTTGCATCTTTCTATTTAATTTCTTTGAACCCCAATTGCGAATATGAGCTGCTGCAAAAAATTTTTAATTGTTGGCTATGTGAAAATCTTATGTACACCAAATGTGCTGGCTTTACTGGGCGAGACTATGATAAGATTATGTCCACTGTTAAAATTGGTAGTGGTGGCATACGTTGTCCGACATGCTTAGAAAAACAAATTAATTTTTCTAAGATGTATAATGCTGTGAGGGTTCAGTTATTTAAATTGAATAAAATTTCTGAGCAGCTATCCAGTCACCTGGTAGCTTCTAAAGATTTATTATAAGTTTGACGACCCTCAATCTCAAGCTGAGAATCCCTCTTTGTTAGTACCTCCTGCTGTACTAACATCGTCTCATCTTGTGTTTCTGTACTGTCTGCATCACCTCGCTCGATTTGTGTTCCATCACCTTGCCCTAAGGATACTGTCTTAACAGTTGATGGTGTTGCCGAATCTCCAATTCTAGTATAATTATTTGATCGGTTTCTATATCGAAGTCGAATTTCTCGACTCCTCGTGTAATTTCTTCGTTAAAGTTAAATGTACCGGTAGTATATTTCACAACTATATGTGATCCCAAATTTTGGCCACCACATATAGTTGTGCATGAAACTGAAGGATCGTAATAGAGCAGCTGCTATCACGTTGAATATACCTTCGGTGCAATCTTCATCAAAAACTGTACCAAAAAAAACTAAGGAATAAACAATAAACAATTGTCCCTAATCTATCAAAATGTTCGGGGCATAAATTCTAAGCTTAAAAGTATATTCCTTATTAGTTTCAGTTCTTCATATGATATCATTGCTTTAACAGAAAAGTGGTTAAGCCATATTATTATTAATAGTGAAATTCTGTCAAGTAATTTCACCATTTACCGACTTGATCGTTTAAATCGTAGAGGACGTTTTAATCACTGTTAAATCCAATATCCTCTCGGAATTGTTTACATTTTCCTTACATCATGATGTGGAGATTATAGGTGTTAAAACAACTCTCCCATCGTGTTCATTATTTATTCATATATTCCTCCTTCTTCTGATTTACAAGCTTATGTTCATCACATAACTTGTATTAAAGAAATTTATGGACATACCAATGATAATGACTTGTTTCTTTTATTGGGTGATTTTAATATTCCCAATATTTCATGGTCTTTACCTTGTAATGTAAATTACCTTATTCCGACACTTGATCACTATTTTTTTGATGAATTGTTTAACCTGTCCTTGTTTCAGATGAACTCTATTTCTAATCATCAGAATCGCTCGCTTGATCTTGTGTTCACAAAAAATGATTCCATCATTAATGTATCGAGATCAAATCTTTTTTGTTTACCAGAGGATATTTTTCATCCCACTTTAGAGGTTTCTTTATCTTATAGGAGTCTTAGACGTTGCTATCGCAAATGCAATTTTGTCTTGCTCATTTTTTTTATTTCTCGAGTATAAAACAACTCCTCAGTTTCCCCATTAAATACATTTATTCGGGCTTCTTAGCCGAAACCTGTGCAGGTTTCTTGGCCTTCGTTTGAACGGGTTTCTGGGAACGCAGAACGGCAGAGGCGCGACGCAGGGCAGCCTGTGTCAGATCCTTGCGGTATTTGGTTCCTGTCAAAAGGTTCTTCAGCTTCTTCAGGGAACGACGGGGACCAGCCTTGAAGTTAACGCGCGCCGTATTCTTAGCAAGACGTTGGCCATATTTGCCCTTCTTCAAGACAGTAGTGAACCCCTTCTTATCGGCAGCTGGCACTACGCCAAGAGTTTTCTTGTGCACAATACCGCTGTAGCGATAAGAGCTCACATTAGCCAAGTTATTGGGCTCTGTGCTGAAGGGCTTCTTCACATCGCGCTTCTTCAACAAGAAGGCGTTGTTGTTGCGAATGATCAACCAATTGAGGTGCGAAGAGGTTGCCATCGTACGTCTTTTCTCGTTGAAAGACAAGCAGGAAAGGAGCTGATTAGAGCTGATTAGTTCAGTTGACTGGTCAAGTTTATATGAGCCGGTTGATGTTAACTTCGCTACATCCCTTTTTTACTCAACTGTTTTTCGCCTGTTTTGAATAAGCCGCCCTGGTTCTCTAAGACGCTTTCTAATTTAAAAAATATTAAATCTAAATATTTAAAAAAATTTTAAAAATCTGGTTCCGCTGTTGATTGGACTAAATATTCTATAGCCAAGTATAACTAATATTTTAAATTCTTCTTTACTCCATCACTCACTCTCTCTATGCCTCTCATATACATATGTATGCATGTGTAAATAGGCACAAGCCAGCAACGAACAAAAATTGAAATTTGTCCGCGAGTCGCAACAATCATTAATGTATTCCCTTAGTAAAAGTACTAACCATACAACACATAGTCTGGACAACTAGAACAAACTTTTTTAGCGAAGCAGACTTTGATTTCCTGTCCTAATTATCTTCGTATTTGCTCGGTTCTATAATTCACTGTTCGGGCAGCGAAAATATAGCAGTTGATATTCAGTTCGTTGCCAGCGCTCGAACGAAATCTATTCTCATATCAAGCACCGCTGTGTGCTATTCTCTCTATGCCTCTCATATATGTATGTATGTACGTATGTGTGTGTACGCAGACTCAAGCCAGCAGCTCACAAAAATTTTTATTTGTCCACGTGTCGCGATTCGCGACGATCTCATCTTCGCTTCTAATAAGAGTATGCCGGACCCTTAAAAAGGTTTGCCTTTCTCATGCAAAATTTTAGTGTTTTCGTGATTATTTTTTTGAAGGGTATGAAAGCGTGATGTACATAAGCATTACTTTTTCGCGATGAGCATGCACACACACATTTACTGTGTCTGTGACTGTGTGCTGCCTGTAGCAATTTTAGGGCCTAACATTTGCAGTTCGTTGTTCTTGAGGACCTTGGCCTTAGAATTGTATGAACGGTCTTGCATTTGCTCGATCTTGTAGACTTTCAAATCCATTTCCCCCATGCATATGGCATGTATGTTTATATGCATACATATGCATTTATTCTTACAGATGTTTTATAAATGAAAAGGCTATAATTCATTTAGTAACATTTTTGAACCACTAAATCATAGTTTTGCATTAGCAAATATCGAGTATGTCCTGTTGCGGATTATAAATTGTTTAAGTGGATCAAGAAATTCATCTGTATTTACAAATGCCAGAATACACCATATACTCATTATTTCCAAAATGACTGCTGCAAGCCGTAAAGGCTCATTTGACAGTCACTTTACAATTCCAACCATACAAAATAGACAAACTACTGAATAGCGCAGGTAGCAAAAGTAGTTACGCACATACATAAATGCTCATACATGAGCAAGACACAGTAAATGTGTATGTGCATACATGAAAAAAAAATAATCACGAAAGCATTAAAATTTTTCATGAGCATATCAAACCTTTATTTATATTTTTGTGAGCTGATGTGCCTATGCCTGCGTACACACACATACGTACATACATACATACATATATGAGAGGCATAGAGAGAATAGCGCACAGCGGTGCTTCATATGAAAATAGATTTCGTTCGAGCGCTGGCAACAAACTGAATATCAACTGCTTTATTTTTGCTGCCCGAGCAGTGACTTATAGAGCCGAGCAAATACGAAGATGATTGAGACGGGAAATCAAAATCTGGTTCGCGAAAAAAGTTTGTTCTAGTTGTCCAGTCTATGTGTTTATTTAGTGGTCTCGTCTAGGTATGGTTAGCGGTGTTAGTGTATTCTAATCATATTTTATTATGCAGCCCTGTTAATCAAAGAACTAGCAGTTCGTGAAGTAAGGTAAAAGAACTAGAAATCTGAGTTATTTTCGGTGAACTGAATGTGGGTTGTAAAATGTTGAAAAACTGATAAATAGTCCTTAAATTTGTTTTCTAATTTGGTTTAAAGTTATAATTTTAAATATAACAAAACAAAGAAAACGCTTGCTTATTCCATCAACAGTGTAAACAAACATTCATTACTTATAATAATGTATAATGTACCACACAAGTATAACCAAGTTTGTCGTTTGTGCCTCACTTTGGTTAACGAGCACGATATTGCAGATTTACAAATTTATAAAAGTGAACACAATCCCAATGAAAATCATAAAACCCATCATAATCATGAGACGAAGCAGTGCAATATAAATGCTAATGTATCAAAATGTGTTTGTGCTGTATTTAATTCAAAAACATGTTGCTGTCAATGTGATAATGCGTTATCAGCAGCGCAAAATAATAATGAAATTGATTCATTTAATCAATTACAAAAAATCAATTACACACCGAGTGTGCCTTCTGCTTCTGCAAACCCGCCATTAACTATTGAAACCAATATATTTGATCCCATGTTGTCAAAGAAAAATAATCAACAAACTAATTCGGCATCATTGCATTTTGTATCTTCATTAAAAAACAATGATGAAATTTTAAAATCGGAAATAACATCCAAATCGATCAGTCATGGAGAGCATCGGATTATACATAGTTTACCCAACACTCTTGAATTGACTCCCACAAAAAATGTTTTTTATAAATGTGATGAAGATACTTTAACAAACGAGGAAAACAGTCAAGAGCATAAAGATGATTCATCACCACACATTACAATTCAGATATTTAACTGTCTCTCTATTAAGGTAAGGCAAAGTAGTTTTAATTCATGACACAAAAACCCACACTGGTATATAAATATATACATACATACGTTAAGATTCGTGTGTTCACGATTGTCTGTCACTCACATGTGTGTATATGCATACATTTGTACATATATAATATGTAATTATACACACTAATTATATTAAAAAAATAATAGAAATAACAGAATTGTCTTTTCCTGCAAAGTAGGAATCCAGATGAGCACAATCAATTCTACTGCGTATGTAAATGTACATAAATATAAATACTGAGTAAAATTTTTAAACATGTGAATTAGTATAAATTTAAAGATAGCGAGACACATTTAAAAATATTTTAATGTTGTAAACTCACCTTTTTTTTTATACCCTGAACCCATTGAAAATGGGAATTCAGGGTATAATGGTTTTGTGAAAATGTATGTAATAGGCAGAAGGAGACGTCGCGTACCCCATAAAGTATACATATATGCATATTCTTGATCAGCATAAAAAAATAAGTTGATCTAGCCCTGTCCGTCTGTCCATCCGTCCGTCCGTCTGTCTGTCCGTCCGTCCGTATGAACGTCGAAATTTCGGAAACTATAAATGCTAGAGTGCTGGAATTTCTCATGAACGTAGTAGGAGTTTATTTATTTATTTATTTTGATAACTCATCTTATTTCCTTATTATTGATAAAATTTGATAATAAAATTTGAAAATTCGTTTGTTTTATTCGTTTTTAAGCGTAGGTTCTACACCATTTTTATACAGTCTGTCAATAATGAGTTGGTACACTTAAATTCTATGCATCCTAACTTAAAATTAAATCTAAACTACATTCAAAACATGTTGGAGGCGTTTTTATGGAAAAAATTAATTTTTGAACAAAATCTAGAGGGATTTTCTCCCATTCTTCAATTATAACCGATTTTACATGGCTCTTACGATTAGTTTTTTCAACTTTTTTATTTAACTATGCCCACACATGTTCAATCGGATTAAGATCTGGACTCTGTGGGCGCGTATCAATTACCTTGCCACAGTTATAAACAGCCAAGTGCGGACATTCATCTCTTTATGTTTGGGATCGTTATCCTGATCGAATTTAATCTTGACTTTTTGTTGCTCATGAAGCCGAATCTGACCGCACTTATTTGCAAATTTGATTTTAAAATTTGAAGGTACTGCTCGGCATTCATTGTGTTTTCAATATATATACACCCCCATATCAAAACAGAAAGTTTACCAAACTTTACAGTCGGAATTATATTTTTGTTTTCAAGCGCTGTTAATGGCTTGCGTCATACCCTAGAAGGCCCATCATTATGAAATTGCATTATTTTTTGCTACCAAAGTCTTTTTCCGTGCTACCCTCGAACTGTACACATGCCGTAGGAGGACTTTGCGAACCGTTTCATGTTAAACATCGATGTCACATTCTTTCTTCACCTCTTTGGCAAGACTTCTGGAAGAAATATGCTGATTAGCGTTCACTTTTCTTAGAATTACTCTCTATTTTTGTTTAGATTTCTTTCCTTTTGGCCCTCCTCCCGTCTTTGAATGTAGCCTGTTTTCTTTTTCGGCCCGGTTTATCACATTATAAACCGTTCTCCTAGGCACAGAAAACATGTCCATCAACGGATTTGCCCATGTAATAGATGAGCTGCACCATCTCAAAGCTCAATCGCTTTCCAGGCATATTTAAAAAATATTGAATGTGTTATTATACTTATAACTAGCGAAAATTGTCAACCAATTGACAACAAATTTAAAAGAACATGTGCTAGATGCAGAGAATATGAACAGACAGCGGTAAAATACCGTTACTTTTAAGAAAAAGACCAGATGTGCCAAACAAAGTGTGCCAACACATTATTGACACTGTTATTATTGAATTATATTTGTTTTTGTTGATTTATTTATTACGTATTGAATATTTTGTTTTTTATTTTTATACCCTGAACCCATTGAAAATGGGAATTCAGGGTATAATGGTTTTGTGAAAATGTAATTTTGTAAAATTTTTCGATAACTCATCCCATTTCCAAATTATCGATAAAAAATCGAAAATTCGTTTCAATTTTTTACGTTTTTTGGGCATAACTTCTACACCGTTTTAGCGAAAGACTTCAAATTTATATATTTAGATAGATATTATGAATACGCAGATTGTAATTTTCAGATTTAGGATGCCACGCCCCCTTCGCCCCCAATTTGCAAAAAACGCATTTTAAATACTAGAGACTTGAAATTTGGCACATAGATACATTTAGATATTCTTAATCTACTCTAAAAATTTCATTAAGACCATCCATCTAGAAATGGAGTTATAGGTGTTCAAAGTATAGCCCAACCCACCCCCAAGCCATGGCAGCATGCTCATGCGATCGTAAAGAAGAAGAGTATCACTTTTTTTGCAGGGTTCAGGGGATCTCGTAGTCGAGCCGTCTCGACTAGAGCCTTCTTACTTGTTATACCTTGAACCCATTGAAAATGGGAATTCAGGGTATAATGGTTTTGTGAAAATGTATGTAATAGGCAGAAGGAGACGTCGCAGACCCCATAAAGTATATATATTCTTGATATATAAAAAAATAAGTTGAATGAGCCCTGTCCGTCTGTCCGTACGTCCGTCCGTATGAACGTCGAGATTTCGGAAACTACAAGAGCTAGAGAGCTGAAATTTCACATGAACACTCATATGTTAGTTACGCAGTACGAGTTTATTGTTTTTTCGATAACTCATCCCATTTCCAAATTATCGATAAAAAATCGAAAATTCGTTTCAATTTTTTTGGTTTTTTGAGCATAGCTTCTACACCGTTTTAGCTAAAGACTTCGAATTTGTATATTTTTGGATTTTGGATGCCACGCCCCGTTCGCCCCCAATTTGCAAAAAAAGCATTTCAAATACTAGCGACTTGAAATTTGGCACATAGATACATTTAGATATTCTTAATCTACTCTGAAAATTTCATCAAGATCATGCATCTAGAAATGGAGTTATAAGCGTTCAAAGTATAGCCCAACCCACCCCCAAGCCACGGCAGCAACTGCGCGGTTAGCAGAGCTCGCGCTCATGCGATCGTAAAGAAGAAGAGTATCACTTTTTTTGCAGGGTTCAGGCGATTTCGTAGTCGAGCCGTCTCGACTAGAGCTTTCTTACTTGTTATATATAAATTAATGAAATTAAAATAGATTCCCATTTAAAAAAATTTTTTTTTTTTTTCATTATTGACTTAGATAATTGCATCCCGATTTTTTGCATTATCGCATAAATGCAAGTTCAACAAGTAAGAAAGCTCTAGTCGAGACGGCTCGACTACGAGATACCCTGAACCCTGCAAAAAAAGTGATACGCTTCTTCTTTACGAACGCATGAGCGCAAGGTCTGCTAACCGCGCAGTTGCTGCCGTGGATTGGGGGTGGGTTGGCCTGAATTTCGAACGTCTTTAACTCCATTTCTAGATTGACGATCTTCATGAAATTTTCAGAGTAGATTAAGATTATCTAAATGTATGTATGTGCCGAATTTTAAGAAGGGGGCGTGGCATTCAAAATCTGACAAAAACCGAAATTGTATTAAATTAGTATCTATATATGCAGAAGACTTGGAAACTCTAACTCTAAAGATGAACGAGATATAATTTTATAGCTGATTATCGATAAAGTGTTTTATCGATAACTTTGGAAATATAAAAGTTATCGAATTTCTGTGCGTGCAATATACGGACCTAACACAAAAAGAATGAACTCTCTAGCTCTTGTAACTTCGGAAATCGACGCGTTCATACATATGGTCGGACGGGCGGACAGACAGACGGACAGGGCTCAATCAACTTATTTTGTTGTGCTGATCAAGAATATATATACTTTATGGGGTCTGCCACGCCTCCTTCTGCCTGTTACTTTTTTTAGCAAAACCATTATACCCTGATTTCCCATTTTCAATGGGCTCAGGGTATAAAAACGTATCTTCTACACCGATAATGTTAGAAAGCTGAAATTTGCCATCTGAATTAATGTTATGATTCTATGAAGATCGATAAAAAAGTTTTATGTCAACGCCCATTGGGTGCGTGGCAAATCTGACCTGACCTGAATATATAGTGATTTTTCCAATTGTTCTATATTTTGAACAATATTGACACTAGAGACTTGAAATTTGGATATATACTAGGGTTTACAACCCAAGACCAATAAGCTATGGTAGATATATCTACGCTCCCAGGGGGCGTGGCAACCCGCAAAGGTTTATATCTCCTAAAGGTTTAGAGCTAGAAGCTTGAGAATTGGTTAGTTCAGTTATTAATGTCCTCTTCTATCGATGACCCAAAAATAATATTTCAGCCTCTGGGGCGTGGTATATCGAAAAATACCCTGTTATTTTCGCATTTTTGGAATGTAAGCAACTAAATTTTGCAGTTATGTTAGCCCCGGCTCTTTCTAACTGTCCAAAAATTATGCGTCTACGCCCACTGGGGGCGTGGCAAATCGGCAAAGAAGTTTGTTGTGGCCAACTGCATAATACATGCTTATAATAACTCTTGCTCAGTAGTAATTGCTAAGATTGCAGAAAGCATTTTAACATAAATATAAAAATATTAATGAATTTAAAAAATAAAATTTATAAGTTTTCGATTAATAAACAAAAAGTTTCCAGCGGGATTCGAACCCAGGTCATTTAAAATAACATGTTAGCTAAACCTAAATAAATTCACAGCTGAAGAGCTCATCAGCTGATCAGCAGCTTGTGACGAAACTAAACAATTTATACACACTTGGATGTGTATACACTTACAAGCAGCTGTTTACACATGCATACATATATTCATGCATAGAAAAATTGCCTTCCACGCAACGTGGCAAATCGGAAAAGCACAATTTATATAAGTATGTTTATAAATATCTTATTACCAATTGGCGCGGGCAACAAGCATTTTATTATAAATATAATAATATAAAATACACATATAAAAAAAAATTAAAAAACAAAAATGTTTGGAAAAAAAGTTCACTGCGGGATTCGAACCCACGCACCTAAGTATAACTTGTATAGCGCTTACCATCAGCGCCACTGCCTTGACCTGGGTTACGTTAACTAAAACCAAATAAAGCACTGCTAGAGCGCCTTTTGACAAAATTAAAGTAACGATCGAAAAATTCACAAATAAATAAACGGCACCTACAGGAACAGAGTCTCTCGCAGTTAGTTGCGTCTAACTGCAACGTTCTTACTTGTTTTTTTTTTTTAATACTCTGAACCCATTGAAAATGGCGGACGAGAAAAGTCGATATGGCCTTGTCCGTCTGTCTGTATGATTGGAAGCGTCGTTTCGTTAGATATAAGCACTGGAGACTTCATTCTTTTTATTTTAGGTGCGTATATTGCACGCGCAATACAATTTTGTTTCAGGAATTCAATAAATTTCCAGGGTTATCGATAAAAACATTTATCGAGAATCAATAATAATAAAATTACATCTAGTTCATCTGTAGATTGAGTGTCGAAGTCTTCTACATATATGTACACTGTGTAACATTAATATTAGGTTTTTTGCTTTTTTTTTTCAATTTAAACGCAAGTAAAACATAAACTATTTATTAAAATAAAAAAGTGTAAATGGTAAGTTTTAGATTGAAATATTACCTTTTCAGAGAGGTAATAATTAATATAACTAATAGAAATTATACATAAACAAGAAAAACACCAAATTTGGCGTTACATTAATTTTCGGGTTTTTCTTACACAACTATCAAAATTCGATTTTTACTGAAAAATTTATCATATGCAATACTTGATATGGTTTCCATTATTTTATATGAGGTCCTTAAGAACATATTGTAAATTTTGTTTTTTGTGTCTTTAGAGCCGATTTTGGACCGCTCTTCCTGCAGCCGTGTCTATTGTGTATTTCAGCTAAGGAATTCAGTTTTGCACTAATTTTTTTGTTAAATACACTTTTTTATTTTTTACTGCGTATTCATAATATCTATCTAAATATACAAATTTTAAGTCTTTCGCTATAACGGTGTAGAAGTTATGCCCAAAAAACGTAAAAAATGGAAACGAATTTTCGATTTTTTATCGATAATTTAGAAATGGGATGAGTTATCGAAAAAACAAAATAAACTCGTACTGTGGCTAACATACGAGTGACATGTGAAATTTCAGTTCTCAAGCTTTTGTAGTTTCCAAAATCTCGACGGTCATACGTACGGACGGACGGCTCAATCAACTTATTTTTGTATGCTGATCAAGAATATATATACTTTCTGGAGTCTGAGACGTCTCCTTCTGTCTGTTACATACATTTTCACAAAACCATTATACCCTGAATTCCCATTTTCAATGGGTTCAGGGTATAAAAATAACGACTTAATTGAATTTCGCTTTATTTTTTATTGCATCTCATATAATATTATTATTCCCTCAATCCATTGAAAATCAGGATATAACTAAACAAGAAGAATGAAGATAAATATCATAAAGTTAAAACAAAAATATTACATTTGGATTTATAAAATGTTCAATTAATAATTTTTCTTATATTTTAGCCTTTTCCAAATGATGGATTTCCTTCTGTTATCTGCCACGACTGCCGACTCAAACTTGAATCATTTTGGAAGTTTCGAAATATGGCACATAATTCACACTATGCATTAAAGGAATTTATGACATTATCTAAAACGTGCGATGTTGTAAGTACTATATTTTTTAATTTATTTTAATTAATTTTAAGTTCTTAATCTTAAGTTCAGACATTCTTCAGACATCAAAAGCTCACCACTGAAAGCTCAGAAGCTTGCCAATACCGCTCATATAATAATCCAACACCCAATTGTATCATTAGTTCTAATCGAGTTTTAAGCCGCATTGCTGAAACGTTTTTAATAAGGTAAACTCCAACTGTTGAAATTAAATAAAGTTATATTTTTTAACAAGTAAGAGGCTCTAGTCGAGACGGCTCGACTACGAGATACCCTGAACCCAAAAAAGGTGATACTCTTCATCTTTACGCACGTATAGGCGCGCGCTCTGCTAACCGAGCAGTTGCTGCTGTGGCTGGGGGGTGGGTTGGGCTGAACTTTGAGCGCTTATAACTCCATTTCTAGATGCACGATCTTTATGAAATTTTCAGAGTATCTAAGTGTATCTATGTTCCAAATTTCAAGTCTCTAGTATTTGAAATGCGTTTTTCCAAATTGTGGGCGAAGGGGGCATGGCATCCAAAATCTAAAAATTACATAATCTGCGTATTCATAATATCTATCTAAATATACAAATTTGAAGTCTTTAGCTAAAACGGTGTAGAAGTTTTTCCTCAATCAACTTATTTTTTATGCTGATCAAGAATATATATACTTTATGGGGTCTGCGACGTCTCCTTTGGCCTGTTACACACATTTTCACAAAACCATTATACCCTGAATTCCCATTTTCAATGGGTTCAGGGTATAAAAAAAACGTTTCCAGCAGGATTCGAACCCAGGTCATTTTAAAATAACATGTAATCGTTAGCTAAAACTAAATTCAAAACAATACAATCGCAATTCTTGGAATAGGTATACACACTTGGATGTGTATACACTTACAAACAGCTGTTTACACTTACATACATACGTATATGCATGCATAGAAAAATTGCTTGCCACGCAGCGTGGCAAATCGGAAAAGCACAATTCATATGAGTATGTTTATAAATATTTTATTATCAATTGGCGCTAGCAACAAGCATTTTATAATAAATATAATAATATAAAATACACAAAATAAGACACTGCTAGAGCGCCGTTTGGCAAAACTTAAGTAACGATCAAAAAATTCACAATTCATTTGCCGAAATACTATTTCGTTTATTAAATGTTTATAAAATAAATAAACGGCACCTACAGGAACAGAGTCTCTCGCAGTTAGTTGCGCCTAACTGCAACGTTTTTACTTATTTTTCGTTTGATATTTTAAAATGAAAAATTTTATTTCATTTTACAACAGTAATGAATTCATTTCGATTACAAAAATGTAATTTATTTGAACTTCTCAAATTAAAAAATTACAGTGAATCCAAAGTAAATACTGAATCGAAGCGTGTCCGCAAATTATCCTTTTCATTGCAGTGCTCTTTGGTAAACCACATTCTTTGTTTTTGAGAAAAAAACGCATTTTCTAGATTGAGGCCATAAATAGTCAAGGATTGGCCTTGTGATTTGTTGATCGTCATGGCGAAGGCAAGACTAATCGGGAATTGAGAATTGAAGGGCATATCTGTTGAGATCATCGGAATCCTTGGAATAAGAACTACCTCATCTTTAAATTTTCCTTTGAGTATTGACGCGTGATTCACATTGCTCATCAGTTTTCTTATCACCAAACGCGTTCCATTGCACAGTTTTGGTTGGTTTAAATTTCTAAGCATGATAACTACCGAGCCAACCTTCAGTTGTAAATTGTGCGGTGGTAAACCAGGCACATCCAAGTAGTTCAAAGATGCAGAAATAATTGCTTCTGCCATTGTCGTGTCCCAATGAGTTTCACACGCTGCCTCTCATTGCTCTTGTCTTTGAGATGCACGAATTAAGGCCCTTGTTTGCTGCATACTGACGTGGCGCTCTTCTCGGGCGATTTCTCGTTCTTTGTCAGATAATTGACTCACGATATTCCGATGCCTAATTGCATTACGGATTCGTTGGGAAAGATTAGATCTTCTAGGACGCGTCATTTTTATTAATAGTAATACTTATTTATTTTGCACAAAATAAATTTCTGAGCGCACACATAAATAGTTGTTACAGTATTGAACTGTTAGGAAACGAATAACTTTAACCTCAATTTCCCATTTCGCAGTGAACACAATGAAGTAGCGTCAATTTTTCACTATTTTTAAGATTTATTCTGCTACTCGGGGCGGAGACAAATTCAACAGATCAAAAACCATGAAAATTGGTCCAGCAGATCTCGAGTTATAAGTATCGTAACATTATTGGAAAATTCTTACCGCCAATTAATAATAAGAAATTTATAAACATACGCATATGAATTTGTTGTGGCCAACTGCATATTTCATGCTTATAATAGCCTAGTAGTAATTGTAAGATGGTAGAAAACATTTTAACATAAATATAAAAATATCAATGAATTACAAAAATTAAATTTATGTTTTCGATTAATAAACAAAAAATTTCCAGCGGGATTTGAACCTAGGTTATTTTAAAATAACAACATATAATCGTTAGCTAAACCCAAATACGTTCACTGCTATAGCTCTTGGATGTTTACACACGAAGAAACATCTGTATACACATATATACATATATGCATATATACATATATGCATATATACATATATGCATATATACATGTAAAAAAAAATTGCCCACGGCAGCGTGGCAAATCGGAAAAGCGGTTTCTAAACAAGTAAGAACGTTGCAGTTAAGCGCAACTAACTGCGCAGGACTCTGTTCCTGTATTTCGACAATTGAATTGTGAATTTTACGATCGTTACTTTAGTTTTGTCAAAAGGCGCTCTTGCAGTGTCTTATTTTGTTTTAGTTAACGTAACCCAGGTCAAGGCAGTGGCACTGGTGGTAAGCGGTGTACAAGCCGCACTTAGGTGCGTGGCTTCGAATCCTGCATTGAACTTTTTTTCCAAAAATTTTTATTTTAAAATTTTTTTTTATATTTGTGTATTTTATATTATTATATTTATAATAAAATGCTTGTTGCCCGCGCCAATTGGTAATAAGATATTTATAAACATACTTATATAAATTGTGCTTTTCCGATTTGCCACGTTGCGTGGAAGGCAATTTTTCTATGCATGAATATATGTATGCATGTGTAAACAGCTGCTTGTAAGTGTATACACATCCAAGTGTGTATACTTGTTTTGTTTCGTCACAAGGTGCTGATCAGCTGATGTGCTCATCAGCTGTGAATTGATTTAGGTTTAGCTAACGATTACATGTTATTTTAAATGACCTGGATTCGAATTCCGCTGGAAACTTTTTGTTTATTAATCGAAAACTTATAAATTTTATTTTTTAAATTCATTAATTTATTTATGTTAAAAGGCTTTCTGCCATCTTAGCAATTACTATTAACCTATTATAAGCATGTATTATGCAGTTGGCCACAGCAAACTTCTTTGCCGATTTGCCACGCAATTTTTGGCCAGTTCTTAGAAAGCGCCGAGGCTAACATAACTGCAAAGTTTGGTTGCTTACACTCAAAAAATACGAAAATTAAAGGGTATTTTTTGATATGCAACGCCCCGAACAGGCTGAAAATTATTTTTAGGTCATCTATAGAGGAGCTCTAGCTCTAAAACTGTAGGAGATATAAACTTTTGCGGTTTGCCACGCCCGCTGTGGGCGTAGATATATATACCATAGCTTATTGATCTTGGGTTGTCAACCTGAGTATACATGCTAAATTTCAAGTCTCTAGTGTTAATAGTGTTCAAAATATAGTACAATTTGAAAAATCAATATCACATATATTCACATGCCAAATTTCAGCTTTCTAGCATTAACGGTGTAGAAGATACGTTTTTTCCGATTTGCCACGCCCCAATGGTCGTAGATATATCCGCCATAGCTTGGGTTATCACCGAAAGTATACATTCCAATTGAAATTTTCTACCTTATCATCTTGTATGATTTCTGGCCTATGGTCGGAAGAGTTTTCCGATTTGCCACGCCCCTAGTGGGCGGATCGGGAAAATTTGTACACTTTATAATTTGGGAGCATATAGGAGTATGTGTTCCAAAATTATAGTCTCTAGCTCTAATAGCGCCGAAAAATATTGCGTTCATACCGACAGACGGACGGACGGACGGACAGCAAGACGGACATTGCACAAACCCAATAGACTCTTTTACCCCTTTAGGGAACAGAGTCTAAAAAAGTAAAAAAGTTTCTAAAAAAGTAAAAGAACTGCACTTATGTAGGTGCGTGGGTTTGAATCCCGCAGAAAACTTTTTCCAAACATTATCATATTTTAGTTTTTTTTATACCCTGAACCCATTGAAAATGGGAATTCAGGGTATAATGGTTTTGTGAAAATGTATATAACAGGCAGAAGGAGACATCGCAGACCCATAAAGTATATATATTCTTGATCAGCTTAAAAAATAAGTTGATTTTGTCCTGTCCGTCCGTATGAACGTCGAGATTTCGGAAAGTACAAAAGCTGAAATTTTACATGGATACTCGTATGTTAGTTACGCAGTACGAGTTTGTTTTGTTTTTTCGATAACACGACTCATTTTCAAATGATCGATAAAAAATCGAAAATTCGTTTCCATTCGTTTTTTAGCATAACTTCTACACCGTTTGAGCTAGAGACTTCAAATTTATATACAGTCGTCGTCATAACTATTTTGACCAAATTTGTTCTTCTATTCTGCGTTTTACTTTGAAGAACTCGAATATATGACGGTTCTTTTTATACCCTGAACCCATTGAAAATGGGAATTCAGGGTATAATGGTTTTGTGAAAATGTATGTAACAGGCAGAAGGAGACATCGCAGACCCCATAAAGTATATATATTCTTGATCAGCATAAAAAAATAAGTTGACTGAGCCCTGTCCGTCTGTCCGTCCGTCCGTCCGTCCGTCCGTCCGTCCGTCCGTATGAACGTCGAGATTTCGGAAACTACAAGAGCTAGAGAGCTAAAATTTCACATGAACACTCATATGTTAGCTACGCAGTACAAGTTTATTTTGTTTTTTTTCGATAACTCATCCCATTTCCAAATTATCGATAAAAAATCGAAAATTCGTTTCAATTTTTTTGGTTTTTTGAGCATAACTTCTACACCGTTTTAGCTAAAGACTTCAAATTTGTATATTTATATAGATATTATAAATACGCAGATTATGTAATTTTCAGATTTTTGATGCCACGCCCCCTCCGCCCCCAATTTGGAAAAAATACAAATACTAGAGTCTTGAAATTTGGCACATAGATACATTTAGATATTCTTAATCTACTCTGAAAATTTCATTAGAATCATCCATCTAGAAATGGAGTTATAAGCGTTCAAAGTTCAGCCCAACCCACCCCCAAGCCACGGCAGCAACTGCGCGGTTAGCAGAGCTCGCGCTCATGCGATCGTAAAGGTTGGGCTATACTTTGAACGCTTATAACTCGATTTCTCGATGGACGATCATAATGAAATTTTCAGAGTAGATATGTATCTATGTGTGTTCAAGTCTCTAGTATTTGAAATGCTTTTTTTTTTTCAAATTGCTGGCAAAGAGGGCGTGGCAGCCAAAATCTGAAAATTACATAATCTGCGTATTCATAATATTTATCTAAATATACAAATTTGAAGTCTTTCGCTAAAACGGTGTAGAAGTTATGCCCAAAAAACCTAAAAAATGGAAACGAATTTTCGATTTTTTATCGATAATTTGGAAATGTGACGAGTTATCGAAAAAAAAGTAAATAAACTCCTTCTGCGTAGCTAACATACGAGTGTTCATATGAAATTTCAGCTCTCTAGCTTTTGTAGTTTCCGAAATCTCGACGTTCATACGGATGGACGGACAGGGGTCAATCAACTTATTTTGTTATGCTGATCAAGAATATATATACTTTATGGGGTCTGCGACGTCTCCTTCTGCGTGTTACATACATTTTCACAAAACCATTATACCCTGAATTCCCATTTCCAATGGGTCCAGTGTATAAAACTACCACACCATCAGAAAACTGCCGCGGAGTGGCAGACCTCGCAAAACAAATAAAGTCATGGATCGTTATATTCTTCGACATTTTACAAAAAATCTTTACATATGCCTAAAACAATTTCCTAGGAGGTTGCTTATAGCGATTAGCGAAAAGGACAATTCGCAGGCGCCTCGAGGAAGCTAACTACGGAACATGTGTGTCTAGAGTTATCCCTTAAATCAGGAATAAACTCTGTCATTTTGGCATCAAGTCTTATGAGTGATGAAAGCTCATTTACCTACCACTGCTCTACAAAAACATTTTTTTGTGAGAATGCTGAAAATCTGAAAATTACATAATCTGCGTATTCATAATATCTATCTAAATATACAAATTTGAAGTCTTACGCTAAAACGGAGTAGAAGTTATGCTCAAAAAACGTAAAAAATGGAAACGAATTTTCGATTTTTTATCGATAATTTGGAAATGTGATGAGTTATCGAAAAAACAAAATAAACTCGTACTGCGTAGCTAACATACGAGTGTTCATATGAAATTTCAGCTCTCTAGCTTTTGTAGTTTCCGAAATCTCGACGTTCATACGGACGGGCGGACGGACAGACAGGCAGGCGGACAGGGCTCAATCAACTTATTTTTTTATGCTGATCAAGAATATATATACTTTGTGGGTCTGTGACGTCTCCTTCTGCCTGTTACGCATTTCAAATACTAGAGACTTGAAATTTGGCACATAGATACACTTAGATACTCTTAATTTACTCTAAAAATTTAATAAAGATCATGCATCTAGGACGGCAGCAACTGCGCGGTTAGCAGAGCGCGCGCCTATACGTGCGTAAAGAATAAGAGTATCACCTATTTTGGGTTCAGGTTATCTCGTAGTCGAGCCGTCTCGACTAGAGCCTTCTTACTTGTTTTTTATTAATTTTGAGGAACATTAAGTGGAAACATAAAATTTTGTGAACTTTTGCATTCTTTTTCATATGTCAAAATACTTTTGCCACCGTACAATTTGATTTTATGATTTTTTTGTATTGTAAAACAAATCACTTTGGATTTAAAATACAATAGATATTCATATCTTCTCAGCATAAATATTATTTATTTTTTTGTTGGCATTAAAAAAGTTATAAGCTTATTGGCCTACATTTTTGTTTGTCAAAATAGTTATGCCGGCTACTGTATATGTAATTTTTAGATTTTGTATGCAAAAAACTCGTTTCAATTACTAGAGACTTGAAATTGAAATGAAATACACACATTTGGATGCTATTAAAATATTCTGAAAGTTTCATGAAGATTATCCAACTAGGAATTGAGTTATTATAAGCGTCGGAAGTATAGACCACCCCACCCCCAAGCCAGCAACTGCGCAGTTAGCAGAGCGCACTTACACGTGCGTAAAGAAGTAGAATTTATTTTATTTTATTTAATTTTTTTTTTGCATGCAGGGTGCATGGTATCTCTCGTAGCCGTCTCGACTAGAGCCTTCTACTTTTTATTATACCATGAATCCATCGAAAATGGAAATTAATAGTATAATCGTTTTGTGAAAATGTATGTAAAAAACAGAAGAAGACGTCGAAGACCAAGTAAAGTATATATATTCTTGATCAGTACAAAAAATAAATATATAGCCCTGTCCGTTCGTCCGTCCTTATGTACGCAGAGATTTCCTAAACTACAAGAGCTAGAGAGCTGATTATTGTGTAGTAATAAAAATATATTGTTTTATATACATATTAATATATAAAACTAACTAATTTTTTTTTCTAGAACTCAAACAGTTTGGAATTAAAATTGGATGCAATTTTGAAGTCTTCATCTGAAGCAATAGCTGCGAAGGCACTGACTGAGTTGAGCAAATCATCAAAATCTAGATACAGCCAACGGCAAGCCTTTCACGACGATGGTTTGAAGTCTAGTAAGGAAAAGGGTTCCCTAAATGAAAATAAAATTAAAGACAGTAGACATATGTTATTTTCAAACATGTTCGAAAATCCACAACAGTCTGTTGACATTAGCGAATCTGAGTCACTAGTTCAAGATGTGATACAGAATCCCAAAGAAGCGGATGACTGTTTTGAAGTAGATACAAATGCGGAATTACATAAAAAGGATTCAGAAGTTGAACAATATAGGAATTTGCAGCAACAATTAGAAACTGCGGCAGTGCTTATGACTATAAGTAAAAAAATTGTCATATCACCTCCATGCTCGAATCCTCAATCCCCTTGTCTTACTGCAGTTGTAGATACAAGTATTAAAAGTTCTGTGATAAAATCGAAACGTCCATCTATTAATAATGATTTACAAGATGGTGTTGAAATAGACTTATCTGTTAAAAAATCGAAAAGTGAAAATAGCAGTAAACTAAATTTATCTCCGACAACAAGTAACTTTTCCCATCCTCACATACTTGCTGCTGATGAAAGTCCGTTAAAGATCAACGACGGCTTTAAGAAATATAATACTACTCTCAATGAAGTTGGATCCTCTAACTACCAATTAAATACAAAAAATCTACAGCCCGAAATCAATGCGTCTTGTCTATCGGTGTCTGAGGAAAGTTCGGATTCCAATAAATTAGAAATGGATATTTCAACTACTACATATGACAGAAAGACTCCGGAGAGTGTAAATTCGGATCATGCAACAGATGCTGCAACAACTCAACTCTGGCAAGCATTAGCTCGCTCGGCTGGTAAGTTTGGATTATTACAATTACAAATACATCTTAATAAAAATATGAATAATATTCTCTAATTTTTTGTTTTATACTCGTAGTGAAGTTAGTATACTGTTTCTGTGCAATATGAAACTCGCCGTGGTGCATATGAACACAAACCATTTCGAAAACATTTAAACTAGAAACAATACAATACAATATACAAATGTAAAGTTTAAATTTGTAGTGATATAAAGTTTTAATTTGTAGTGATTTAAAAAATAATTTTTTGAAAAAAAAGTTTAATGCGGGATTCGAACACACGCACCTAAGTGTGGCTTGGGATCCTTTAACTAAATAAGGCACTGCTAGAGCGCCATTTGACAAACCTAAAGTAACGATCGAAAAATTCACAATTCATAGAAATTTTTGCATGCAAATTTTTGTATGCATAGAAAATCGTGTGTATACTCGTATAGTGTGTACATGTGTAAATCTGTATTTATGTATAGGAAAAACGTTTGTTGCTTGCCATGTACGTTTGCTAATACTAAATATTTCGTTTATTAAATATTTAAAAAATAAATAATAGCAAATAGTTGCGCCTAACTGCAACGTTCTTACTTGTTATACCCTGAACCCATTGAAAATGGGAATTCAGGGTATAATGGTTTTGTGAAAATGTATGTACCCCCATAAAGTATATATATTCTTGATAAGCACAAAAAGATAAGTAGATATAGCTCTGTCCATCCGTTCGTCTGTATGAACGTCGAGATTTCGGAAACTATAAAAGCTAGAGAGCTGAAATTGCACATGAATATTCATAAGTTAGTTACGCAGTACGAGTTTATTTTGTTTTTTCGATAACTCATCCCATTTTTAAATTATCGATAAAAAATCGAGAATTCGTTTTTATTATATTTTTGAGCATAAATTCTACGCCGTTTAAGCTAGAAACTCGAAGCTATATAATTAGATAGATAATATGGATACGCAGATTTTGGATTTATGGTTTTATTTATTATCTTCTCTCAATTGATGTGCTCGTTTCAAAATTCAGAATGAGGGTGATTCTCGTTCTCTGGCGGTCGTAGGTTTTTTTCTCTTTTCTTGCGCCGAAACTCACTCGGCACCAGCTGCTCAAACGGGGCTCTTACCAAGCTACAGCTCTAGATAGTCTGATGTAATATTTGTCTCATCTTGAGAAAAATACTATTATAAAGAAGTGCCCGAAAGCGCATCAACTCAATGTAGCTGCGCACATATGTATGTATATTCTCAGCATGCGCCGTCGCATGTTGAGTGGACTCTTTGGTCGTAGAAAATTTTTTGTGGTATGCCGAAAAGGCTGAAGAAGGGTTTCAGGTTCTTAACAATGTTGACTGTATTTCTGTTTAGGAGAAGGGAGGCTTGTGTGAATTTAGAAAATTTATCTATAATAGTTAGATTGCAATTGTTATTTATTGTGTAGACGTCTATGTGAGCTATCTCTAAAGGCCTATTAGGTGTTTCTGTTAGTAGTTGGGGAACTATTATTGTTGTCAATGTGATATTTTTCAATAGTTTTAGTTTGGTCTTCTCTGTCTATGATGTCTTCGAGTACACAACGTACAACGTACAATTTTGCATAGTTTATTGCCCGAGAAATATTTATTAAAGGATTCTTTAATGAGTTTAATGTCATCTGTTGTGAGTACTGCAATACTTTGCGTGGTTTTAAAATTAGTTTCAGTATTTTTTTTTTTACTTCTGTCAAGTTGTATGTTTGTTGGGTTACTGTCTTTCTTAGCTTGTTTTTGAAAGTAGTCATTGAAGTGATGTTATGATGTTTTCCAGTCTTTATAATGCATTGAGTGCTGAAATCGTTAATGATGTTCTTTGTAGGTATGCTACTGTCTAGCTGGTCTTGGTTATTGTCTTTCTGATTTAGGTGTACTTCTATTCTGTTGAGGGCGTCAGCAACGACATTTTGTGACCCTTTTTATAACCTGAACCCATTAAAAATAGGAATTCAGAGCATAACGGTTTCCTGAAAATGTATGTATATCAGAAGGAGACGTCGCAGACCTCACAAAGTATATATATTTTTGATCAGCATAAAAAATAAGTTGTCTGTCTGGCCGTCCGTCCGTATGAACGTCGAGATTTCGGAAACTACAAAAGCTATAGAGAGATTTGAAATTTCACATGAACACTCCTATGTTAGTTATGCAGTACGAGTTTATTTTGTTTTTTCGATAACTCATCCCATTTCCAAATTATCGATAAAAAATCTAAAATTCGTTTCCATTTTTTATGTTTTTTGAACATAACTTCTACACTGTTTTAGATAGAGACTTCATTTTGTATATCAATTTGTATATTTAGATAGATATTATGGATTATGGATTTTGGATGCCACGCCCCCTTCGTCCACCATTTGAAAAAACTCAAATACTATACACTTGCAATTTGGGAAATACATACATTAAGATACTCTTAATCTACTCTGAAAATTCCATGAAGATCGCCCATCTGGAAATAGCGATGTAAGCGTTCAAGGTATAGCTCAACCCACCCCCATCCACGGCATGACCTCGCGCTCATTGCGTTCGTAAAAAAAGAGTATTAGTTTTTTGCAGGGTTCAAGTTTCTCGTAGTCTCGACAAGAGCCTTCTTTGTTGTTTCTTTTTAATTGGGCTGTTAGTGGTTTGGATATTCTCGCGAAGTTCTTAATAAATTTAAGATAGTAACCGAGAAAACCTAGGAAATGACTTTGCGATTTTTGAGCAATGGGAAACTTTTTACAGCCTCAATTTTTGAAAGGTTTTTTTTTTTTTTTTTTTTTTTATCCCATCCTGTGTGCCAATGTGTCCTAGGAACTTGGGTTCTTTTTTAGGAAGTGGCATTTTGAAGGTTTAATTTTTAGGTTTGTCTTCCTAAGTTTGGAGAAAATTGTTGAAATAGCATTTATGTGTTGTTGCAGTGATTTTGAAAAAATGATAATATCATCTAAATACACTAGACATACATATGTTTCCTATGGAGTCGCTTAAAACGTTATCCATCACAATTTGGAATGTGGCTGGAGCGTTTTTTAATCCGAAAGGCATACGGTTGAACTCGAATGTCCACTTTCCACAGAAAACGCAGTTTTAGGGATGTCTGCGGGACTCAATTGGATTTGATAGAATCCGCTGGCCAAGTATAGTGTTGTGAAATGAGATGCCATACCAACATTATCTAAAATTTCACTAATTTTTGGCATTGGGTATCTATCAGAAATTCTTTTTATACTTTGTTCCCAAAGGGAAAAAAGTATATTGGGTTTGTGCAATGTCCGTCTTGCTGTCCGTCCGTCTGTCCGTATGAACGCAATATTTTCGGCGCTATTAGAGCTAGAGACTTGAAATTTGGTACATATACTCATATATGTTCCCGAACTATAAAGTGTAAAAATTTTCCCGATCTGCCCACTAGGGCCGTGGCAAATCGGAAAACCCTTCCGCCCATAGGCAAGTTATCATACTAGATGATGAGCTAGAGAGTTGCAATTTGGAATGTATACTCGGGGTGACAACCCAAGTTCAAAAAGCTATGGCGGATATATCTACGCCCATTGATCGCGCGGCAAATCGGGAAAAACGTATCTTCTACACCGTTAAAGCTAGAAAGCTGAAATTTGGCATGCAAATTAATTTTATGTCAATGTAAATTAATTTTATGTCTACGCCCATTGGGGGCGTGGCAAATCGAACCTGAATATATAGTGATTTTTCAAATTGTGCTCATTGGAGGCGTGGCAAATCGAACCTGAATATATAGTGATTTTTCAAATTGTGCTTTATTTTGAACACTATTAACACTAGAGACTTGAAATTTGGCATGTATACTCGGATTGACAAACCAAGACCAGTAAGCTATGGTAGATATATCTACGCCCCCAGGGGGCAAAAGTTTATATCTCCTAAAGTTTTAGAGCTAGAAGCTTGAAAATTGGATGGTTGAGTTACTAATGTCATCCTTTATCGGTGACCCAATAATAAATTTTCAGCCTCTTTGGGGGCGTGGCATATCAAAAATACTCTGTAATTTTCGCATTTTTTGGCTCTTTCTAAGAACTGGCCAAAAATTGTGCGCCTACGCCCACTGGGGGCGTGGCAAATCGGCAAAGAAGTTTGTTGTGGCCAACTGCATAATACATGCTTAGTAATTGCTAAGATGGCAGAAAGCATTTTAACATAAATTTACAAATATTAATGAATTTAAAAAATAAAATTTATAAGTTTTCGATTAATAAACAAAAAATTTCCAGCGGGACTCGAACCCAGGTCATTTAAAATAACATGTAATAGTTAGCTAAACATAAATAAAGTCACAGCTGATGAGCTCATCAGCTGATCAGCACCTTGGTGCGAAACAAAACAATGTATACACACTTGGATGTACACTTACAAACAGCTGTTTACATATGCATACATACATATATGCATGCATAGAAAAACTGCTTGCCATGCAGCGTGGCAAATCGGAAAAGTTGTTATAGTTTTTGCTTAAATGCACAATTCATATGCGTATGTTTATAAATTATTATCAATTGGCAGCATGAATTTTATAATAAATATACAAATATAAGATTCACCTATGGGAACAAAGTATTTCGCAGTTAGTTGCGCCTAACTGCAACGTTCTTACTTGTTTCGTTAAGCTTTCTGAAATCAATAACGAGTCGCCATTTCTGTTGTATCCCTTTCTCTGTTTTCTTTGAAACAACCCATACGGGTGCGCTCCAAGGCGAAAAACTATTTCTGATTATTTTTTGATCAAGAAGTTCAGAGATTTATTTCTTTATTTCTTGTTTATGAATAAATGGCTGGCGATAAGCCTTAAAGTGGATTGTAATATTATCTGTAGTTGGGATCGAGTGTGTTATTTCGCTGGTTGGATGTCTTCTTTATAAAATATGTCTGAAAAGTCTGAGCAAATTTGGATGAGCTGTGATTTCTCCTCTTTATTTAGATTTTCCGTACTCAGAATGTTGTGTTTGTTGGTGCATTCACGAGGTTGTGGAGTTGGCTAAACTAGTTGTTGTTCAAAGGTTGTGTTGGTAAGGGATCTTTGAAAACAACTTGATCGATTCGAGGTTTGCAACACCTCTGGTAGCGGTGTATAATCCACCAGAAATGGTAACGTGTTTTCCTAGTGTTGTTATTGATAAATTGAAATCGCCGTCTGGCGTTTGGACTGGCAAAGAGCTACAGATTTCGTGGACGTGAATGGTAGTGTCGACTTTCGTGAGGATGGGTAAAGTCACAAGAGGTGTTACTAGCTGTCGGGTTTGTGAGTCAATTTTTGCACTTTGTTTTGTTAGTATGTCCTATACAAATTTTCCTTGATGGTATCCCAAACTAGGCTGGTGTTAGATAGTGTCAATCCCTCGTCAGCTCTTCCTATTATTCTATTACGAATAGCTCGGAGCACAAGTTGTTGATAAGGTGTTTGGTCCGTGCCCCTGATTCACATAATAATTTTCTCGACGTTCGTAATAAATTTGTCTAATGTTGATGCGGAACACCAAATGTTGGCAGTTCTTTTACAAAGGTTAAAATGTCCGTCGGAGTGAGTATTGTGGATATGTTTGTGGTAGAACTAACAGTTGGGATCAGTGGGACCGAGAATACACAAGAGATATATACAATTGTATATTTTCTAATTATTTTCTAATCCTTTTTAATAAGATAATGTCCAACTGTTGAAATTAAAGTCATATTTTATATATAATATAATATATATATATATATATATATATATATATATATATATATATATATATATAATATATATATATATATATATATATAAATATAATATATATATACATATATATATATATATATATATATTATATTATATATTATATATGTATATAGAACTAAAATATACAATTGTATGTTGTCTTATTATATGCGGTATTGGAAAGCTTTCAGTGGTGAGCTTTTGATCGGACGATATGTCTGAATGAATCTGATTGGTTATTGATCTCAGGCTTTTAAGCTTTTTGGCTGCTAAGGATAAATTTGCGGGTCAGGCGCTCTCACGCTTTTTGGGTGTTTAGGATAAAATTGCTGCTCAGGCGTTCTCACGCTTGGGGCTTGTAGCTGTCGGTTACACCTAGACTGTTTATGTAAATGTTATGCTATTGGCGGATATAGGGTGAATGAACCCGTTTATATGAAAGGAGGTCGATAAGCAAATTCAGAATGATAGTGATTTTCGTTCTCTGGCAGTCGTAGGTTTTTTTCTTCTGCTTGTAATATTGAGTCTTAAAATGTTCAAGCCGTTGAGCTTTCTCTTCACTATTTCTTGCGAAACTAATAGCAAATTGGAATCGTTTGTGATTTGACTCAACTTCCTGTGCTAGAGCCAAAGCTGATGGCAAATCCTTGGGTCTTGCTGAGAAGAGAATATTACTAGGAGACTCCTTTGTGTCTGAGATCAACTCTCTCAATGCATGTTCAAGCATGAACATGCCTCATAAATAAACATATTAAAAAAATAGGCAATAGTCTATAACCTGCGCTTTATCTGAAGCCAAGTAATAAACATGTCATCCCTTAGCTGCAGCGACCAACGCAGCAAGTAATAAAAATGTAACGTGAGACGTAAGAACGGCGTAGCGATCGAAAAAGGACACTTGACAAACATCTGTGCACTTGTGTGCATGGAATTAACTATCGCCTTCCAGTATTTCTATTGGAAGTATTTTTAAGGCACTAGGATTTTAAGAAATAAACAATTCAATTTTTGAATTCGGTAAATGTGGAGTGTTTCATTTCGACTCTCTAACAATGCATGTGCTCTGTACTTTTCATTAAGAGAAGCAGCTAGAGTGGAATCATATGTTATAATTACTTTATTTCTAAGCAGTGTCACTTTCTTTTCTATTTCCTCATTGTACTGGATTATTGCTAAGGTTCCCTGACGTAGAACGGACAATTAGATGGGGTGTTTATTATTATACGTAAAATCAAATCTGTTTATGATTGCTTTAAAATTTAGCGGTGTGTATTTTATTCCTAATTATACCCAGTGCCTGAAATGCTTAGAGGAGCTCCCTTCATAATTAAAAGAAATTTTATATGTAGGGTGTGTCTCGCGCTTTCCTTAAAAGTCTGGAACAGATTTTTATTATATCTAATGTTTCATCGTATCGAACACGTGGAACTATTTCCGCATCTTTATAAATAAATTCTTAAACTCGTTTCTAATTTCATTCACTTCTTTTATAACATATGAGTTTCATATAAAATTTCTGTTCTCTAGCTTTTGTTTTCTCGACGTTTATACGGACGGACAGACGGACAGTGCTAGATCAACTCATTCTGCCTGTTACATACATTTTCACAAAACCGTTATATTTGAATTCCCATATTCAATTGGTTATATGAATACTTGTATGTTAGTTACGCAGTACGAGTTTATTTTGTTTTTCGATAACTCATCCAAATCCAAAAATCGAAAATTCGTTTCCATTTGTTATTTGAGCATAACTTCTACACCGTTTGAGCTAGAGACTAAAATGTACATATTTAGATAGATATTATGGATGCGCAGAATTTGTAATTTTTGGATTTTTTGGATGAATGCCACGCGTCCCTCGCCGGCAATATGAAAAAGAAAAAAAAAAAAAAACACACACACATTTCAAGTACTAGAGACTTGAAATTTGATACATACACACATTGATATGCTATTAATATATTCCATTAAGATCATCCATTTAGGAATGGAGTTATAAGCGTCTAAAGTATAGTACGTTTTTCCTATACATAAATACAGATTTACACTATAAGTGTATACACACTGTCGTGCGCGCACATTAATCAATTTTCTGTGCATACATACAAAAGTCCGCAAGAATTGCAATTGAATTGTGAATTTTTCGATTGGTCAGAAGGCGTTCTAACAGTAACTTATTTAACTAACCGACGAACCTCCAGACGCTGTCGTCGGTGTTCACTCGAAGGCCAAGTGCCTTTTGTGCAACCAGAGGTTTTTCGTCCGGTGTTAGAGAGTTAAAGTAAAAACACTCCACATTTGCCAAATTAAAAATTGAACTATTTATTCCTTAAAATCCTAGTGCTTTCAAGGCTACAATTAATTCCATGCACACAAGTGCACAGATGTTTGTCAAGTATCCCTTTTCCATCGCTAAGCCGTTCTCACGTTACATATTACTTGCTGCGTTGGTCGCTGCAGTAAAGGGATAACATGTTTATTGCTTGGCTTCAGATAACGCGTAGGTTATCAACTATTGCCTATTTTTAATATATTTATTTATGAGGCATGTTCATGCTTGAACATCCGGTGTACGGGCCAAAGCCTCGTTCCAACTGCCAGAGTTAGGTGTTAGATTACTGGACTGCAGCAGGACAACCTTACTGCACTAGTTCGGTTAACTACGATATTGTTAGTGCTACTGTTACATGACCTTTCCGCAAAAAGAAAAACAAGACTAATGTTTTCTTTTCTGTGATATTTCTCTTTTTATACCCTGAACCCATTGAAAATGGGAAATAAGGGTATAATGGTTTTGTTATAAGTATGTAACAGGCAGAAGGAGGCGTGGCAGACCCAATAAAGTATATATATCCTTGATCAGGGTGACGAGAAAAGTTGATATAGCCATGTCCGTCTGTCTGTCTGTCCGTCTGTCCGTATGTTTGAACGCGTCGATTTCCGAAGATACAAAAGCTAGAGAGTTTCTTTTTGTGTTAGGTTCGTATATTGCACGCGCAGTACGAGTTTGTTTCAGAAATTCGATAACTTGTATATTTGCAAAGTTATCGATAAACGAATTTATCGGGAACCAGTTATACAATTCTAGCTAATTCATCTTTAGAGTTAGAGTCTCCAAGTCTTCTGCATATATATAGATACTAATTTAATACAATCTCGGTTTTTGTCAGATTTTGGATTCCGGTTCCCAATTCGCCCCACCATCCCCAAATGTGTAAAAAATGCATTTCAAATACTAGAGACATACAGTTTGATTTAGCATATAGATATGAATATCATAACCATAATCTCAAGATATCAATACGATTGTTCATATAGAAACAGAATTATTAATCATTAAAGTTTTCTCATCAAAACCCATGTGGCGCAGCAAGCAAGGCAGCGACTCAACAAGACGCATTGCGGGCGCACATACATACATACATACATACATACATACAAACATACATACATACATACATACATACATACATACATACATACATACATATGTACAATCGTACATACATATGTACATATTTGTGCATGTAAAGCTAATTGTAAAAAATTGTTATGATTTCTAAAATACCTAAAATGTTAAATAGAATATGTAGATCATAAGCTGAACTCTCATTACATTCCATTATATATTTTTAAAATTTTAAAACAATTAAAATAACAATGGAAATGCAAGCAACGTTGAGCAATGCAAATAAATTTTCGTACAAAAAATCTTGGGCCGTTTTCTATGTTGCTATGCGTGTGTATTCTAAGAATTGAATTGCTTTAGAATTGTCTTTGAATTGTATTTGTATTTTCAGCCACTGCTTTAGTGTTTCTTTCGTATATGGCGAATTTCATTCGTTTTCGCTACTGTGCCCTTTAAGTGAGCCGTGGTGTAGATGGCTAGACAGATGCAAAGAATGTTAGAATGTCGAAGGTTCTAGCCTTGCCTAAGCGTTCAAAGTATAGCCCAAGCCACCTCCAAGCCACGACAGCAACTGCGCGATTAGCACAGCGCATGCTTATACGTGCGTAAAGAAGAAGAGTATCACTTTTTTGCAGGGTTCAGGGTATCTCGTAGTCGAGTCGTCTCGACTAGAGCTTTCTTACTTGTTGAACTTGCATTTATGCGATAATACAAAAAATCGCGATGCAATTATCTAAGTCAATAATAAAAAAAAAAACAACTTTTTATACCCTGAGCCCATTAAAAATGGGAAATCAGGGTATAATGGTTTTGTTAAAAGTATGTAACAGGCAGAAGGAGGCGTGGCAGACCCCACAAAGTATATATATTCTTGATCAGGGTGATGAGAAAAGTTGATATAGCCATGTGCGTCTGTCCGTCCGTCCGTCCATCCGTATGTATGAACGCGTCGATTTCCGAAGATACAAAAGCTAGAGAGTTCATTCTTTTTGTATTAGGTCCGTATATTGCGCGCGCAGTACGAGTTTGTTTCAGAAATTCGTTAACTTGTATATTTGCAAAGTTATCGATAAACGAATTTATCGGGGACCAGTTATAAAATTCTAGCAAATTCATCTTTAGAGATAGAGTCTCCAAGTCTTCTGCATATATATAGATACTAATTTAATACAATTTAGATTTTTGTCAGATTTTGGATTCCGGTCCCCACTTCGCCCCACCACCCCCAAATATGAAAAAAATGCATTTCAAATACTAGAGACATGCAGTTTGGTTTAGCATATAGATATGAATATCATAATCATAATCTGAAGATATCAATACGATTGTCCATCTAGAAACAGAATTATTAATCATCAAAGTTTTCTCATCAAAACCCATGCGGCGCAGCAGCAAAACAGCGAGACAGCAAGACGCTTGCAATTCTTGGAATATTATTCGTTCGAAGAAGGGCTCAGGGGATTTCGTAGTCGGGCAGTTCGACTACAGCTTTCTTACTTGTTTTTAAATGGGAATCTATTTTAATTTCATTAATTTATATATAAAAATAAAAACAAAATATTAAATACGTAATAAATAATTCAACAAGAACAAATATAATTCAATAATAACAGTGTCAATAATGTGTTAAAAGTAACTGTATTTTACCGCTGTCTGTTCATATTCTCTGCATCTAGCACATGTTCTTTTAAATTTGTTGTCAATTGGTTGACAATTTTCGCTAGTTATGAGTATAATAACACATTCAATATTTTTTAAATATGCCTGGAAAGCGATTGAGCTTTGAGATGGTGCAGCTCATCTATTACATGGGCAAATCCGTTGATGGACATGTTTTCTGTGCCTAGGAGAACGGTTTTTAATGTGATAAACCGGGCCGAAAAAGAAAACAGGCTACATTCAAAGACGGGAGGAGGGCCGAAAGGAAAGAAATCTAAACAAAAATAGAGAGTAATTCTAAGAAAAGTGAACGCTAATCAGCATATTTCTTCCAGAAGTCTTGCCAAAGAGGTGAAAAAAGAATGTGACATCGATGTCTCACATGAAACGGTTCGCAAAGTCCTCCACGGAAAAAGACTTTGGTAGCAAAAAATAATGCAATTTCATAATGATGGGCCTTCTAGGGTATGACGCAAGCCATTAACTGCGCTTGAAAACAAAAATATAATTCCGACTGTAAAGTTTGGTAAACTTTCTGTTTTTATATGGGCGTATATATATATTGAAAACACAATGAATGCCGAGCAGTACCTTCAAATTTTAAAATCAAATTTGCAAATAAGTGCGGTCAGATTCGGCTGCATGAGCAACAAAAAGTCAAGATTAAATTCGATCAGGATAACGATACCAAACATAAAGAGATGAATGTCCGCACTTGGCTGTTTATAACTGTGGCAAGGTAATTGATACGCGCCCACAGAGTCCAGATCTTAATCCGATTGAACATGTGTGGGCATAGTTAAATAAAAAAGTTGAAAAAACTAATCGTAAGAGCCATGTAAAATCGGTTATAATTGAGGAATGGGAGAAAATCCCTCTAGATTTTGTTCAAAAATTAATTTTTTCCATAAAAAACGCCTCCAACATGTTTTGAATGTAGTTTAGATTTAATTTTAAGTTAGGATGTATAGAATTTAAGTGTGCCAACTCATTATTGACAGACTGTATAAAAATGGTGTAGAACCTACGCTTAAAAACGAATAAAACAAACGAATTTTCAAATTTTATTATCAAATTTTATCAAATAAATAAACTCCTACTACGTTCATGAGAAATTTCAGCTCTCTAGCATTTGTAGTTTCCGAAATTTCGACGTTCATACGGACGGACGGACAGACAGACGGACAGATAGACGGACAGACAGACGGACAGATAGACGGATGGACAGACGGACAGGGCTAGATCAACTTATTTTTTTATGCTGATCAAGAATATATATATATACTTTATGGGGTCTGCGACGTTTCCTTCTGCCTGTTACAAACATTTAACAATCCCTTTATACCCTGATTTCCCATTTCAATGGGTTCAGGGCATAAAAATAAAATAAGATATGCATTTAAATATATGTATTTTGAGTCCGACTCGACATCGCTAGCATAATATTTTGAACCGTCAATGGTTTCACTACAATTAAATAAGGGGTTTTCTAAGAGGTTAATAACTGCTGGAGATCTAAATATTATCTCCAGCAGTTATTAACCTCTTAGAAAACCCTCTGTTGCCAAAAAGGGAAAAAGAGTCTATTGGGTTTGTGCAATGTCCGTTTTGCTGTCCGTTTTGCTGTCCGTCTGTCTGTCCGTATGAACGCAATATTTTTCGGCGCTATTATATGCAAATTTGAAGTCTTTAGCTAAAACGGTGTAGAAGTAATGCTCAAGAAACGTAAAAAAGGAAACGAATTCGGAAATGGGATGAGTTATCGAAAAAACAACATAAACTCGTACTGCGTAACATACGAGTGTTCATGTGATTTAATTTCAGCTCTCTAGCTTTTGAAGTTTCCGAAATCTCGACGTTCATACGGACGGACGGACAGGGCTCAATCAACTTATTATTTTATGCTGATCAAGAATATATATACTTTATGGGTCTGCGACGTCTCCTTCTGCCTCTTACATCCATTTTCACAAAACCATTATACTCTGCATTCCCATTTTTAATGGGAACCATAAAGTATATATTCTTGATCAGGGTGACGAGAAAAGTTGATATAGCCCTGTCCGTCCGTCCGTATGTTCGTCCGTCCGTATGTATGAACGCGTAGATTCCGGAAGATACAAGAGCTAGAGAGTTCATTCTTTTTGTGTTAGGTCCGTATATAGCGTGCGCAGTACGAGTTTGTTTCATAAATTCGATAACTTGTATATTTGCAAAGTTATCGATAAACGATTTATCGGGAACCAGTTATAAAATTCT
Organism: Drosophila buzzatii; assembly: GCA_035045845.1. NCBI lineage: Eukaryota > Metazoa > Arthropoda > Insecta > Diptera > Drosophilidae > Drosophila > Drosophila buzzatii. Next base: position 95,561 of record JAWNOS010000412.1, on the reverse strand, counting down.
AGCTAATTCATCTTTAGAGTTAGATTCTCCAAGTCTTCTGCATATTATTATTATTATTATTAAGAAGTTACAGTTAGTGTGAAATTAACTCTAACTTAAGACTAAGCACTGGCAGCAGGGGCCTTCGGCTGGATGGTGTAGTATATTGTGTATATATAATATTTTTTGATTGGTATGTACAGATTTTGTTTTACGTATAGTAGCATTATTTCTATATTTACATTTCATTTTGTTTTTATGGAATCTTTTCAAATGAGGGGGAATGTTTTTGATTTTTTAAGAAATTCAATTATCTTAGGGATGTTAATTTCGGTTGGGTTTGCGAGGATTGATAAGGGGCAGGTGTTTTGGAAGATTTGAGTATGCAGGTTAGAGGTTGCAGGGCAGTCGCAGAGAATGTGTTTTATATTAATGTTTGTGGTTGTGTGACAGTTGGGGCAAGGTAGGGTGTTGTCTTCTGCATATATAGATACTAATTTAATACAATTTCGCTTTTGTCAGATTTTGGATTCCGGTCCCCAATTCGCCCCACCACCACCAAATATGAAAAAAATGCATTTCAAATACTAGAGACATTCAGTTTGGTTTAGCATATAGATATGAATATCATCATCATAATCTGAAGATATCAATACGATTGTCCATCTAGAAACAGAATCGACAAAGTTTTCTCATCAAAACCCATGCGGCGCATGCATACAACCCTAGATCAGCGCCTATGTGTGCGCGTGTTTTGCATGCGTGCAGAAACCAATCGAATAATTCTTGGAATATTATTCGTTCGAAGATGGGCTCAGGGGATTTCATAGTCGAGCAGTCTCGACTACAGCTTTCTTACTTTTTTTTTTTTTTTGAATGTAGGTGGATATCAGGGATTCCTATTTACTGAAGATGTTATTAGTAGCCAATTATTAATAGCCAATTGAAGTTTGCCACAGCTCGATGACATTTCGACCAATTTTCATACTCTGTTCCCAAAGGGAAAAAGAGTATATTGTGTTTGTTCAATGTCGCAATATTAAAACTTGAAATTTGGAACATATACTCATATATGCTGCCGAATTATTCAAAATTGTATGGTTTAGTTACTAATTGATAACCCAAAAATAATTTTTCAGCCTGTTCGCGGGCACGGGGCGTGGCACATCGAAAAATACTTTGTAATTTTCGTATTTTTGGAATGTAAGCAACCAAATATTGCATATATGTTAGCCGCAGCTCTTTCTAAGAACTGACCGAAAATTATGCGTTTACGCCCACTGGGGCGTGGCAAATCGGCCCAGAAGTTTGTTGTGGCCAACTGCATAATCCATGCATACATAGAGCTTAGTAGTATAAATATAAAAATATTAATGAATTTAAAAAAGAAAATATATAACTTTTCGATTAATAAGCAAAACGTTTGCAGCGGAACTCGAACCCATGTCATTTTAAAATAAAATGTGATCGTTAGCTAAACCTAAATAAATTCACAGCTGCTCACCAGCAGCTTGTGACAAAACAAAACAATAAATCGCAATTTTTGGAATATGTATACACGAACAAACATCTGTGTACACATACATACATATATGCATGTATAAAAAAATTGCTTGCCACGCAGCGTGGCAAATCGGAGAAGCAGTTTCTAGTGCTTAAATGCACAATTCATATGCGTATGTTTATATGTAAATACCTTATTATCAAGGCGCTTGCAGCAAACATTTTATAATAAATATAATAATATAAAATACACAAATAAACAAGTAAGAAAGCTGTAGTCGAGACTGGTCGACTACGAAATTCCCTGAGCTCTTCTTCAAACGAATAATATTCCAAGAATTATTCGATTGGTTTCTGCACGCAAAAAAAACTGTGCATGCAAATCCACGAGCACACTGATCTACACTTGTAGGCATGCATGTATGTGAGCATTGCAGGCGGCTTGCTGTCTCGCTGCCTTTGTTGCTGCGCCACATGGGTTTTGATGAGAAAACTTTATAGACTAATAATTCTGTTTCTAGATGGACAATCATATTGGTATGTTCAGATTAAGATTATGATATTCATATCTATATTCCAAACCAAACTTTATGTCTCTAGTATTTGAAATGCATTTTTTACACATTTGGGGGTGGTGGGGCGAGTTGGGGGCCGGAATTCAAAATCAGACAAAAGCGAAATTGTATTAAATTAGTATCTATATATATGCAGAAGACCTGGAGACTCTAACTCTAAAGATGAATTAGCTAGAATTTTATAACTGGTTCCCGATAAGTTCGTTTATCGATAACTTTGCAAATATACAAGTTATCGAATTTCTGAAACAAACTCGTACTCTGCGTGCAATATTAGGACCTAACACAAAAACAAGTAAGAACGTTGCAGTTAGGCGCAACTAACTGCGAAATACTTTGTTCCCATAGGTGCATCTTATTTATTTAATGAACATTTAATTAACGAAATATTTCGGCAATTAGAAAACGTACATGGGAAGCGACAAATGTTTTTCCTATACATATGTACATACAGATTTACACATGTACACACTATATGAGTATACACCCAATTTTCTATGTATGCATACAAAAGTTTGCATGCCAGAATATTCTAAGAATTGTGAATTTTTCGATCGTTACTTTAGTTTTGTCAAAATGCGCTCTAGCAATGGCTTATTTGGTTTTAGTTATCAATGCCCACATCAGGGCAGTGGTGCTGGTAGTAAGTGCTATGAAAGCTATACTTAGGTGCGTGGGTTCGAATCCCGCAAAAAACATTTTTTCAAAAATTATTATTTTTTATTTTTTTTATATTTGTATATTTATTATAAAAGGCATGCTGCCAATTGATAATAATTTATAAACATACGCATATGAATTGTGCATTTAAGCAAAAACTAAAACAACTTTTCTGATTTGCCACGCTGCTTGGCAAGCAATTTTTCTATACATGCATATATGTATGCATGTGTAAACAGCTGTTTGTAAGTGTATACACATCAAAGTGTGTATACATATTCCATGAATTGCGATTGTATTGTTTTGTGTCGTCACAAACTGCTGATCAGCTGTGAATTTATTTAGGTTTAGCTAACGATTAGATGTTATTTTTAAATGACCTGGGTTCGAATCCCGCTGGAAACTTTTTGTTTATTAATCGAAAACTTATTAATTTTATTTTTTAAATTCGTTAATATTTTTATATTTATGTTAAAATGCTTTCTGCCATCTTAGCAATTACTACTGAGCTATTATAAGCATGTAATATGCAGTTGGCTACAACAAACTTCTTTGCCGATTTGCCACGCGCCCAGTGGGCGGAGATGCATAAGACTGCAAAATTTTGTTGCTTACACTCCAAAAATACGAAAACTACAGGGTATTTTTCGATATGCCACGCCCACAAAGAGGCTGAAAAATTATTTTGAGTTATCGATAGAGGAGGACATTAATAACTGAACCATCCAATTTTCAAGCTTCTAGCTCTTAAACTGTAGGAGATGTAAACTTTCACGGTTTGCCACGACCCCTGTGGGCGTAGATATATGTATCTACCATAGCTTATTGATCTTGGGCTGTCAACCCGAGTATACATGCCAAATTGCTAGTCTCTAGTGTCAACAGTGTTCAAAACATAGCACAATTTGAAAAATCACTAAATATTCAAGCCCGATTTGCCACGCCCCCAATGGGCGTAGACATATAACTTTTTGATCGATCTTCTTAGAATCATAACATTAACTTACATGCCAAATTTCAGCGTTCTAGCTTCAACGTTGTAGAAGATACGTATTTCCCGATTTGCCACGCACCCAATAGGCGTAGATATATTCGCCATAGCTTTTTGAACTTGGGTTGTCACCCCGAGTATACATTCCAAATTGCAACACTCCAGCTCATCATCTAGTATGATAACTTGCCTATGGGCGGAAGACTTTTCCGATTTGCCACGCCCCTAGTGGGCGGATCGGGGAAATTTTTACACTTTATAATTCGGGAGCATATATGAGTATATGTTCCAAATTTCGAGTCACTTGCTCTAATAGAGCCGAAAAATATTGCGTTCATACGGACAGACGGACGGACAGCAAGACGGACATTGCACAAACCCAATATACTATTTATACTTTGTTCCCAAACTTTTGTATTCTGGCATGCAAACTTTTGTATGCATACATAGAAAATTGTGTGTATACTCGTATAGTGTGTACATGGGTAAATCTGTATGTATGTATAGAAAAAACGTTTGTTGCTTGCCATGTACGTTTTCTAATTGCCGAAATATTTCGTTAATTAAATGTTTATTAAATAAATAAGATGCACCTATGGGAACAAAGTATTTCGCAGTTAGTTGCACCTAACTGCAACGTTCTTACTTGTTTCCCTTTGGGAACAATGTATAAAAAGTCGATAGTTTTAACCACATCTCTCCCTGTTAGAGAGTCGAAAGAAAACACTCCACATTTACCGAATTCAAAAATTGAACTGTTTATTTCTTAAAATCCTAGTGCTTATATACCTTAAAAATACTTCCAGGCACTGGAAGGCGATAATTAATTCCATGCACACAAGTGCACAGATGTTTGTCAAGTGTCCCTTTTCGATCGCTAAGCCGTTCTCACGGCTCACGTTACATTTTTATTACTTGCTGCGTTGGTCGCTGCAGCTAAGGGATGACATGTTTATTACTTGGCTTCAGATAACGCGCAGGTTATCGACTATTGCCTATTTTTTAATATGTTTATTTATGAGGCATGTTCATGCTTGAACATACTGCCAGGGGCCTAAGATTGGTGGCTGAAAAATTTTAATTTTATGTTTGGTAACGCGCAGGTTATCCGTAATGTTTAATTTAACATATTTTGCTTGTGGCTGTAAATTTTAAATTTTTAGTATTTTTATTTTAATGTTAATAATGTTGTGTCGCATGTTCATGCTTGAACATACTGCCAGGGGGGCCCAAAATTTGTGTGCGCTCAGAACTGCCCTCCTGATGATTGTCCACTCGTCTCTGAAGTGGCTTCTGTGTGATTGAGGAGAGTCCTGTCATCTTCCCGAAGGTTCCTATCATCTTTGTCTTCCTTCATGCGGACCCTCCATTGCTACAAATTCTCTTTTCTGAATTTGAGCAATTTTTTTTTTTTTAGTTGTCCTATTTGGACTTTTTATATTTGTCCTTTTTGGACTTATTAAAGTTGTCCTCTTTGGACTTGTAGTCGTCCTATTTGGACTTAAAGTTGTCCGTTCCCTTTTTATTTTTGGGATACGGACTTATCCAGCACTACAAATTCTCTTGTTTGAATTTGAGTAATACATTTATATATTATCTGCCTCTTACCTCTGGTGGGGGAGAACAGAAATATATTAAATGTTTTATCTTAAGCTGAGGTTTTTATAAAAACTCACAGCATTAAGACGCTGGTTCCTTCTCTGTGTCTCTTACCACTGGTGGGGGAAAACAACAGAGAAGGCTCGAAGGACCAAAATGTTATCCTCCGAGTTGTATTTTTTTTTTTTTTTTTTTTGAGCCCAAAAATGGAACCCTGAACTCTTTGAGTTCAGATTGAACTCTGGTCCCGTTGGATTCCAAAATTGAACTGTTGTCCCTTTGGATTCCAAAATTGAACTGTTTATTTCTTAAAATCCTAGTGCTTATATACCTTAAAAATACTTCCAGGCACTGGAAGGCGATAATTAATTCCATGCACACAAGTGCACAGATGTTTGTCAAGTGTCCCTTTTCGATCGCTAAGCCGTTCTCACGGCTCACGTTACATTTTTATTACTTGCTGCGTTGGTCGCTGCAGCTAAGGGATGACATGTTTATTACTTGGCTTCAGATAACGCGCAGGTTATCGACTATTGCCTATTTTTTAATATGTTTATTTATGAGGCATGTTCATGCTTGAACACTCCCCGTCCTAACAAATTTGCAAAAAACCTGTTTCAATAATTTGAGACTTGTGGTTCCCTCATTCAAGAGGATTTGTTCATAACATAAGTTCTTATAATATAAATTATATAATGGAAAAGACATGCCGTAAATATGATAATATGTGATAAGCTTAACCTTACCACTCGCGACATATATATGAGAGATATATATATTTATTTAATTTTTTAAATTTTAGCCAAAAATAAAGATGAACATCGCGCAACGCAACTCCTAAGAAATATGATGACCCAAACTTTTGTATTTCCTGTAGCCTCAACTATTGGATTGACAAAAGTACCTGAAGAACCCTTGCCGCTTTTAAAGGTAACAATAAAAATGTATATTAAAAAATACTATTCAAAAAAATGATCTACTTTGTATTAACAGGACACGCCTGACTCTCAAACAAATATTAATGTTAAAATATGTAGAAGGAAGCAAAGTTTTCCAACTAAATCAGATTTTACGGAATCTCCTCGGGGGGTTGTTGACACATACATCCATTCAGAAACTGCATCGAATGCAGATGAAATAAAAGATAAAAAGGTATAGTAAAACAAGTAGTAACATGAAATAAATGCTTTATGATATAATACTTGTAGAGTCTAAAATGTACCAGTACAACATCTTTATCTACTTCTCAAAAGGATATGTCTTGTTCTAATTGTGGTACATTGACAACAACAATTTGGAGACGTAGTGTGAGAGGAGAAATGGTTTGTAACGCTTGTGGATTATACTTTAAACTTCATGGCGTCAATAGACCACATTCTATGAGACGTGACACTATTCACACAAGGCGCAGGCGTCCAAAAGAATGCGAAAAATCAAAAAAAAGTAAGCAGCGACATATATACAGAATAAGTGTTCCTTGTTCTTTATTTTATTAAACCCTGAACCCGTTGGGTGGCAAAGTGTCAATTTACTTCTGTCAAACTATAATAGCTAGAGACATCATATTTTGAAAGGTCTCCTAATCTTTTGCATGCTTATAGATAATAATTTCATAAAATTTTGATTTATGTTAGATTTTGTATACTATCCCCCAGTTCGTTTAATATGAAAGTATGTTTAGGAAAGTCCATCTAGAAGAATAATTATTGGTCAATTAAGTTCCCATAACATAGCCCATATGTAAGTAAACCAGTGTTGCCAATTTTTCTTGATCAAAAAGATTTGACAAAAAAGCTGAAGTTCGTTGGTTTTTTTTATACCCTGAGCCCATTTAAAATGGGAAATCAGGGTATAATGGTTTTGTTAAAAGTATGTAACAGGCAGAAAGAGGCGTGGCAGACCCCATAAAGTATATATATTCTTGATCAGGTTGACAGGAAAAGTTGATATAGCCATGTCCGTCCGTCCGTCCGTCCGTCCGTATGTATAAACGCGTCGATTTTCGAAGATACAAGAGCTAGAGAGTTCTTTCTTTTTGTGTTAGACTCGTATATTACACGCGCAGTACGAATTTGTTTCAGAAATTCGATAACTTATATATTTATAAAGTTATCGATAAAACACTTTATCGGGAATCAGTTGTAAAATTATATCTGGTTCATCTTTAGAGTTAGAGTCTCCAAATCTTCTGCATATATATAGATACTAATTTATTACAATTTCGGTTTTTGTCAGATTTTGGATTCCGGTCCCCCACACCCCATGTGTATAAAATGTATTTCAAATACTAGAGACATAGAGTTTGGCATATAGATATTAATGTCATGATCATAACCTGAACGTTTGCATGCGATGTTCCGTCTAGAAACAGAATTATGAATAAAAGAAGTTATGGCAGCAAAACCCACGCGGCCCAGCAAGAGAGGCAGCGAGACCGCCTGCAATGCTTACACACATACAGGCATACAAGCAAAGATCAGCGTGTGTGTGTGCTCGTGTTTTTGCATGTATAGTTTCTTACACATGGAGAATCAAAACGAAGCATTCTTGGAATAGTCTAGCAGTCTCGACTACAGCTTTCTTACTTATTTTTTTAGACTCTGTTCCGTAAAAGGGAAAAAGAGTCTATTGGGTTTGTGCAATGTCCGTTTTGCTGTCCGTCCGTATGAACGCAATATTTTTCGGCGCTATTAGAGCTAGAGACTTGAAATTTGGAACATATTCTCCTATATACTCCCGAATTGTAAAGTGTAAAAATTTTCCCGATCCGCCCACTATCGGCGTAGCAAATCGGATAATTTCCGCCCATAGGCCAGAAATCATACTAGATGATAAGCTAGTGAGTTGCCATTTGGAATGAATACTCGCAGTTATGATTCCATGAAGATCGATCAAAAAGTTTTGTCTACGCCCATTGGGGGCGTGACAAATCTGACCTGAATATATAGGGATTTTTCAAATTGTGGTATATTTTGAACACTATTAACACTAGAGACTTGAAATTTGGCATGTATACTCTGGTTGACAACCCAAGGCCAATAAGATATGGTAGATATATGGAGTGTAAGCAACCAAATTTTGCAGTTATGTTAGCCTCGGCTCTTTCTAGGAACTGGTCAAAAATTGTGCGCCTACGACCACTGCACAGTGGCAGATTTGAAGAAAATAGCGGCATAAACTAAAAAAAAATTGAAAATACAAAAATTTTAATTATTCATGCACTTTGGCCTTCTGGCGACCCTGCAAAATCTGCTGTTTGTGCACGTGGTTTTTGTGTTGATTTTGCTCAAAAGCTTGTTTAACTTTTAATGATCTATAATTCGCTTAATAAAATAGCTAGAGGTATTGCTAAATATGGAAAACATAGTTCAAGGTATATTGATCATTGTGTTAATACCAAAGAATTTGTACTTGTGTGTTTTGTCTTTCGTTTCGTTTGTTATTGTTGGTATTTTTTGTAGAAGAAACTTAACATCAACGTTCTGTGATTTGTGGCCTAAATGTTACCTGCTTCTCGCTGCTACTTGAAAGTAAGAATGCTATTATTTTCCGTTAAATGTTCTTAAGATGACGCCATATTTGCTGATATTGCATTCAAGGTAGAGTTCAGTCACACGGATTTGCTTCAAATTTAGATGATAATAGGCGCACAAATGAAGCGCTTTCTAAGTGGGTGTTTGAAAAGTTAAATGGAAATCTGAAGGCAACTAATAAACTTGAAACAAAGAAAAAAAATTTCGAACTTTGTCGCATATATATGCAAGTACATGCCAAAATGCCAAAGAAAAATAGAAAAATTCAAAGAAAAACACCAACGTTGATAAAAAATGACAATACATATTGAAAGAGCTGCTGTGATAGAATGTTCCATAGGTCGTCCACGGCTGACTTATGATGAAGGCAGTAGTCGTTTAAAACGAAAGATAGCTTCAGATATCACGAGTAGTCAAGGGAACAATACATCAATGCTGTTTCATGCAACTACCATATGCGCCAAGCAATCAAAATTTGAAAGCGTAACCGATATGAAGTTAATCGTCGCCTATGGCTTTGATGGATCGACTGGACACAGTTTATACAAGCAACAATTTGAAGAAAAGGTGCAGGACACGCTTGACCAATCTCTATTTGTCACATCAATAATCCCTATAAAGTTATTAGATTCTTTGGGGAGAGTTTTATGGATGAATTCTAAAACTTAATCAGTGAGATTTTGTAGACCACTGAAAATTGAATTCATTAAGGAGAGCAAAGAACATATTTTAGCAGAAAACAATAGGTTGAAGGACAAAATTGAAAACAGTCGCATTAATTAGATGTGTTTCACTGAGCAATTGATTCATCAAATCCCCTACTTTCAAGTTAATATTTTTGTGGATAAATACAACAACCACAGTTATAAAAAAAAAAAAAAAAATTTGCCGTCAAAAGTACTCGAAGTTCTCGCTAAACCTAATGTGAAAACTGATGACGAAAATGTCGCCTTAATAGATAACGATTCGGGTTCGGATTATAAACCCTTATATGCATATTCATATGAGCTCGAAACAGAAGAATATTAAATAAAAGCTATATTTTAAGTAAAAAATTAATTTTTTTTTTATATGAGTTATATGGGCGGTATGAGTGGGCGTGGCATGATACGTTTGAAACTTTTTCCAATTTTTCTATATATAAATAAAATCTCGTGTACCAAATTTAAAGTCCTTACAGACAGTATTTAAATTTATGCCGCTATTTTCTTCAAATCTGCCTAATGAATTTAAAAAATAAAATTTATAAGTTTTCGATTAACAACCAAAAAGTTTCCAGCGGGATTCGAACCCAGGTTATCTTAAAATAACATATAATCGTTAGCTAAGCCTAAATAAATTCACAGCTGTCACCAAAAAACAAAACAATACAATCGCAATTTTTGTAATATGTATACGCACTTGGATATGTATACACGTAACAACATCTGTGTACACATACATACATATATGTATTCATGGAAAAATTGAAAAAAAGCAGTTTCTAGTGCTTAAATGCATAATTCATATGCGTATGTTTATAAATATCTTATTATCAATTGGCGCTGGCAAAGAATAATAAGAATAATAAATATAATAATATAAAATACACAAATATAAAGAAAATAAAAAAATAATAATATTTGGAAAAAATGTTTTATGCGGGATTCGAACCCACGCACCTAAGTTTAAATTGCATATCACCACTAACCATACAACACATAGACTGGACAACTAGAACAAAATTTTTTCACGCATGAAAATATGAGCGAATTGCCGCCTGTTAGAGAGTCGTAAGAAAACACTCCACATTTACCGAATTCAAAAATTGAACTGTTTATTTCTTAAAATCCTAGTGCTTATATACCTTAAAAATACTTCCAGGCACTGGAAGGCGATAATTAATTCCATGCACACAAGTGCACAGATGTTTATCAAGTGTCCCTTTTCGATCGCTAAGCCGTTCTCACGGCTCACGTTACATTTTTATTACTTGCTGCGTTGGTCGCTGCAGCTAAGGGATGACATGTTTATTACTTGGCTTCAGATAACGCGCAGTTTATCGACTATTGCCTATTTTTTAATATGTTTATTTATGAGGCATGTTCATGCTTGAACACCGCCCAACTTCGTATTTGTTCGGTTTGGGCAATTCGAGCTCGGGCAGTCAAAATTTGAAACGACGTATTCATTACGCTGCCAGCGTTCGACCGGCACGGTCATATTTTCATATGAGCACATCCTATGTGCTATTTTTCTTTACTCTCCCTCTCTCTTTTTTCTCTCTCTCTCTCTCTTTCTATGCGAGCATAAGCCAGCAGCTCACAAAAATTGAAATTTGTTCGCGACTGGCAATTCGCGACGATCCTATCTGCCCTTCTTAGTAAGAGAATGCCGAACTCTTAAACGGCTTTGCCATGCTCATGCAAAATTTTAGTGTTTTCATGATCATTTTTGGAAAGGGTATGAAAGCGCTGATGTGCATCAGTATAATTTTTTTTGCGATGAGCATGCACCCACACATTTACAATATCTTGCTACATGTATGAGCATTTATGTGACTGTGTGCGAAACTATTGCTGCCTGTGGCGATTGTAGGGCCCAACATTTGCAGTTTGTTTTCTTGCTATCTGCGCGATCCAGTAGTTTGTCTATTTTGTATGGTTTGAATTGTAGAGTGACTGTCAAATGAGCCTTTACGGCTTGCAGCAGTCATTTTGGCAATCATGAGTACATGGCGTATTCTGACATTTGTCAATACATACATATGAATTTCCAGATCCACTGAAATCGTTTATAGCCCGTTCAAAAATATTTTGGTGGCTATGTTACTAAATTAATTATAGCCATTTTTATTTATTAAACATGTATAAGAATAAATGCATATGTATGCATATAAACATTAATGCCATATGAATGGAGGAAGTAGATTTGACAGTCTACAAGGTCGAATAAATCTAAGACCGTTCTCACAATTCTAAGGCCGTAGTCCACAAGAAAAACAAACTGCAAATGTTGGGCCCTACAATTGCCACAGACAGCAATAGTTTCGCACACAGTCACATAAATGCTCATACATGTAGCAAGATATTGTATTGCAGAGAGAGGGAGAGTAAAGAAAAAAAGCACATAGGATGTGCTCATATGAAAATATGACCGTGCCGGTCGAACGCTGGCAGCGTAATGAATACGTCGTTTCAAATTTTGACTGCCCGAGCTCGAATTGCCCAAACCGAACAAATACGAATTTGGGCGGCAATTCGCTCATATTGTCATGCGTGAAAAAATTTTGTTCTAGTTGTCCAGTCTATGTGTTGTATGGTTAGTGATATCACTTATCACCATTGCCACTGCCATCGCATAAACTCTTTTAACCAAAACAAAATAAACCATTACTAGAGCACCTTTTGAAAAAACTAAAGTGACGATCGAAAAAATCACAATTCATTCACAATTCATAGAAATTTCAGCATACAAACTTTTGTATGCATACATAGAAAATCGTGTGTATACTCGTATAGTGTGTACATGTGTAAATCTGTATGTATGTATAGGAAAAACGTTTGTTGCTTGCCATGTACGTTTGCTAATACTAAATATTTCGTTTATTAAATGTTTATAAAGTAAATAAAATGCATCTATGGGAACAGAGTATCTCGGAGTTAGCTGCGCCTAACTGCAACGTACTTACTTGTTTCGAATGAATTCGTGAATCGTAGCACCTTTTATACTCTGAACCCATTGAAAATGGGAAATCAGGATATAAAGGTTTGTTAAACATATATAATATAACAGGCAGAAGGAGACATCGCAGACCCCATAAAGTATATATATTCTTGATCAGCACAAAAAATAAGTTGATTGAGCCCTGTTCGTCTGTCCGTATGTTCGTCCGTCCGTATGTATGAACGCGTAGATTCCGGAAGATACAAGAGCTAGAGAGTTCATTCTTTTTGTGTTAGGCCCGTATATAGCGTGCGCAGTACGAGTTTGTTTCATAAATTCGATAACTTGTATATTTGCAAAGTTATCGATAAACGATTTATCGGGAATCAGTTATAAAATTCTAGCTAATTCATCTTTAGAGTTAGATTCTCCAAGTCTTCTGCATATATAGATACCAATTTAATACAATTTCGCTTTTGTCAGATTTTGGATTCCGGTCCCCAATTCGCCCCACCACCACCAAATATGAAAAAAATGCATTTCAAATACTAGAGACATTCAGTTTGGTTTAGCATATAGATATGAATATCATCACCATAATCTGAAGATATCAATACGATTGTCCATCTAGAAACAGAATCGACAAAGTTTTCTCATCAAAACCCATGCGGCGCAGCAGCAAAGCAGCGAGATAGCAAGACGCTTGCAATTCTAACACATACACATACATGCATACAACCGTAGATCAGCGCCTATGTGTGCGCGTGTTTTGCATGCGTGCAGAAACGAATCGAATAATTCTTGGAATATTATTCGTTCGAAGATGGGCTCAGGGGATTTCATAGTCGAGCAGTCTCGACTACAGCTTTCTTACTTTTTTTTTTTTTTTTGAATGTAGGTGGATATCAGGGATTCCTATTTACTGAAGATGTTATTAGTAGCCAATTATTAATAGCCAATTGAAGTTTGCCACAGCTCGATGACATTTCGACCAATTTTCATACTCTGTTCCCAAAGGGAAAAAGAATATATTGTGTTTGTTCAATGTCGCAATATTAAAACTTGAAATTTGGAACATATACTCATATATGCTGCCGAATTATTCAAAATTGTATGGTTTAGTTACTAATTGATAACCCAAAAATAATTTTTCAGCCTGTTCGCGGGCACGGGGCGTGGCACATCGAAAAATACTTTGTAATTTTCGTATTTTTGGAATGTAAGCAACAAAATTTTGCATATATGTTAGCCGCAGCTCTTTCTAAAAACTGACCGAAAATTATGCGTTTACGCCCACTGGGGCGTGGCAAATCGGCCCAGAAGTTTGTTGTGGCCAACTGCATAATCCATGCATACATAGAGCTTAGTAGTATAAATATAAAAATATTAATGAATTTAAAAAAGAAAATATATAACTTTTCGATTAATAAGCAAAACGTTTGCAGCGGAACTCGAACCCATGTCATTTTAAAATAAAATGTGATCGTTAGCTAAACCTAAATAAATTCACAGCTGCTCACCAGCAGCTTGTGACAAAACAAAACAATAAATCGCAATTTTTGGAATATGTATACACGTACAAAAGTCTGTGTACACATACATACATACAGTGGACCAAAAAAGTATTGGCACACCAAGAATCATAAAATTTTGGCAACTTTAATATTTTTTTCATTGGGGTTACAAGAATAACAAAAATGTTATCATGTTCGTCAATATATTTTTGTTCAATTATTAAAAAAAAAAATTTTATTTTTACCTCTCTCTATTAGTCATGCTTTATTTTCTAAGAAAAGGCATAAATTCACGCCAGAAAAGTATTGGCACACTTTAAAAGAATTGTTAAAAAAATATTAAAAAAAATATTTTAAAATAAAAATTAATATTTTGTGGGGCCACCTTTGGCCTCAATCACGGCTTGGAGGCGTCTCCTCATACTTCCAACTAATTTGGATGACTCCTGTGAAGATATTTTTTCCCATTCGGTACTTACATCCTTCGATGTTATATGGTGCATCCTTATTTTTATCAAGTAAAGCCCATATGTGCTCAATGGGATTAAGGTCAGGTGATTGGGGAGGCGTTTTTATGGTAAATAAGCCAATTCTGCACCAAAAATGACGTGTTTGGGATCGTTGTCTTGTTTTCCATGGTTCCATCAATAAATGTTAGTTGGCCAACTCCAGATGCCGCACAACTACCTCTGCCATGATACCCAGCCTTATTTAGTGTATTTCGCACGGTTTGTGGGCAAAACATAGCTCCAATAGAATCTTGCAGTTCCTGGCACAATTTAACTGCAGACTGCCACAATAAGCCTTTCCTGGCGTAGGCTAAATTTTTTAAGACGCCCAGCTCGGCTGTTTGGTTCCACTTTTCCGCTGGAACCATAATGTTTAATAACATTTCGCACACTCGAGAATGACCTATCGACTAGTTCTCCAATTTCTTTTTGCAGTACAAACTTAATATAATTTTTCGTTTCCTGCGAAATTTCTGATCCTGATCCTGAAGAAGCATAGAATAAAACAAATCGAAAAAAACGGGACTTTACCGTTACAATATAGCAAAACGTCGGGCAACACAAGAAAGTGTGCCAATACTTTTTTGCCGTAAATTTGTGACTTTTCTTAGAAAATAAAGTATAACTACTAGAGGTAACAATTTTAATTTGTTTTTTTTTTTTTATTAATTGAACAAAAATATATTGATGAACAAATTAACATTTTTGTTATTCTTGTAACCCCAATGAAACAAATGTTAAAGTTGCCTAAACTTTATGATTCTTGGTGTGCCAATACTTTTTTGGTCCACTGTATATGCATGTATAGAAAAATTGCTTGCCACGCAGCGTGGCAAATCGGAGAAGTAGTTTCTAGTGCTTAAATGCACAATTCATTGGCGTATGTTTATATGTAAATATCTTACTATCAAGGCGCTGGCAGCAAGCATTTTATAATAAATATAATATAAACAAGTAAGAAGGCTCTAGTCGAGACGACTCGTCTGAACCCTGCAAAAAAGGTGATACTCTTCTTCTTTACGATCGCATGATCATAATTTGGAAATGGGATGAGTTATCAAAAAAAAAAAAAAAACAAAATAAACTCGTGTACTCGCGTAGCTAATATACGAGTGTTCATGTGAAATGAAAACATCGCAGACCCCATAATGTATTCTTGATCAGGGTGACGAGAAAAGTTGATCTAGCCCTGTCCGTTTCAATTTTTACGTTTTTTGAGCATTACGTTTTTTGAGCATTACTTACACCGTTTTAACTAAAGACTTTAAATTTGGATTTTGGATGCAACGTCGCCTTCGCCCCCAATTTGGAAAAAACGCATTTCAAATACTAGAGACTTGAAATTCGGCATATAGTTACATTTAGGCATTCGTAATCTACTCTGCAAATTTCATTAAGATCATCCATCTAGAAATGGATCAAATGATCAAAGTATAACCCAACTCACCCCCAAGCCATGCAACTGCGTGGTTAGCAGAGCGCGCGCTTACTAGTGCGTAAAGAAGAAGAGTATCACCTTTTTTGGGTTCAGGATATCTCGTAGTCGAGCCGTCTCGACTAGAGCCTTCTTACTTGTTTTATTTTTTATTTTGCAAATTTTGAGCAAAAATAAATAATTGAAAATCTAAACATTCGATTCAGGTCTGCCATGTTACATTTCACAAACATAAGTTTTTTCCATTTTCATTGATTCGAATGTATATAAAAATTTCCTTATTTACCACTATGGATGGAATTTTTCTAGCACTTTAATCAAAGTAGCTAAGTTATATTTTTCTATTATAATACCTCAAAGGTATTGACCCATTGAAAATAGGTATGTAACAGGCAGAAGGAGGCGTGGCAGACCCCACAAAGTGTATATATTCTTGATCAATACAAAAAAAAGATCTAGCCCTGTCCGTCTGTCCGTCCGTATGAACGTCGAGATTTAGGAAACTACAAAAGCTAGAAAGCTGAAATTTTACATAAACACTCGTATGTTAGTTACGCAGTACGAGTTTATTTTGTTTTTTTCGATAACTCATCCCATTCATCCCATCGAAAATTCATTTACTTATTTTTACGTTTTTTGAGCATAACTTCCACACCTTTTTAGCTAGAGAATTTCAAATTCATTCAAATTTGTATATTTAGATAGATATTATGGATACAAATATTTCTTAATTTTCAGATTTTGGGTGCCACGCCCCCTTCGCCCTCAATTGCAAAAAAAAACTCTTTTCAAATAGTAGAGACTTGAAATTGGGCACATAGATACATTAAAATACTCTTAATCTACTCAGAAATATGAAATAGATGTGAATATATTTATAATCTGAACATATCAACACGATTATCTATCTAGAAACAGAATTATAAATCAAAGAAGTTATGGCAGCAAAACCCACTCGGCCCAGCAACAAAGGCAGAGATACGGCATGCCGCCTGCAATGCATACACACATACAGGCGCACAAGCATTGATCAGCGTGTGTGTGTCTCGGGTTTTTGGATGTATAGTTTCTTACGCGTGGAGAATCGAAACAAAGCATTCTTGGAATATTATTCGTTCAAAGAAGGCCTCAGGGTATTTCGTAGTCGA
This sequence comes from Drosophila buzzatii, assembly GCA_035045845.1. Lineage (NCBI taxonomy): Eukaryota > Metazoa > Arthropoda > Insecta > Diptera > Drosophilidae > Drosophila > Drosophila buzzatii. The sequence goes on along the minus strand of JAWNOS010000412.1, from coordinate 78,470 downwards.
GCAGTCTCGACTACAGCTTTCTTACTTGTTATACCCTGAACCGATTGAAAATGGGAAACCAGGGTATAATGGTTTTGTTAAAAGTATGTAACGGGCAGAAGGAGGCGTGGCATAAAGTATATATAAAGTATATATATTCTTGATCAGGGTGACAAGAAAAGTTGATCTAGCTCTGTCCGTTTCAATTTTTACGTTTTTTGAGCATTACTTCTACACCGTTTTAGCTAAAGACTTTAAATTTGGATTTTGGATGCAACGTCCCCTTCGCCACCAATTTGGAAAAAACGCATTTCAAATACTAGAGACTTGAAATTCGGCATACATGTAGTTACATTTAGGCATTCTTAATCTACTCTGAAAGTTTCATTAAGATCATCCCACCCCCGGCAGCAACTGCGCGGTTAGCAGAGCACTCGCTTACAAGTGGGAAAAGAAGAAGAATCTTAGTTTTTTTTGCAGGATTCAGGGTATCTCGTAGTCAAGCCGTTTCGACTAGAGCCTTCTTGTTATACCCTGAACCCGTTAAAAATGTGTCCGTCTTTCCGTATGAACGTCGAGATTTCGGAAACTACAAAAGCTAGAGAGCTGAAATTTCACATGAACACTCGTATGTTAGCTACGCACGAGTACGAGTTTATTTTGTTTTCTTGATAACTCATCCCATTTCCAAATTATCGATAAAAAAAATCGAAAATTCGTTTCCATTTTTTGTTTTTTTTTGGCATAACTTTTACACTGTTTTAGCTAGATACTTCAAATTTGTATATTTAGATAGATATTATGAATACGCTGATTACGTAATTTTCAGATTTCGGATGCAACGCTCCCATAGCCCTCAATTTGAAAAAAAAAAAACGCATTCAAATACTGGATACTTGAAATTTGGCACATATATACAGTTAGATACTCTTAATCTACTTTGAAAATTTCATTAAGATCATCCATCTAGAAATGGAGTTATAAGCGTTCAAAGTATAGCCCAACCCACCCCAAATCCACGGCAGCAACTGCGCAGTTAGCAGAGTGCGCGCTTATACATGCGTAAAGAAGAAGCGTATCACTTTTTTGCTGGGTTCAGGGTATCTCGTAGTCGAGCCGTCTCGACTAGAGCTTTCTTACTTGTTTTTTATTATTCATGTTATAATTTGTTTTTTTTTTTTTTCTTCTTTTTTTCTATAACGGATAGGAAATAGATCAACACCAATCAATACAATAGTTGAATATGAAACGGATAATATAAATAGCCCCCTAGAATGCAAGAGATTGGCTATGCCTCAGTCTCAGGAGACTCCATCATTTTCGGATTTAGTATTTAAGGTGAGTAAATTATTTTAAATTTTGTATGAACTTCCATGAAAATGTACTATGTAGTTGCAAAAACCTAACGTGAACCAATAAAAATGGAAAAGGTGTAAGGAACCTTCGGTTATACCCGAGTCTAAGCCGGGCCAGTTTCAGCCGACTGTGGATTCGTTTCAACAAATTTATTTGTTGAAGCCCTTGCGATTTTGAATAATAACACTTTGTGAATTTGTTTGGTACTTGGTATATTCTCGTTATAAAACTTATTATTATTTAGCGATATAATCACACTTGTATAGTCGTCGTGCGTTATGTTTGTTCACGCACTCCGGCTGGGCAGACAATTATGGCTCAGTAGCACCAGGATCCGCCCAAGCGCTCCAGCTCACGCCAGGATTTGCACTGTCTACTCCGGCGGTTCGCTCGGCTGTACAGGCTACTCCTACTACTGGACTCGCTCTTGGCACACCTAGGTTCTTATGCGCACAATTTCTACCGATTCGCACGGCTGCGTGAACCTACACAAGTTTTGTGACGAGACTTCTGGGTCCTTATAGGTGTCTGCAGTATCCTCCCAGGATACTTTGGATGCTCCCACGATGTCCTGTCTGCTTCGAGTCCTGGATATCGGTGTCCTGTCTTTACTCGCGTTGATTTGCACTTCACTTGAATCTCACTCTTGATCTTCACTCTCGATCTCACTCTTGATTCTTGCGTACTTTCTTCCTATGACACCGCCGGTGCCCTTTTATAGGGCCGCCGCAGGCCCTGTTCGGCTCTAGAGCGGGGCCTGCCTGCCGCTCGTGCCCACATAACGGTGCAATCGCGTGATCTGGGTGATGCCAGCAGGCCGCCAAATGTCGCGGCAGCTTCGCGTTGGCCGAAGTACCGCTGTTGCTATGCAAAAAGACAGCGTCTGTCACTTGGAGCGGTACCTCGGCTAACGGTGCCCTATAACCTGCGGTCGAGCGACGCGAGCCCATTTGCTGACACTATAGGAGCGAGAGAGACAGACTATAGTCCGCTCTCTGACCCTTCCAGTCGCGAGGGTTGCTCCTATAGTGTTCGCGTCGCTGTGTGGAGCAATATATGCATGCACGTATGTGCATATAAACACACAGCAAATACATGTGTTTATATACACTGCATACGTGCATACCTATATTGCTCCTCACAAAGGTATAATCAGGATTTGAAATTTATACGCAACCCTTCAGAGTACAAAGTCTAATTATGTATTAATATTTAGTATGACCTCCTTTAACAGCAATCGTTGTAAGCAACCGACTACGCATTCTTCGTTCCAATGCACAGTGGCAGATTTGAAGAAAATAGCGGCATAAACTAAAAAAAATTTTAAACGTTGCTATTAAATTAATATTATTTTCATTAAATAAGTGTTTTATCATCTATTTGAAAATACAAAAATTTTAATTATTCATGCACCCCTGGCCTTCTGGCATCCCTGCTAAATCTGCTGTTTGTGCACGTGGTTTTTGTGTTGATTTTGCTCAAAAGCTTGTTTAACTTTTAATGATCTATAATTCGCTTAATAAAATAGCTAGAGGTATTGCTAAATATGGAAAACATAGTTCAAGGTATATTGATCATTGTGTTAATGCCAAAGAATTTGTACTTGTGTGTTTTGTCTTTCGTTTCGTTTGTTATTTTTGGTATTTTTTGTAGAAGAAACTTAACCCCAACGTTCTGTGATTTGTGGCCTAAATGTTACCTGCTTCTCGCTGCTACTTGAAAGTAAGAATGATATTATTCTCCGTTAAATGTTCTTAAGATGACGCCATATTTGCTGATATTGCATACAAGGTAGAGTTCAGTCACACGGACTTTCTTCAAATTTAGATAATAATGGGCGCACTAATGTTTGAAAAGTTAAATGGAAATCTGAAGGCAGCTAATAAACTTGAAATAAAGAAAAAAATTCGAACTTTGTCGCATATATATGCAAATACATGCCAAAATGCCAAAGAAAAATAGAAAAATTCAAAGAAAAACACCAACGTTGATTAAGAAATGACAATACATATTGAAAGAGCTGCTGTGATAGAATGTTCCGTAGGTCGTCCACGGCTGACTTATGAGGAAGGCAGTAGTCGTTTAAAACGAAAGATAGCTTCAGATATCACGAGTAGTCAAGGGCACAATACAGCAATGCTGTGTCATGCAACTACCATATGCGCCAAGAAATCAAAATTTGAAAGCGTAAGCGATGTGAAGTTAATCGTCGCCTATGGCTTTGATGGATCGACTGGTGCAGGACACGCTTGACCAATCTCTATTTGTCACATCAATAATCCCTATAAAGTTATTAGATTCTTGGGGGAGAGTTTTATGGATGAATTCTAAAACTTAATCAGTGAGATTTTGTAGACCACTGAAAATTTAATTCATTAATATCTATCTGTAATTTGACAATTATTTTATACTTTTACTTTATACTTTATTACATTACTAATGATATAGAGATGATGAACTAATCAGATAAAAAATATATATTTTCGTAAAACATATACTTATTTTATTATAATAAAGCCAAATAACTAAATTTGTATCTTTTTCCTATTTTTGTTTTTCAGAAATACAAAACAGAATTATTTGAGACAACTGAAACGACAGAAACGCTTAAAAATGTTATTTTGAAACGAGCTAAATCGCAATCCTTGCCGGAATTCAGTGAAAATCATGCAGAAGAGGAACTATCTGTACCTCTTAATCTTGTTTCCAGTGAAAATAATGCAAAGTTAACATACAACGCCAAATAAAATTCAAGTAATCAAGCCATCATGCCCACACAAGTTTTTAAATGAGCTCATCAAACCATATATATATATATATATATTATATATATATATATATATATATATATATTATATATTATATATATATATTATATATATTATATATATATATGTATATATATATATATATATATATATATATATATATATATATATATATATATATATATATATATATATATATATATATATATTAAAATTTATATATACATATATATAATGACACTTATTTTGTTGTTAAAAATACCAAATTGCGAAATGAAAATCTGTTCAAAGTTTTAATTTAATGGTGTGAATTATTTTGTATTAAGCACGGACAGAATTACTTAATTTTGTTTATACACAAATTTTATATAATAAGCAATTATATATTTCTACTAATACATGATTCAGTATTTTTAACATTTAATGTCTTTTATAAGTAGTTTCACATTATAAAAAACATTCATCCTAATCAAATTCATGCAATTAAAAATGTATATCAAACCCAATGCACTAATTTTTCCGTTTGACTACATTGAAAAAATATTCTACACTACGATGTACGTTAAGCAATCAATTACATCATTTATATGATGTAATATACAACTTTGCATTGCTTAACATATAATATTTAATTCGTTTTTTATATAACTTCTTTCATTTTTAATGTATTAATTCATTTTCGTATTAAAATAGTCACTACATTCACTACTTAAAAATTATTAGTAAAAAATGAATAACAAATTCAGGCAGACAGTTTTATTTATTTTAATACAATAAATTTAATAAATAGGGTATTTTTAGATAACTTTTATTTTAATAAAAGATATTAGATTCTTTCGATTTTGCAGGATTTTTTTTAGTTTTTACTCATTTTCAGAATTTAGCTAAATTCTTTAAATAAAATAAATTCAAATAATTCTATTCAAAATTTTCAAATAGTCAAATGTATTGTATAATAATTAAAAATACATTATTTTTGTAATAATGTAATACTTTTGGCAATAGGGGCTGTCAATTTAAAAATAACCGTGATTAATAATTAGGTATTAATCGCTGATAAAAACGTTCGAATAAAATCATTTTTTGATATTCTAATTTATACATTTTTAGTCTTAAAACTTGTACGACAGCATTTTGATAAGTGATTTACGAATATTATATTTAAAATATATTTCGAAATATTTGGCAATTATGTTTTAATCCAGACATTGTTTTAGAGAGCTTATTATTTATTCAACACAATTCTATAGCTAGAAAACATTTGTAAAATCTCTTGCCTGTAAATGAAAATCATGTGATAATAAAATAATCTCCACAATTTTTAAATAGTTAAACTATGCAATTCAAAGCAATATTCATATACCAAGCAAGAATTTCAAACAACAATTGAACAAATAATTATATTTCAAATAAGATATTCTTTAAACTTAAAAACGAATACAGTTTTTTCGATCTTATAAAATATGTAGTTTAAAAATGTATAAGCTAAGGAAAAGTTACACATTTATTTTTTCGAATTTAATAACTACAAAATCTTCTAACAGTTAAATTAAAATAAAAACTAAAATAATAAAGGCGTTTTTTATTGCGAACTTCCTCATATATTAGCATACACATTTTTGGTAAAGTATTTCAAACTAAAAGATTTAAGTCAATTGACTTTTTACTTATAACACTAGAACTAATAATTAAAACATGTCATAAAGGCTACCACCACTCAAGACCCAATTTATCTTGAAAATGAATTTTCGAAATATATTAATTTTCGCTGTCCAGCAATCGAATACAATACAATACAATGTTCTAAAATCGGTAGCACATTGCGTCAACACGTTTTCACAAAAAATGCTGCGAATGCTCAAGTTTGTGTCAGAATATTTAGACCAGTAAAGAGCCGAACCAGCCGAAATTTTGCAGAGTAGGACACACACCTACAATATCATTTAAAATAAATAAAAGGGATGCTGCCAACCGGATCATACTATAAAAAAGAGAGTAGTCTGCTGAATTATCCAGTGAGCAACTCAGATGATTAGAAATATAGTTCATCTGAAATATAGAAAAATTAAACAGTTCATCAAAAAGATAATGATCTATTGGCGGAATAAGATTATTTAAATTACAAATAATGACCAAGAACTGTTAGGAAGACAAAATGCTCCGTTGAATGTATTAGAGTGTTTTTTTGCGCTCCGTGATCACATTTTTATACTTTGTTCCCAAAGGGACAAAGTATATTGGGTTTGTGCAATGTCCGTCTTGCTGTCCGTCCGTCCGTCTGTCCGTATGAACGCAATATTTTTCGGCGCTATTAGAGCTAGAGACTTAAAATTTTAAACATATACCCATATATGCTCCCGAATTATAAAGTGTAAAAATTTTCCCGATCCGCCACTAGGGGTGTGGCAAATCGGAAAACTCTTCCGCCCATTGGCAAGTTATCATACTAGATGATGAGCTAGAGTGTTGCAATTTAGAATGTATACTCGGGGTGACAACCCAAGTTCAAAAAGCTATGGCGAATATATCTACGCCCATTGGGGGCGTGGTAAATCGGGAAATACGTATCTTCTACACCGTTAAAGCTAGAAAGCTGTAATTTTTCATGCGAGTTATTGTTATGATTCTATATGTCTACGCCCATTGGGGGCGTGGCAAATCGGACCTGAATATATAGTGATTTTTCAAATTGTGCTATATTTTGAACACTATTGACACTAGAGACTTGAAATTTTGCATGTATACTCGGGTTGACAACCCAAGATCAATAAGCTATGGAAGATATGTCTACGCCCACAGGGGGCGTGGCAAACCGCAAAAGCTTATATCTCCTACAGTTTTAGAGCTAGAAGCTTGAAAATCGGATGGTTGAGTTACTAATATCATCCTCTATCGATGACCCAAAAATAATTTTTCAGCCTCTTTAGGGGCGTGGCCTATCGAAAAATACCCTGTAATTTTCGCATTTTTTGAATGTAAGCAACCAAATTTTGCAGTCATGTTAGCCTCGGCCCTTTCTAAGAACTGACCAAAAATTATGCGTCTGCGCCCACTGGGGGCGTGGCAAATCGGCAAAGAAGTTTGTTGTGGCCAACTGCATAATACATGCTTATAATAGCTCAGTATTAATTGCTAAAATGGCAGAAAGCATTTTAACATAAATATAATAATATTAATGAATTTAAAAAATAAAATTTATAAGTTTTCGATTAATAAACAAAAAGTTTCCAGCGGGACTCGAACCCAGGTCATTTAAAATAACATGAAATCATTAGCTAAACCCAAAACAAATCACAGCTGATGAGCTCATCAGCTGATCAGCAGCTTGGTTCGAAACAAAATAATGTATACACACTTGGATGTGTATACACTTACAAACAGCTGTTTACACACGCATACATACATATGTATTTGCATGCATAGAAAAACTGCTTGCCACGCAGCGTCGCAAATCAGAAAAGTTGTTTTAGTTTTTGCTTAAATGCACAATTCATATGCGTATGTTTATAAATTATTATCAATTGGCAGCATGCATTTTATAATAAATATACATAATTAAAAAAATAAAAGTAAAACTAATAATTTTTGAAAAAATGTTTTTTGCGGGATTCGAACACACACACCCAAGTATAGCTTGCATAGCGCTTACCACAAGCGCTACTGCCCTGATGTGGGCTTTGTTAACTAAAACCAAATAATCCATTGCTAGAGCGCATTTTGAAAAAACTAAAGTAGCGATCGAAAAATTCACAATTCTTAGAATATTCTGGCATGCAAACTTTTGTATGCATACATAGAAAATTGTGTGTAAATTATGATTTCGTTATATTACCGTCTATTCGTGAGCAACGCACTGAATAAAACAGGTTAGATGAATCGCAACTTGTTGCTTTATTGGATAAATTCAAACTGACTGGAAAGTACAAAATATTCTTACACTAAGCTAGCCCTGCCCTATAATCGCTGAATCAGCGATTATGTTTGTTGTATTATGTTACGACGTCGCGACGATAGCGCAGCGCAACGTTTGGCACAGTTGGCACCAAGCATTGACACAATTCTGCTGATCGTGCAGAATTGCAGTCGTTGACTTTTGCTGGCCGGATGTGTTAACTCCTCCCTCACTAATTTGAAGGCCGTCCTCGGTTTTTCTCAAGGTGTCAATGACAGCCCGTATCGAGACTTGTTGTTTATTCTGTCTGTATTTCCGATAAGTCTTAAAGATGACGAAACTGATGACAAGGGTGGCGAGGAATACTGCAAACGTAATGGGCCATACTGACAGTTCCTTTTTGATATTGTCAATATGTTGGAGATTCTGGAAGTTACTCTTCTCTTGGTGGCCAGTTATATTTAAAGTAGCTGATACCGCCGAGCCTAGGTGACGTTTGACCATGTTTTTCGTATTTTTGTATAGGGACCCATTTGCATAGATCTCCTCATCAAATGTCAGCAAGTTTGTGCCATGGACGAACTTGTCAGTGCCGTTGTCCATTTGTATTATAACTCTTTCTTCGTTGATAATTATAATACCATCATCTATTACCACTATCGGCTGTAGATGACTGGGACGAGTGTTGCAATGCGCCATACCTCCAGAATGTAGTTGTTGCGCACAGGTTGTTGTGTTTAGTTGCTTGCAAAACTTGGAGGTGAGGGAATCGGTGCAGTTTCCGATTGGTAGGACTATATTACCGCAGTCCGCGACGTTGTTGTTTCCAGCGAAATCAAGTATTGTTCCATTATGTTGGACAGGGAACAGGGTTATTTTCTTACATATTACTCTAGGATTAGGATATTTAATTAGGAAGTGTCTAACAAAACTGTAACGTAAGCTGTTTCAATTAAATCTATTATGGTTAAATTTGTAGGGTGCTCATTTAAAACTTGGCTTTGATCATTAGAGTCAAGGATTGCTGGGTTTATAATTTGTATTTTTGCGAGCGTAATAGACAACATTAATGTTTCGAGTTCGGAAATTACAATCCTATTTCTTGTGAGTAAGGTTTGGTAGAGATACCCTGTGTCAATCTGTTTTTCTTTGGCAAATCTAGTTATCTTATTAACGGATTCTGTTAGGTCATTGATTTTTCTCTGTACTTTAGTGTTTATGAGTGCTTGTTGGTTAACTGAGTCAGTTAGCTTTTATTGATGGAATTTCAATTGTTCAAAGTCGTCAAAATCAGGAGTCCCTGCTACTACTTTTAAGGCGGTTCCTAGAATATTTATACTTCTAGTTTGTCTATGATGAATATTAACAGTTTCTAGTAATGATGTAATATGACCTACATCGGATTCGAGAATTATTTTCGTATGAGACTGTGGAAAATGTTTCATAAGTGAATTTGTTTCCTCGGCAAGTTCCGAGTACATTGTTAGATAGGTATGTCTTAAAATTTTAAAGTCTTCCCAGATGACCGCGTTCCCGTCCATGATGGGGATATAGTCCGAGTTTGAATAGTTGATAATTTTCCCAGCCGTTGTTGCTACCACAAGTAGAAAACGTTGAATCCAAACCCTAGCGAAGATACAGAGCAAAATAAGTACTGGGGGGATACATATTTTTTGTTTTATCTTATGTTATCCTTATGGACCTCCCTCCCTTTTATAAGAACCGTTGTTCCCAAATCGGCTTCTACAATGACTTCTTCAAATAACGGAGTTAGCTTGTTGCCAAGTCACTTATTCAAGTAGTAGCTATGGGTTGTACAATGGCGAATTTTGAAAACTTATCGATACAGGTTAGAAAATATATTCTATCTGTAGAAAAAATGTCAATGTGAAGAATTTCTCCCACTTGGTTAGGGACTGGCGTTTCACCAATGTATTGCTTTTGGGGGTGCCTGTCGTATTTTCTTTTATTACAAGTCTTACAATTTGCAACTATTTCATTTGTCAAACGCGTCATTTTTGGAAAAAAATAGTCTTGAAAAATTTGCTTTGTGTTTTCCTGTGCTGCTCTATGGGCTCTACCATGTTCTGCAACTATAATCTGTATTTGCTCGTTTTTGTCATGAACGTCGATTACCAACTTGTTAGAATGCCAAAATTTTGTTGTCGGGAAGGTCTCAACTAGTTTATTTTGAATAAATGCTAGTATCGGCAAGTCGCATTTGATCGCATTCACTACGTCTTTTTTTACCGCATCACACACCTTCCCTATTAAGTTTTCCCTGTTTGAGAAGTGAATGATATTTCTCGTTTTCTGTCCAGACATTATGATAATTTTTTCAGAAGCTGTTATACTTTCTTCAATAATTAATTGGTTCCTGAAACAATTGATCGGCTTTTCAGTAGACTCGATAGTATATGTCAATGAAAGTTCACTGTGCACAGTGGCTAAGTCTGATGGGGCTTCTTCTTCTATAGCGTAAAGGTTTTGTCTCGATAGAGCATCGGCGACGAAATTTTCCCTTCCTGGCTTGAAGTGAATTTGAGCGTTGTGCTCATCGATGAAAGATTTCCATATTTTAATTTTCGCATTTGTATTCTTATCTGAGACTGCAAATGTAAGTGGCTGGTGGTCAGTGTAAATTAAATTTAAATTTTTTACACCGTATAGATAGTTAGGGATTTTAAAGCCCACACTATCGCAAGTAGCTCACGTTCGTTTGTAGCGAAATTTAGCTCATTGTCTCTTAAAGTCCGGGAAATCATGGTTATCGGCTTTTTATTTTGTGATAAGACAGCGCCTAAACCAGAGGACGAAGCATCTGTCGTCAAGTCAAATGGTTTCTGATAGTCAGGGTAAAGGAGCATTACATTTTCGGAAGTTTAGTTTCTCAAAGACCAACTTTTGTTTTTCATTGAGGCTTACAGGGATTCTTTTTGACTGTCCGGCGGTTATTTTGCCATTGTCACCCTTTAGTATGTCTGTTAGTGGTTTGGCTATAGATGCATAGTCTTTAATAAAACATCTGTAATAGCTTGCTAAACCAAGGAATGACCTAAGATGGAACAGGGTAGTTGGCTGTTCGAATTTGGCAATTACTTCTACCTTGTTGGGATTTGTTGTAATGCCGCCACGAGATACTACGAATCCAAGATATTCAACTTGGCTATGGGGTATTTGTCGTCAATTGTTTTCGAATTTAGTTTCCTAAAATCAATGACAAGACATTTTTTTCTGTTTCCCTGCTCATCTACTCCTTTCTTATTGACTACCCCCACCGGATTGTTATACGGTGATCTGGAGGGTCTGATAATATTATCCCTTAACATGTCGTTCGTTTCCTTGTTAACAAAGTCAGTTACTCCCAATGGGTAGGGATAAAGTTTCGAGTAGATTGGGTTCTCGTCTTCTGTTCGAATCGTGGCAATGATGTTCATATTGTATGGAAGAGCTTCGTCAGGATCGGCAAAAACGCCTATATTTTCTCTCATCATTTTTGTGAATTTTTTTTTAATTTCTTGAGGAACATCTATGTTTTCAATTTCTGTGAAGTTAACATTTAAACTCTTTCTAAATTGGATTATTTCAGAGCCGAATTCAGTATTTAGAGTTTTATTTTTTCCAAAATAGCATTTACTTTATTAAGAAAGTCAAGACCTATTATACCGTCGAAGCCGGTTAGGTTTGGAAGTAGGAAAAATGTGGTTTCAGTATTGAAAAGATACATACGACATTTATCTGTAACTGGGGTAAAGCCATGAAGTGACTTAACCTGAAATGTGTTTTTGACTTTATTTACGCCCAATTCAGGAATAGGTTTAATATAATTCTTTGAAGCGCCTGTATCGATGAGAAGCTTTATTGTCCTACCTGCTATCGTTCGCTCTACAAACGGTAACAGGGAGCTATGTCTAAAAAATTTAGCTCTTGGTGTTCATACTCATCCTCAATGTCTGATACTTCGGCTTCTGCATTTCCCTGATATTCTTGTTCTGCATTTTCAGGGTTTCCCTCTTGTGAGATGTGGTTTACTCTCTGCTGTTTTAGGCCTGTGTACTTGGCTGTTCCACTATTTGCTCTTTTCAGAACCTGATTTTGAGACAAAACAAAGGTTTGATTTTGCTGGGTCGGTTGTCTGTGAATCGCGAGGAAGTATCGACTTCCATTGGTTGAGGCGGTTCTTGTTGAGGGCCTTGGTTATTGGATTGTGTTTTTTTTGTGGTTTCTGATAGTCAGGGTAAAGGAGCATTACATTTTCGGAAGTTTAGTTTCTCAAAGACCAACTTTTGTTTTTCGTTGAGGCTTACAGGGATTCTTTTTGACTGTCCGGCGGTTATTTTGCCATTGTCACCCTTTAGTATGTCTGTTAGTGGTTTGGCTATAGATGCATAGTCTTTAATAAAACATCTGTAATAGCTTGCTTAACCAAGGAATGACCTAAGATGGAACAGGGTAGTTGGCTGTTCGAATTTGGCAATTACTTCTACCTTGTTGGGATTTGTTGTAATGCCGCCACGAGATACTACGAATCCAAGATATTCAACTTTTTCTTTGAAAAAATGAGACTTTTCTCGCGATACCCTCATATTTGCGTTATACAGTTTTCCCAATACCCAGGCGATGTGATGAACATGGTTTTCCATATCCTCAGAGAATATGATTACATCATCTACGTAGACGTAGCATGACTTACCAATCTAAGAACATCATCAATTGCTCGCTGGAATATTCCAGGGGCATTTTTTTGACCAAATGGAAGTCTGCAGAATTCGTACTTTCCATTTCCTATTGAGAAAACGGTTTTTTCTCTATCTTTTTCTGCAAGAAGGATTTGGTGGAACCCCGATTTCAAGTCCAGTGTTGTAAAATACTTGGCTTTCCCTAGATTTGAGAGGATAGCTACTATGTTGGGTATGGGGTATTTGTCGTCAATTGTTTTCGAATTTAGTTTACCAAGACATAAGTCTCGATCTTTCCTTCAAAATCCGAGATTAATTTCACTATATCTAGCATTTCATCGCATCGGACACCTGGAATTACTTCCGCATCCTTAAACACTTCCACCTCGGGTACGGACACTGATAAGCTTTTAAACTCGCTTCTAATTTCATTTACTTTTTTTTTCAAATACCAAGCATTGACTCAATTCTGCTGATCGTGCAGAATTGCAGTCGTTGACTTTTGCTGGCCGGATGTGTTAACTTGTATATGTGCATACGCATACGAAAATTGATTTGCATTGCTCAACGTTGCTTGCATTTCCATTGTTATTTTAATTGTTTTAAATTTTTTAAAATATATAATGGAATGCAATGAGAGTTCAGCATATGATCTACATATTCTATTTAACATTTTAGGTTTTTTTTAGAAATCATAACTCTTTTACAATTAGATGGGGGTGGTGGGGCGAATGGGGGGCCGTAATCCAAAATGACAAAAACCGAAATTGTATTAAATTAGTATCTATATATATGCAGAAGACTTGGAGACTCTAACTCTAAAGATGAATTAGCTAGAATTTTATAACTGTTTCCCGATAAATTCTTTTATTGATAACTTTGTAAATATACAAGTTATCGAATTTCTGAAACAAATTCGTAATGCGCGTGCAATATACGGACCTAACACAAAATGAATGAACTCTCACATGAACACTCGTATGTTAGTTACGCATTACGAGGTTGTCTTGTTTTTTTGTTTTTTTTTTATCTCATCCCATTTTCAAATTATCGATAATAAATCGAAAATTGATTTACTTTTCTTACGTATAACTTCCACACCGTTTTGGCTAGAGACTTCAAATCTGTATTATGTAATTCTATAATTTTCAGATTTTGGATGCCCCGCCAATTTGAAAAAAAAACGCATATAAAATACTAGAGGCTTGCAATTTAGCAAATAGATACATTTGGATGCACTTAATATATTTCGAAAGTTTCATAACGATCGTGAAATGGAGTTATAAGAGTCCAAATTCCAACTCAACCCAGTCCCAAGCCACGGCAGCAAATGCGCGGTTAGCAGAGCGCGCGCTTAGTTGTGCGTAAAGAAGAAGAGTATTAGTTTATTTTTGGTGGGTTCATGGTATCTCGTAGTCGAACCGTCTCCTGTTTATTTCCAATAGTTTCGTTTTCAAGTTCTTGGCAACATTTTTGAATCCACTTTTGTCAATCAGTTTTACTTAGATCAGTTTGCCAATATGTTGGCTTACCGGTAGTGTTAGCAACAGAAATGTTAAATTGCATACATGGAACTTGAATCGTTGAAACTTGCATCATATTTGTACTGATGCTATCTAATAGTTTGTATTTCAGGGTGTCTTTAACAATCATGGCACTTCAACCCTGTGCTCTACCAGATGGATGATTAGCATTTATAACATCGTACCCTTTGATGAATATGCAAGTTTTCTTAGTGAAGTGTGTTTTTGATATTATCAATATATCAATGCTGTTAGTTTTTATAAATAATGTTATTTCATTTCGATGGTTTCATTGGCATTAGCTATATAGATATACGAAGGTCTACTTGCATACTTTGTTTACTAGCATCAATTTCTTGTTGAGAAGTTAGTTGTTCTGTTCAGTGCTGATTTTCCTTGTGTAGCTGTCTATCCTCGTAGAGCTTGTGCATAACTTACTTGACTTTGATATTATCAATATATCAATGCTGTTAGTTTTTATACCCTGAGCCCATTGGAAATCAGGGTATAATGGTTTTGTTAAAAGTATGTAACAGGCAGAAGTAGGCGTGGCAGACCCCATAAAGTATATATATTCTTGATCAGGGTGACGAGAAAAGTTGATATAGCCATGTCCGTCTGTCCGTCCGTCCGTCCGTACGTCCGTCCGTCCGTATGTATGAACGCGTCGATTTCCGAAGATACAAAAGCTAGAGAGTTCATTCTTTTTGTGCTAGGTCCGTATATTGTGCGCGCAGTACGAGTTTGTTTCAGAAATTCGATAACTTGTATATTTTCAAAGTTATCGATAAACGAATTTATCGGGAACCAGTTATAAAATTCTAGCTAATTTATCTTTAGAGTTAGAGTGTCAAAATCTTCTACATATATATAGATACTAATTTAATACAATTCGGTTTTTGTCAGATTTTGTATTCCGATCCCCACTTCGCCCCACCACCCCCAAAAATGAAAAAAATGCATTTCAAATACTAGAGACATGCAGTTTGGTTTAGCATATAGATATGAATATCATTATCTTAATCTGAAGATATCAATACGATTGTCCATCTAGAAACAGAATTATTAATCATCAAAGTTTTCTCATTAAAATCCATGCGGCGCAGCAGCAAAGCAGCGAGACAGAAAGATGCTTGCAATGCTTACACACATATATGCATACAAGCGTAGATCAGTGTCTATGTGTGCGCGTGGTTTTGCATGCGTGCAGAAACGAATCGAATAATTCTTGCAATATTATTCGTTCGAAGAAGGGCTCAGGGGATTTCGTAGTCGAGCAGTCTCGACTACAGCTTTCTTACTTGTTATAAATAATGTTATTTCATTTCGATGGTTTCATTGGCATTAGCTAAATAGATATACGAAGGTCTACTTGCATACTTTGTTTACTAGCATCATTTTCATGTTGAGAAGTCAGTTGTAAGCTCAGAATGTTTTAATAGAATTTATTCGATTCTGTCCAGTGCTGATTTTCCTTGTGTAGCTGTCTATCCTCGTAGAGCTTGTGCATAACTTACTTCACTTGAATATATATTTTCTTAATTTCATCTTGTTGGGATGTTTGGTATTAAAATCACTCGACCACGATATGCGGATGTTGCTGCCTGTTATTCGGGGTACTGGATTTTTGTTTTTTAATTTCCTGGTAGATTCCGCAACCTTTGTACTAGCTAGAAGCGCGATTCTCATTACAGTTGGTAAAAGTCGCAGGTACATTTTTTTTTTCATTGGGACGATTGGCGCTTTGATGATTTTCAGCACATTTAACACACTTATACTGTTTGCCATCATGTCAGTCACTTTCTCGACGATTCAATTGTGATATGTTTCATATTGGTTGTTCTTATTTGGCTCTAATTCTATAAAAAGATAGTGACTCCTTAGTCATACGACTTATTATGTTTTGAATCCCTCTAACTACATGACCTTGTATGTGGTGTCATCTTCAATAGGACAAAATGGTTAGATTGTTTGGATTGTTTGAAGGTCCCTCTATAGTCAACACTTTTCGCAATAGAGTGTGGGAATTTTCATTTTTTCTCTCAGTTGGTACTTTTTGCCATAAATTGTTGTCATTATTTGCAGCCGCTTATCAGTAGATCATTTTTTTAGAACGAACGACCGGAACTTTGCTGCAATTTGTTAAACAACTATTTTGGTTTTTGTTTTGATTTGGGTATTCTTTACGATTTAGCTACTATGCGCGTGCGCGACCGTACTCAGGGAGAGTCTCAAAGCAACTATAATTGAAAACTTCCAAATGAATATTATAGTTTCTTAGGTATGACTATAAACTAACAATTTAGAATAATTCTTAAAGTAAAGATTAGTAAGAAAAAAATAAATATTAACAACTAAGATGCTGTGGTCGAGACTGCTCGGCTACGAAATCCCCTGAGCCCTTCTTCGATCGAATCATATTCCAAGAATACTTCTTTTCGATTCTCCACGCGTAAGAAACTATACATGCAAAAACAAGAACACACACTAACGCTGATCTACACTCGTGCGCCTGTATGTGTGTAAGCATTGCAGGCGGCTTGCTGTCTCGCTGCCTTTGTTGCTGGACCGCGTCAATCCGAATTGTATGGTTCTAGTATTTGAAATACATTTTTTACACATTTGGTGGTGTGAGGGGGAATTGAGGAAATCTGACAAAAATCGAAATTGTAATAAATTAGTATCTATATATATGCAGAAGACTTAGAGGCTCTAACTCTAAAGATGAACGAAATATAATTTTATAACTGAATCCCGATAAAGTGTTTTATCGATAACATTGGAAATATAAAAATTATATAATTTCTGAAACAAACTCGTACTGCGCGTGCAATATACGGACCTAACACAAAAAGAATGAACTCTCTGGCTCTTGTATCTTCGGAAATCGACGCGTTCAAACATACGGACCGTCAGAGAGGCAGACGGACAGCGTTAGATCAACTTATATTTTGAGTCTTTCCTTGTATTAATGTGAGTATTTCAAAAAGTTCTTATATTATGCTAAATCTTAAGATATATCTGAGTAATACGATAAAAGACGCTTTTAAAAAGGTATGCCATAATGAAATCAAATAACATATAATTCGGGTTTTGCTGGTTAATCCTCAAAACTATAATATTTCTTGATTTCTACTTCAATGAGTCTTTTCATGGATTAATGTGATTATTTCTCATTGCTTTAACAGAGGTTGTTAAGTGATAGTATTCATAATAAGTCAACCACTCCTGGCATTACCTTATATGTCGTCTCTCCTCGAAAGCAAGTTTTCTTATCTAGGCTTTCATAGGATACGACATGTAAGGTAAAGTATCTGCTTTTATTTCAAGCAAGATCTCGGCCAATGTCTTTATATCGAAGTTTAGTTTTGCGACTCCGCGAGAAATTTCTTCATTCAAGATCAATGTACCGGTTGAGTATTTCACAATAATCACAATATGTGAACCCAAATTCTGGCCACCTCATGTAGTTACCCATGAATTTAAATCAAAAAATCGAAACAAATCTCATCCTATTTCTTTGAATTTACACTTCTGTTGATCTCTATAGTGATTCGTATCCATATTCACTTCCTGATTATGGTACTATTTATGCTCCTAATGTTACTGCAGCCTCTCTAGCTACAGCCATTAAGAGGCTGAAATCATCCTTCTCCCCTGGTGCTGACAATATCCCAAGTTGTGTCATTAAAGAGTGCAGTGTTTCTCTTCAATCACCATTGTTAAAATTGTTAAACTTGTATTTGGAAACACCTGTGTTCCCTTCAATATGGAAAGAGTCTTTCATCATTCCTCTATATAAACATGTAAGAAGGCTCTAGACGAGACGGCTCGACTACGAGATACCCTGAACCCTGCAAAAAAGTGATACTCTTCTTTTATACGCACGTATAAGCACGCGCTCTGTTAACCGCGCAGTTGCTCTTGTATCTTCGAAAATCAAATAGAAATGAATAAATAATAATAAAAAAGAAAGAAATAATAAAAAAAAATAAATAAAAATAATAAATTATGAAGGGCTTATGCGAGGCTAGAACCTTCGAAACCCTAACATTCGTTGCGTCTGTCTAGCCATCTACACCACGGCTCACTTAAACGGCAGAGTAGCGAAAACGAATGAAATTCGCAATATACGAAAGAAACACTAAAGCAGTGGCTGAAAATGCAAATACAATTCAAAGACAATTCTAACGCAATTCAAAAACAATTGTGATTCTTAGAATATGCACGCAAAGCAACATAGAAAACGGCCCAAGATTTTTTGTGTGTATATGTGCACACGCATACGAAAATTGATTTGCATTGCTCAACATTGCTTGCATTTCCATTGTTATTTTAATTGCTTTAAAATTTTTAAAATATATAATGGAATGTAATAAGAGTTCAGCATATGATCTACATGTTCTATTTAACATTTTAGGTTTTTGTAGATATCATAACTCTTTTACAATTAGCTTTACATGCACAAATATGTACATAAATACATATGTATGTATGTACGATTGCAGCCACACGCTGATCTACGCTTGCACACATATGTATGTGCGCCCGCAATGCGTCTTGCTGTGTCGCTGCCTTGCTTGCTGCGCCACATGGGTTTTGATGAGAAAACTTTATAGACTAATATTTCTGTTTCTAGATGGACAATCATATTGATATTTTCAGATTAAAATAATGATATTAATATCTATATGCCAAACCAAACTGTATGTCTCTAGTATTTGAAATGCATTTTTTACACATTTGGGGGTGGTGACAAAAACTGACAAAAACCGAAATTGTATTAAATTAGTATCTATATATATGCAGAAGACTTGGAGACTCTAACTCTAAAGATGAATTAGCTACAATTTTATAACTGGTTCCTAATAAATTCGTCTATTGATAACTTTGCAAATATACAAGTTATCGAATTTCTGAAACAAACTCGTAATGCGCGTTCAATATACGGACCTAACACAAAAAGAATGAACTCTCTAGCTTTTGTATCTTCGGAAATCGACGCGTTCATACATACGGACGGACGGACGGATCACCCTGATCAAGAATATATGTATATACTTTATGGGGTCTGCCACGCCTCCTTCTGCCTGTTACATACTTTTAACAAAACCAATATAACCCATTGAAAATGGGAATTCAGGGTATAAAAAAGTGGAAGATCTGATATTTCCAATTACAGAGGTATTTAGCCTAATCAACAGCCAAACCAGACTTTTTAAAATTTTTAAAATATTTTGATTTAATATTTCTTAAATTAGAAAGCGTCTTAGAAAACCAGGGCGGCTTATTCCGAACAGGCGAGTTACTACTAAATACGACATATGTATGTACAACATTGAACAAATACTACACAATTCCAAATTGGAATTTATATTAAGCATACCTGGCTCTATATTTTTATACCCTGAACCCATTGAAAATGGGAATTCAGGGTATAATGGTTTTGTGAAAATGTATGTAACAGGCAGAAGGAGACGTCGCAGACCCCATAAAGTATATATATTCTTGATCAGCAGAAAAAAATAAGTTGATTAAGCCCTGTCCGTCTGTCCGTCCGTCCGTATGAACGTCGAGATTTCTGAAACTACGAGAGCTAGAGAAATTTTACATGAACATACGAGTGTTAGCTGCGCAGTACGAACTTATTTTGTTTTTTCGATAACTTATCCCATTGCCAAATTATCGATACAAAATAGAAAAATCGTTTCAATTTTCTGTTTTTTGAGCATAACTTCTAAACCGTTATAGCTATATTTAGATATATACGAGATCCCCTGAACCCTGCAAAAAAGGTGAACTCTTCTTCTTTACGCACGTATAGGCGCGCGCTCTGCTAACCGCGCAGTTGCTGCCGTGGCTTGGGGGTTGGTTGGGCTATACTTTGAACGCTTATAACTCAATTTCTAGATGGACGATCTTAATCTTAATTTCAAGTCCGGACGGACGGACAGACGGACAGGGCTGAATCAACTTATTTTTTATGCTGATCAAGAATATATATACTTTATGGGGTCTGCGAGGTCTCCTTCTGCCTGTTACATACATTTTCACAAAACCATTATACCCTGAATTCCCATTTTCAATGGGTTCAGGGTATAAAAATATGTTGATATAGCCCTGTCCGTCCGTCCGTCCGTCCGTCCGCCCGTCCGTCCGTCCGTATGAACGTCGAGATTTCGGAAACTACAAAAGCTAGAGAGCTAGAGAGCTGAAATTTTACATGAACAATCGTACGTTAGCTACGCAGTACGAGTTTATTTTGTTTTTTCGATAACTCATCCCATTTCCAAATTATCGATAAAAAATAGAAAATTCATTTCCATTTTTTTAATGTTTTTTGAGCATAACTTCTACACCGTTTTAGCTAAAAACTTAAAATTTGTATATTTAGATAGATATTATGAATACGCAGATTATGCAATTTTTGGATTTTGGATGCCACGCCTCCTTCGTCCACAATTTGCAATTTGTTGTGTGTGTTAGATTTGCATTTAATTGTTGATACCATCTGTTGCAGAGTTCTATGTTACGCTTGATTTTTAGAGTTAGTCCGTTTGTGAGGAATTTGTTTATGTCTGTGGTATTGAAGTTATGGGTGTAATGAAGGGGCATATTCAGTGTAGATTTTGCTGTGTTGTCGGCCAGTTCATTTCCTTCGATACCGCAGTGACTGGGTATCCAAAGAATTTTTATTTTGGTGGCAGATTTGGTGAGGAGCGCTCTAAGGGTAATGGGGTATAAGTTATTGTTGTTGACATTATGAATGTATCTAATAGATGATAGGGAGTCGGAACAGATTATATAATTTCCTTTTTTTTTTTAGACTATTTGTATTGCGTCAAGGATTGCTATGGTTTCAGCTGATAGGATGGAGGAGTACGGGGGTAGGATGCATTGTTTTAGGATTTTACTTTCTGTGGTAATGGCAAAGGTGGCTGTGTTGTTTTGCATCGAGCCGTCTGTATATATGATTTTTATATATATTTTTTTTATTTATTTGTAATATGTTGACAATTCGTGAGTCAAACTAAAGAATATTAAAATTAAAATTATATAAACATAAAGCCTACATAAAAGTACAAAATATTTAAAATAACAATAGTATCACCAACCTGATGGAGGTGTTTTATTTGCCAGACCGGCCAGCTATGCCCCAATTCACAGCCAAAAATGGTCAATGATACTATTGAAACTAAGAAAAATAGAATTTGTTAATTGAAAACTTAATTAGAATTATAGGTTCCTGGTATGATATTAACCTAACAATTTATAATAATTTTTAAAATAAACAAGTAAGAAGGCTCTAGTCGAGACGGCTCGACTACGAGATCCCCTGAACCTTGCAAAAAAAGTGATACTCTTCTTCTTTACGCACGTATAGGCGTCCGCTCTGCTAACCGCGCAGTTGCTGCCGTGGCTTGGAGTGGGTTAGGCTGAACTTTGAGCGCTTATAACTCCATTTCTAGATGGACGATCTTAATGAAATTTTCAGAGTAGATTAAGAGTGTCTAAATGTAACTATGTGCCGAGTTTCAAGTCTTTAGTATTTGAAATGCGTTTTTTGCGAATTGGGGGCGAAGGGGGCGTGGCATCCAAAATCTAAAAATTACATAATCTGCGTATTCATAATATCTATCTAAATATACAAATTTTTTAGCTAAAACGGTGTAGAAGTTATGCACAAAAAACATAAAAAATTGAAACGAATTTTCGATTTTTTATCGATAATTTGGAAATGGGATGAGTTATCGAAAAAACAAAATAATAACAAAATTTCAGCTCTCTAGCTTTTGAGTTTCCGAAATCTCGACGTTCATAAGGACGGACGGACCGACAGACGGACAGGGCTCATTCAACTTATTTTTTTATGCTGATCAAGAATATATATACTTTATGGGGTCTGCCATGTTTCCTTCTGCCTGTTACATACATTTTCACAAAACCATTATACCCTGAATTCCCATTTTCAATGGGTTCAGGGTATAATAAAAGCAGATACTGCCTCACATGTCGTATCCGATGAAAGCCTAGATAAGAAAACTTGCTTTCGAGAAGATGCGACAGATAAGGTAATGCCAGGAGTGGTTGACTTATTGTCACTCTTAGTTTGAACTATAATTGGATAGGAGTCCAATTTTTGAACAGAGACTTGAGTATCAATAGCAGCAACGACAGGGGAAACAGAAGATTCAGAAACTACTGGTTTAGGTTCAAGAGAATTAGGCCCAGAGGACAATACAGAAGCACAGGGTGATGGTGTAGCAAGTATGTTCGGTGACAGTATTGGTACAGAAGGAGGTACCAATGACTTACAAAATAAACAAGTAAGAAGACTCTAGTCGAGACGGCTCGACTACGAGATACCCTGAACCCAAAAAAGGTGATACATTCTTCTTTACGCACTTGTAAGCGCGTGCTCTGCTAACCGCGCAGTTGCTGCGCGGGGGGTGGGTTAAGCTGAACTTTGAGCGCTTATAACTCCATTTCTAGATGCATGATCTTAATGAAATTTGCAGAGTAGATTAAGAGTATCTATATGTATCTATGTGCCAAATTTTAAGTCTCTAGTATTTGAAATGCGTTTTTTGCGAATTGGGGGCGAATGGGGCGTGGCATCCAAAATCTAAAAATTACATAATCTGCGTATTCATAATATTTATCTAAATATACAAATTTGAAGTCTTTCGCTAACGGAGTAGAAGTTATGCACAAAAAACGTAAAAATGGAAACGAATTTTCGATAATTTCGAAATGGGATGAGTTATCGAAAAAACAAAATAAACTCGTACTGAAAGAATATATATACTTTATGGGGTCTGTGACGTCTCCTTCTGCCTGTTACATACATTTTCACAAAACTATTATACCCTGAATTCCCATTTTCAATGTGTTCAGGGTATAAAAATATTAGTGAGAAAAAGGAAAATTAATAAAAATACAAAATTATAGATGAAGAAAGAAAATAAAGATAGGAAAAAAATATATAAAAGTCAGCAGCATCCAAACTCAACTCAGGGCATTTCGAGTAACTACAGTAGGATGAGCTGAAAGCAATGATTTTATTAGAGGAAGAGATAGCTCTGAGGAAAATACGTGATAATATTTATTATAATTAACACATAAAACATGAACAGCATAATGTAATGAATAATCCGTGGTGCGCTGTGGTAATTGTAAGGGGCGATAGTTTCTGGTGATTCGGCAAGGAACGGAAAAATGGAGCCGCATTAACAAGCTGGGCGAGTTAATGTTACCAATGATTAAGTTATGTAGGAATGTAATACCTAAAATTGTCCTACGATTAACTAATGATGGCAGGTCAATAAGTAGAAGTCTACTATAATAGGAAAGTAAACGCAAATTGTTGTCCCAATTAATATCCCTTAAAGCAAAGAGTAGAAACTGTTTCTGGATCGATTCAATGCGATCCTGATACAGTTTATACTGCGGAGACCAAAAACTGAACAATATTCTAAGATAGGGCGAGCAAGTGAAACAAATAACTGCTTCGTAATAAAAGGATCTTTAAATTCCTTAGACCATCGACTACGAGTTACCCTGAACCCAAAAAAGTGATACTCTTCTTCTTTACGCACGTATAAGCGCGCGGTCTGCTAACCGCGCAGTTGCTGCTGTGGCTTGGGGGTGGGTTGGGCTATACTTTGAACGCTTATAACTCCACTTCTAGATGAATGATCTTAATGAAATTTTCAAAGTAGATTACGAATATCTAAATGTATCTATGTGCCAAATTTCAAGTCTCTAGTATTTGAATTTTTTTTTTTGCGTTTTTTCCAAATTGGGAAAGAAGAGAGCTGAAATTCCACATGAACACACGTATGTTCGCTACGCAGTACGAGTTTATTTTGTTTTTTTTTTTCGATAACTCATCCCATTTCGAAATTATCGAAAATTCATTTCCATTTTTTACGTTTTTTGAGCATAACTTCTTACCGTTTTAGCGAAAGACTTCAAATTTGTATATTTAGATAGATATTATGAATACGCAGATTATGTAATTTTGAGATTTTTGATGCCACGCCCCTTCGCCCCCAATTTGCCAAAAACGCATTTCAAATACTAGAGACTTGAAACTCGGCACATAGTTACATTTAAACACTCTTTATATACTCTGAAAATTTTATTAAGATCATGCATCTAGAAATAGAGTTATAAGCGTTCAAAGCCCAACCCACCCCCAAGCCACGGCAGCAACTGCGCTGTTAGCAGAGCTCGCGCTCATGCGATCGTAAAGAAGAAGAGTATCATTTTTTTTGCAGGGTTCAGGGGATCTCGTAGTCGAGCCGTCTCGACTAGAGCCTTCTTACTTGTTTATTTTTCAGGGAGGGTGCTGCAATCTTGAGCTCTTCCTCCGTAAAATTAGGAGCTGAGCTATGAGTTTCTTCGGCTGTCCGCGCAATCGTTTCGTGAATGAGTGTTGGCAATAGTGTTTGCACTATGTGGTCCATCGTTTTATCATTCACGTTTGGCGTTGCTCCAGAGTTCCTCAATTTTGTCATGACTACTTTATAACCAAGTCCCCAGGGATCTCTGTTTACATCTTTGCAGAGGTCCTTCCACTTGTCTTGTTTGCTGCGAGCGATAGCAATCGACAGCTCCTTTCTTGCATTCTTCGCTGCAACCGCTTCTAGAATAAAATTTCCAGTGCGTCGTGCTGTCAGTTTTCTTCTGCATACTCGTCTTTTTTCTGCGATATCGTGGTTCCACCAGTATGCCTGCCGCCTACTGCCATGTTTGCCGTGCATTCTTGGCATCGAAACTTTACACTCTTTTACTATGGCTGTAAGACTTTTTTCAACAATTTGGTTTGGAAATGGAGTTATAAGCGTTCAAAGTATAGCCCAACCCACCCCCAAGCCACGGCAGCAACTGCGTGGTTAGCAGAGCACGCGCTTACAAGTGTGTAAAGAAGAAGAGTATCACCTTTTTTGGGTTCAGGGTATCTCGTAGTCGAGCCGTCTCGACTAGAGCTTTCTTACTTGTTTTGTGCTGAAGTAGGTAAAAATGCTTTATGTACCGTCAGTCAGGTCGTCACTCTGCTGGTGTGTCGGACTGCATGACTGCTTCCCGACGAAAAAAAAACCTCCTCTTCTAGGGCTAAATTCCACCTTGGAACCGGGAACTATCTCGCATTAACCTTCAAGGTGGCGCCCTCAAATATGCTCTATCTGAGCGTTACCCACTCTGTGCCTGCGTGCAGGTCATACTTCTTCCGCCGCAAAACATTTTTGGCGAAGTCACAGACTTTTTTCCAGGCATTTATGCTGCTGTACATTTTCTGTACTATTGTATCTACAAGTGGCAGGCATATCGAAACATATCTAACACTATTTAAAGCATTTTTGACGTCGAGCGTTACTAATAGAACCACTGGGCACAAGTATGCATTTCCTCTTTTCGTTGCTCTGACTGCCTGTACAACTTCATCAATAGCTCCCATTGTGGATTTTCCGGACCTGAAACCATGCTGTCTGGGGCTGAGTCCTCCAGCGGCATCTATTGCAGCTAGTAGCCTTGGTTTCAGGAGCTTTTCTATCAGCTTGCCAGTTGCATTTAGCATACACAATGGACGGTATGCCGATGGGATGTTGGGATCGACTTTGCCTTTGCTGATGAGCACAAGTCTCTGCTCTTTCCATACTGGGAATAATCTTTCTTTTAGACATGCGTTGTACATTCTAAGGAGAAAAGTTGGTCGTCCTGTTGCTATCATGTTCAGTATCTCTGCCGGTATATTGTCTGGTCCCGGGATTTTTATACCCTGAACCCATTGAAAATGTGAATTCAGGGTATAATGGTTTTGTGAAAATGTATGTAACAGGCAAAAGGAGACGTCGCAGATCCCATAAAGTATATATATTCTTGATCAGCATAAAAATAATTTGATTG
Organism: Drosophila buzzatii; assembly: GCA_035045845.1. Lineage (NCBI taxonomy): Eukaryota > Metazoa > Arthropoda > Insecta > Diptera > Drosophilidae > Drosophila > Drosophila buzzatii. The sequence continues at coordinate 52,360 of JAWNOS010000412.1, read as the reverse complement.
AGCCCTGTCCGTCTGTCCGTCCGTATGAAAGTCGAGATTTCGGAAACTACAAAAGCTAGAGAGCTGAAATTCCACATGAACACTCGTATGTTAGCTACGCAGTACGAGTTAATTTTGTTTTTTTCGATAACTTATCCCATTTCGAAATTATCGAAAATTCATTTCCATTTTTTTTTTTGAGCATAACTTCTTACCGTTTTAGCGAAAGACTTCAAATTTGTATATTTAGATAGATATTATGAATACGCAGATTATGTAATTTTTAGATTTTTGATGCCACGCCCCCTTCGCCCCCAATTTGCCAAAAACGCATTTCAAATACTAGAGGCTTGAAACTCGGCACATAGTTACATTTAGACACTCTTAATCTACTCTGAAATTTTTATTAAGATCATGCATCTAGAAATGGAGTTATAAGCGTTCAAAGTATAGCCCAACCCACCCCCAAGCCACGGCAACAACTGCGCTGTTAGCAGAGCTCGCGCTCATGCGATCGTAAAGAAGAAGAGTATCACTTTTTTTGCAGGGTTCAGGGGATCTCGTAGTCGAGCCGTCTCGACTAGAGCCTTCTTACTTGTTTATTTTTCAGGGAGAGTGCCGAAATTTTGAGCTCTTCCTCCGTAAAATTAGGAGCTGAGCTATGAGTTTCTTCGGCTGTCCGCGCAATCGTTTCGTAAATGAGTGTTGGCAATAGTGTTTCCACTATGTGGTCCATCGTTTTATCATTCACGTTTGGCGTTGCTCCAGAGTTCCTCAATTTTGTCATGACTACTTTATAACCAAGTCCCCAGGGATCTCTGTTTACATCTTTGCAGAGCTCCTTCCACTTGTCTTGTTTGCTGCGAGCGATAGCAATCGACAGCTCCTTTCTTGCATTCTTCGCTGCAACCGCTTCTAGAATAAAATTTCCAGTGCGTCGTGCTATTGTCAGTTTTCTTCTGCACTGTATACATACTCGTCTTTTTTCTGCGATATCGTGGTTCCACCAGTATGCCTGCCGCCTACTGCCATGTTTGCCGTGCGTTCTTGGCATCGAAACTTTACACTCTTTTACTATGGCTGTAAGACTTCTTTCAACAATTTGGTTTGGAAATGGAGTTATAAGCGTTCAAAGTATAGCCCAACCCACCCCCAAGCCACGGCAGCAACTGCGTGGTTAGCAGAGCACGCGCTTACAAGTGTGTAAAGAAGAAGAGTTTCACCTTTTTTGGGTTCAGGGTATCTCGTAGTCGACCCGTCTCGACTAGAGCTTTCTTACTTGTTTTGTGCTGAAGTGGGTAAAAATGCTTTATGTACCGTCAGTCAGGTCGTCACTCTGCTGGTGTGTCGGACTGCATGACTGCTTCCCGACGAAAAAAAAAACCTCCTCTTCTAGGGCTAAATTCCACCTTGGAACCGGGAACTATCTCGCATTAACCTTCAAGGTGGCGCCCTCAAATATGCTCTATCTGAGCGTTACCCACTCTGTGCCTGCGTGCAGGTCATACTTCTTCCGCCGCAAAACATTTTTGGCGAAGTCACAGACTTTTTTCCAGGCATTTATGCTGCTGTACATTTTCTGTACTATTGTATCTACAAGTGGCAAGCATATCGAAACATATCTAACACTATTGAAAGCATTTTTGACGTCGAGCGTTACTAATAGAACCACTGGGCGCAAGTATGCATTTCCTCTTTTCGTTGCTCTGACTGCCTGTACAACTTCATCAATAGCTCCCATTGTGGATTTTCCGGACCTGAAACCATGCTGTCTGGGGCTGAGTCCTCCAGCGGCATCTATTGCAGCTAGTATCCTTGGTTTCAGGAGCTTTTCTATCAGCTTGCCAGTTGCATTTAGCATACACAATGGACGGTATGCCGATGGGATGTTGGGATCGACTTTGCCTTTGCTGATGAGCACAAGTCTCTGCTCTTTCCATACTGGGAATAATCTTTCTTTTAGACATGCGTTGTACATTCTAAGGAGAAAAGTTGGTCGTCCTGTTGCTATCATGTTCAGTATCTCTGCCGGTATATTGTCTGGTCGCGGGATTTTTATACCCTGAACCCATTGAAAATGTGAATTCAGGGTATAATGGTTTTGTGAAAATGTATGTAACAGGCAAAAGGAGACGTCGCAGATCCCATAAAGTATATATATTCTTGATCAGCATAAAAATAATTTGATTGAGCCCTGTCCGTCTGTCCGTCCGTATGAAAGTCGAGATTTCGGAAACTACAAAAGCTAGAGAGCTGAAATTCCACATGAACACTCGTATGTTAGCTACGCAGTACGAGTTTATTTTGTTTTTTTCGATAACTTATCCCATTTCGAAATTATCGAAAATTCATTTCCATTTTTTTTTTTTGAGCATAACTTCTTACCGTTTTAGCGAAAGACTTCAAATTTGTATATTTAGATAGATATTATGAATACGCAGATTATGTAATTTTTAGATTTTTGATGCCACGCCCCCTTCGCCCCCAATTTGCCAAAAACGCATTTCAAATACTAGAGGCTTGAAACTCGGCACATAGTTACATTTAGACACTCTTAATCTACTCTGAAAATTTTATTAAGATCATGCATCTAGAAATGGAGTTATAAGCGTTCAAAGTATAGCCCAACCCACCCCCAAGCCACGGCAACAACTGCGCTGTTAGCAGAGCTCGCGCTCATGCGATCGTAAAGAAGAAGAGTATCACTTTTTTTGCAGGGTTCAGGGGATCTCGTAGTCGAGCCGTCTCGACTAGAGCCTTCTTACTTGTTTATTTTTCAGGGAGAGTGCCGCAATTTTGAGCTCTTCCTCCGTAAAATTAGGAGCTGAGCTATGAGTTTCTTCGGCTGTCCGCGCAATCGTTTCGTAAATGAGTGTTGGCAATAGTGTTTCCACTATGTGGTCCATCGTTTTATCATTCACGTTTGGCGTTGCTCCAGAGTTCCTCAATTTTGTCATGACTACTTTATAACCAAGTCCCCAGGGATCTCTGTTTACATCTTTGCAGAGCTCCTTCCACTTGTCTTGTTTGCTGCGAGCGATAGCAATCGACAGCTCCTTTCTTGCATTCTTCGCTGCAACCGCTTCTAGAATAAAATTTCCAGTGCGTCGTGCTATTGTCAGTTTTCTTCTGCACTGTATACATACTCGTCTTTTTTCTGCGATATCGTGGTTCCACCAGTATGCCTGCCGCCTACTGCCATGTTTGCCGTGCGTTCTTGGCATCGAAACTTTACACTCTTTTACTATGGCTGTAAGACTTCTTTCAACAATTTGGTTTGGAAATGGAGTTATAAGCGTTCAAAGTATAGCCCAACCCACCCCCAAGCCACGGCAGCAACTGCGTGGTTAGCAGAGCACGCGCTTACAAGTGTGTAAAGAAGAAGAGTATCACCTTTTTTGGGTTCAGGGTATCTCGTAGTCGACCCGTCTCGACTAGAGCTTTCTTACTTGTTTTGTGCTGAAGTGGGTAAAAATGCTTTATGTACCGTCAGTCAGGTCGTCACTCTGCTGGTGTGTCGGACTGCATGACTGCTTCCCGACGAAAAAAAAAACCTCCTCTTCTAGGGCTAAATTCCACCTTGGAACCGGGAACTATCTCGCATTAACCTTCAAGGTGGCGCCCTCAAATATGCTCTATCTGAGCGTTACCCACTCTGTGCCTGCGTGCAGGTCATACTTCTTCCGCCGCAAAACATTTTTGGCGAAGTCACAGACTTTTTTCCAGGCATTTATGCTGCTGTACATTTTCTGTACTATTGTATCTACAAGTGGCAAGCATATCGAAACATATCTAACACTATTGAAAGTATTTTTGACGTCGAGTGTTACTAATAGAACCACTGGGCGCAAGTATGCATTTCCTCTTTTCGTTGCTCTGACTGCCTGTACAACTTCATCAATAGCTCCCATTGTGGATTTTCCGGACCTGAAACCATGCTGTCTGGGGCTGAGTCCTCCAGCGGCATCTATTGCAGCTAGTAGCCTTGGTTTCAGGAGCTTTTCTATCAGCTTGCCAGTTGCATTTAGCATACACAATGGACGGTATGCCGATGGGATGTTGGGATCGACTTTGCCTTTGCTGATGAGCACAAGTCTCTGCTCTTTCCATACTGGGAATAATCTTTCTTTTAGACATGCGTTGTACATTCTAAGGAGAAAAGTTGGTCGTCCTGTTGCTATCATGTTCAGTATCTCTGCCGGTATATTGTCTGGTCCCGGGATTTTTATACCCTGAACCCATTGAAAATGTGAATTCAGGGTATAATGGTTTTGTGAAAATGTATGTAACAGGCAAAAGGAGACGTCGCAGATCCCATAAAGTATATATATTCTTGATCAGCATAAAAATAATTTGATTGAGCCCTGTCCGTCTGTCCGTCCGTATGAAAGTCGAGATTTCGGAAACTACAAAAGCTAGAGAGCTGAAATTCCACATGAACACTCGTATGTTAGCTACGCAGTACGAGTTTATTTTGTTTTTTTCGATAACTTATCCCATTTCGAAATTATCGAAAATTCATTTCCATTTTTTTTTTGAGCATAACTTCTTACCGTTTTAGCGAAAGACTTCAAATTTGTATATTTAGATAGATATTATGAATACGCAGATTATGTAATTTTTAGATTTTTGATGCCACGCCCCCTTCGCCCCCAATTTGCCAAAAACGCATTTCAAATACTAGAGGCTTGAAACTCGGCACATAGTTACATTTAGACACTCTTAATCTACTCTGAAAATTTTATTAAGATCATGCATCTAGAAATGGAGTTATAAGCGTTCAAAGTATAGCCCAACCCACCCCCAAGCCACGGCAACAACTGCGCTGTTAGCAGAGCTCGCGCTCATGCGATCGTAAAGAAGAAGAGTATCACTTTTTTTGCAGGGTTCAGGGGATCTCGTAGTCGAGCCGTCTCGACTAGAGCCTTCTTACTTGTTTATTTTTCAGGGAGAGTGCCGCAATTTTGAGCTCTTCCTCCGTAAAATTAGGAGCTGAGCTATGAGTTTCTTCGGCTGTCCGCGCAATCGTTTCGTAAATGAGTGTTGGCAATAGTGTTTCCACTATGTGGTCCATCGTTTTATCATTCACGTTTGGCGTTGCTCCAGAGTTCCTCAATTTTGTCATGACTACTTTATAACCAAGTCCCCAGGGATCTCTGTTTACATCTTTGCAGAGCTCCTTCCACTTGTCTTGTTTGCTGCGAGCGATAGCAATCGACAGCTCCTTTCTTGCATTCTTCGCTGCAACCGCTTCTAGAATAAAATTTCCAGTGCGTCGTGCTATTGTCAGTTTTCTTCTGCACTGTATACATACTCGTCTTTTTTCTGCGATATCGTGGTTCCACCAGTATGCCTGCCGCCTACTGCCATGTTTGCCGTGCGTTCTTGGCATCGAAACTTTACACTCTTTTACTATGGCTGTAAGACTTCTTTCAACAATTTGGTTTGGAAATGGAGTTATAAGCGTTCAAAGTATAGCCCAACCCACCCCCAAGCCACGGCAGCAACTGCGTGGTTAGCAGAGCACGCGCTTACAAGTGTGTAAAGAAGAAGAGTTTCACCTTTTTTGGGTTCAGGGTATCTCGTAGTCGACCCGTCTCGACTAGAGCTTTCTTACTTGTTTTGTGCTGAAGTAGGTAAAAATGCTTTATGTACCGTCAGTCAGGTCGTCACTCTGCTGGTGTGTCGGACTGCATGACTGCTTCCCGACGAAAAAAAAAACCTCCTCTTCTAGGGCTAAATTCCACCTTGGAACCAGGAACTATCTCGCATTAACCTTCAAGGTGGCGCCCTCAAATATGCTCTATCTGAGCGTTACCCACTCTGTGCCTGCGTGCAGGTCATACTTCTTCCGCCGCAAAACATTTTTGGCGAAGTCACAGACTTTTTTCCAGGCATTTATGCTGCTGTACATTTTCTGTACTATTGTATCTACAAGTGGCAAGCATATCGAAACATATCTAACACTATTGAAAGTATTTTTGACGTCGAGTGTTACTAATAGAACCACTGGGCGCAAGTATGCATTTCCTCTTTTCGTTGCTCTGACTGCCTGTACAACTTCATCAATAGCTCCCATTGTGGATTTTCCGGACCTGAAACCATGCTGTCTGGGGCTGAGTCCTCCAGCGGCATCTATTGCAGCTAGTAGCCTTGGTTTCAGGAGCTTTTCTATCAGCTTGCCAGTTGCATTTAGCATACACAATGGACGGTATGCCGATGGGATGTTGGGATCGACTTTGCCTTTGCTGATGAGCACAAGTCTCTGCTCTTTCCATACTGGGAATAATCTTTCTTTTAGACATGCGTTGTACATTCTAAGGAGAAAAGTTGGTCGTCCTGTTGCTATCATGTTCAGTATCTCTGCCGGTATATTGTCTGGTCCCGGGATTTTTATACCCTGAACCCATTGAAAATGTGAATTCAGGGTATAATGGTTTTGTGAAAATGTATGTAACAGGCAAAAGGAGACGTCGCAGATCCCATAAAGTATATATATTCTTGATCAGCATAAAAATAATTTGATTGAGCCCTGTCCGTCTGTCCGTCCGTATGAAAGTCGAGATTTCGGAAACTACAAAAGCTAGAGAGCTGAAATTCCACATGAACACTCGTATGTTAGCTACGCAGTACGAGTTTATTTTGTTTTTTTCGATAACTTATCCCATTTCGAAATTATCGAAAATTCATTTCCATTTTTTTTTTTGAGCATAACTTCTTACCGTTTTAGCGAAAGACTTCAAATTTGTATATTTAGATAGATATTATGAATACGCAGATTATGTAATTTTTAGATTTTTGATGCCACGCCCCCTTCGCCCCCAATTTGCCAAAAACGCATTTCAAATACTAGAGGCTTGAAACTCGGCACATAGTTACATTTAGACACTCTTAATCTACTCTGAAAATTTTATTAAGATCATGCATCTAGAAATGGAGTTATAAGCGTTCAAAGTATAGCCCAACCCACCCCCAAGCCACGGCAACAACTGCGCTGTTAGCAGAGCTCGCGCTCATGCGATCGTAAAGAAGAAGAGTATCACTTTTTTTGCAGGGTTCAGGGGATCTCGTAGTCGAGCCGTCTCGACTAGAGCCTTCTTACTTGTTTATTTTTCAGGGAGAGTGCCGCAATTTTGAGCTCTTCCTCCGTAAAATTAGGAGCTGAGCTATGAGTTTCTTCGGCTGTCCGCGCAATCGTTTCGTAAATGAGTGTTGGCAATAGTGTTTCCACTATGTGGTCCATTGTTTTATCATTCACGTTTGGCGTTGCTCCAGAGTTCCTCAATTTTGTCATGACTACTTTATAACCAAGTCCCCAGGGATCTCTGTTTACATCTTTGCAGAGCTCCTTCCACTTGTCTTGTTTGCTGCGAGCGATAGCAATCGACAGCTCCTTTCTTGCATTCTTCGCTGCAACCGCTTCTAGAATAAAATTTCCAGTGCGTCGTGCTATTGTCAGTTTTCTTCTGCACTGTATACATACTCGTCTTTTTTCTGCGATATCGTGGTTCCACCAGTATGCCTGCCGCCTACTGCCATGTTTGCCGTGCGTTCTTGGCATCGAAACTTTACACTCTTTTACTATGGCTGTAAGACTTCTTTCAACAATTTGGTTTGGAAATGGAGTTATAAGCGTTCAAAGTATAGCCCAACCCACCCCCAAGCCACGGCAGCAACTGCGTGGTTAGCAGAGCACGCGCTTACAAGTGTGTAAAGAAGAAGAGTTTCACCTTTTTTGGGTTCAGGGTATCTCGTAGTCGACCCGTCTCGACTAGAGCTTTCTTACTTGTTTTGTGCTGAAGTAGGTAAAAATGCTTTATGTACCGTCAGTCAGGTCGTCACTCTGCTGGTGTGTCGGACTGCATGACTGCTTCCCGACGAAAAAAAAAAACCTCCTCTTCTAGGGCTAAATTCCACCTTGGAACCAGGAACTATCTCGCATTAACCTTCAAGGTGGCGCCCTCAAATATGCTCTATCTGAGCGTTACCCACTCTGTGCCTGCGTGCAGGTCATACTTCTTCCGCCGCAAAACATTTTTGGCGAAGTCACAGACTTTTTTCCAGGCATTTATGCTGCTGTACATTTTCTGTACTATTGTATCTACAAGTGGCAAGCATATCGAAACATATCTAACACTATTGAAAGTATTTTTGACGTCGAGTGTTACTAATAGAACCACTGGGCGCAAGTATGCATTTCCTCTTTTCGTTGCTCTGACTGCCTGTACAACTTCATCAATAGCTCCCATTGTGGATTTTCCGGACCTGAAACCATGCTGTCTGGGGCTGAGTCCTCCAGCGGCATCTATTGCAGCTAGTAGCCTTGGTTTCAGGAGCTTTTCTATCAGCTTGCCAGTTGCATTTAGCATACACAATGGACGGTATGCCGATGGGATGTTGGGATCGACTTTGCCTTTGCTGATGAGCACAAGTCTCTGCTCTTTCCATACTGGGAATAATCTTTCTTTTAGACATGCGTTGTACATTCTAAGGAGAAAAGTTGGTCGTCCTGTTGCTATCATCTTCAGTATCTCTGCCGGTATATTGTCTGGTCCCGGGATTTTTATACCCTGAACCCATTGAAAATGGGAATTCAGGGTGTTCACGCCAGATGGCGTTAACAGTGTTGCTCCTCCTCATCCGCACAACCTCTTATGTTAGTAACATAAATGTTATTAACATAACCATTTTGAGTACTGGGCTGGCACGGCGTAACCTTTCTTCTTAACGATACCATGTAACTTGCATTGTAATCTTACTTGCATTGTAACGAGATCGGTACACAATAAAAAATATCAAACAGTGAAATAGAAAATCAAGAGTTTTTCTTGGAGGAAATCACATACATATAGAAGACGACGACAGCAACGCCACCCCTGCAATCATTGGTCCTTCGAGCCGGAGTTCATCCATCCACAACACACACACCAGTATCCTATAGGCGACCAGATAAGTCGACTTTTTTGTTCTTTTTTTTTGCTACAATTCTGCTGCAACGAAACACAGGTATTTCTATGCACCCTGTCTGTGTATACCTTTTGTGCAAGTGCAAGTGCAACTAGTGTCCGTGTTTTTTAATGTGAGAACTAGTGTCCGTTAATTGCCTACGTTGCCGGAATTGGCTTATGTCCGCGGAAATATATATATATGTATATATTTTCGACACATAAAAAGAACATCTCATAACCTCGATCACACAGCTGAAGCGTGATCCGAGGGCAGTGAACTTAGATTCCTCCATCTTGGTTTTTTCCTCCCTTTGTGCCTTCACATTCTCAATCACATATACATACATATATGCAGAAAACTTGCCAAAGTGAACTTTTTGAGAACGAAGTAAGACATAAAGCATTGAGCTCACCGACTCCTCCATTTTTTTTTTTATCCGTGTATAAAGCTGAAGGTGCAATAAGCAGCCATATTCTTGGCTAGCTTGGGCAAATTGATCAAAATAATCTTTGTCGGTCATTTAAATGATTTGCATGCACATTTTATAATTATATTCTATCCATATACGCCGTTGCACATACATAAAACCACATATACTTATATATACTTATATTTATGACATTAAATATATTTTTTTGGTCCATATAATTAAAACAAAAAAAAAAAACAATTGAATAAAAGGACAAAAGAAAATAAAATTACCTGGTGTTTTACTACATTTTATTTATTTATATATTCCTATATTTATTTAAAGTCCTATATTTCTATTGCATTTTACATTTGTTTCATATTTGCATGCCGACATTTATATTGCACGTATCGCTCATATTTACATATGTATGTATGTATGTAGTTGCTTGTGTACGCTTCCAAAAGCAGGTGAAGGTGCTGACATAATTTGCAGCTGTTACACTTGCGCAAACTACATATAAGCTACATACATACATACATATAATATACGAGTAATTAAGTTGCAATATTGTTTCTGTCAGGCGTCGGCAACAGCCGCCGGTGCATCCGAATTGTATTATCAATTCATAATAACAAAAGATCAAAGAAATCAAGTTAACATATAAACTCATATATGATATTGGAGTAGCTGACGAACAGCTGACTCAATAATTTTTGCACAACTCTATATGTACATACACCGAACATAGATAAATAAAACACAAACATTAATTTTCCTTTATTTATTATTTTCTTCTTTTATTTCGCTTCAATAATATGTTCACATAATAATATAATATATATATCTAAAATACACAATTCAACTTAATTATTTTACACATATAAACTTCCCACTCATAACTAGTGCTGGCACTTGGAATCCAAACAAAGAAAATCGCCAGCCGCCACATTTTTCGTGCCGATAGTTATAGGTTATCGAACCTCACAAATATCGTGATCTGATTAGTGCTCGCACTGCTGAACTATCGCACGGCAAATAGCTGACAACATAGCGACGTAATATTTAATTCGAATAAATAATTATTTCGTTTTCTCTTGTAATTATTTAATCTATCCTGATTAAATTAATTATAAGCATTTCTTCTCCTGATTTAATCTATCCTGATTAAATTAATTATTTCGCTTTCTCTTATAATTATTTAATGTATCCTGATTAAACTAATTATAAGCATTTCTTCTCCTGATTAAATCTATCCTGATTAAATTAATTAATAGCGTTTCTCTTATAATTATTTAATCTATCCTGATTAAATTAATTATAAGCATTTCTTCTCCTGATTTTATCTATCCTGATTAAATTAATTAATAGCGTTTCTCTTATAATTATTTAATCTATCCTGATTAAATTAATTATAAGCATTTCTTCTCCTGATTTTATCTATCCTGATTAAATTAATTAAAAGCGTTTCTTATAATTATTTAATCTATCCTGATTAAATTATTTATAAGCTTTTCTTCTCCTGATTTAATCTATCCTGATTAAATTATTTAAAAGCGTTTCTTATAATTATTTAATCTACCCTGATTAAATTAATTGTAATAATTTCTTCTGCTAATTTTAATCTACTCTGATTAAATTAATTTACTCTCGTCTTTATTTATTTCGAATAAATAAATTATTCCGCGTTCTTATAATTATTCAATCTATCCTGATTAAATTAATTATAAGCATTTCTTTTTCTGATTTAATCTATCCTGATTAAATCAATTATTTCGCTTTCTCTTATAATTATTTAATCTATCCTGATTAAACTAATTATAAGCATTTCTTCTCCTGATTTAATCTATCCTGATTAAATTAATTAAAAGCGTTTCTCTTATAATTATTTAATCTATCCTGATTAAATTATTTATAAGCTTTTCTTCTCCTGATTTAATCTATCCTGATTAAATTATTTAAAAGCGTTTCTTATAATTATTTAATCTACCCTGATTAAATTAATTATAAGCATTTCTTCTCCTGATTTAATCTATCCTGATTAAATTAATTATTTCGCTTTCTCTTATAATTATTTAATCTATCCTGATTAAACTAATTATAAGCATTTCTTCTCCTGATTTAATCTATCCTGATTAAATTAATTAAAAGCGTTTCTTATAATTATTTAATCTATCCTGATTAAATTATTTATAAGCTTTTCTTCTCCTGATTTAATCTATCCTGATTAAATTATTTAAAAGCGTTTCTTATAATTATTTAATCTACACTGATTAAATTAATTGTAATAATTTCTTCTGCTAATTTTAATCTACTCTGATTAAATTAATTTACTCTCGTCTTTATTTATTTCGAATAAATAAATTATTCCGCGTTCTTATAATTATTCAATCTATCCTGATTAAATTAATTATAAGCATTTCTTATACTGAATTAATCTATCCTGTTTAAATTAATTTGAATAGCTTCTTTAGAAAATATTTTCAATCCCGATCCGATTGATTGCTCGAGGCTCCCTTCTTCACTGACAAGCGCCGCTTCCTCGAATAGTTTTTTTCGTCGACTACCCTTTAGTCGACGCCCATGTCCGATCGTTCAAGACGAACGCAACTGAGTGTGCCCGCGTCGCGTTTGATCAAGCGCAGTACCTCGGCGTCTCCGGTCCCGTCTGGGAAAATACAATCCACTAGCACGTTCAAACGCAGTCCGATTGGCACACGCTCCACAGCAAGGCCCACGAGTCCGTTGTCCAAAATGTCACTCGCTGATTTCATTGCGGCTGCGGATAGGCTCGTCAAGTTTGAGTCCCGCATTGAATACTCTGAGGATGTTGGCTCCACTCCAGCCGCTCAGCTCCAGGCTTTAGAAATCCGACGTGACCGGGCCAAAATTCTGTGGGAGAAGGCAGAGCAGCAGTATGAAGCGTGTTCCAAAGCGCTGAGTCAGGGGGCTAGTGGTAGTGGCGATGTTGAAGCCATGGAGGCGAAATTCGACCACTGCTACACAGTTTATGAACGGTGTGCAGCGTTTTTGGGTCGACAGATCGATGCCATAGCGACACCAAGTGCTTTGCCAAACCACGTGAGCCCTCCTTTCGCCTCTTCCGGAGGCTGTCGCCTTCCACCCGTTGACACGGAAGTGTTTCACGGCGATTACTTGCGTTGGCCAACATTCCGAGACCTATTCACGGCCATTTACATCCAAAATCTGCGTCTGACTCCTGTGGAAAAACTATTCCACCTCAACTCAAAGACAGCAGGCGAGGCAAACGCTTTAGTCGCAGAGTGTCCGCTCACGAACGACGGTTTTGCCTCGGCTTGGGCCGCCTTGTGTGCTCGTTTCGAGAACAAGCGGCTATTAGTCAATAGCCAGCTGAGAATTCTGTTCAACCTTTCCAAGGTCACCAAGGAGTCAGGCTCGTCTCTCAGAGAGCTGCTTGGCACTATTCACAGGTGCGTCACTGCCATCGAGCACGCTCAGATCTCTACTGAGAGCTAGGATTGTATCCTCCTCTGGGAGCAGTCCTTATTGAGGAAGTCCGATATTACCCCAAGCACACTCCTTTCCAACGCATCATCTTCCGCAAGCCTGACGGCACCATTGGCGATTTTGAGATGAACACCGTCACCTTTGGAGTAAACTGCGCTCTCTTCCTGGCTTTGAGAGTGCTTAAGCATCTCGCAGAGGATGTGAGACTTCGGCTGCCTCTCGCCAGCAAGGTCATCTCCGAATGCATGTACGTCGATGACGTGCTTGCAGGAGCGCACTCCAAGGGGAAGGTGATCGCAACCATCGCAGAGCTGCAAGAGGCTCTAGGCAGCGCGGGGTTTCCTTTAAGGAAGTGGACCTCCAACTTCAAGGTCTGTTTAAAGGCCATCCCGAAATGTCACAGATTGCGCGAAGACTTCCTAGAACTGGAAGTGTCTAGCACAGCAAAAACTTTAGGCATACGGTGGCAAGCTCATTCAGACGAGTTTTTCTTCGCGCCAGCCGATACTCCAATTCAGGCTACCTACTACTACAAAAAGAACCGTGCTATCCCAAGCGTCCAAATTGTTCGACCCTGCCGGCTGGCTGGCACCCTTCGTCGTTCGCGCGAAAATTTTTATGCAAAAGGTCTGCCTGCAGGGTCTGGACTGGGACGAGCCCTTGCCAACTGATCTCCGCCGCCAATGGCAAGAGTTCTTGATGGACTATCCTATACTCCGTGAGATACGCATACCGCGATGGATACATTTCCAACCCGAGTTGAAGGTGCAGTTCCATGGGTTCTGTGACGCCTCCGAGCACGCTTACGGAGCCGCTCTGTACCTGCGTGTCGAGCGAGGGTGTCAAGTTTTCACGAATTTGCTCGCCGCCAAGACGCGAGTGGCTCCAATTAAGACCCTGTCCATTCCGCGCCTGGAGCTATGCGGCGCCGTTCTTCTGGCTGACCTAAGCTCTATTCTGCTCCCCGCCTCTCCTGCGGTTCAATGGGAGTCTTTCTTCTGGACTGATTCGTCGATCGTCCTGGCCTGGCTCAACAAGCCGCCGTGTACGTGGACGACTTTTGTCGCCAACCGTATTAGCAGAATTTCCGAACTCACTAATCCCGGTGATTGGGCCCACGTCTGATCCGAACATAATCCATCAGACCTCTCGAGCAGGGGAGTGAATCCACGAGAGCTCCTCACGAGCTCATTATGGTTCCACGGCCCAGAATGGCTTCCGCTCCCCCGAGACCAATGACCATCAAACTCATCCGTCGAATTAGAGACCATCGTGGAGAAAAGGGCAGCGAAATGTCACCATGCACGCCCCTCCGTCGACATTGAATTCATCGGCAGTTTCTCAGAGCTCAACCGGGCTCTCCGTGTTACCGCTTGGATGTTCCGCTTCATCAATCGGTGCCGGAAATCTGACCCTCCTCTGTCACCAGAGCTCAGTGCTGAAGAGCTACACATCGTTCAGCGTTTCTTCATTTCGCAATGCCAGCAGTCCGGCTACGCGAACGAGTTCGCTCGTCTCCATGAAAAGCAGCCAATTTCACCCTCCAGTCCGGTTCGCAGCCTCAACCCATTTCTAGACCATGATGGAATCATGAGGGCATGCGGACGCGTTCGAGCTACCACCTCCTTGAGTTACGATGAACGCCATCCCGTTATTCTGCCGTACTCAGGTGCGTTCTCAAGATTGCTGGTTCGCTTCACTCATCGCATATCCTTGCATGGTGGGAACCAGTTGGTGACGAGGCTCATCCGCTCTCAATTCTGGATTCCCAAGCTGAAGGTCCTCATCAAGGCGGTAATCAACTCCTGCAAGTCATGCGTGGTTTACCGCAAGCGTCTCCAAACGCAAATGATGGGTGATCTGCCTGCAGAACGGTCGACTTTCTCCCGGCCTTTTACGTTCGTGGGCGTCGACTTTGCGGTCCCCTTCGACGTTAAGAACTACACGGGACGAGCCTGTCTCATCACGAAAGGGTACGTCTGCGTGTTTGTATGCTTCAGCACAAAGGCCATCCACCTCGAGGCCACCTCCGACCTGACCACCGAAAAGTTCTTAGCAGCGTTCTCTCGCCTGGTGGCGCGGCGGGGATGTCCGCAGCGGCTCTACTCTGACAATGGGAAGACGTTCGTCGGAGCCGAGAAGGTCCTGTCCCGAGACTTTCTAGCCGCTCTCAGATCCGAGGTGCTCGCCACGCATGCTCTACAGCGCCTATCCTGGCATTTCAACCCACCGGGGGCCCCTCACATGGGCGGCTTGTGGGAGGCGGGCGTGAAAAGTTTTAAGGCCCTGTTCTATAAGTCCACTTCTGCGGCAAAATATACGTTTGAGGAGCTCTCCCCCCTCTTGGTCAAAATCGAGGCGTGCCTCAATTCCAGGCCAATCGCGCCCATGTTGGAAGACGCCACCGACCTCCTCGCCCTGACTCCGGGTCACTTTCAGATCGGTGGCCCTCTTCTCTCTATTGCTGAACCTGTAATTCAGGAAAAAGCGATGTCCATTTTGAACCGCTGGCAGCGTCTGAAGGCTCTCCACCAACAGTTCTGTTTCCGTTGGAAGGAAGACTACCTGAAGGAGCTGCATAAGCGAAACAAGTGGCAAACCCCGCGCCGTGATTTGAAGGTTGGTGATATGGTCATCGTCAAAGATGACAACACCGCCATCAATGAGTGGCGGCTCGGTGGAATTCACCTCACTCATCCTGGAAAGGATGGAATGGTTCGAGTGGCGGACGTTCTCACTACCCGAGGTATCATCCGCAGGCCCGTCCATAAGTTAGTCATCCAATTAACACATATGTTCCGTACTCCTGTGTTGTCCCATTCATGTCATAACGATCGTCACTCATCACGCTCATATCTTCGCTCGTTTCCAGCTATGACGTCGTCACCACACCTACCAACGCCAGCGGGCATCAATTCCTTCCGCTGTCGCGTGTGCAGAGGAGTACACGCGCTGCGGAGGTGCCAGTGGTTTTTGGGACTGCCTGTCGAGAAGCGTATGCGGGCGGCGCTAATTAATAAATACTGCGCAAAATGTCTAGCCCACCAACACTCCGGGCAGTCCTGCCGCACTCAGGGCGGGTGCAAGATGTGTGGCAAAGACCATCACACATTGCTGCACCTCCCCGGAGTTCGTCGAAACCGCCGAGCAGCTCGTCGTCGTCGCTCCACTGCCCTGCCAGATGCGGCCAACGGTACATCGGCGACCCCAGGACAACACGGAGCCGTCAGTGCGCCAGCCCACGCAACCATCCCGCTTCCAGCAGCCTCCGGAACCCGTCGACGTCGCCGCTGTACACGTCGGCGCAGCCCAGCCTCTACGACGGACGATTCGCCTCCACTAGCGACGCTGATGCAACATAAGGCCATCAGCGTCTTGCCCACCGCCACCGTCGCGCTCCAGTCAGAGTCCAAGGTCTTCAACGTACGGGTCCTGATCGATCCGTGCAGCTCGACCAGTCGGATCAACGCTGATTTGGCACGGACCCTCTCTCCGTCACTAGCGTTGGTCCGGGGCAGGTCTGCACGGCTCTCATCCGGTCGAAGACCACTCGCTTCGAATTGGACACTATCCTGCAACTGGAGGCCCAGCTGCAGTGCCGGACACCCGTCCGGGCCGTCGAGCGCAGCGCCCCGTTTCTGGGAACCACGCTCGCCGACGACCGCTGGTTTTTGCCCAGTTCGGTGCTCATGGTGCTGGGGGCGGATGTGTACCCTCACATCCTCCTTCCGGGGATCGTTCCCAGCATTGATGGGCTTCCACTGGCGCAGAAAACCCAATTTGGGTGGATCCTCTCAGGCTCCTGCGCCTGAACATCAAGTCCTCGTTGCATCATTGCAAGGGGGGGAGAATGTTCACGCCAGATGGCGTTAACAGTGTTGCTCCTCCTCATCCGCACAACCTCTTATGTTAGTAACATAAATGTTATTAACATAACCATTTTGAGTACTGGGCTGGAACGGCGTAACCTTTCTTCTTAACGATACTATGTAACTTGCATTGTAATCTTACTTGCATTGTAACGAGATCGGTACACAATAAAAAATATCAAACAGTGAAATAGAAAATCAAGAGTTTTTCTTTGAGGAAATCACATACATATAGAAGACGACGACAGTAATGCCACCCCTGCAATCACAGGGTATAATGGTTTTGTGAAAATGTATGTAACAGGCAGAAGGAGACGTCGCAGATCCCATAAAGTATATATATTCTTGATCAGCATAAAAATAATTTGATTGAGCCCTGTCCGTCTGTCCGTCCGTCCGTCCGTCCGACCGTCCGTATGAACGTCGAGATTTCGGAAACTACAACAGCTAGCGAGCTGAAATTCCACATGAACACTCGTATGTTAGCTACGCAGTACGAGTTTATTTTGTTTTTTCGATAACTCATCCCATTTCCAAAAAAATTCGAAAATTCGTTTCCATTTTTACGTTTTTTGTGCATAACTTCTACTCCGTTAGCGAAAGACTTCAAATTTGTATATTTAGATAGATATGAATACGCAGATTATGTAATTTTTAGATTTTTGATGCCACGCCCCCTTCGCCACCAATTTGCCAAAAATGCATTTCAAATACTAAAGACTTGAAACTCGGCACATAGTTACATTTAGACACTCTTAATCTACTCTGAAAATTTTATTAAGATCATGCATCTAGAAATGGAGTTATAAGCGTTCAAAGTATAGCCCAACCCACCCCCAAGCCACAGCAGCAACTGCGCTGTTAGCAGAGCTCGCGCTCATGCGATCGTAAAGAAGAAGAGTATCATTTTTTTGCAGGGTTCAGGGGATCTCGTAGTCGAGCCGTCTCGACTAGAGCCTTCTTACTTGTTTATTTTTCAGGGAGAGTGCCGCAATTTTTTAAAAAATTAGGAGCTGAGCTATGAGTTTCTTCGGCTGTCCGCGCAATCGTTTCGTGAATGAGTGTTGGCAATAGTGTTTCCACTATGTGTTCCATCGTTTTATCATTCACGTTTGGCGTTGCTCCAGAGTTCCTCAATTTTGTCATGACTACTTTATAACCAAGTCCCCAGGGATCTCTGTTTACATCTTTGCAGAGCTCCTTCCACTTGTCTTGTTTGCTGCGAGCGATAGCAATCGACAGCTCCTTTCTTGCATTCTTCGCTGCAACCGCTTCTAGAATAAAATTTCCAGTGCGTCGTGCTATTGTCAGTTTTCTTCTGCACTGTATACATACTCGTCTTTTTTCTGCGATATCGTGGTTCCACCAGTATGCCTGCTGCCTACTGCCATGTTTGCCGTGCGTTCTTGGCATCGAAACTTTACACTCTTTTACTATAGCTGTAAGACTTCTTTCAACAATTTGGTTTGCAAATGGAGTTATAAGCGTTCAAAGTATAGCCCAACCCACCCCCAAGCCACGGCAGCAACTGCGTGGTTAGCAGAGCACGCGCTTACAAGTGTGTAAAGAAGAAGAGTTTCACCTTTTTTGGGTTCAGGGTATCTCGTAGTCGAGCCGTCTCGACTAGAGCTTTCTTACTTGTTTTGTGCTGAAGTAGGTAAAAATGCTTTATGTACCGTCAGTCAGGTCGTCACTCTGCTGGTGTGTCGGACTGCATGACTGCTTCCCGACGAAAAAAAAAACCTCCTCTTCTAGGGCTAAATTCCACCTTGGAACCGGGAACTATCTCGCATTAACCTTCAAGGTGGCGCCCTCAAATATGCTCTATCTGAGCGTTACCCACTCTGTGCCTGCGTGCAGGTCATACTTCTTCCGCCGCAAAACATTTTTGGCGAAGTCACAGACTTTTTTCCAGGCATTTATGCTGCTGTACATTTTCTGTACTATTGTATCTACAAGTGGCAAGCATATCGAAACATATCTAACACTATTGAAAGCATTTTTGACGTCGAGCGTTACTAATAGAACCACTGGGCGCAAGTATGCATTTCCTCTTTTCGTTGCTCTGACTGCCTGTACAACTTCATCAATAGCTCCCATTGTGGATTTTCCGGACCTGAAACCATGCTGTCTGGGGCTGAGTCCTCCAGCGGCATCTATTGCAGCTAGTAGCCTTGGTTTCAGGAGCTTTTCTATCAGCTTGCCAGTTGCATTTAGCATACACAATGGACGGTATGCCGATGGGATGTTGGGATCGACTTTGCCTTTGCTGATGAGCACAAGTCTCTGCTCTTTCCATACTGGGAATAATCTTTCTTTTAGACATGCGTTGTACATTCTAAGGAGAAAAGTTGGTCGTCCTGTTGCTATCATGTTCAGTATCTCTGCCGGTATATTGTCTGGTCCCGGGATTTTTATACCCTGAACCCATTGAAAATGTGAATTCAGGGTATAATGGTTTTGTGAAAATGTATGTAACAGGCAAAAGGAGACGTCGCAGATCCCATAAAGTATATATATATTCTTGATCAGCATAAAAATAATTTGATTGAGCCCTGTCCGTCTGTCCGTCCGTATGAAAGTCGAGATTTCGGAAACTACAAAAGCTAGAGAGCTGAAATTCCACATGAACACTCGTATGTTAGCTACGCAGTACGAGTTTATTTTGTTTTTTCGATAACTTATCCCATTTCGAAATTATCGAAAATTCATTTCCATTTTTTTTTTGAGCATAACTTCTTACCGTTTTAGCGAAAGACTTCAAATTTGTATATTTAGATAGATATTATGAATACGCAGATTATGTAATTTTTAGATTTTTGATGCCACGCCCCCTTCGCCCCCAATTTGCCAAAAACGCATTTCAAATACTAGAGGCTTGAAACTCGGCACATAGTTACATTTAGAAACTCTTAATCTACTCTGAAAATTTTATTAAGATCATGCATCTAGAAATGGAGTTATAAGCGTTCAAAGTATAGCCCAACCCACCCCCAAGCCACGGCAGCAACTGCGCTGTTAGCAGAGCTCGCGCTCATGCGATCGTAAAGAAGAAGAGTATCATTTTTTTGCAGGGTTCAGGGGATCTCGTAGTCGAGCCGTCTCGACTAGAGCCTTCTTACTTGTTTATTTTTCAGGGAGAGTGCCGCAATTTTGAGCTCTTCCTCCGTAAAATTAGGAGCTGAGCTATGAGTTTCTTCGGCTGTCCGCGCAATCGTTTCGTGAATGAGTGTTGGCAATAGTGTTTCCACTATGTGGTCCATCGTTTTATCATTCACGTTTGGCGTTGCTCCAGAGTTCCTCAATTTTGTCATGACTACTTTATAACCAAGTCCCCAGGGATCTCTGTTTACATCTTTGCAGAGCTCCTTCCACTTGTCTTGTTTGCTGCGAGCGATAGCAATCGACAGCTCCTTTCTTGCATTCTTCGCTGCAACCGCTTCTAGAATAAAATTTCCAGTGCGTCGTGCTATTGTCAGTTTTCTTCTGCACTGTATACATACTCGTCTTTTTTCTGCGATATCGTGGTTCCACCAGTATGCCTGCCGCCTACTGCCATGTTTGCCGTGCGTTCTTGGCATCGAAACTTTACACTCTTTTACTATGGCTCTAAGACTTCTTTCAACAATTTGGTTTGGAAATGGAGTTATAAGCGTTCAAAGTATAGCCCAACCCACCCCCAAGCCACGGCAGCAACTGCGTGGTTAGCAGAGCACGCGCTTACAAGTGTGTAAAGAAGAAGAGTTTCACCTTTTTTGGGTTCAGGGTATCTCGTAGTCGACCCGTCTCGACTAGAGCTTTCTTACTTGTTTTGTGCTGAAGTAGGTAAAAATGCTTTATGTACCGTCAGTCAGGTCGTCACTCTGCTGGTGTGTCGGACTGCATGACTGCTTCCCGACGAAAAAAAAAACCTCCTCTTCTAGGGCTAAATTCCACCTTGGAACCGGGAACTATCTCGCATTAACCTTCAAGGTGGCGCCCTCAAATATGCTCTATCTGAGCGTTACCCACTCTGTGCCTGCGTGCAGGTCATACTTCTTCCGCCGCAAAACATTTTTGGCGAAGTCACAGACTTTTTTCCAGGCATTTATGCTGCTGTACATTTTCTGTACTATTGTATCTACAAGTGGCAAGCATATCGAAACATATCTAACACTATTGAAAGCATTTTTGACGTCGAGCGTTACTAATAGAACCACTGGGCGCAAGTATGCATTTCCTCTTTTCGTTGCTCTGACTGCCTGTACAACTTCATCAATAGCTCCCATTGTGGATTTTCCGGACCTGAAACCATGCTGTCTGGGGCTGAGTCCTCCAGCGGCATCTATTGCAGCTAGTAGCCTTGGTTTCAGGAGCTTTTCTATCAGCTTGCCAGTTGCATTTAGCATACACAATGGACGGTATGCCGATGGGATGTTGGGATCGACTTTGCCTTTGCTGATGAGCACAAGTCTCTGCTCTTTCCATACCGGGAATAATCTTTCTTTTAGACATGCGTTGTACATTCTAAGGAGAAAAGTTGGTCGTCCTGTTGCTATCATGTTCAGTATCTCTGCCGGTATATTGTCTGGTCCCGGGATTTTTATACCCTGAACCCATTGAAAATGGGAATTCAGGGTGTTCACGCCAGATGGCGTTAACAGTGTTGCTCCTCCTCATCCGCACAACCTCTTATGTTAGTAACATAAATGTTATTAACATAACCATTTTGAGTACTGGGCTGGCACGGCGTAACCTTTCTTCTTAACGATACCATGTAACTTGCATTGTAATCTTACTTGCATTGTAACGAGATCGGTACACAATAAAAAATATCAAACAGTGAAATAGAAAATCAAGAGTTTTTCTTGGAGGAAATCACATACATATAGAAGACGACGACAGCAACGCCACCCCTGCAATCATTGGTCCTTCGAGCCGGAGTTCATCCATCCACAACATACACACCAGTATCCTATAGGCGACCAGATAAGTCGACTTTTTTGTTCTTTTTTTTTGCTACAATTCTGCTGCAACGAAACACAGGTATTTCTATGCACCCTGTCTGTGTATACCTTTTGTGCAAGTGCAAGTGCAACTAGTGTCCGTGTTTTTTAATGTGAGAACTAGTGTCCGTTAATTGCCTACGTTGCCGGAATTGGCTTATGTCCGCGGAAATATATATATATGTATATATTTTCGACACATAAGAAGAACATCTCATAACCTCGATCACACAGCTGAAGCGTGATCCGAGGGCAGTGAACTTAGATTCCTCCATCTTGGTTTTTTCCTCCCTTTGTGCCTTCACATTCTCAATCACATATACATACATATATGCAGAAAACTTGCCAAAGTGAACTTTTTGAGAACGAAGTAAGACATAAAGCATTGAGCTCACCGACTCCTCCATTTTTTTTTTATCCGTGTATAAAGCTCAAGGTGCAATAAGCAGCCATATTCTTGGCTAGCTTGGGCAAATTGATCACAATAATCTTTGTCGGTCATTTAAATGATTTGCATGCACATTTTATAATTATATTCTATCCATATACGCCGTTGCACATACATAAAACCACATATACTTATATTTATGACATTAAATATATTTTTTTGGTCCATATAATTAAAACAAAAAAAAAAAAACAATTGAATAAAAGGACAAAAGAAAATAAAATTACCTGGTGTTTTACTACATTTTATTTATTTATATATTCCTATATTTATTTAAAGTCCTATATTTCTATTGCATTTTACATTTGTTTCATATTTGCATGCCGACATTTATATTGCACGTATCGCTCATATTTACATATGTATGTATGTATGTAGTTGCTTGTGTACGCTTCCAAAAGCAGGTGAAGGTGCTGACATAATTTGCAGCTGTTACACTTGCGCAAACTACATATAAGCTACATACATACATACATATAATATACGAGTAATTAAGTTGCAATATTGTTTCTGTCAGGCGTCGGCAACAGCCGCCGGTGCATCCGAATTGTATTATCAATTCATAATAACAAAAGATCAAAGAAATCAAGTTAACATATAAACTCATATATGATATTGGAGTAGCTGACGAACAGCTGACTCAATAATTTTTGCACAACTCTATATGTACATACACCGAACATAGATAAATAAAACACAAGCATTAATTTTCCTTTATTTATTATTTTCTTCTTTTATTTCGCTTCAATAATATGTTCACATAATAATATAATATATATATCTATAATACACAATTCAACCACTAACCATACAACACATAGACTGGACAACTGGAACAAATTAATGTGCACACTTATTTTTTGACATTAGAACCCCATCAACTTCGTATTTGCTCGGGTTTTTACTTTTCGGGTCGGGAGAGAAAAATTGCTGATGACAAAATCATTCCGCTTCGAGCGCTCGACGGTGACGGTCGATTTTCCAAAAAATCCTGACATGTGCCGCTCTTTCCCTTGCTCTCTTTCTCTTTCTGCCCCATGCTTTTTACTCTCTGCTCTCTTCTCACAAAAATATATGTATGTTGGCACAACCAGCAAGCAGCTCACAAAAATTGAAATTTCTTCTCGACGCGATCCCATTGGTTCCCTTCTGAGCGAAGAGTATACCGAATTCTTAAACAGCTTTGCCATGCTCATGCAAAATGTTAGCGTTTTCATGATTATTTGTGGAAAGGGTATGAAAGTGTTGATGTGCATACAGAATATTTTTTCTCGCTGACCATACACACACACATTTACACTTCCTCGCTATATGTGTAGGCATTTATGTGCCTGTGTGCAATATGCTTGCTGCCGCCTGTAGAGCACTATTAGAACCCCAGCAGTTGATGTTCGTTTGGTTGGGTAGCGATGTGAGCTTGCATACACATACACATTTACACTTCCTTGCTATATGTGTAGGCATTTATGTGCCTGTGTGCGATACACTTGCTGCATGTAGCAATTCTAATTTCCGAGCGATTGCTGTTGGCTAGCCAATGTCAGCATGCAAAATTGTAAATGGCTTACAGATAGTATAGTTAGTAAAAGTAGTAATTTAAGTAAAAGTAAACTGAAAATGATTCGTGAATAAGAAATTTAAAATAAATAAAACATAAAACATAATATATTTTTGTTGTTATTTAGTGAAAAATATGTCTACATAACGGATGCATATTTTTTGCATAAAAGGGTAAATTTTACCTGTATATGTAGGCATTTATTAAAAAGGGTTATATGTGACCTGAATTTGCGCAAGCATTTGAATAACATGTATCATTTTTGCCTATAGGGTCAAATCAGGTACTAAATATTAAAGAACAAATGATAACCGATCAACAGGTAATACAAAATAATTGACCTCTCGTGCAATTTGAACCCAAAATCGTTTACTTAATTCAAAGTAGGTAGGCACACGCCCAATATTCGAGACCCATGCACGAAACATGCAAATGCCCCAGGCAGAGCATTCATTCAAGTGCCTATACAAGTGATACTCGGCGATTGTGATTATCACATCACAGACGTACACATATGTATGTATGTGTGTGCGTATGCATGCTGACATTGGCTAGCCAACAGCAATCGCTCGGAAATTAGAATTGCTACATGCAGCAAGTGTATCGCACACAGGCACATAAATGCCTACACATATAGCGAAGAAGTGTAAATGTGTGTGTGTATGCAAGCTCACATCGCTACCCAACCAAACGAACATCAACTGCTGGGGTTCTAATGTGCTACAGGCAGCAAGCATATTGCACACAGGCACATAAATGCCTACACATATAGCGAGGAAGTGTAAATGTGTGTGTGTATGGTCAGCGAGAAAAAATATTCTGTATGCACATCAACACTTTCATACCCTTTCCACAAATAATCATGAAAACGCTAACATTTTGCATGAGCATGGCAAAGCTGTTTAAGAATTCGGTATACTCTTCGCTCAGAAGGGAACCAATGGGATCACGTCGAGAAGAAATTTCAATTTTTGTGAGCTGCTTGCTGGTTGTGCCAGCATACATATATTTTTGTGAGAAGAGAGCAGAGAGTAAAAAGCATGGGGCAGAAAGAGAAAGAGAGCAAGGGAAAGAGCGGCACATGTCAGGATTTTTTGGAAAATCGACCGTCACCGTCGAGCGCTCGAAGCGGAATGATTTTGTCATCAGCAATTTTTCTCTCCCGACCCGAAAAGTAAAAACCCGAGCAAATACGAAGTTGATGGGGTTCTAATGTCAAAAAATAAGTGTGCACATTAATTTGTTCCAGTTGTCCAGTCTATGTGTTGTATGGTTAGTGATTCAACTTAATTATTTTACACATATAAACATTCCACTCATAACTAGTGCTGGCACTTGGAATCCAAACAAAGAAAATCGCCAGCCGCCACATTTTTCGTGCCGATAGTTATAGGTTATCGAACCTCACAAATATCGTGATCTGATTAGTGCTCGCACTGCTGAACTATCGCACGGCAAATAGCTGACAACATAGCGACGTAATATTTAATTCGAATAAATAATTATTTCGTTTTCTCTTGTAATTATTTAATCTATCCTGATTAAATTAATTATAAGCATTTCTTCTCCTGATTTAATCTATCCTGATTAAATTAATTAAAAGCGTTTCTTATAATTATTTAATCTATCCTGATTAAATTATTTATAAGCTTTTCTTCTCCTGATTTAATCTATCCTGATTAAATTATTTAAAAGCGTTTCTTATAATTATTTAATCTACACTGATTAAATTAATTGTAATAATTTCTTCTGCTAATTTTAATCTACTCTGATTAAATTAATTTACTCTCGTCTTTATTTATTTCGAATAAATAAATTATTCCGCGTTCTTATAATTATTCAATCTATCCTGATTAAATTAATTATAAGCATTTCTTATACTGAATTAATCTATCCTGTTTAAATTAATTTGAATAGCTTCTTTAGAAAATATTTTCAATCCCGATCCGATTGATTGCTCGAGGCTCCCTTCTTCACTGACAAGCGCCGCTTCCTCGAATAGTTTTTTTCGTCGACTACCCTTTAGTCGACGCCCATGTCCGATCGTTCAAGACGAACGCAACTGAGTGTGCCCGCGTCGCGTTTGATCAAGCGCAGTACCTCGGCGTCTCCGGTCCCGTCTGGGAAAATACAATCCACTAGCACGTTCAAACGCAGTCCGATTGGCACACGCTCCACAGCAAGGCCCACGAGTCCGTTGTCCAAAATGTCACTCGCTGATTTCATTGCGGCTGCGGATAGGCTCGTCAAGTTTGAGTCCCGCATTGAATATTCTGAGGATGTTGGCTCCACTCCAGCCGCTCAGCTCCAGGCTTTAGAAATCCGACGTGACCGGGCCAAAATTCTGTGGGAGAAGGCAGAGCAGCAGTATGAAGCGTGTTCCAAAGCGCTGAGTCAGGGGGCTAGTGGTAGTGGCGATGTTGAAGCCATGGAGGCGAAATTCGACCACTGCTACACAGTTTATGAACGGTGTGCAGCGTTTTTGGGTCGACAGATCGATGCCATAGCGACACCAAGTGCTTTGCCAAACCACGTGAGCCCTCCTTTCGCCTCTTCCGGAGGCTGTCGCCTTCCACCCGTTGACACGGAAGTGTTTCACGGCGATTACTTGCGTTGGCCAACATTCCGAGACCTATTCACGGCCATTTACATCCAAAATCTGCGTCTGACTCCTGTGGAAAAACTATTCCACCTCAACTCAAAGACAGCAGGCGAGGCAAACGCTTTAGTCGCAGAGTGTCCGCTCACGAACGACGGTTTTGCCTCGGCTTGGGCCGCCTTGTGTGCTCGTTTCGAGAACAAGCGGCTATTAGTCAATAGCCAGCTGAGAATTCTGTTCAACCTTTCCAAGGTCACCAAGGAGTCAGGCTCGTCTCTCAGAGAGCTGCTTGGCACTATTCACAGGTGCGTCACTGCCATCGAGCACGCTCAGATCTCTACTGAGAGCTGGGATTGTATCCTCCTCTGGGAGCAGTCCTTATTGAGGAAGTCCGATATCCCCGCTTGGCAGGACATCAGTCACTTTCTTAGCGAGCGCGCTCGGACACTCGAAGCCATGGAAAGTGACAGACCCGCCATCAAAGCCTCATCCTCAGACCCCAAATCCATGAGCGCTGCTCTGTGCAAAAAGGTCAACGCCGATATTGAAAAGATGTATCGTCAGATTCGGGTTGACCCCAAGCACACTCCTTTCCAACGCATCATCTTCCGCAAGCCTGACGGCACCATTGGCGATTTTGAGATGAACACCGTCACCTTTGGAGTAAACTGCGCTCTCTTCCTGGCTTTGAGAGTGCTTAAGCATCTCGCAGAGGATGTGAGACTTCGGCTGCCTCTCGCCAGCAAGGTCATCTCCGAATGCATGTACGTCGATGACGTGCTTGCAGGAGCGCACTCCAAGGGGAAGGTGATCGCAACCATCGCAGAGCTGCAAGAGGCTCTAGGCAGCGCGGGGTTTCCTTTAAGGAAGTGGACCTCCAACTTCAAGGTCTGTTTAAAGGCCATCCCGAAATGTCACAGATTGCGCGAAGACTTCCTAGAACTGGAAGTGTCTAGCACAGCAAAAACTTTAGGCATACGGTGGCAAGCTCATTCAGACGAGTTTTTCTTCGCGCCAGCCGATACTCCAATTCAGGCTACCTATACAAAAAGAACCGTGCTATCCCAAGCGTCCAAATTGTTCGACCCTGCCGGCTGGCTGGCACCCTTCGTCGTTCGCGCGAAAATTTTTATGCAAAAGGTCTGCCTGCAGGGTCTGGACTGGGACGAGCCCTTGCCAACTGATCTCCGCCGCCAATGGCAAGAGTTCTTGATGGACTATCCTATACTCCGTGAGATACGCATACCGCGATGGATACATTTCCAACCCGAGTTGAAGGTGCAGTTCCATGGGTTCGGTGACGCCTCCGAGCACGCTTACGGAGCCGCTCTGTACCTGCGTGTCGAGCGAGGGTGTCAAGTTTTCACGAATTTGCTCGCCGCCAAGACGCGTGGCTCCAATTAAGACCCTGTCCATTCCGCGCCTGGAGCTATGCGGCGCCGTTCTTCTGGCTGACCTAAGCTCTATTCTGCTCCCCGCCTCTCCTGCGGTTCAATGGGAGTCTTTCTTCTGGACTGATTCGTCGATCGTCCTGGCCTGGCTCAACAAGCCGCCGTGTACGTGGACGACTTTTGTCGCCAACCGTATTAGCAGAATTTCCGAACTCACTAATCCCGGTGATTGGGCCCACGTCTGATCCGAACATAATCCATCAGACCTCTCGAGCAGGGGAGTGAATCCACGAGAGCTCCTCACGAGCTCATTATGGTTCCACGGCCCAGAATGGCCCCCGAGACCAATGACCATCAAACTCATCCGTCGAATTAGAGACCATCGTGGAGAAAAGGGCAGCGAAATGTCACCATGCACGCCCCTCCGTCGACATTGAATTCATCGGCAGTTTCTCAGAGCTCAACCGGGCTCTCCGTGTTACCGCTTGGATGTTCCGCTTCATCAATCGGTGCCGGAAATCTGACCCTCCTCTGTCACCAGAGCTCAGTGCTGAAGAGCTACACATCGTTCAGCGTTTCTTCATTTCGCAATGCCAGCAGTCCGGCTACGCGAACGAGTTCGCTCGTCTCCATGAAAAGCAGCCAATTTCACCCTCCAGTCCGGTTCGCAGCCTCAACCCATTTCTAGACCATGATGGAATCATGAGGGCATGCGGACGCGTTCGAGCTACCACCTCCTTGAGTTACGATGAACGCCATCCTGTTATTCTGCCGTACTCAGGTGCGTTCTCAAGATTGCTGGTTCGCTTCACTCATCGCATATCCTTGCATGGTGGGAACCAGTTGGTGACGAGGCTCATCCGCTCTCAATTCTGGATTCCCAAGCTGAAGGTCCTCATCAAGGCGGTAATCAACTCCTGCAAGTCATGCGTGGTTTACCGCAAGCGTCTCCAAACGCAAATGATGGGTGATCTGCCTGCAGAACGGTCGACTTTCTCCCGGCCTTTTACGTTCGTGGGCGTCGACTTTGCGGTCCCCTTCGACGTTAAGAACTACACGGGACGAGCCTGTCTCATCACGAAAGGGTACGTCTGCGTGTTTGTATGCTTCAGCACAAAGGCCATCCACCTCGAGGCCACCTCCGACCTGACCACCGAAAAGTTCTTAGCAGCGTTCTCTCGCCTGGTGGCGCGGCGGGGATGTCCGCAGCGGCTCTACTCTGACAATGGGAAGACGTTCGTCGGAGCCGAGAAGGTCCTGTCCCGAGACTTTCTAGCCGCTCTCAGATCCGAGGTGCTCGCCACGCATGCTCTACAGCGCCTATCCTGGCATTTCAACCCACCGGGGGCCCCTCACGTGGGCGGCTTGTGGGAGGCGGGCGTGAAAAGTTTTAAGGCCCTGTTCTATAAGTCCACTTCTGCGGCAAAATATACGTTTGAGGAGCTCTCCCCCCTCTTGGTCAAAATCGAGGCGTGCCTCAATTCCAGGCCAATCGCGCCCATGTTGGAAGACGCCACCGACCTCCTCGCCCTGACTCCGGGTCACTTTCAGATCGGTGGCCCTCTTCTCTCTATTGCTGAACCTGTAATTCAGGAAAAAGCGATGTCCATTTTGAACCGCTGGCAGCGTCTGAAGGCTCTCCACCAACAGTTCTGTTTCCGTTGGAAGGAAGACTACCTGAAGGAGCTGCATAAGCGAAACAAGTGGCAAACCCCGCGCCGTGATTTGAAGGTTGGTGATATGGTCATCGTCAAAGATGACAACACCGCCATCAATGAGTGGCGGCTCGGTGGAATTCACCTCACTCATCCTGGAAAGGATGGAATGGTTCGAGTGGCGGACGTTCTCACTACCCGAGGTATCATCCGCAGGCCCGTCCATAAGTTAGTCATCCAATTAACACATATGTTCCGTACTCCTGTGTTGTCCCATTCATGTCATAACGATCGTCACTCATCACGCTCATATCTTCGCTCGTTTCCAGCTATGACGTCGTCACCACACCTACCAACGCCAGCGGGCATCAATTCCTTCCGCTGTCGCGTGTGCAGAGGAGTACACGCGCTGCGGAGGTGCCAGTGGTTTTTGGGACTGCCTGTCGAGAAGCGTATGCGGGCGGCGCTAATTAATAAATACTGCGCAAAATGTCTAGCCCACCAACACTCCGGGCAGTCCTGCCGCACTCAGGGCGGGTGCAAGATGTGTGGCAAAGACCATCACACATTGCTGCACCTCCCCGGAGTTCGTCGAAACCGCCGAGCAGCTCGTCGTCGTCGCTCCACTGCCCTGCCAGATGCGGCCAACGGTACATCGGCGACCCCAGGACAACACGGAGCCGTCAGTGCGCCAGCCCACGCAACCATCCCGCTTCCAGCAGCCTCCGGAACCCGTCGACGTCGCCGCCGTACACGTCGGCGCAGCCCAGCCTCTACGACGGACGATTCGCCTCCACTAGCGACGCTGATGCAACATAAGGCCATCAGCGTCTTGCCCACCGCCACCGTCGCGCTCCAGTCAGAGTCCAAGGTCTTCAACGTACGGGTCCTGATCGATCCGTGCAGCTCGACCAGTCGGATCAACGCTGATTTGGCACGGACCCTCTCTCCGTCACTAGCGTTGGTCCGGGGCAGGTCTGCACGGCTCTCATCCGGTCGAAGACCACTCGCTTCGAATTGGACACTATCCTGCAACTGGAGGCCCAGCTGCAGTGCCGGACACCCGTCCGGGCCGTCGAGCGCAGCGCCCCGTTTCTGGGAACCACGCTCGCCGACGACCGCTGGTTTTTGCCCAGTTCGGTGCTCATGGTGCTGGGGGCGGATGTGTACCCTCACATCCTCCTTCCGGGGATCGTTCCCAGCATTGATGGGCTTCCACTGGCGCAGAAAACCCAATTTGGGTGGATCCTCTCAGGCTCCTGCGCCTGAACATCAAGTCCTCGTTGCATCATTGCAAGGGGGGAGAATGTTCACGCCAGATGGCGTTAACAGTGTTGCTCCTCCTCATCCGCACAACCTCTTATGTTAGTAACATAAATGTTATTAACATAACCATTTTGAGTACTGGGCTGGAACGGCGTAACCTTTCTTCTTAACGATACTATGTAACTTGCATTGTAATCTTACTTGCATTGTAACGAGATCGGTACACAATAAAAAATATCAAACAGTGAAATAGAAAATCAAGAGTTTTTCTTTGAGGAAATCACATACATATAGAAGACGACGACAGTAATGCCACCCCTGCAATCACAGGGTATAATGGTTTTGTGAAAATGTATGTAACAGGCAGAAGGAGACGTCGCAGATCCCATAAAGTATATATATTCTTGATCAGCATAAAAATAATTTGATTGAGCCCTGTCCGTCTGTCCGTCCGTCCGTCCGTCCGTCCGTCCGTATGAACGTCGAGATTTCGGAAACTACAACAGCTAGCGAGCTGAAATTCCACATGAACACTCGTATGTTAGCTACGCAGTACGAGTTTATTTTGTTTTTTCGATAACTCATCCCATTTCCAAAAAAAATTCGAAAATTCGTTTCCATTTTTACGTTTTTTGTGCATAACTTCTACTCCGTTAGCGAAAGACTTCAAATTTGTATATTTAGATAGATATGAATACGCAGATTATGTAATTTTTAGATTTTTTATGCCACGCCCCCTTCGCCACCAATTTGCCAAAAATGCATTTCAAATACTAAAGACTTGAAACTCGGCACATAGTTACATTTAGACACTCTTAATCTACTCTGAAAATTTTATTAAGATCATGCATCTAGAAATGGAGTTATAAGCGTTCAAAGTATAGCCCAACCCACCCCCAAGCCACAGCAGCAACTGCGCTGTTAGCAGAGCTCGCGCTCATGCGATCGTAAAGAAGAAGAGTATCATTTTTTTGCAGGGTTCAGGGGATCTCGTAGTCGAGCCGTCTCGACTAGAGCCTTCTTACTTGTTTATTTTTCAGGGAGAGTGCCGCAATCTTGAGCTCTTCCTCCGTAAAATTAGGAGCTGAGCTATGAGTTTCTTCGGCTGTCCGCGCAATCGTTTCGTGAATGAGTGTTGGCAATAATGTTTCCACTATGTGTTCCATCGTTTTATCATTCACGTTTGGCGTTGTTCCAGAGTTCCTCAATTTTGTCATGACTACTTTATAACCAAGTACCCAGGGATCTCTGTTTACATCTTTGCAGAACTCCTTCCACTTGTCTTGTTTGCTGCGAGCGATAGCAATCGACAGCTCCTTTCTTGCATTCTTCGCTGCAACCGCTTCTAGAATAAAATTTCCAGTGCGTCGTGCTATTGTCAGTTTTCTTCTGCACTGTATACATACTCGTCTTTTTTCTGCGATATCGTGGTTCCACCAGTATGCCTGCTGCCTACTGCCATGTTTGCCGTGCGTTCTTGGCATCGAAACTTTACACTCTTTTACTATAGCTGTAAGACTTCTTTCAACAATTTGGTTTGCAAATGGAGTTATAAGCGTTCAAAGTATAGCCCAACCCACCCCCAAGCCACGGCAGCAACTGCGTGGTTAGCAGAGCACGCGCTTACAAGTGTGTAAAGAAGAAGAGTATCACATTTTTTGGGTTCAGGGGATCTCGTAGTCGAGCCGTCTCTACTAGAGCCTTCTTACTTGTTTATTTTTCAGGGAGAGTGCCGCATCTTGAGCTCTTCCTCCGTAAAATTAGGAGCTGAGCTATGAGTTTCTTAGGCTGTCCGCTCATTCGTTTCGTGAATGAGTGTTGGCAATAGTGTTTCCACTATGTGGTCCATCGTTTTATCATTCACGTTTGGCGTTGCTCCAGAGTTCGTCAATTTTGTCATGACTACTTTATAACCAAGTCCCCAGGGATCTCTGTTTACATCTTTGCAGAGCTCCTTCCACTTGTCTTGTTAGCTGCGAGCGATAGCAATCGACAGCTCCTTTCTTGCATTCTTCGCTGCAACCGCTTCTAGAATAAAATTTCCAGTGCGTCGTGCTATTGTCAGTTTTCTTTTGCACTGTATACATACTCGTCTTTTTTCTGCGATATCGTGGTTCCACCAGTAGCCTGCCGCCTACTGCCATGTGCGTTCTTGGCATCGAAACTTTACACTCTTTTACTATGGCTGTAAGACAGCTTTCAACAATTTGGTTCGTACTCAATGCCCCATCGAATTGTCGCTCATTTCTGTCTAGTTCGGGGAGTAATTTTCCCGTATCAATTTTATTTATGTCCTATCTGCGCGGTTTTTTATAGGGTACTTGTCGTCTATTATTCTGGTAGGTGTATGAGATATACTCATAATCACTACACGTGAAGTCGTCCAATACTTTCCAGACCTTGATCCGATCTATAATATGCTCGAATGCAAGGGTTAAGTCCGGAATAGGTCCTTCGCATCCTGGCCTGTGGAAGGTGGGTCTGTTACCGCGGTTTGCTACATCAAGTCCAGTCCTGGCTGCCATATCGATGATTTTACGTCCTCTAGAGTTAGTCGAGGGCATACCCCAATCTACTGGTCGTGCGTTGAGATCGCCTGCCACAAGGAAAGGCTTCCTTCTATCCATGAGCAGGTCCTCGATTGCGTCTAGCTTAATTTGGAAAGTGTTTATGTCGTCGCTAGGTGTCAGGTAGCAGCTAACTACTACGACATCCCTGAACTGTGCGTAGACGTAACAATTTCCTAGCTTGCTCTCTTGTAGCAGCTGTCCACTGGCACTGGGAATCCATATGGCCGCAGTCTTGGTTTCGTCCTCTAACCAAACTCCGTTTGCTTTCTGCTTGTATTGCTTACTAATGATCACAATGTCGATAGTGTATTCTGCTACGATCTGTGTCAAAAGTGCATCTGCAGTTTTGCTCCGTTGTAGGTTACCTTGGAGTATCTTTATCATGGTGCTATCCGAGTGCCTGAGCATTTCTGCTATCGTAGCATGTGGGCATTTTTGAGCATTTTGAGGGTTTTTTGCAGTCTTTTATTTTGTAGCCTGCTTCCCCGCATCTAATGCAGATGCATCCGCCATTTCGGTCTGGCCCCGTGCAATTGGTCTGTAGGTGACCGACCCCGAAACATCGATAGCATCTGCGGATGGTGTGGCACATCCTGGGCCTGACACTGAAAAAACCTATTTTAAGTTGTAGGTTGAGCAGCGTCTCCGTTAATTGGCTTTCCAGTGTTACGAAAGCTCTTACATGTTCTCGGCTGTTAGGAGCAGTGACTTTTATTCGCAAGTCAACTGTTGTGTTGGCTAGTGCTTTATGCACTGCCTCAGCCACTTCGGACTCTACAGTGAGTGAGTCGAGATCTCTGATCTCTACTGTCGCTGTAGGCTTCAGCTCGGCTACCGTGGCTGTTTCCTTGACGGTAGCCTTTAGTTTGTCCACTAACTCCGGTTGTAGTTTTTCCCCTTTACCGAGTTCGACAAGGAGTGCCCCGGATCGGGTCTTCCTTATTGCTCTTACGTTTGACTTTTCGTCCTGTTGGATACCCCGCTTCGTACGAGCAGGTTAATGTTTTTTGTTTAGCGACAGCGGTTTTTTTACGCCGCAATGCCTGGCGGCATTTCAGGATGGCATCCTCCTCCTCGGTACGGAGTTTCATCATGTACTCCTGCCTTGGTGACATCACCAGCCCTGTATTAGTACTTGGAGCCTGCTTCCGTCGCGGTTGTTTTTGGAGTTTCCTCCCCAAAGCCTAACTTTGGGTCAGTGAAGCGATAGTCACTTTGCATTTGTGGTGTTTCGGCGGTCTTCTTGTTGTGGTTGTTGTTCATTTTTTGTTTTTTTTCGGTCCCAACTCCAAGCCGTTATCTCAGCTCGGATGTACAGACACTCAGACGATCCTCATGGTTGTCTATGCAGAGCAGGGAGGCCATGCGAGGGTTGACGCTGGACCTTATGGGAGCCAGCGTTCAAAGCCAAGATCTTGTGCAGATTAAGGATATATATCAACTTTAGCCTGTACCACCAAAAATTAGATTGGCGACAAGCTTAGAACGTACTTGGAGGCCTACCAGGGTTTTAACGGGACGGAGGCAGCAGCAGCATTATCCTAGAAGACATTTCTGCAAGATG
This sequence comes from Drosophila buzzatii, assembly GCA_035045845.1. NCBI lineage: Eukaryota > Metazoa > Arthropoda > Insecta > Diptera > Drosophilidae > Drosophila > Drosophila buzzatii. Next base: position 17,629 of record JAWNOS010000412.1, on the reverse strand, counting down.
TCACTCTTGCTTATTGAGGTCCTAGAATACTACTCCTGTCAGCCCAGGTGCAAACATTTCCAAAATCGTATATTTTTTCATAGTCCGTGGTCGGTCGAAGATTTCACTTTAGTAAGTTCAATCTTTCTTGTTTTTCTGAAGTTGCTACTCCCATAGTTATCGATTGGTCAGCTGACCAATCGCAACCCAGTGGGCCGATCTTCAAAAAGCGCCGTGTGGTAGTTTAGTCGCCTTGTAATACAAGCTTCTCTACCAACTGGGAGAGTATTCTACTACCCGCTTCCCCCATGGGAATTCTTAATAAGGTTAGATATCTTATATTCATTAAAGATTGGATTTTATTCGTATTATAAGTAAAATATAAATTCAGAAAATTATTTTGTTATTCGCGTTCATATCAGAATAAAAAAATTTTTATTCCAAATAAGCTTAGATATTATTAATGATTGGATATCATTTGTATTCTAGGTAACATATAAATTTATATAATAATTTTCTTAGTCTCGTTCATAATATCAGAATAAGGTAATTTCCATGCTGGAATTCTTCATATGATTATATTCATTAAAGTTTTGATTTTATGCGAATTCTATAAATGAAATATAAATGTATTTAATTATTTTCTTGTTTTTTTTTTTTTTGTTTTCATTATAAAGAATAAGTTGACTAAAATGTTCTCATTTTATTTAAAATTTGTATTTTCTGTAAAAAAAAAATATATTTAATGCGAATTCTATAAAAATGTGTTTAATAATTTTCTTATTTTGTTGACAATATTGGAATAAAGAATTTTTTAGTTTTAATTGACTTCGCTGCAACCGCTTCTAGAATAAAATTTCCAGTGCGTCGTGCTATTGTCAGTTTTCTTCTGCACTGTATACATACTCGTCTTTTTTCTGCGATATCGTGGTTCCACCAGTAGCCTGCCGCCTACTGCCATGTGCGTTCTTGGTATTGAAACTTTACACTCTTTTACTATGGCTGTAAGACAGCTTTCAACAATTTGGTTCGTACTCAATGCCCCATCGAATTGTCGCTCATTTCTGTCTAGTTCGGGGAGTAATTTTCCCGTATCAATTTTATTTATGTCCTATCTGCGCGGTTTTTTATAGGGTACTTGTCGTCTATTATTCTGGTAGGTGTATGAGATATACTCATAATCACTACACGTGAAGTCGTCCAATACTTTCCAGACCTTGATCCGATCTATAATATGCTCGAATGCAAGGGTTAAGTCCGGAATAGGTCCTTCGCATCCTGGCCTGTGGAAGGTGGGTCTGTTACCGCGGTTTGCTACATCAAGTCCAGTCCTGGCTGCCATATCGATGATTTTACGTCCTCTAGAGTTAGTCGAGGGCATACCCCAATCTACTGGTCGTGCGTTGAGATCGCCTGCCACAAGGAAAGGCTTCCTTCTATCCATGAGCAGGTCCTCGATTGCGTCTAGCTTAATTTGGAAAGTGTTTATGTCGTCGCTAGGTGTCAGGTAGCAGCTAACTACTACGACATCCCTGAACTGTGCGTAGACGTAACAATTTCCTAGCTTGCTCTCTTGTAGCAGCTGTCCACTGGCACTGGGAATCCATATGGCCTCAGTCTTGGTTTCGTCCTCTAACCAAACTCCGTTTGCTTTCTGCTTGTATTGCTTACTAATGATCACAATGTCGATAGTGTATTCTGCTACGATCTGTGTCAAAAGTGCATCTGCAGTTTTGCTCCGTTGTAGGTTACCTTGGAGTATCTTTATCATGGTGCTATCCGAGTGCCTGAGCATTTCTGCTATCGTGGCATGTGGGCATTTTTGAGCATTTTGAGGGGTTTTTGCAGTCTTTTATTTTGTAGCCTGCTTCCCCGCATCTAATGCAGATGCATCCGCCATTTCGGTCTGGCCCCGTGCAATTGGTCTGTAGGTGACCGACCCCGAAACATCGATAGCATCTGCGGATGGTGTGGCACATCCTGGGCCTGACACTGAAAAAACCTATTTTAAGTTGTAGGTTGAGCAGCGTCTCCGTTAATTGGCTTTCCAGTGTTACGAAAGCTCTTACATGTTCTCGGCTGTTAGGAGCAGTGACTTTTATTCGCAAGTCAACTGTTGTGTTGGCTAGTGTTTTATGCACTGCCTCAGCCACTTCGGACTCTACAGTGAGTGAGTCGAGATCTCTGATCTCTACTGTCGCTGTAGGCTTCAGCTCGGCTACCGTGGCTGTTTCCTTGACGGTAGCCTTTAGTTTGTCCACTAACTCCGGTTGTAGTTTTTCCCCTTTACCGAGTTCGACAAGGAGTGCCCCGGATCGGGTCTTCCTTATTGCTCTTACGGTTGACTTTTCGTCCTGTTGGATACCCCGCTTCGTACGAGCAGGTTAATGTTTTTTGTTTAGCGACAGCGGTTTTTTTACGCCGCAATGCCTGGCGGCATTTCAGGATGGCATCCTCCTCCTCGGTACGGAGTTTCATCATGTACTCCTGCCTTGGTGACATCACCAGCCCTGCATTAGTGCTTGGAGCCTGCTTCCGTCGCGGTTGTTTTTGGAGTTTCCTCCCCAAAGCCTAACTTTGGGTCAGTGAAGCGATAGTCACTTTGCATTTGTGGTGTTTCGGCGGTCTTCTTGTTGTGGTTGTTGTTCATTTTTTGTTTTTTTGGGTCCCAACTCCAAGCCGTTATCTCAGCTCGGATGTACAGACACTCAGACGATCCTCATGGTTGTCTATGCAGAGCAGGGAGGCCATGCGAGGGTTGACGCTGGACCTTATGGGAGCCAGCGTTCAAAGCCAAGATCTTGTGCAGATTAAGGATATATATCAACTATAGCCTGTACCACCAAAAATTAGATTGGCGACGAGCTTTGAACGTACTTGGAGGCCTGCCAGGGTTTTAACGGGACGGAGGCAGCAGCAGCATTATCCTAGAAGACATTTCTGCAAGATGTCACTCTTGCTTATTGAGGTCCTAGAATACTACTCCTGTCAGCCCAGGTGCAAACATTTCCAAAATCGTATATTTTTTCATAGTCCGTGGTCGGTCGAAGATTTCACTTTAGTAAGTTCAATCTTTCTTGTTTTTCTGAAGTTGCTACTCCCATAGTTATCGATTGGTCAGCTGACCAATCGCAACCCAGTGGGCCGATCTTCAAAAAGCGCCGTGTGGTAGTTTAGTCGCCTTGTAATACAAGCTTCTCTACCAACTGGGAGAGTATTCTACTACCCGCTTCCCCCATGGGAATTCTTAATAAGGTTAGATATCTTATATTCATTAAAGATTGGATTTTATTCGTATTATAAGTAAAATATAAATTCAGAAAATTATTTTGTTATTCGCGTTCATATCAGAATAAAAAAATTTTTATTTCAAATAAGCTTAGATATTATTAATGATTGGATATCATTTGTATTCTAGGTAACATATAAATTTATATAATAATTTTCTTAGTCTCGTTCATAATATCAGAATAAGGTAATTTCCATGCTGGAATTCTTCATATGATTATATTCATTAAAGTTTTGATTTTATGCGAATTCTATAAATGAAATATAAATGTATTTAATTATTTTCTTGTTTTTTTTTTTTTTTGTTTTCATTATAAAGAATAAGTTGACTAAAATGTTCTCATTTTATTTAAAATTTGTATTTTCTGTAAAAAAAAAATATATTTAATGCGAATTCTATAAAAATGTGTTTAATAATTTTCTTATTTTGTTGACAATATTGGAATAAAGAATTTTTTAGTTTTAATTGACTTCGCTGCAACCGCTTCTAGAATAAAATTTCCAGTGCGTCGTGCTATTGTCAGTTTTCTTCTGCACTGTATACATACTCGTCTTTTTTCTGCGATATCGTGGTTCCACCAGTAGCCTGCCGCCTACTGCCATGTGCGTTCTTGGTATTGAAACTTTACACTCTTTTACTATGGCTGTAAGACAGCTTTCAACAATTTGGTTCGTACTCAATGCCCCATCGAATTGTCGCTCATTTCTGTCTAGTTCGGGGAGTAATTTTCCCGTATCAATTTTATTTATGTCCTATCTGCGCGGTTTTTTATAGGGTACTTGTCGTCTATTATTCTGGTAGGTGTATGAGATATACTCATAATCACTACCAGTGAAGTCGTCAATACTTTCCAGACCTTGATCCGATCTATAATATGCTCGAATGCAAGGGTTATGTCAGGAATAGTGCCTTCGCATCCTGGCCTGTGGAAGGTGGGTCTGTTACCGCGGTTTGCTACATCAAGTCCAGTCCTGGCTGCCATATCGATGATTTTACGTCCTCTAGAGTTAGTCGACGGCATACCCCAATCTACTGGTCGTGCGTTGAGATCGCCTGCCACAAGGAAAGGCTTCCTTCTATCCATGAGCAGGTCCTCGATTGCGTCTAGCTTAATTTGGAAAGTGTTTATGTCGTCGCTAGGTGTCAGGTAGCAGCTAACTACTACGACATCCCTGAACTGTGCGTAGACGTAACAATTTCCTAGCTTGCTCTCTTGTAGCAGCTGTCCACTGGCACTGGGAATCCATATGGCCGCAGTCTTGGTTTCGTCCTCTAACCAAACTCCGTTTGCTTTCTGCTTGTATTGCTTACTAATGATCACAATGTCGATAGTGTATTCTGCTACGATCTGTGTCAAAAGTGCATCTGCAGTTTTGCTCCGTTGTAGGTTACCTTGGAGTATCTTTATCATGGTGCTATCCGAGTGCCTGAGCATTTCTGCTATCGTGGCATGTGGGCATTTTTGAGCATTTTGAGGGTTTTTTGCAGTCTTTTATTTTGTAGCCTGCTTCCCCGCATCTAATGCAGATGCTTCCGCCATTTCGGTCTGACCCCGTCTGTAGGTGACCGACCCCGAAACATCGATAGCATCTGCGGATGGTGTGGCACATCCTGGGCCTGACACTGAAAAAACCTATTTTAAGTTGTAGGTTGAGCAGCGTCTCCGTTAATTGCCTTTCCAGTGTTACGAAAGCTCTTACAAGTTCTCGGCTGTTAGGAGCAGTGACTTTTACCCCGCTTCGTACGAGCAGGTTAATGTTTTTTGTTTAGCGACAGCGGTTTTTTTACGCCGCAATGCCTGGCGGCATTTCAGGATGGCATCCTCCTCCTCGGTACGGAGTTTCATCATGTACTCCTGCCTTGGTGACATCACCAGCCCTGCATTAGTGCTTGGAGCCTGCTTCCGTCGCGGTTGTTTTTGGAGTTTCCTCCCCAAAGCCTAACTTTGGGTCAGTGAAGCGATAGTCACTTTGCATTTGTGGTGTTTCGGCGGTCTTCTTGTTGTGGTTGTTGTTCATTTTTTGTTTTTTGGGTCCCAACTCCAAGCCGTTATCTCAGCTCGGATGTACAGACACTCAGACGATCCTCATGGTTGTCTATGCAGAGCAGGGAGGCCATGCGAGTGTTGACGCTGGACCTTATGGGAGCCAGCGTTCAAAGCCAAGATCTTGTGCAGATTAAGGATATATATCAACTATAGCCTGTACCACCAAAAATTAGATTGGCGACGAGCTTTGAACGTACTTGGAGGCCTGCCAGGGTTTTAACGGGACGGAGGCAGCAGCAGCATTATCCTAGAAGACATTTCTGCAAGATGTCACTCTTGCTTATTGAGGTCCTAGAATACTACTCCTGTCAGCCCAGGTGCAAACATTTCCAAAATCGTATATTTTTTCATAGTCCGTGGTCGGTCGAAGATTTCACTTTAGTAAGTTCAATCATTCTTGTTTTTCTGAAGTTGCTACTCCCATAGTTATCGATTGGTCAGCTGACCAATCGCAACCCAGTGGGCCGATCTTCAAAAAGCGCCGTGTGGTAGTTTAGTCGCCTTGTAATACAAGCTTCTCTACCAACTGGGAGAGTATTCTACTACCCGCTTCCCCCATGGGAATTCTTAATAAGGTTAGATATCTTATATTCATTAAAGATTGGATTTTATTCGTATTATAAGTAAAATATAAATTCAGAAAATTATTTTGTTATTCGCGTTCATATCAGAATAAAAAAATTTTTATTCCAAATAAGCTTAGATATTATTAATGATTGGATATCATTTGTATTCTAGTAACATATAAATTTATATAATAATTTTCTTAGTCTCGTTCATAATATCAGAATAAGGTAATTTCCATGCTGGAATTCTTCATATGATTATATTCATTAAAGTTTTGATTTTATGCGAATTCTATAAATGAAATATAAATGTATTTAATTATTTTCTTGTTTTTTTTTTTTGTTTTCATTATAAAGAATAAGTTGACTAAAATGTTCTCATTTTATTTAAAATTTGTATTTTCTGTAAAAAAAATATATTTAATGCGAATTCTATAAAAATGTGTTTAATAATTTTCTTATTTTGTTGACAATATTGGAATAAAGAATTTTTTAGTTTTAACTGACTTCGCTGCAACCGCTTCTAGAATAAAATTTCCAGTGCGTCGTGCTATTGTCAGTTTTCTTCTGCACTGTATACATACTCGTCTTTTTTCTGCGATATCGTGGTTCCACCAGTAGCCTGCCGCCTACTGCCATGTGCGTTCTTGGCATCGAAACTTTACACTCTTTTACTATGGCTGTAAGACAGCTTTCAACAATTTGGTTCGTACTCAATGCCCCATCGCTCATTTCTGTCTAGTTCGGGGAGTAATTTTCCCGTATCAATTTTATTTATGTCCTATCTGCGCGGTTTTTTATAGGGTACTTGTCGTCTATTATTCTGGTAGGTGTATGAGATATACTCATAATCACTACCAGTGAAGTCGTCCAATACTTTCCAGACCTTGATCCGATCTATAATATGCTCGAATGCAAGGGTTATGTCCGGAATAGTGCCTTCGCATCCTGGCCTGTGGAAGGTGGGTCTGTTACCGCGGTTTGCTACATCAAGTCCAGTCCTGGCTGCCATATCGATGATTTTACGTCCTCTAGAGTTAGTCGACGGCATACCCCAATCTACTGGTCGTGCGTTGAGATCGCCTGCCACAAGGAAAGGCTTCCTTCTATCCATGAGCAGGTCCTCGATTGCGTCTAGCTTGACTAGCCTGACACTGAAAAAACCTATTTTAAGTTGTAGGTTGAGCAGCGTCTCCGTTAATTGCCTTTCCAGTGTTACGAAAGCTCTTACATGTTCTCGGCTGTTAGGAGCAGTGACTTTTACCCCGCTTCGTACGAGCAGGTTAATGTTTTTTGTTTAGCGACAGCGGTTTTTTTACGCCGCAATGCCTGGCGGCATTTCAGGATGGCATCCTCCTCCTCGGTACGGAGTTTCATCATGTACTCCTGCCTTGGTGACATCACCAGCCCTGCATTAGTGCTTGGAGCCTGCTTCCGTCGCGGTTGTTTTTGGAGTTTCCTCCCCAAAGCCTAACTTTGGGTCAGTGAAGCGATAGTCACTTTGCATTTGTGGTGTTTCGGCGGTCTTCTTGTTGTGGTTGTTGTTCATTTTTTGTTTTTTTGGGTCCCAACTCCAAGCCGTTATCTCAGCTCGGATGTACAGACACTCAGACGATCCTCATGGTTGTCTATGCAGAGCAGGGAGGCCATGCGAGTGTTGACGCTGGACCTTATGGGAGCCAGCGTTCAAAGCCAAGATCTTGTGCAGATTAAGGATATATATCAACTATAGCCTGTACCACCAAAAATTAGATTGGCGACGAGCTTTGAACGTACTTGGAGGCCTGCCAGGGTTTTAACGGGACGGAGGCAGCAGCAGCATTATCCTAGAAGACATTTCTGCAAGATGTCACTCTTGCTTATTGAGGTCCTAGAATACTACTCCTGTCAGCCCAGGTGCAAACATTTCCAAAATCGTATATTTTTTCATAGTCCGTGGTCGGTCGAAGATTTCACTTTAGTAAGTTCAATCATTCTTGTTTTTCTGAAGTTGCTACTCCCATAGTTATCGATTGGTCAGCTGACCAATCGCAACCCAGTGGGCCGATCTTCAAAAAGCGCCGTGTGGTAGTTTAGTCGCCTTGTAATACAAGCTTCTCTACCAACTGGGAGAGTATTCTACTACCCGCTTCCCCCATGGGAATTCTTAATAAGGTTAGATATCTTATATTCATTAAAGATTGGATTTTATTCGTATTATAAGTAAAATATAAATTCAGAAAATTATTTTGTTATTCGCGTTCATATCAGAATAAAAAAATTTTTATTCCAAATAAGCTTAGATATTATTAATGATTGGATATCATTTGTATTCTAGGTAACATATAAATTTATATAATAATTTTCTTAGTCTCGTTCATAATATCAGAATAAGGTAATTTCCATGCTGGAATTCTTCATATGATTATATTCATTAAAGTTTTGATTTTATGCGAATTCTATAAATGAAATATAAATGTATTTAATTATTTTCTTGTTTTTTTTTTTTTTGTTTTCATTATAAAGAATAAGTTGACTAAAATGTTCTCATTTTATTTAAAATTTGTATTTTCTGTAAAAAAAAATATATTTAATGCGAATTCTATAAAAATGTGTTTAATAATTTTCTTATTTTGTTGACAATATTGGAATAAAGAATTTTTTAGTTTTAATTGACTTCGCTGCAACCGCTTCTAGAATAAAATTTCCAGTGCGTCGTGCTATTGTCAGTTTTCTTCTGCACTGTATACATACTCGTCTTTTTTCTGCGATATCGTGGTTCCACCAGTAGCCTGCCGCCTACTGCCATGTGCGTTCTTGGTATCGAAACTTTACACTCTTTTACTATGGCTGTAAGACAGCTTTCAACAATTTGGTTCGTACTCAATGCCCCATCGAATTGTCGCTCATTTCTGTCTAGTTCGGGGAGTAATTTTCCCGTATCAATTTTATTTATGTCCTATCTGCGCGGTTTTTTATAGGGTACTTGTCGTCTATTATTCTGGTAGGTGTATGAGATATACTCATAATCACTACACGTGAAGTCGTCCAATACTTTCCAGACCTTGATCCGATCTATAATATGCTCGAATGCAAGGGTTATGTCCGGAATAGTGCCTTCGCATCCTGGCCTGTGGAAGGTGGGTCTGTTACCGCGGTTTGCTACATCAAGTCCAGTCCTGGCTGTCATATCGATGATTTTACGTCCTCTAGAGTTAGTCGACGGCATACCCCAATCTACTGGTCGCGCGTTGAGATCGCCTGCCACAAGGAAAGGCTTCCTTCTATCCATGAGCAGGTCCTCGATTGCGTCTAGCTTAATTTGGAAAGTGTTTATGTCGTCGCTAGGTGTCAGGTAGCAGCTAACTACTACGACATCCCTGAACTGTGCGTAGACGTAACAATTTCCTAGCTTGCTCTCTTGTAGCAGCTGTCCACTGGCACTGGGAATCCATATGGCCGCAGTCTTGGTTTCGTCCTCTAATCAAACTCCGTTTGCTTTCTGCTTATATTGCTTACTAATGATCACAATGTCGATAGTGTATTCTGCTACGATCTGTGTCAAAAGTGCATCTGCAGTTTTGCTCCGTTGTAGGTTACCTTGGAGTATCTTTATCATGGTGCTATCCGAGTGCCTGAGCATTTCTGCTATCGTGGCATGTGGGCATTTTTGAGCATTTTGAGGGTTTTTTGCAGTCTTTTATTTTGTAGCCTGCTTACCCGCATCTAATGCAGATGCATCCGCCATTTCGGTCTGGCCCCGTGCAATTGGTCTGTAGGTGACCGACCCCGAAACATCGATAGCATCTGCGGATGGTGTGGCACATCCTGGGCCTGACACTGAAAAAACCTATTTTAAGTTGTAGGTTGAGCAGCGTCTCCGTTAATTGGCTTTCCAGTGTTACGAAAGCTCTTACATGTTCTCGGCTGTTAGGAGCAGTGACTTTTATTCGCAAGTCAACTGTTGTGTTGGCTAGTGTTTTATGCACTGCCTCAGCCACTTCGGACTCTACAGTGAGTGAGTCGAGATCTCTGATCTCTACTGTCGCTGTAGGCTTCAGCTCGGCTACCGTGGCTGTTTCCTTGACGGTAGCCTTTAGTTTGTCCACTAACTCCGGTTGTAGTTTTTCCCCTTTACCGAGTTCGACAAGGAGTGCCCCGGATCGGGTCTTCCTTATTGCTCTTACGTTTGACTTTTCGTCCTGTTGGATACCCCGCTTCGTACGAGCAGGTTAATGTTTTTTGTTTAGCGACAGCGGTTTTTTTACGCCGCAATGCCTGGCGGCATTTCAGGATGGCATCCTCCTCCTCGGTACGGAGTTTCATCATGTACTCCTGCCTTGGTGACATCACCAGCCCTGCATTAGTGCTTGGAGCCTGCTTCCGTCGCGGTTGTTTTTGGAGTTTCCTCCCCAAAGCCTAACTTTGGGTCAGTGAAGCGATAGTCACTTTGCATTTGTGGTGTTTCGGCGGTCTTCTTGTTGTGGTTGTTGTTCATTTTTTGTTTTTTTGGGTCCCAACTCCAAGCCGTTATCTCAGCTCGGATGTACAGACACTCAGACGATCCTCATGGTTGTCTATGCAGAGCAGGGAGGCCATGCGAGTGTTGACGCTGGACCTTATGGGAGCCAGCGTTCAAAGCCAAGATCTTGTGCAGATTAAGGATATATATCAACTATAGCCTGTACCACCAAAAATTAGATTGGCGACGAGCTTTGAACGTACTTGGAGGCCTGCCAGGGTTTTAACGGGACGGAGGCAGCAGCAGCATTATCCTAGAAGACATTTCTGCAAGATGTCACTCTTGCTTATTGAGGTCCTAGAATACTACTCCTGTCAGCCCAGGTGCAAACATTTCCAAAATCGTATATTTTTTCATAGTCCGTGGTCGGTCGAAGATTTCACTTTAGTAAGTTCAATCATTCTTGTTTTTCTGAAGTTGCTACTCCCATAGTTATCGATTGGTCAGCTGACCAATCGCAACCCAGTGGGCCGATCTTCAAAAAGCGCCGTGTGGTAGTTTAGTCGCCTTGTAATACAAGCTTCTCTACCAACTGGGAGAGTATTCTACTACCCGCTTCCCCCATGGGAATTCTTAATAAGGTTAGATATCTTATATTCATTAAAGATTGTATTCTATTCGTATTATAAGTAAAATATAAATTCAGAAAATTATTTTGTTATTCGCGTTCATATCAGAATAAAAAAATTTTTATTCCAAATAAGCTTAGATATTATTAATGATTGGATATCATTTGTATTCTAGGTAACATATAAATTTATATAATAATTTTCTTAGTCTCGTTCATAATATCAGAATAAGGTAATTTCCATGCTGGAATTCTTCATATGATTATATTCATTAAAGTTTTGATTTTATGCGAATTCTATAAATGAAATATAAATGTATTTAATTATTTTCTTGTTTTTTTTTTTTTTTTGTTTTCATTATAAAGAATAAGTTGACTAAAATGTTCTCATTTTATTTAAAATTTGTATTTTCTGTAAAAAAAAAATATATTTAATGCGAATTCTATAAAAATGTGTTTAATAATTTTCTTATTTTGTTGACAATATTGGAATAAAGAATTTTTTAGTTTTAATTGACTTCGCTGCAACCGCTTCTAGAATAAAATTTCCAGTGCGTCGTGCTATTGTCAGTTTTCTTCTGCACTGTATACATACTCGTCTTTTTTCTGCGATATCGTGGTTCCACCAGTAGCCTGCCGCCTACTGCCATGTGCGTTCTTGGTATCGAAACTTTACACTCTTTTACTATGGCTGTAAGACAGCTTTCAACAATTTGGTTCGTACTCAATGCCCCATCGAATTGTCGCTCATTTCTGTCTAGTTCGGGGAGTAATTTTCCCGTATCAATTTTATTTATGTCCTATCTGCGCGGTTTTTTATAGGGTACTTGTCGTCTATTATTCTGGTAGGTGTATGAGATATACTCATAATCACTACACGTGAAGTCGTCCAATACTTTCCAGACCTTGATCCGATCTATAATATGCTCGAATGCAAGGGTTATGTCCGGAATAGTGCCTTCGCATCCTGGCCTGTGGAAGGTGGGTCTGTTACCGCGGTTTGCTACATCAAGTCCAGTCCTGGCTGTCATATCGATGATTTTACGTCCTCTAGAGTTAGTCGACGGCATACCCCAATCTACTGGTCGCGCGTTGAGATCGCCTGCCACAAGGAAAGGCTTCCTTCTATCCATGAGCAGGTCCTCGATTGCGTCTAGCTTAATTTGGAAAGTGTTTATGTCGTCGCTAGGTGTCAGGTAGCAGCTAACTACTACGACATCCCTGAACTGTGCGTAGACGTAACAATTTCCTAGCTTGCTCTCTTGTAGCAGCTGTCCACTGGCACTGGGAATCCATATGGCCGCAGTCTTGGTTTCGTCCTCTAATCAAACTCCGTTTGCTTTCTGCTTATATTGCTTACTAATGATCACAATGTCGATAGTGTATTCTGCTACGATCTGTGTCAAAAGTGCATCTGCAGTTTTGCTCCGTTGTAGGTTACCTTGGAGTATCTTTATCATGGTGCTATCCGAGTGCCTGAGCATTTCTGCTATCGTGGCATGTGGGCATTTTTGAGCATTTTGAGGGTTTTTTGCAGTCTTTTATTTTGTAGCCTGCTTACCCGCATCTAATGCAGATGCATCCGCCATTTCGGTCTGGCCCCGTGCAATTGGTCTGTAGGTGACCGACCCCGAAACATCGATAGCATCTGCGGATGGTGTGGCACATCCTGGGCCTGACACTGAAAAAACCTATTTTAAGTTGTAGGTTGAGCAGCGTCTCCGTTAATTGGCTTTCCAGTGTTACGAAAGCTCTTACATGTTCTCGGCTGTTAGGAGCAGTGACTTTTATTCGCAAGTCAACTGTTGTGTTGGCTAGTGTTTTATGCACTGCCTCAGCCACTTCGGACTCTACAGTAAGTGAGTCGAGATCTCTGATCTCTACTGTCGCTGTAGGCTTCAGCTCGGCTACCGTGGCTGTTTCCTTGACGGTAGCCTTTAGTTTGTCCACTAACTCCGGTTGTAGTTTTTCCCCTTTACCGAGTTCGACAAGGAGTGCCCCGGATCGGGTCTTCCTTATTGCTCTTACGTTTGACTTTTCGTCCTGTTGGATACCCCGCTTCGTACGAGCAGGTTAATGTTTTTTGTTTAGCGACAGCGGTTTTTTTACGCCGCAATGCCTGGCGGCATTTCAGGATGGCATCCTCCTCCTCGGTACGGAGTTTCATCATGTACTCCTGCCTTGGTGACATCACCAGCCCTGCATTAGTGCTTGGAGCCTGCTTCCGTCGCGGTTGTTTTTGGAGTTTCCTCCCCAAAGCCTAACTTTGGGTCAGTGAAGCGATAGTCACTTTGCATTTGTGGTGTTTCGGCGGTCTTCTTGTTGTGGTTGTTGTTCATTTTTTGTTTTTTTGGGTCCCAACTCCAAGCCGTTATCTCAGCTCGGATGTACAGACACTCAGACGATCCTCATGGTTGTCTATGCAGAGCAGGGAGGCCATGCGAGGGTTGACGCTGGACCTTATGGGAGCCAGCGTTCAAAGCCAAGATCTTGTGCAGATTAAGGATATATATCAACTATAGCCTGTACCACCAAAAATTAGATTGGCGACGAGCTTTGAACGTACTTGGAGGCCTGCCAGGGTTTTAACGGGACGGAGGCAGCAGCAGCATTATCCTAGAAGACATTTCTGCAAGATGTCACTCTTGCTTATTGAGGTCCTAGAATACTACTCCTGTCAGCCCAGGTGCAAACATTTCCAAAATCGTATATTTTTTCATAGTCCGTGGTCGGTCGAAGATTTCACTTTAGTAAGTTCAATCATTCTTGTTTTTCTGAAGTTGCTACTACCATAGTTATCGATTGGTCAGCTGACCAATCGCAACCCAGTGGGCCGATCTTCAAAAAGCGCCGTGTGGTAGTTTAGTCGCCTTGTAATACAAGCTTCTCTACCAACTGGGAGAGTATTCTACTACCCGCTTCCCCCATGGGAATTCTTAATAAGGTTAGATATCTTATATTCATTAAAGATTGGATTTTATTCGTATTATAAGTAAAATATAAATTCAGAAAATTATTTTGTTATTCGCGTTCATATCAGAATAAAAAAATTTTTATTCCAAATAAGCTTAGATATTATTAATGATTGGATATCATTTGTATTCTAGGTAACATATAAATTTATATAATAATTTTCTTAGTCTCGTTCATAATATCAGAATAAGGTAATTTCCATGCTGGAATTCTTCATATGATTATATTCATTAAAGTTTTGATTTTATGCGAATTCTATAAATGAAATATAAATGTATTTAATTATTTTCTTGTTTTTTTTTTTTTTTGTTTTCATTATAAAGAATAAGTTGACTAAAATGTTCTCATTTGATTTAAAATTTGTATTTTCAGTAAAAAAAAAATATATTTAATACTTGACTTAATTGACTTCGCTGCAACCGCTTCTAGAATAAAATTTCCAGTGCGTCGTGCTATTGTCAGTTTTCTTCTGCACTGTATACATACTCGTCTTTTTTCTGCGATATCGTGGTTCCACCAGTAGCCTGCCGCCTACTGCCATGTGCGTTCTTGGCATCGAAACTTTACACTCTTTTACTATGGCTGTAAGACAGCTTTCAACAATTTGGTTCGTACTCAATGCCCCATCGCTCATTTCTGTCTAGTTCGGGGAGTAATTTTCCCGTATCAATTTTATTTATGTCCTATCTGCGCGGTTTTTTATAGGGTACTTGTCGTCTATTATTCTGGTAGGTGTATGAGATATACTCATAATCACTACCAGTGAAGTCGTCCAATACTTTCCAGACCTTGATCCGATCTATAATATGCTCGAATGCAAGGGTTATGTCCGGAATAGTGCCTTCGCATCCTGGCCTGTGGAAGGTGGGTCTGTTACCGCGGTTTGCTACATCAAGTCCAGTCCTGGCTGCCATATCGATGATTTTACGTCCTCTAGAGTTAGTCGACGGCATACCCCAATCTACTGGTCGTGCGTTGAGATCGCCTGCCACAAGGAAAGGCTTCCTTCTATCCATGAGCAGGTCCTCGATTGCGTCTAGCTTAATTTGGAAAGTGTTTATGTCGTCGCTAGGTGTCAGGTAGCAGCTAACTACTACGACATCCCTGAACTGTGCGTAGACGTAACAATTTCCTAGCTTGCTCTCTTGTAGCAGCTGTCCACTGGCACTGGGAATCCATATGGCCGCAGTCTTGGTTTCGTCCTCTAACCAAACTCCGTTTGCTTTCTGCTTGTATTGCTTACTAATGATCACAATGTCGATAGTGTATTCTGCTACGATCTGTGTCAAAAGTGCATCTGCAGTTTTGATCCGTTGTAGGTTACCTTGGAGTATCTTTATCATGGTGCTATCCGAGTGCCTGAGCATTTCTGCTATCGTGGCATGTGGGCATTTTTGAGCATTTTGAGGGTTTTTTGCAGTCTTTTATTTTGTAGCCTGCTTCCCCGCATCTAATGCAGATGCTCCGCCATTTCGGTCTGGCCCCGTGCAATTGGTCTGTAGGTGACCGACCCCGAAACATCGATAGCATCTGCGGATGGTGTGGCACATCCTGGGCCTGACACTGAAAAAACCTATTTTAAGTTGTAGGTTGAGCAGCGTCTCCGTTAATTGCCTTTCCAGTGTTACGAAAGCTCTTACATGTTCTCGGCTGTTAGGAGCAGTGACTTTTACCCCGCTTCGTACGAGCAGGTTAATGTTTTTTGTTTAGCGACAGCGGTTTTTTTACGCCGCAATGCCTGGCGGCATTTCAGGATGGCATCCTCCTCCTCGGTACGGAGTTTCATCATGTACTCCTGCCTTGGTGACATCACCAGCCCTGCATTAGTGCTTGGAGCCTGCTTCCGTCGCGGTTGTTTTTGGAGTTTCCTCCCCAAAGCCTAACTTTGGGTCAGTGAAGCGATAGTCACTTTGCATTTGTGGTGTTTCGGCGGTCTTCTTGTTGTGGTTGTTGTTCATTTTTTGTTTTTTTGGGTCCCAACTCCAAGCCGTTATCTCAGCTCGGATGTACAGACACTCAGACGATCCTCATGGTTGTCTATGCAGAGCAGGGAGGCCATGCGAGTGTTGACGCTGGACCTTATGGGAGCCAGCGTTCAAAGCCAAGATCTTGTGCAGATTAAGGATATATATCAACTATAGCCTGTACCACCAAAAATTAGATTGGCGACGAGCTTTGAACGTACTTGGAGGCCTGCCAGGGTTTTAACGGGACGGAGGCAGCAGCAGCATTATCCTAGAAGACATTTCTGCAAGATGTCACTCTTGCTTATTGAGGTCCTAGAATACTACTCCTGTCAGCCCAGGTGCAAACATTTCCAAAATCGTATATTTTTTCATAGTCCGTGGTCGGTCGAAGATTTCACTTTAGTAAGTTCAATCATTCTTGTTTTTCTGAAGTTGCTACTCCCATAGTTATCGATTGGTCAGCTGACCAATCGCAACCCAGTGGGCCGATCTTCAAAAAGCGCCGTGTGGTAGTTTAGTCGCCTTGTAATACAAGCTTCTCTACCAACTGGGAGAGTATTCTACTACCCGCTTCCCCCATGGGAATTCTTAATAAGGTTAGATATCTTATATTCATTAAAGATTGGATTTTATTCGTATTATAAGTAAAATATAAATTCAGAAAATTATTTTGTTATTCGCGTTCATATCAGAAAAAAAAATTTTTATTCCAAATAAGCTTAGATATTATTAATGATTGGATATCATTTGTATTCTAGGTAACATATAAATTTATATAATAATTTTCTTAGTCTCGTTCATAATATCAGAATAAGGTAATTTCCATGCTGGAATTCTTCATATGATTATATTCATTAAAGTTTTGATTTTATGCGAATTCTATAAATGAAATATAAATGTATTTAATTATTTTCTTGTTTTTTTTTTTTTTTTGTTTTCATTATAAAGAATAAGTTGACTAAAATGTTCTCATTTTATTTAAAATTTGTATTTTCTGTAAAAAAAAATATATTTAATGCGAATTCTATAAAAATGTGTTTAATAATTTTCTTATTTTGTTGACAATATTGGAATAAAGAATTTTTTAGTTTTAATTGACTTCGCTGCAACCGCTTCTAGAATAAAATTTCCAGTGCGTCGTGCTATTGTCAGTTTTCTTCTGCACTGTATACATACTCGTCTTTTTTCTGCGATATCGTGGTTCCACCAGTAGCCTGCCGCCTACTGCCATGTGCGTTCTTGGTATCGAAACTTTACACTCTTTTACTATGGCTGTAAGACAGCTTTCAACAATTTGGTTCGTACTCAATGCCCCATCGAATTGTCGCTCATTTCTGTCTAGTTCGGGGAGTAATTTTCCCGTATCAATTTTATTTATGTCCTATCTGCGCGGTTTTTTATAGGGTACTTGTCGTCTATTATTCTGGTAGGTGTATGAGATATACTCATAATCACTACACGTGAAGTCGTCCAATACTTTCCAGACCTTGATCCGATCTATAATATGCTCGAATGCAAGGGTTATGTCCGGAATAGTGCCTTCGCATCCTGGCCTGTGGAAGGTGGGTCTGTTACCGCGGTTTGCTACATCAAGTCCAGTCCTGGCTGTCATATCGATGATTTTACGTCCTCTAGAGTTAGTCGACGGCATACCCCAATCTACTGGTCGCGCGTTGAGATCGCCTGCCACAAGGAAAGGCTTCCTTCTATCCATGAGCAGGTCCTCGATTGCGTCTAGC